>JAWWEE010000040.1:31454091-31506163 GCA_035221455.1 Xenops minutus
AAATTGTAACTCTGACTCATAATCTCTCTGGTAGTGGGTCCATTTCTTCTGCTGGTTTACCTTCAAACCAGCACATTATGAAAATAAAATTAGCAGTGAATTTACTCTGCCCTTCACTACATATTACTTTTAGAATAGGGAACAGATTCAAAACCCTCCACATGTTCTGATCTTCCAGGCTACTTTACCTATAGCCATGAAAAATAATATGTAAAAATATGTATATGTTAGTGTCACGTTTAGAAGAACAAAAATGTTTCTTCCTGCTACATCCCACACTGTATTTAAGTTATCAAATTGAAAAGAAAATTATGTGACTTCTTCCTGAACTTTGTGACATTACAAATAAGCCTACAAAGCAATTTTTCTTTCTTCACTTTTTAATTTAAGGATCATTAGGCATTCATATTGCACATTTTGTTACACAGCTGGCCAAGAACTAATACTTCTAAAAAGAAAGAAGCTTCAATTCAGACAGGGAGAACCATAACTTTTTTTAAGGTTTGATGAAAATCCTTCCAAAATAATACACTTTTTGTCAGTAATGTGAGGATCTCAACAATAGGCACTTCTTTTCAGATTTTATCTGGAATTTCGTTGTTTTTTTTGTTTTGTTTTTGTTTTTTTTTTTTTATTCTGTGCATTTTACAACTCAAAATCTGGCAAGATGCTGGGTTTGTATGGGACTGAAGAGGAAGTTATTCTTTAACCTGTCAGTGGGATGCCCCTAATAATCCAATGCCATACTTAATGTTGAACTTCTGTAAATAGATGATGGATTAAAGACAGCCCAGCAAATACAGCATCCTAGAGGCAATGCTCTTGTTTCTGCTTGAAAAGAATACACAATGAGAAAAGTAAATTTGTCTAATTTCTGTGACAAATTCCAACAGTCTGACACAATTATACATGTCCTTCTTCTTTTACCTATAAAACAATGAAATTAGGCTTTATCTTGTCAGGGTTCCGACATTACAGATACTAATACCAATTTGATGTATGTATATGAGACTATGATGTTGCTGAAAGTAATTTCTAGTATTTACAATTCAGTAAACAGCCACAGTGCTTGAGAGGGCCTGGTTGCAATTCTTCTTTTCTTTGATTCAGTTTCAGCTTCTAACTCAACATTTCTTTGTTCATATGGGCTAGTAGGAGAAATTACTGCATTGTCTCCTCTTCCCCAAAACTCTAGGGAAAGTGATTCAGAAACTTCAAACTATGTAATGTGTTCTGTATTCCAAACTAACAGATCTAGCATCAAAATGCTGCTCACAATTGAGTACTATTCAATGTATTAATTCCATTCAGGACTGTTGATAATTATATTCCAGTATGATTTCCTCAAAGATAGCACACAGACCCTTGATAAACAGCTGAGGAGAAAAATCAGGGGATTAAGTGTAATTATAGCAAAGTGGTTTGCTATTAAACTAATTGAATAAAAAGTAATTGGATTATGTATGATCTTCAGCAGCTCACAGTCTTTAAACATTAATTAAATTATCATACTTCTCGTTCAAAAATGTATTGGCTGAACATTAGCTATCTTGACACTATCAAAGCAGGAGAAACAAAATACAAAATATTTCTGCTGGATGTAATTCCCAGTGTTATTATAGCAAAAAAACAAAGGCCCAGTTCAGTTATGTTAAACTTTTTATTTTTCATTTACATTCCATTTAACTGTTGCTCCCTGACTGAAAAATGCATGATAACAGGCAAAATTTCTACTTGTTAAACATTTAACAACATTACATTCAATAAGAAAAATCTGATTACATACTTTTGTCTGAAAGTTTTTCAAATAGAAATATGTAGAAATCACATTGTGTGTTGGACCCAGTAAAAAAAAAATAAAAAATTTGTTATTTTACTATACTATTAGATCATGGATATACTATATATAAAGTCCTATTATTTTAAAATGTACTGTTATTAAAATCTATATACTTTTAATTCATTCTCCACAAAGAAATAATTTTTAGAGTAAAAAATGAAACACTTTTTTGATGTTAAATAGACATGCAGGCTAAATGAGAATTTCCTTTAAAAGTTATTCCTTTAAATACAATTAAAAAAATGTTAATTGAGGTAAGATTAATATTAAGAAAAAGTCCTCAAACAAAAATACATTTTCCCCTAAATGCATTGAAATAGCTTTCAAATGATAATGATGATCATGATAATGATGATCATGATAATGATGTGATTGCATAATTAGTTCAAACTAAATAACACAAATGCAAAAAGGAAATCTTGAAGAAAGATTTAACTTGAGCATTCAGAGAACTAAGTATTTTGTGTATATACCAAGTTGTCTGTATGTATACAGATACTGAAGTTTACAAACATCAGACTTGTTCTTTAGGGGTTCATTATACCTCATGCCGTGCTTTATAGCTATCTCTAAATACCAAAGTGTGTATGCAGTGGATTATTCTAAAAGGATCATAACTTCAGAAAATAACTACCTGTCTTTCATAAAGACTCAGCTTTTTTCATATTATGGATGCCGTAAATTCTGATGTTTAATCAATAAAGGCAAGGATAAAAGGTAATATTGTCAATGACAATGCCTAACACAGTTAGACAAGGCCACTGAGGTATTGTTGGAAAAAAGCAAAAAAGATATAACACACTCAAGCATTGTTCAAAATTTACATGTTGTGACCTCTATATCTGTGAAAGGCTCTAATAACATAATGAACTGTCTTGGCTGAAGCAGTAAATAAAAACTGATGGAAGGTAAGGGGATTAGTCATAACTGGAAGTAGAGGCAATGAGGATTTTTGGTTTAGAAGAATTTTCAGTGTCTCTGCCTATTTCTGAGTGGAAAAAGCTCTGTGAGGTGAACTCATAATGATTTAACTGGAAGCAAGGCAGTGGACCCAATGGCTTTCAACATGACTCAGTTGCCTACCTCTAAAAATAATAAAACATAATAACAAGAAAAGGATAGGACCACGTGCAATTGGTTCTAGGAAATGGAGCAGTTAAATTGATTTAAGAGTCAATCAAGTTTACTACACAGATATTATGAGTCAAGATTTCTCATTGCATGATACATAAAAAGCTTGTCTTAAAAGGGTTGATGTTTCAATCTGAAGAAAAAAGAGTCAATTTTCCTACATAATTTACCTATAGTCTCTGGTCACATGAGACTAGTGGGGACTCAGTTTGGACCTTTTCTCCAGAGAAAATGTGTCTAATACTTCTAGCATGGGCAATAAAATTTCAAAACTTATGCCATACTCATATGTAAGTGAATGTAATGAGACCCCCCAACTATCCTGTTGATCAATTCGTCAAGCAGAGCTGCTGAGAATGTTACAACAGACCAACAGAGACATCCTAAAAAAGTGTATTAATTTTCAGAAGCATATTTGAAATACAAGGTAAGAACTACTGAGAGGATCTCAGAGAGCAGAAGGTAGATTTAATGGTACTTAGTAGATCAGTTCAGAGATTAACTGAGAATAAAAACTTATGCTCCTGGATAACATAAAATTCTTCCAGGTGTCAGACATCATTCAAAGTAATTTCCAAAAGTAGATACAGTTCCAAGCTTTTTCGAGCCACATGAAAGTACTTCAGGTTTAACTGAATTCAAACTTATTTCATTTCTGCTGGCTCTCTCTTGATGTTTATTAAACAAATCCTCAAGTATCATCTCTTTCTACTACAATTTCCTTAAACATCTGTTGCATGACATTTGTTGTCTAATCAACAATGACTGGATAAAATTTAACTTTTAAAACATGTCTTCACTATACTCTACAATATTATGTTTTCACATTCGGGAAGTTAAAACACACTGAAAGATTATTTATTTAGCCAGTACCAGATAGTGATGATCCTACATGAAAAGATGTGTCCAAGTATGAACACCAGTGGTCAACTTCCACTCAGAAGTGGGTTTTGTTTAGAAGTTTTGTAAGTGGTTTTACTTACAATAACGACTGAACTTTTTTGCATGGCTCTGGAATTAAAATAAGTAACAATATCACAGTTATGAAAGACACCTGAAAAGTGATTAGATTAGAAAAGGAAGAAGGAAGTACAATAGAGTTTTTTAATTTCTAACTATATATTCTTAATGAGAAAATACATTTACATAATTTGCATTGCTTTCTTTGATTTGTCAAATATTTTGATCATTTAGATAAACTGTCTTTGAGAACTGTGACCTTGCTGAGTTTACAGAAACTTTTACAGTTGAGTTATCACTTCTTGAAGAATGGCATTATAATGAAACTGCTGACACAATCTTTACTACAGCAATGCTACTGTAGGAAAATTTATAATGGACAATCATCCTCTGGGATGTCTCAGGCACTGTCATCTCTTGATGCATTTCTTGGTACCAAAATGGATCAAAAAAGTGACAATCAGATGATTATGTTATTCTAATAGCTTATCAAGGCAATGTTGGAAAGAACACTGAAGGACTGTAATTTTGAATATATTTTTGTTGTTTCTTTGCAAAATACAAAATTAAGTAATTCTTGCTGAAAATAAGAATTTAACTGAGGAATGGTGATCCTTGAAAAGCACCTTTATCATTACCTCTTATTATCACCAAATGTGTCATGGCCTAACATATCAAACTAGCAATACGTTCCTTACAAAATAGTAATCAAAGACATATAATATTGAATTTTTCCTAAAAGGAATTAAGTACCAGTGTACAAAAGATGGAAATGGTAATCATATGGTGATAGCTTATCCTCTCAGATACTTCATTCAATTAATTTCAGAGAAAGAAGTAAGGTATACATTACTGGCTGTAGGAAATACATGGAAAGGGAAGGCAAACACTGTCTTTGTTTTGAAGTATGCTTCTTAGGAGATGCAAACAGATTAATTAGTGTACTTTTTAAATTAAAGAGCATCACAGCAATAAATGCTAGCTAAGAATCATCCCATTTGTTTTTCAGAATTAAAAAAAAAAAGATAGAAAATACATAAAATATATGTATAAGATTAACTATTAGAAAGATGACAAAAAAGAGTTCTCTTTAACTGGAAGTCAAGTCTTCATATATTTTAAGTTCCTCCTGGACACCTTCCTGTGAAAATTCCCATATATGCATATTCATTCAGTTGGAATCTTTTATTTATGGATAAGAAGACATAAAAACTATAATGTCACACATTTCATGTGGCTGATAACAAACAACTCTACTACCATAACTAGTATTGGAAAGCTTCTTCTATTTTATATCACTAAGAAAAAATTAAAGCCCTAAATTAATTAAAGCCCTAAAGCTCAGACTAAAGTATATTTTCAATTCCTTGGGTGCTTGAAGAAGTCCAGATTTTGTCTGTGTCACCACATGTAGATGAAGAACTGACAATTTTTCTATGTAACTTAAAAACTCTAAAAAAAATAAAGTTAGTAAATTAAATGATAATCAAACAAGATCAGAATTCAGATTGTCTCAGGAAAATAATGGGTTTGTATTGTAGAATGCAGTGGTGTCTCTTAAAAGTCCTTTGGCCTCACTGAAAACAAGTGCAGATTAGCTGATGAGCATCTTACTGAACAGATATAGAGAGTTTCTGTGATCCTGTTTTCTTCTGAACATAACAAACATTTGTTAATGCTGAAGATCTGACAAATCACCTACAGCTAAGCACAGCATGTCTATCAGTATGTATAGATACACACCATATATTTGAACACCACATTTTGTAGCACCATGTATACATGACTGCAATTTTATACTGTAACCCAGGTCCAAACATCAGTTAAAACACCTGCAGCATAACTCCAGATAAAGAGTCCATCTAGACCAATATTTGGTGTTGCAGGATCAGCACTTGCACAAAGTTCATGTTCTACTAGCTAGTAAATTCTGAAGAGACATCCTTAGAAGCATGTTCTTGTCACAGACACTCAAGCTGAATAATCTGAAGACACTGCTGAACTTCTTGTATAATACCCTGAAAGGTCTGCAAAATTCAGCCTTGTGGTGTGCTTCTTTGCTTTTTTAACAGATCCCTACAAACTACAATCAAGAAATATCACCTCATTTTCTGAAATGCTTTGTCAGTCATATATTTTGTGGTTTAGTGTAAATATACTGCTTTTAATCTAGTGTGTTATGTTGCATGTTTGAGTATGATATGGCAGTGTCTGCCTAATGAAGCTGCCAAGCATGAAGTAACTCATACAATTTATGAACTAAATCAGCATATTTCCATTTCTTGTTGTGCAAACCTTATCAAATTCCTGACTGTGAAGTAAATCCTGAGGGAGAAACAAAAACAGAACTGCACAAAAGATAATGTATGTAACTAGCATGATTACTTTTTCTTTGATAGATCAATTTTTACAAAAGTAGAAAGCCATCGTGCTAGTAAATTATAAACATTCACCATGCCTAGAAGGTAAGAAGACAATAAGAATGACAATTGCAGGGAGATAATAAATTAACAAGCAAAAAAAAAAAAACAATTCTCAAATATTTTTGAGACAAGATGAGACCCATTGTGTGAAGCAAACGAGGTGAATGCAATTGATGTCTAGAATAACAGAAGTGTTATGGGTTGGGGTTTTTTGGCCATGCACTGAGGAGGTACAACAGTAGGAATATTTTTACCCAAAGAAACACTGAAAGGCTTTTTAAATCATGCATTTATTATGGTATTTGAATATTTTTTAATATGTTCGTATGCTAAGGAGTGAATATGTACACAGTGACAGAAAAGGCAAACTTACAGAAGTAAAGTTCTGAGACTAATCCTTTCTTTAAGAGAAACAATATTATAATTAGCTCCCAAACCTGAGCTAAAGCACTCCAGGCTTTATGCATTTTATTTGTAGGAGTTGTGGGGGAGAAGATTGGTACAATTAAAATTGCAATTCCTAGGACTGAATCTGAATTAGGTTGTTGAATTAAATGGAATTCCACCTATGAAAATTAAATCAGAGAACCAGCAGATATGGAGGTAAAATATCTAAGCTTTGCCTATTGGTATTATCTCTGTTTAAAGATGAGGTAAATTGACTTTTTCAACTAATGTGTTTCAAGAGGTAGATGAAGTTAAAGGTCCAACTTCAAAGTTAAAGGTCCAACAAGCAAAACCTTTTTTTTTTTTTTTTTCCTAACTGAAAAAATAATATTCGTAAAAAAACCCCTTACTCTTGTTTATCATCTTGGTGAATGTTTAAGTTCATATTTGGGAAAAACACTGCAGTAAATATATTTTGTGCTTGGGCCTTTGCAGTCCCTGGTAATGTGTCAGCATTCCCAGGCATGACAAAAGAAAAGATAGAAACCACCTCTGATTCTGAAATAATTTACAAAATGCTAGTTTACTAGAAATACTCATGCACTTATATCTTCTAGGATGGTCATGTGGAGACTCATTCCCTTTCATCTCAGAGAATGGATACCTCTACCTTGCAACCTTCACACTCTATAGACATGCACCAAGAAAGTGATTGACATTGCATGATTTGCTGCTCACAGCCTTTTCTACAAGACTAGAAGAACAGGTCACATTCTCCTTCCGAAGGATTGAATGTGTGATGGCAAGAACAACTTCAAGAGAGCGTAGTCTGTCCTTCCCTTAGAAAGAGATGATAGGGCCTCTCTAGACTAAAACATAGGCTCTCTATGAAAGCAGCTATTTTATCACCTGTTTTGGGGAAACATAATACATAAGGTTTTTGTGGGGTTTTTGCTTGTTTTATTCATTTATTTGTTTTTAATGTGCCCTCCTGCCGTATGTAAAGAATACGAGAACACAAATCATGAGAATAGGCAAGTCATGGTTGGCTTCAGACAGTTATCTACTTGAAACTATTCTGCTGCTGACATCTGGCTGAAGGATTCTTTAAGAGTTTGCAAGGAAAAGTATTTTGTGTCTCAGATTAAGTGATTCATGTTCTATACATCTATACACAGAAGCACAATTGCAATCTTACTTCTGAGTCTTTGTTATTAATGCACATTTGTCTGTCCTATTTCACCCTCCTTTAAAAGACATGAGAAAGTTAACAGTAGCAGTGGCCTGCCAAGAAGCATATTTCATTTCTGAAATTTTGACTTAGGTTGACACATAATGTCATTGACTTATTTTTTTTTTTTCTCATTTAACACTCTTTTGCAACAAAACATCAATTTTAAAAAAAGAGATCCTGACATTTTAAGTGAAGTTAGTATTGCATGTGTTTTAAAATGTCTCCAGTTTTTGTTCAGTTAATATTTAACAACCCCAAGTTCTCATGGATCCTGACATGGGCAAGTAGAGAGCAAAGGTCTAGTAAGAGTAACTCAAGAGCCTTCTGGATTTTCATGCTTACTTTTCCCCTCTTCCTCCTTAGACAAATTCACTTCAGGTATTAGAACTACCATTTTTTTGTTTGCAGAGATGGACAGAGGAAATCTGTACCAGGCTGCTTGAAAGCAAGATTTGGCTTTTTCTGGTGTAGTAGAGTTGAATAAAAGTGAATAGTTAAATGTCATTGTAGAGGTTCTAGTGATTTTGAGTCTGTCATTCCCTATACCCTGAAAGTGTCCTAGGACTCAGACCCTCATGGGTAAGGCTGACTGTCACAGAGTGCATTAGTGTCACAGTAAGAAGAATGAAAGAAAAAATTATATATGTACTTTATGCAAATGAAATAGACTGATTATTCATAGCAAAGGGACTTAAGAGAAAGAAATACATACAACTTCCATACAGAAAAGGAAACCTAGTAATCATTCCTTTTGCGTGAATGCAGTCTTCTATATAAAAAGTGAATTGAATGATTCTGATATTAATTTGAAGAGATATTTCTGTGGTAGCTATATGTGTTTAACTGGTGTGTACACGAAATGCATTTAGGTGTTGAAAAGATATGAAATTCTCATACTTTTCTTTCATAGCACAGTGAATGAAATTAACAATTATCTTTTTTAACCATCCTGGCTAGTATAGTCATCCAATAGCACAATTCTTTGTTTGTTACAAGGGACTATGTCATTAGAAGATGTCAGCTGAACAGAAAAAGAGAGGGTGACTTCTTGTTTGTCTTCACTGAAGGGCGTCTGGTTCAACTGGAGAAGACCCCTTCTGGAAAATGGAGTTCTTTCCCTGAAAGCAACAAAGACTGAGAACAGGCAAGCCAGACTTCTCCAATACAGCATAGTCTGAGAGACTACAGAAAGGGCAGAGGGCAGACATATGGTCTAACTTAACACTAGCAGAAAAGAGGTGATTTTTCAAAAATCTAGATGTCATTGTAAAATGGTTGCAGCCACTTTTGAGAGCTTTTCAAGCAGCACCCATAGAGAAGTCTGGTTGGCTGTACATACACAAGTTTGTTTCTACTTCAGAAACAAATTTCATCCCAAGTAGAAGTGCTTCAGTGAAAATATAGCCAGCAAATTTGTGTAGGCTCTTTTCCGTGCCTTTGACAAAGTGGCAAGATTGATAACAATTCGCCTCACTTTGAAGAAGGTTCCCTGCCTGTAATTCCCTTTTAGGTATCTCAGGGGAACTGCAGTGCTCCTGTTTGAAGGTGTGGCCAGAGGCAGTACTTTTGGATAAAAATACGAGGGTTTTACCTGCAGATATAATGGCAATATTGGGGTACCTTTTGAATCCTTATTATTTTTTCTTTTCTTTTTCTTTTTCTTTTTCTCTTTTCTTTAAGCTGCATATAGTGCAAAATACTGTTATGATAACATAAGTCACCATTTCTTTCAAGTTTTGGATATAATCTGTGGATCATTTAATAGTAGATTCATTTCTTTTGGAATCTAATAAAATCTTTGTTACATTTTACTTCAGCAATGTTCTTGTACTTAAGCCAGAAACAGATACTCTGAGTTACAGTTTGTCCTGACCAACACAATCAATTTACAGGACTTTTACAACTCAGAATCTTCCTCTAACTCCTCTTTAATTGCCAATCAATTCTTCTTATAAAGACACAGGATTTGACACAAGCTTTATTTCAAACAACATGCCCCCTGTTCATTCAATCTCATGACCTGACATTGCCAGTAGGCCATTACCCTTTTTCTGTAGTTCCCCTTTTAACTCGTGTCATTCAATGTATTGACACCAGCCTGCACCTTGGAATTGCTTGCAAATTCCAGGACTTAAACTCCTGAGCAAGTTAGTACATCTTAACTTTATCTGTTCATATGTGCATATTTTGTATGCACCAATGTAAGTTAATGAGTTTCAGGAGCTGTAATACTAATGTTTAGTTCACTTTCATTATTAAATTAAGATACTTTACTCCCCATTGTTAGTTATTTAAAACTGTACACATATAGGTTGTGTTCAACTGATGTATGACAAATTTTTAAGCATAATAACTGGATCAAGGCTTTATCTTTTAGTAATTTATTTGAATCAAATACATAGTGAACTTGCCTGTATCATTTGAAAGGTACTCAGTATCTCTGCTTCAGACTCCAAATCTGCCCTATGGGCAAAACTGCTTCAGTCAGGGAGACTGGATTGTATAGAAGGGGAACCAGACTTCCAGTCCTCAAGAACTCACTCCCATTTTCATTTTGATGACCACTAACATTACCACTTGCAGAATCTGTCTGTTGATTGTCTCAATTAGATCTAAAGAACTAACCATAAGAATTGACATCAGGACTTTTAGAAACATGAGAACAAGAATCTCTGCGTCATGAATAGTATGAATCATAGTTCATGGTTGATCTGGCTTCTGACCTACTACTGTGCATTCCTGTCCATCCCTTAAAACTTCCCAGTAATATAGACTTATTTGTTAATCTCCCATACCTTCCTATGCCTACCTACCTTATAGAAAAATAAAGCAACTTTTTAACGCTTCCCACTCTTCTACTCTCATTATCATTATTATCCCTCTTGCTGTGTTATGCTGAAGAGGCTCCCTGCCTTCTCTCTGATAAGAAATGCAGTTCTGCATTAAATCATTAAATTTTACATTAAATCATTTAACGCCTGGCTTCAAAGGGCTACTTTGATTATGTGTATCAGAGGTTAAAATACTGCAGAAAAGGACAAATCAGGGAAAAGAAGCTTTTTGCCAGCTTTCAACATACACCTTACTAGATATATTAAAGAAGTTGCTTTCTGTCTGACTGTGCACGCAACCATAAGTTATAGGCAAGAAGTCTATGCAAGGTAAATAAAGGCCTTTTGAAAAAGGTCAGTTTTAAGTAAAAAACTCCATGGTTTCAAATTCTAAAACCGGAGTTTTATGTCTTTATTTACCAGGAAATGAAAATAGCCATTCTATACTTTTTCAACTTATTTGAATGTGTCACAGTGTTGAAAAAAATTGCAACATTAAGATAATGGAGAGCTACTATTTCAATCACAGAGAGTACTCATGACTCTTCCTTCAAGACTTCTAAAAAAAAATCCTCTTTTCCTATTTAGCGGAAGGAAATTCTTTCAAAGAAGTTTCAGCCCTATAGCATATAATGTGTGTAAGGCATTTTTTTTTCATCTCTGAATTTCTGGAAAGCAGATTCCATTCTGTTTTATGGATCAAGTTACCACTGAACTCACTAAATAAAATTGCATTTTAAAACATTGATAATTAAGTCTACTTTCAATGTAATATGCCTCAATTCCATTTCCATTTGAGAATTATTTAATAGGCCACTGTTTAGCAAAGTGTGCAATGGTTTGCTGCTTTGCCCCTGGCCTATACACACATTACTTACATTCATCTCTGTAACTCTAGAACTTCAGTTGCATAACTGTATTTACAGGGGAAAAATAATAAATTTGCTACTTATAGAGATTATTAATTAAACTGTGACCCACTTTGCAAATATCCAATGGCATTGGTTGGTTTCCAAAAATAACAAATGTTTTAAGTATTGTGAGACTCAAAAGATGCATATGATGTCTTTACATGAGTTGTCCAATGTCATCTTACAATCAGAATTATTTACATGAATTATATTGTTTGGAAAATCAATACAAATTTATTTTCCTAAATGGTCATTAGGTGTCATTATATTTGTTACATGGAAATATGACCAGCATTAGCCTTATATGTCTTGCAGCAGCTCTTGTTTAAAACACAGTTATTTATATTTTTTTTAATTACATGAGTAGGACACTGCTCTAGATAAATTTATGAATTTTACACATTTCCCAAGTTCCATTTGAGCAGATATTCCTGGGGCATATTCAAAAAGGCTAAAAACAGTTAACAAAAATGGACCAAAGGCACAAATGGAAGAGAAGAAAAATCTAAGGAAATCATCGCGCCATAGTTATAATTACCTTGATTTGTATAGACTGCACATCACAAAATCACAGAATAACATAATATGCTGAGTTGGCAGGGACCCATAAGGATCATCCAGTCCAACTCTTAACCTTGCACAGGATCATCCCCAAGAGTCACACCATGTGTCTGACAGTATTGTCCGAATGCTTCTTGAACTCTGTCAGGCTTGGTGCTGTGGTCACTTCTCTGGGAAGCCTGTTCCAGTACCCAACAACCCTGTGGATGAAGACCCTCATTGTACTATCCAACCTAAACCTCCCCTGACACAACGTCAGGCCATTCTCTTGGGTTGTGTCACTGGTCACCACAGAGGAAAGATCACTGTCTGTCTTTTCTTCTCCCTTCAAGAAGAATTTGTAAGTCTCCCCTCAGTGTCCTCTAGACCAAGGGACCTCAGCTACTCCTCACACATCTTCCCCTCAAGCTGCTTCTCCATCTTCATTGCCCTCCTTTGGATACTCTCTAAGGGCTTAGTATCTTTCTCATATTGCAGTGCCCAAAACTGCACTTTCTCTTCTCTGCAGCCTGTCATGACCATGTAGGACTCTTGGTAGTAGCTATTTTATTATTATTGTAATCTCTTTCTTTATCTCTTCTTTCTTTATTCCTCTTTCTTTCCTTAATCTCTTTTCTTTCTTTACTTTTTCTTAAACTCTTTTCTTACTTAATATTTTAGGTAAGTTAAAACCAGTCAGTTGAATTCTGCTAAGCAGCATGTGTTGGAGTGTGCTGGGTCGGTGCTTTGTGGAATGCTCTACTTGGTTGTTTCTTACCCCTTTAAATTTTTGCCAAAATTCTTATTTACTCCTAAAATTAAAGGTATCTCCTGGGAAAACATGTGGAACTTTTTTCTCTTTTAGGCTATCTCAAAATATAGCTACTCCATGGATTTCAACAGCATCCTTCTGATCTTCTTTTTGTGGTCTTCCCAGTGGTGAGAGACCCTGTTTTGTTAGAGTGATGGTTGCAGTCTATATCTATTGAGGGAAGCCCAGGGTGGTGAGGGAAGGCCTAATGAAACACAAAGTCCCTGCGGATTTTATTATGCTTAGGCTAGGTGGGACTGGCCTGATACCTCCCTTGGGTGAGGAGTTTTACACCACATGATGCAGTACTGGATCATGGGACATTTCATGAGTCTTTGATGCCTTCTGAGATGTTATAGATGCCTGTTATGTTAGTACAGTAGAACCAATTACGACCTATCAGCAGAGATATATTCTGGGACTTCCTGTGAATGTCCGGTGTTTCCCCAGAGATGAGTTATCACAGTTGAGTCATTTGTGTAAGAACAGAAAAACACTACCCTGCTTTGAAGTATTTGCATCTTTCATGTTCAACACCCAGCTTGTAGCCTGAGGTAACAGGTGTGCACACCCTCAAGCAGCTGGGTGGTTACTTTGCACATCAATAGCTTGCACCTTCATTGTTTGAGCCATCAGCCTTCCAGTCTTTCACACCTGTGGATACATTCTTCTCCTGGAATAACTGGACAATAGTACCACCTTTAGCTTCACAGTCTAAATTAGTAGGCATATTCAGGGAGGAGTGGGCTTCAGCGAGCAGTTGCTTCTTTGCACAGTTTGATAGACTGGACAAAGGTCTTTCAGCCTTTCAATGTTTAAGCCACAAAAACCATTTTGGGCTCTCTGACCCAGAAAGAAAGTCTGCATTTTTGAGGTTGTTTCCATCCTTTCACATAAACTTTGAACATCCATCAGTGCAACATCCTGAAGTAATCACAATTTTTTCTCATAAAATAAAGACTAGGTAAAAGAAACATGCAGTGAAAAATGCAAAATATCTCCTAACTGGGATAACCAACTTGAAGTAGACACGATCTCAAATAAATAAATAAATAACAGCTTGCCGTGGACAGATTTTATTAACACCCATTGAATCACTTTCTTATTCAAGAAAAATGTACTTTCTGTTATTCCACAAAAGTAAGGTTCCTAAATTATCACAGTTTACTTATCCCTAAAGAAGCGACTGTTGGTGTCTTGGGATTTAAGCATTATAAACACTAAATTAGGAGAATCAAACTTTTTTGCCCTTTCCATGCATTGCCTTTCTAACCTGTATATCAAAATGCTCTTTTAATACATGCAAAACATTCACTAACAAAGCAAAAGAAATTTATTCTCCCATGACCGAGAAAACTGTGAAAACTGGGCCACTGAACTACTGTTTCATATTCATACCTATTGACAGTATCTTAATAGAAAAATGTCAGGGAGACGTTCATGAAGAAAATGGGGGTGGGATGAGGGAGTGGTGAAAAGTCAAGTAATTTGATTGCTTAGTGATGTTATTTCTATATTAAAAGATGCCACAAATGAACTGCTGCATACTACCTAATGATATTCCTACCACATTCCATTGAAACTTAACAGGGCAAGTTCTTGAATGAATGAAGCTTCGATGGTTTCCTGGAACACCATATTAAATGAAATGTACAGAGCTGGCACAACTAGCAACAGGAGCACCTCATGTGGGTGATGTCTTAAAATCCTTAAAGATTTGTAACATATAGATTTTTAATAATGCAGCTGTATAGTTTCAAACACTTTAGATTATCAATTAGCAGTTACTAATTCCCTTTCTCATGGTTTATATCAAATTATTGGAATTCTTGAAATTTTGTTTAATGTTCTTTTCAAGGAAAACATTTTAGCAAGGACATATGTATAGAAAAACATAATACAACTCAAAGCAGAAGGCCTAGAGAAACCTTGGAAAAGCTCCAAAGAAGGCATGTGATGTGAAGATGATGATGGTGAAGAAGAGATCTTGAGACCTCTGACTCAATTCCAGGGAGGCATGCCAAGAGACAGACCTGAGGGAGGTTTTGGCGGTAGGCAATTTTCAGGTTGAATGTACCCATTAGATATAATTAATTACTGTTATAAATTTGTAAGAACCTTATACTGTATCATGCATTTGTGTATTCAGTGTACCTTAAAACACTTAAAGGACCTGCTTTCTATTTTATCTATAGTAATAGTATTTGTAAAGTTCTTTTCTTCCATTTTAGGCATCATGGGCATCAAGACACTGCATGGGTCTCATTTGACAACAATTGTGAATAGTTGTTATGTTTACAGATATCTGGCACTCTTTCTATTAAATTAGGTCACAAGCTGAGTACCATCATTAGTGGAAAATACAAGGAGCTGGTCCTGAGAAGAAATAACTAGTTGAGCTTCAGCAATTCTGGTCTTTCAAGTTAAGTTTTTAAATTAATTTGCAGCCCTGAATTTTTTGTCATGACCTTTTTCCAGCTGCTATGGAATCTACAACTTTAGGCTTTGCATAAGAGAAACATCCTTCCTTTATGCCATCATAGAGCACAGCTATAGTCACATATAACCACATCAGCTGAAAAATCAGAATTAGAATTCATAGAGTTCATATGAAAACCTGGCTTTCTTAAACAGTAGTGGAGATTGACAAATTTAGCAAAAACCCTTTTCCCTGTCAGACTGGGAAGTGACCTATCAAATTGTTAAAGAAATTGCCAAAGCTGAGCAACCCTATACTAGATTTACAGAGGTCTTGCATAGGCTGGAGTTGCTACATATGGACAGATCAATTGTAACACCAGGAACGTTGTCCTGACAATTCCTGGGCATAGCAGTGGCAGCATGTCTACATATATATTCACTACTGTAAGCCCTAAAACACACCTTAGAGAACTGTACTTTTTGGTTGCTGTTTCTTTTACTGTTTCATTTCCGGAAACACAGTAAGACAAAAGTTGGAGGTGTAGAAAATCACAGGGTAATAAATAAATAGAAAAATAAAGAAAGGATTTTCTTTATAGCAACAGGAAGATATGTATGTGCATGTTGCAGGGTAAAATGTCAGAATCAAACCATTCCTTTCAGCAGTTAGGATCACTTTGATCAGGAAGAATTTCAGCACGAAGCAACAGGGAACATGGAAATAGTTCATATTCTTTTTGGCTGTGAACATTCTTTCCTTGTCACATCAGCTGGTAACAGTATTCGGGCTTTTGACCCAATAGGAATGCCACATGTCGCAAGCTTCCAATTTCTCACTGCTTAAAATACCTTAATTTCAGCAAAGAGAGTTTCCCAGAGTCTATCGTGAATAGAAACATGGACAGATTAGCCTCTCATATGCATAACCACACTTTGATAGAAATAGGACAAAGTGTGTGAATATGAAATGTACTGAACAGACTTAAATCTGCATGTAGCAAATCTAATATGGTTAGCAACTTCACTGGTGAAAAAACAAATCCCTAAACAAAAACAGAATGAAATTGTGAAAGGAAAAAATCTAGAATAGCAAATTATAGAAATAAGAACAAATTGGAGCTAAATCTTGAGACATTATTAAAATTTTTTAAAACATCTTTCTCATCTTTCAAAAGGGAATGGAAACTTGCATGCACTGAGAACACCATCTCTTCCTGGCGTCCTTTGTCACTTTCCTACACTTGTAGGAATGATGCCATAATATACTACACTAAGTGTTTTAGAAAAGGAGGCAGTAGCAAACAGATACATTAAATTTACCTGACAAAGTGATGGTTTCATATATTAAAATGTCAAGACCTTGCACTACAGCCAAATGAATTCATAGTAGATTAGTGACATCTAAATTGCCAGTTGCAAGAAATTGTGGCATATTTTGCCATGATTTTTTCCCCTTTTCCCTCTTACAATAATGGATATGCACATGATTTGTAAAAAATGGGAAATAACAGTCTACCTTGAAATTTTTCTGAAATCATGTCCTTTATAGAGTGATTTAGTGTGAATTCAGGATTTGATTAGGTCAGAAAGGGCATTACATTACCACTGTGGTAGATAAAATATGCAAGAGCAAGCCCTGTGTTTACAGCAGCACCTTATACCAGACAGACTCTGACAGAATCATTACTCCTTTCAATATTTTCTACTCAGCTTCTGAGCTCTCCAGCAGAGGTAACCTTTTAAAAAAAATCCCAGTGGAGTAAAGCAACAGATGGTGCTTATCTCTGTCAGAAAGGTTCTCTAGGCAGTGTTTCAGCACTGTCTTTTGCCTCTCTATAAAGAGTGAGGCCTGTAAAGAAGAGCTGGCAGCATCCCTGAACATGATGAGACTGAGACGGGCCTGGACCAAAGAAGTCAGGTGCAACAGAAAAAGTGACTCCACATCCACAATGAGAAAATTATTAGCTAGCAAGGCTGTGAAAGAGATTTAAATTATCAGAAAATAGAGTGAAATATTGCTAAATACATGTCACAGTGAAGACAGACTTACCACATGTGAATTGTAGGTTTGTTTTGTGTTTGACTAATTAATGAAATGGCCTTTAGGAACCTCTAGTAGACTTTCCAAGTTAAAAAAAAAAAATAAAAAAATCAGAGACACAAACAAAAAACAAACAAAAAAAAAAACAAACAAAAAAAAAAACAAAACAAAACAAAAAAAAACAAAACAAAAAAAAAACCCAACAAAAAACAATTCATAGTGGAGGACATCCTGAGCAATACTTGAACAAAAATGATGAAAATAATTTGCTTTGTGATTTTCACAGCCAGTCTCCTCCAAACTGAGCATGTTTTTCTCCAGGATGTAGAAATGGTATGTCAAAGGTCTAACAAATATTTGAAATGTTATCTGGGAAGGAGGAACACTGAATATATATATAGTTAAAAATTCTTTCTGAAATAGAACTGATTTTTTTTTTTTTTTCATTATTATGTCATCTACATCCTAGAGCTGGCAGGGCCCTGTAGATATTAAGTTCCATGTGAACAGTAAAGATAAAGAGAGGCCTAGGGATCTAGGCATGCCAAGCATTGCTAATTGTTTTTATATTTAAATAAAAAGTATTCAGAAAAACAGCAGGGTGTGAGGTAACTTTTGTGTGTGTATATGTTTGTATGTATATGTAAACTTTTTCAATCACTATTATTAGCAATTGGTCACTGCTTCCACAAATCTAGAGTTGCAGTTCTTATTCACCTAACCTGAACATACAGTAACTACAGCAAGTAGAAAAATAGAGAATGGATAAACAATTGAATCTTAGGATGGGTTTGCACCATAAAAACTAGATTGAAACCTAAGAAGCAAGAGGCTCTTAAGGAAGTCAAAAGGTATCACATGTACTGACAATAAACTGCTTTTTACTTACCAGCCAGTCTCTGGGGATGATAGAGGCGAAAGGATTTCAGAAAGGAAAAGCATAAATAAGTGTATAGGCACAGAAAAAGAAGAAACAAAACATATGTTGAAGCAATGAAAATAAATCTACACTGTAAAATAAAACCCAAAGAAAACCGACAGCTGGGGGAAAAAAAAACCCGAATAACATAAATATGATATTCAACAGGGAAAAAACAAGCTCTCTAAAAGGAAAGATGTCTGTATGTTGTTATATATTAAAAAAAAAAAAATCAGCTTCAAGCCTTATTTTATTCAATAGGGTATGGTGATTAGGGTATGCCTATGCCAATTTCTCTAGCAAATGTTACCCAAATTAGTGATGCAATACATATTAAGTCTTTGAGTTACAAAGTGATCTGAACAGGAACCCATGTACACCGGAAGCAGGAAAAAGAGTCTGAATAAAACAAATAGATATTATGAAAACATTATTAAAGAATGGTGGTGAAATATTATTATCTTTATAAATATTAAAAAATGGCAGGAATACTTCAAAATACTGTGTAATTTTAAATAGGGCGTTTGATCATTTAGTAATCTACATGATTTGTAAATGGCATAGTTTTACATAATTTGACAAAGAAGATCCATGCTGAAAATTGTATTTGATGATTAATGCATATTATTAAGAGGGGGAAAAAATATAAATGGAGAAATAAAACAGAGGAAAATGCAGGAAAGATACCAAAGTCGAAATATAGAGTGAACTTCCAGAGTGCAGATCTATGAAGTTCTACTAAAATAGTTACAATAGAATACCTTTAATAACAAATCCCAGCATTTATATCTATATGTCTAGACTATTATTCCATTGAATTGGATTACTAAGAAAAGTTTTTTGATTGTTCAGTCCATGAACTTTGCCTTTGAGTGTGAAATGTTCTTTTTGATAAGTTAATTGCAAGGGTGCTCATCTTTTTTTCCTGTGATAATATCTAACTCATAGATCATAACCAGGCTTACCCTTACCTTAGTTCTCGGAAAGCGTGGTTGGGCAATATGGTAACATACACAACAGCTTAAAGAAATCGGTCAGCCAGGGAACTAAAGAGAGGGAAAAACAGACCACTATGAGCTGGACCTTCAGCTGAGATCATTGTAAACAGGTGTTTCACTTCCTTCCTCCTATAATGTATAATAAGAGACTACAGTAATGGAGAAATTCTGAGGGAGCCCATTAATTCCCTATAAATAGGTGAGTCTTCTACTGTCTTCAGTATGAAGTATATTTTCTGACATGGAAACAGTAGCATAGTATTTGGCATTTTTAGAATCCCAGAAACCTCATCATGCACAGATACCTAAGTGTTTATATCTGAAAGCACTTCCTGAAAATCCACAGAATGAAGTACTGCAAAGTTTAGAAAGACAACGTGTAAGAGGGTTCCTAAGAAGAACATTGTATAATAAAGACATCACTAACAGAGCAAAACTAATCTACCAGTTTTCATACTATTTTTCAGCTTTGTGGGACATAACTGATATATAGAAAAAATAATATATATTTCCTTATACATAAAATAATTCGACTTTTTTTTTTTTTTTTTGCTTTATTTTACAATCATGGAGTGCACACAATCTTAAAGTTCAGAGAATTTAAGTTTTGTCTAATTATGACTGCTTTGAGACATAAAAGACTTTGGAAGCCACATTTAGTCAGAAAGCGACACTGATAGAAGCTTATCTTAAACCTTTATTTCTTGGCAATTTAGAAGGTTTGAGAAGTAATAAACTGAAAATAAGTTGTTATTTTACTATGTGTAAGTACCTGCCATTGAAAAAATATTGTATTTTATGGTAACATTCCAATATATTATCTACAATAAAATATAACTGCCACATAGTTATTCCTATATAAATTGTCTAATAGTGAGATCCATAAATAATGCAAATTCTATATCGTGAACACTGCATCAGAAGAGCAATTTACAATATAGTAGTATAAAATAACTACTGAGAAATGGTATGACAAAAATTATCTATAGTAGCATTTTTATTTGGCTCCTTTTGACATCAGTAATTAAGTATTTAATTAAGTAATTGCTTAATTAATTAATTGATAAGTATAGAAAAATGTAGTAATGCAAGAGTTGGAGAGGCAGATGAGCCTTAGTGGAGACTATTTAACCCAGGCCCCTGAGACACCAGCCTATTGTCAGGATCTCTAGTACTTCCCTGGGAGAAAACACCAACACTTTGTAGACTTCACTTGGACCTCATGGTCCTCCATCACTGTGGATGGAGGTATTTGACTGTACTCCCACAGATGAGAAATGCTTCCAAAGAGAGGCATACATCCCTCCCAAGCAGACACTGGCTTCATCTCTTCCTTCCTTCAGCCTCATTGAGAGAGGTACTAGTTCAGAGGGGGAAGTCTCTCATGTTTAGTTGTCTAAAAGGCTAAGACAGTCAGGTAGGCTTCCTGGGCAGCTGAGCCACAGGCAGGACAACTTCACCACTTCCTAGCAATAGTTGCCACAGCAGAGGCAATGTCGAAGGCCCCATTCACTGAAAGAGAGTTTGGGCTGTGCAGGGGTTCCCAAGAGTGTGAACACACAAGCGGCAACCTTGTGAGGACCCGTGGACCCTTGGAAGACATACGGGGGAGTAGGGGGCAGTGCTGAGAGCAACTGGAGGACTTTTAAATGGCTTCAATGAGTGTGAGTGACCTGGAGTGCAACAGAGGAGCTGGCAGAAAGGGGCGTGGCACAGCAGTGAGGGTGTGGCACTGCTGTCTGCTCAGCTGTTCACACAGGCAGGGTGAGCAGGGAGGGCTCCTCTCTGACCACCTCAGAACAGCCAATAGAGGCAGAAAACAGACTCGGTGTCTCATAAGGAAGAACAAAGGGATCTTTTCAGCCCACGTCTTACTAGCATACTAGTTTCCTCAGTTAAGTTTCCTCGGTTATGGTGTTGACTCACTGTAAAGCTTGATCCCCTGTAGCTGCAAGAGTCACTGAACCAGCCATGTCAGAGGCCTCCAGACAGACAGACCTGCTGAAGGCAGACATGGTCACAGGTCACAGGTCACCTGTGATCCAGGTCACAGGTTGCCAGGAGTGCCTGATGCATGTTTGTGAGGCTAGGGTCAACAAACTGTTATTTCACAGAAGGTGAGCTGTGGCTGAAGAGCTGTGTCATCAGGTGAAGGAGCTACAGGAAGAAGTGAACAGGCTTTGTAGTGTTCAAGCAAATGAATGAGAGAGAGACCAATTCTTTTCAGAGATGTTGCTGTCTCAAGATTCTTGGGAGTCTCCATTGCACGTGGACTCAGAACCCTGCAGGGTAATTAGTCAAAGGACTGTTAGCCAAGGGTCTGTTAAAGATGAAGGCTGGAAGCAGGTCACTGCATTCACCACGAGGAAGGTTTCTCTCCCTTCTCAAGACTTAACAGCTAGGACTGGTGCCTTCTGGAACTAGAAGAACAAAAAACTGAGGTGGGCGAAGGTCCTTCTGGGGTAGTGGGGTCTCCACCTGTATCCCACATCAAGACCTCATCTGTTAACAGGAAAGGAAGTGTAGTTGGAATAGGAGACTCCATTCTAAGGGGAATGGAGACCCCAATGTGCAGATCATACCCAGCTCATAAAGTCTTCTGTTTTGATCCTTCTGGTAACAAGAAATAATATTGATAGAAATAGACAGATCCATCAGGTCAACGAGTGGCTCCAAGGCTGGTGAAATCAGAAAAATTTGGGTTATTTCAGCATAAGATGAGCTGCTCAACACCTGGTCCACTGACACATGACAAGAAGCAGCTGTCTCAGAGAGGAAAAAGAGTTCTAGCACAGGAATTAGTGAGACTCATTGATAGAGCTTTAAAGTAGCTTAGTAGGAGCAAAAGGACAAAACAGGCTTGCCAGTGATGAGCAATAGAATGGTGTGACAGAACTTGGAAGAAACAAGCACTAATGGGATCCCTCAATCTGCTTCAAAAGGTATTGGCTACAAATGTACCACACTTCAAATGCTTCTACACCAATGAGGAACAAATAATAAGAGCTCGAAGCTTTGGCCTTGTCCCAGAAACTTGGCATCATTGACATAAGTGAAAAATTATGGGATGAGTCCTGTGACTGGATTGCCTCTCTTCAGGAGAGCTAGGCAGGGCAGAAGAGGCAGAGGCATGGCACTGTGTGTAATAGAAGACTTAGAATGTATGGAGCTCACAGTTGGCAATGGCACAGTTGAGAGATCCTGGGTGAGAATCAAGGGGCAAACAAATAATGCAGTTGCCATTAGTGTGGGAGTCTACTATGGACCTCCCAGCCAGAATGATGACCCCAGTGAATTATTCTTTGAGGAACTAAGAGATACTTCCAAATCAATTGCCCTTGTCCTTATGGAGGACCTCAACTTGCCAGAAATTAACTGAGAGCGTCACACAGCTGGTACAATCTGAGCCAAAAGATTCCTAAAAAACCTGGATGACAGCTTTGTGGAACAGGCTCTAAGGGACCTGACTCAGAAAGATGCTCTCCTTGATCTATTTGATCTCTTTGATCTGCTGCTTGTCTACAGAGCAGATCTCATGAGTGAAGAAAAGATCGATGGCTGTTTTGGCCACATCAAACACAAAGTGATTGAATCTAAAATCTTTGTTGACAGGAGGAAAAGTGCCAGCAAATGCTCATCTCTGAATATGAAGAGAGCAGACTTCAGGCTGCTCAGAGAAATAGTGAGTAAGATTCCCTGGGAAAATGATTTTGCAGGTGTTGGGGTCCATCAGTGCTGGTCACTTTTCAAACACCACCTCTAAAGGGTGCAGGAGCAGGCAATTCACAAATGTGGAAAGTCAAGCAGGTGAGACAGAAGGCCAGTTTGGCTGAGCAGGGATCTTGTCTTGGAACTAAGGCAAAAAAAGGAAGGTGTATGCTCAGTGGAAGATAGGTAATAAAAAGAGAGATTTTTTCAAATATATTCATGGCAATAGGCAGTATCAAAATATCATTGGCTTGTTACAGGATGAGCATGGTCACCTCACAAACAGGGACAGAGACAAGGCAGATGTGATTAACATTTTCTTTGCCTCTATCTTCAATAAGGATGATGGACCAAGGAGGTCTCAGTGCCCTGAGCTGGAGGACCATGACTGAGAGAATGATCAAGGCCCAGCCGACCCTGAAATTTTGTGGGATCTGCTGCTCTGGGAGAGTTCTTTTAGAACAGCATTTATAATCAATACTATTTATAACCGTTAAACACATATTTGTTAGAAATAGAGTTTGGGTTTTGCTGAAGTCAGGTGCATGGGTAAAGAGGAGAGGGGGGACGAGAGGGGTAGTTGAGTTTCTTGCAGTTGGAAGCTGGGGTGGTTTGAACCTGTTTTTCGCACCTTTTTGAGGGGTGGGGGTCTCTGGCAGGCAGGCAGATTGGGCCAGGCTGTGAGCTTCCTAGTACTGGCCAATAATAGGAACAGAAGCAGGGACCCCCCCAGCCGGGATAGGGTATAAAAACCTCTGGTTCTTGCTGGCTGGTGTCTGTCTCCTAGGCCAGAGGGAACACACCAATTCAGCTGAATTTGTTAAATAAAAAGTTTAGTTTTGCTTCGATGACTTTGTCCCCTTCTGAATTTTATTGGTAAGTGTGAGCATTTCTCACATGTTTATAACTGTTAAAGGACATAGTTTTAAAACAGTGCTAGTGAACAAAAAAGGACAGACAAGCTGATGAAATAAGTAATTTCAGTGTTTTATCATAAACACTGAAAAATGTGAGGTGAGTTTTAAATACTCATAACTACTTGCCTTTTCTTTTGGGAAGCCAGTAGCAGCACTGCTGATAATAAAAGTCGGCATATCTAGTCATCTTAGAGAGATTCTCTTTTCTTTGAAATAGGAACTTTTCAGGTACTGATTCTTTAGATGTAAGCCAACACCTATTAGCAGATAGCACTGTAAAGCTGCAGGCTACATAGGACCAGTAAAGATTGGCACTTTTAATGACTTTCCCCTGAGTTGTTTTGCTGGCTAGTATTCACTGCTTTGCTGTGTATTCTCTCAATTTTTTTCACATTACACTGTGGGGACAGAGGGGCAGGGTGTGGGGAGTGGGTGGTGGGGAGCACGGTGTGGAAAGAAAAATGATGAAGAAATTGATTTGCAGAACTCTATTTCTGATCTGAAAATTTTCTCAAAGAGGTTGCTTTATGAAGCCATGGGATTTCTTTTCCAAATAAGCCTGCCAATCATATGAAGAATGTTTTGGTTTTAGACCAGAAGTAATATATGAAGACTAAATGCCATGGGAAAGTAGATATTTTATTCTTTTTTCTTTGCTTTTAATGAGCAATCACTTACGTAAAATAAAAAGTCTAGATATATTAGTACCTCTCTAGCAATAAAGGTATACAGTTTAATTTGTGCTTGAATGTTACAGAACTTCTGAAATTGCTTTGGCTGTGTGTATGAAAGGTGGAGTGTCATTAAAAATGGGTCATTTTATCTACTTCTAGCCATTCATAGGTGTTCTGTCTAGGATGGTTACCTAATCAATTTGCAGAGTCAGTCACAAAAGTCCAAATGTTTCCAGAGGGGGAGTCAGTCCTCCTGTGTAGGTGTATAAAACAGTATGGGGATAAGTTACCAGCTAAAGGTGCATTTTTTGGAATGACAAAAACAAGAAATAAATTAAATAGTTTAGACCAGATGCCAGACCTTATACTACTTAAGTAAATCTCACAATGAGTATTTGGACTAAACAGGGAAAATTAAATCGAAGAAGCAGTATTGTTATGACCAAATTTGCTTTAATTTAATGAGAGCATTTTTCCTCTTCCAGGTCTCTTAAAAGATGAAAAGATGAATACACTTTTATTATAACACCTTATGTTTCAACCATTACTTCTTATTACAACAAAGTCACATGGGGAGTCTGTTTTGAGAGTCATCCACCTTTTTTTTTTTTACCGAAAAAGATCAGATTTTGCTTTGGACATGCAAACGCCTTTGCTACTCACTGATCTTATTCACACATTAGGCAGGTCTTTACTAAAGCCCATCATTACACTTCAGAACTGCAGAGAGAAGTCCGGACTCTTTGAAGATTTAAAGAATCTTTGAAAATATGGTCTGGTGAACCCTTTCCAGAGCCTACTGGGGTCACTGGAAATTTTTGCATGTACTTCAAAAGGCTCTAGATCAAATCTTATCCACTCCACCTCTCATATACCTAACTATGCTTATTTCAAAAAGAATTTTGTACCAGCAGAATTAAAGGAAAATTTAAATTGACTCTTAAGATATATTAAATGTCCCCACACTGTCTGCTTACACTGAGAATATATGAGCTCCACCATGCCTCTATATTGAAACTTGCTTTGCTATTTCATGCTAGAAAGAAGTGTATGTTTAACATTCTGCAGATGTCTATACAATGTTGATCTGCAGCCAGAATGAATAATTCCAAAAGGCTGATGTTTGAACACCTACTACAGCACAGCAGAATTAAAGGCGAAAGTTCAAGTGCTGCAATTTCAAACTATTGATCAGTGGTAATTTTTGGCACCCTTGGGTTAGTCATGCTGGCATATGGCAAGCAAGCAAACAATGAAGGTTAAGTATGAATCATCGGTACCAATGTAACTCACCTTCTTCAGTTTTCTTACATTTACAAAACTGTTACTATCAGGTGGTCTTTCTCCTGCATGCTTGTGTGCACCACAGCAAGGAATATCTTGTAGATCATGTCTTCTGAGCAAATAAAATTACAGATAATGTTGAAAAGGAAAGCTGCTTGTCTGTTTGTTGCCAGATGAAGAAATGTTTGCTCAGCTGGTAGGGAGAATTCAAAGCTTATTCTTAAAAATCACTAGCCTATGGAACTGCAAAATACTTACTTTGTAGGATCATGGTTAAACATTAACCAAAAGAGAAAGGGCATAGCAACTAACCTAGGTGTTCCAACTCAACTTCGTATTTGGCAACTAACACCAGTTCATTGACTGGTTAGTTACAGCATTGGGGTCTATGACCACCAGAGACCACCATAGTGACCCCAGGGACAGATAATGCATGTGCATATGGGAAGGAATATGTGTTAATGACTTTGGGGAAATAATTATCATATGAATGTTTCTGCTGGGAAAAATCGAGGAATGTGTATGTAAACTATAGAATATAAACAGGAGCTTTTCCTGTACTCAGTATGCACAATATTTCAGAGGAAAGATCCCCTTGTGCATCTAGCACTGAATAAAGAATGCCTGCCACCTAATGCCACATTGGTGTTAAGGGGTTTTTGACCATTTTTTAGTGACACATTCTTACCAATATGTTGAATAACAGGAAAAACAAATTAGGTACATTCTACCACTACACTTCATTGTATCAATTTTCTTCTGCCTGCCATCATCCTTTCAAAATTGTCATCAGAAGAGCACCTTATCCTACAGATTTTTTGCTTATTACACTAGAAGTTATAGAAGGAATACCATGTTTCCTCATCTGCTTACTTACCAGACCTTGTTGGAGTAAAGATATTTTTGTTAATACTAATGTAATAGGGATATTAAGGATGTTATACTAAATGGTGCTGCCATGCCACTTTATTATTTGGCACTGATCTATTCACTTAAGAGCAATCTTTCTAAAAATTCCTATCCTTTTGAACAACGTATAAGATCTGGTTTGGGTTCATTTATAAGAATTTAAAGAATTATTCTACAATTTCCAAATATTAGGAGGAAAAAATATTTTGCTTTCCTATAGTGCCTCTGTAGTTTTATTGCAAGTGCTTGTTTCATTCAATTTGTACTAATGATCTATGTATACTATATGACAGTTGCTGATCTGTATGCCAAAACCAAGTGCCATTCATTTTGTCACAACATAACCTGTAATAAAGTATTCTCAAAGCTAATAACAGGTTACAAGCTTTGTGCTCAATATAAACGACCCAAGTACTGTGATTTGCCAGACTTTCTCTGTCTAAACTTTTTCTGACCTGCCTGCAACTTTGTTTCATTTGGTTTATCTGTAATTGTAGTTTCCCTGATTGAGCAGGTGTCTATGGTTCATTTGTTTTATTTGTTTTTATCTTTATATTGTAGAACCATAGAATCATAATGTAATTTTTATATAGATAGCAATAAGAAGAAGTTAATTCATGTATTGGTAAGAGGTGGGTACAGTCTGGCACTCAAGACCACATAGTTATAAAAAACTCAGCCTGGCTCAGTTAAAGAAGTGCAGACTTGGAACTGCACAGAACTGCATTTAGAAGTTTCAAGTAGAACACAAGACTGTTGTCAAACATACTAAGAGTCAATATATATGGCAAATCTGGATGCAACCGGGAGCTTCAGCTTAAAGAAGAAAGAGAAATGTGCGAAAGTGTACAGGCAAACATACAGAAATGACCCCTAGTTAATCCTAGAGTGAGGAAAGAATAATCATCAACATCACATTCCTCCTGCAGATGAACAAGTCTGGGTACCAATGACTCTAAAACCTCACTGCCAGAAATAAACTTCCAACCTCACAACACAAAGAAGGGGCAGCTCATCAGGAAAAGATAAAAAAACCTAAATGTGCATATAACAATTGTAAGTACATTTTTAATGTTTCTTTATTCCATATATATATGGAGTGCCACCTCTTTGCCTATAAACAAATTTTCAGCATAAAAACTTTTGTCTAAATAATGCCCTTACTAAAACTGAAGATAAATACCTTACTACTTACCCATTAATAAAAAATAATGGGACATGTATATTCGTTGGGATCAGTGTAAACACAAGAAAGGCAAAGCTCAACCTTTAAGTTTTTCTAAGAGCCAATATGTTCATCATAGTTACATGACTATTGAACTCATGTGGCCCAAGTTGGAGAGAATTCTGCTTTCACCCCGTCGGCTAGCACTACTGGCATGTGCTCCTTCTTCCCCTGCCTCCTGCCCAGCTGTGGAGAAGGGTTTGCTCTTAAAGGAACAATTTCTCAAAAGCAATGTTGAAAAGAGGGATTAAAATATAAAACCTGCTTTAACCATGATATATTCATTTATCTAATGAATGTGATGACACAACATTGAGGTATTGCAGCTCTATCTGGAAAAATTAAAACAAAATAAAATATTAAAAAAAACCCCAAACCTATTATTTCCTTGACAGAATTCCAAAGAGATATACCTAAGGTAACACATTCAGTAGCCCTTATCATAGGCATGTAGGAGAAGTAAATTAGAAGTTATTTTTAATCTCTGTGGAGTTGTTCAGAACAATTTTCTCCCAATCTTTTTGGGGAAAATTTCCTAACAATTTCCTTGTTTTGCTATAATCATTTTAGCTTTTGAAGGAAGAATTTACTTTTCTTTTTGCTTTCATTCAAGTCTTTATTCTTCAGGGATTCAGCACCAAAATTCCCCTCTCTTTGAAGTATGCCTTCATTACCATGTTGTAAAGTTTTCTGAGCAGAGTTTATGGACTGAAGAGATGTTTCTTCCTACATCACTACAGAAGGGTACAGTGAGGATAAAACTAAATCCACTTGGTGTCTTCTGCCAAAAGAGGACCCTGTCCATTGAATGTTAGAGTCATATATACACTTGCGTCCCTTCCTCTCTCATTGAGTTACTTAATTCATACAATGTAGGACAAAATAATCTGTGACAGTTTGTTCCTAAAGGTTAGCATATACCGGTAAAATAGTGAATCAAATCATATCGGGAAGAAAATTATATTAATCCCTACATTCCAGTACTGTGGATATGTGTCCTAGCTCAAGAAGATTATGCCGCTAAAGAAGATGTAGTCAATTATGTGCTAGCAGCAGTGTAAGGATCTGGATGCAAGCATCAGATAGGTACTTAAAGTGATATGTCCATATCTCCTACTCTACTGACTTTAGTTTGAGAATTCTACTTTCACACCTGGGTAAGTACTTGAGGTTCTGCTCAGTGCACGGTACAAATTCTTTAATTTCTACACACAATTCTACTTGAACAGCATTCTAGTTGCTTAAAACACTTTTTCAAAAACTGCCCAAGTAGCTAACAGACTGACAGAAGCTAAAAGCAACTGCTGCTTCAACTCAATTCATGAAAGTCTGCTTTCCCATTTATCTGTGTGATCTTTCCCATAAATACAAAGAATCCAAACAAATAGATTAAACACAAAAAGAGTTAGCAAAGATAACAGCAATCATCTCACATTTTCTAGGATGACTGTTGACACTATACAAAGCATTTTAAATAATAACTTGACCCCTTATCTTGAGTAAATTTGCTAGGATTAACAATTGGATTGACCTAGAAAAACCCAAGCATTATTCCTATCTATTGAATAGATGCAGGATTAAAAAAAAAGGCTAATAATTCTTAACATGGATCTGTGCAATTTCTGCTGCAACCTCTAAAACATGATAAATGAGTATTTAAGGAAAGAAAACCTTTGAAAATCTACATTGAAGGAACATTAAAATTATAATCTTTAACATGGTTTTGTATAAAAAGTACTTATATTACACAGTGAAAAGGTATTTCCATCACTGTATCTTTAAAGATGATATACAATGAGCAATTTAACTTATTGAAACAAAATATGTGAAATAATGAGCAGTTTCTCAATTTATACCGGTTTACTTATAAAAGTTTAAAATATCAGTTCTGAAATCTGTTAAACTCCAATGGCTCTGCTCCAGTGGAGCACTTTAATGGCTTAATAACTTCAGAAAATCTTGCATGCATTACTCTTAAGCTAATTTATTAGACTATTTCATATTAGGTAAATCCAGAACAAATAGTTATTACCTTCGAGACCCAGACACAGTATTTTCACATTTCTCTTAGATCACTATTTGGATAAACTGTAGGTTTACACTGAAAGTAGCTAAGCAAAAATCCAAATAATATTTTCACCTTGTTTTTCAGGTTGAACCATATGAATTACTCTTGACCTCCCAAGTCTGCAGGTAAAGGTGTGAAAAGAAATATCTGCAAATTATTCTCTTTTCTTTTTGTGTGTCCACCATCAACAGAATTATTTGGTATATTTCAATGGTAATGCAGATCCTACAGAGAGTCTTCACATCTTGAGTTCCTGAAATGAGTAATGGTATTGCATGGAAGCAATATCAGCAGCATGAATTTTTCTTTTTTTTTTTTTTTCCCCAGATCAGTCTCCCACAGTTGGAAACAGAATTTGCATATACCAAAGGATATAAAAACTGAACAAAATATGAAGCAATTTTGCTAATTACATATATATACTTATGTATGTACACAAATACATATGCAAACTTGCTGACAGAAAGTGTTATTCTGGTCATGAGGCTTAACTTTTGTTTCATTTGGGAAAAAAAATTGCTGTATTCAAAATATTTCATTCAGAGACTAAGGCTTTTTAAATAGATTAATTCATTCTATACAAGTAAGGGGATAAAAACCATATTGGAGAAAATTTAAATTCAGTTCAATCTTTCATACATTTACACTTTTGTGACAGAACTGGATCTTAGTAGGTGGGTTAAGTCTGTATTCAAAGTAATTTATACCAGAAACACTGTAACCCCTATCATTTTTTTTGTTCTCAGGAAAAAAAAAAAAAGGAGAAGACCTACATAATTTTAAAGTGGCTTTGTAGATAGCACCATGAAACTTTGTGTACACTGGTTAGGTGCATAAAACTGAACATGAGCCCTTCATTCTTGTTATTTAGATCACTTTTTTTGTATCTATTTTCGGTGGCAATCAGAAGAAAAAGGAACATGAAATACCTTTATTACATTTCCATCAGATTTCTCTATCTTGAAGCAAGCAAAGTGCTGAAACAAAAATTAAAACCAGAAGAGCTATAAACCAGAAAAACTATAGAACTATAAAATAATATGAAATATGATTGTCACTGGCAAGATTTATTTAAGTACTCTAAAAGCTGAAAGTAACAATTTTTTCATTCTTAAAATTAAGCAAGTTAACATAGCTGTGCTGTTAAAATGATACAACAGTTCAAATTTTGAATCTCAGGAGACATATGGTAGTTCTGTTGCTTATGTGCATAGGAATATCTCCCAGTCAGAGAATAGAAAAACTCTGAAGTGCAGACAGAGTCTGACATATGCCTATTAAAGACTTGAATAATACATGAGAAATTACTATTAGAAATCTAACATTGAAAAGATAAAATACTTGTCTGAGGCATATGATCTGTTCAATGTTGCATCTCTACTTGTAGAGTACCTTTTAGTAGGCTACAATCAAGCTGCCACACAGGTGTTTGGAGGATGGACTTCACAGCCTAACTTCCAGTTATGAATCCCTATCTCATGACATCCAGTGCAAATAACAGGAACTGTTATTCTTCCTGTGGCAGATAAGAAATATATAGTCAAAGTAAATCGCTTGGTTTTCTCGTGGTGTGGGTTTTTGTGGTTTTGTTTTTTGGGTTTTGGGTTTTGGGTGTTTTGGGTTTTTTGTTTTGGTTTAGTTTTAATTACCATCCCTGTTACATATATTTCTAGGTCTTAGTTTTCCTGTGCAAGATGTGCAATTTTATTTTTTTTTTCTTGAGGCAAGTTCTCAGAGTAATAGAATTCTTTATTTTTATTTTCAGTCTCAAAATACAATGAATGTCACATACAGAGAAACTGGATGAACACAACTGGATCCAAACATGACTCACTGAATTAATAGCATGCTTCTGGGCATTACAGCAGTATCTTGGAAATTTAAATGCATTCAATAAACCCTACCAGCAGTCAAAATATATTTTCAGTCTAAACTGTGATGCTGCACAGCTGCAAGAGTTTTGAAGACAGATTAAAAATGAGAAATTTGAAAACTGCTTTTCCATATTTTATCCACAAATCTACATTAGTCTGTATGAAAACTGTTATGCCCTACTTTGTGTGTACAAAACCCAAACCCTGCTGTACTTAGCTGCACCATTCCAGATTCATTCTGGCATAACATGAGAACAGTATTTGACACTTTAAGGAGCCCTAGTAGGGCAGATGTTCTTATTTCAGACTAACATATTGCAAGAAAGCTATCACACTCAATAATTTTTATACTTAGAGGTGACAATTTTCAACCTGCCCTTTGTATTGCCTCTGCCTAAGATGGAGATAATTTTCGCCATATCAGCCCTCCCAGTGCTGTACTTTGCATTGGTATGTAGAAAGGTGCTGATAACACACCAGTGCTCTGGCTACAGCTGAGTAGTGCTGGCACAGCATCAACACTGTCTCTCCAGTGTTCCCCCCCCACCAGAAGAATGGGGCTGGTCCAAATCCTGGGAGGGGACATAAGCAGGACAGCCGACTCAAACTGACCAAAGGGATATTCCATACCATATGGTGCCTTCTCAGGTATAAAAGCTAAGAGAAAGCAGGAAAAGGGGGCAGGGAGTGTTGTGGGAAGCACTGTTATTTGCTTTTATCTTCTGGAGCAACCACTACTTGTGCCAAAGCCCAGCTTCCCAGCAGTTTGCCAGACATCACTTGCTGATGGGAAATATAAAATAAATATTTTGATTATTTTTTCCTTTGCTTGCATGTGCATGACCCTCATTTTTGCTTTAGTAAGGTGTCTTTATCATGATCTGCAAGGGGCTTTTCCACCTGATTTTCTCTCCCCTGCTCCCTGCCCTGCTGAGGAGGGAAGTGATAGGATGGCTTGGTGGCCACCTAGCATCCAGCCAAGGTCAGTACACCACAATCTTAAACATTTGTTAACATTTGATAATAATGGGATCTTTCCAACTAGAAATTTTATCATATCAGCTTTTGAAATTGCTAATTCCTGCTAGTGAAATTGATGAAACCTGAGATATATTCATCTGAGGGTATTTCTTTCTGTAGTCTGTTAAATGTTTACTTTACTTTTTTTTTTTTTCAATGCAATATGAAAACATAGCAAAAATTCACTGTGAGTGAAGTGAAATAACAAATATTTTAATCTTTAAAAAGAAACTCCAAACCTCACTGTTCTAGATAACAGTGAAAAGGCAAGGTTAAAAAAAAATAAAATGAGATAAAAAACCAAAGAAATCTGAAAAATCTTTTGAAAGAAAATCCAAACCCAAGCCTAATAATTTATTACATATCATACTTGAAACTGTGAATATGTTTTCTATCAAGTTGTCAAAAAGTTATTGTGAAATCAAAATCATGCTAAATTTCAAGGGTAATACCTGAGTGATAATCATAGGGAATTTCAGTATTTTATTCATAGATATTCAGAGTTCCAAGGACCATGGGACTGAAATATGAGACCAACCAAATCTTGATGACAGTATAAAGTTCATGGGATAGAAAGATCTCATTGCTCAGCATTTTTTTGGAGGGTAATGTACTCAGTATATAACAATGCATCCCTCCTTACTATGGATATACATCAGCAATTTTTCATGAAGACTGAAATAAGAGAATAATTAAATTGTTAATGTACACATACTCAATGTGTATAAATATTTAATGTTCATATTGATACATTAGTTGGTGTAATGATGATGCTATATTAGGAATTTCTTTAACTTCTTTACTGATTGACTCTACTATTTACCATGAAAAGTTTAATTGTTACAGTTGATGTTCTCTTCTGTTTAATTCTGGATTCTGTCCTCCTTTCTCTCTCTTACAGCAAATTGTTTTGATTTATTACGTTGTATCTTACGAAGAGATTCAATCATCAAAACATATTCCCAGTTTAAACTCATGGAAAGCACTGTGCATACATGATCAGCAGTATTCCTCATCATTTAATATGAGTGGATACAGCCATCACATTCATAACTATTTGCAGTCAATGGCTTTGACTATGCAAGCAATGCTAAATTAAATAATTTATATTTCCGTTTTTCAAAACACAGAGAAAAAAATGTGGAAAAGCTTAATATATGAAGAGTAATAAGAGAAGATATAGAATTCCTTTTCTATAAATAACTAAAAACACTACATTGTATGTCAAAAATTTGAGATGTTCTTTGCTTCCACCTAATATTGGAGAATTTATAATTTATGTTATTTGCAGAGATGAGGTATTTGCTCTTATTTTTATTACATACTTATTCCTTAGTATTACTCATTTTTCAGTGTAAACTGGACTAAACTACATAGCTCCCTGTGATATACTAGTGATCAGAAACCTAGTCAAGAAAGCTCCAATACAATGCATTAAGCTCTTTGCAGTAGAAATTGTATGCTGTTGGCACTTCTCGCATGCATTTCACATGCTTTCTCAGCTGCTCTGTTAAGACAGAGAATCTAAATTTATTACAAAATTTTTATTTGGGCTTTAGGTGTCTTTCCTTTAAATTCAGAAGAGAATGGACTTTCTGCTGGCCTGAGAGTGGTAGAAACCAAGCATGGTCCAGCTTCAGGAGCTAGTGCCAGCAAATACTAATGAGACACTGCTGGCTACATTGACCAGTGCTGTCTTACAAGAGAGAATGTCCCTGTTAAAAGGAGTATGGATCAAATCTAGAGCACAAGAAATTACTATCTGGAATAGAGAAAGGTGAGAGTAAAAGAACATGTATGAAGTGTAGAAGAGTGCCTTTTGTACAGTCATCAAGTTTTTACTTCTTTTTTTCCTTCTGAACTATCACTGCAAACTCGATTTTTAAAAGTGTTGTGTCATTACACGTATGACTACATGAGTATTGAAGCCCTTATCCTTTGGAAACATGAGCTGAAAGACCACTCTGTGTAGGCCAGCTAGTACTGAAACTAAGTTGATGTAAATTCTTGTTTGTTCACATCACAGAATAAGGTCATAGTTCAGGGCATTTGGTGTTCTCTGCTCCATGCACTACCAAGAACAGATAGCAGGCTGCTCACAAGGGCTGCGAATTCACATAGACCTGTCACAAGCTTGGATGCTGGTTGTCTCTGCTATTCATGACCTGGATTACTGCTGTTTCCCCATTACTTTTGGGAGAGTACATTCACTCATGAGTAACTTGAGAACAAAGTGCAGCTCAGTGCAGCATATGCAGACAGCTTATCGCTCAGTGCAGCATATGCAGACAGCTTATCTGTAACTGACTTAAATGTGGTTGTGATTTATCTCTTACAATGTATATCCGATACTTCAGACTGTTATGAAACAACTCAACCTGAAAATCTGAAAGCCAGATTTACAGAATGAATATTATGTTATTTTTTTATGCCAGTAATGAAAATATTACAAAAGTTGATCAAAAGGCCTATTTCCATAATACCATGACAATTTGGGTTTTCTTAGTTTTCTTTTTTTTTCTTCCCACCCTTTCTAAAAAGTTATACTATGGCAAAGTTATTGAGATGAAATCGAGCCAGGGCACTTTCACTTTCAAGACCCAAGTTGTGACAGCATTGTCACAAACTTCTTTATATCTGTATTTGACTTTCTGCTTGTTTCCAGTCTTTCTGAGCTCTTCATAACAGACTACTCGTAGTCAATATTGAGCTTGTTGAACTACACTTTTTGGTTTGAATGGTTTTTCCTTTGGGGGGGGGGGGGTGGAAACTGGAAAGAACTTTCTCTTCTTTAATCCTTATTCAATCATGCTTACATAGAATTCAAATTTTTTTCAGTATATTCTTATATATCATGCTTAGATAATTCTTTAAAAGAGTCAAACAAGGAAATTATATCCAAATTTGTTCTTCCTTGTATACAAAAAAATTCTCAGCATTTAAAAGGGATATGTATTTCAGGTAATACTTCAGAAATTATATCAAATTCAAAACTGAATATTGCTTATAATAGAGAATTCAATATAACTTCTCCCTATATATATCTCCTATCTATATCTCTGCTTCACAAGACTTACACATACAAACACAGTTTTTTAACAGATACGGGGAGTATTTATAATAACTATATATCCTTTTCTGCTGAGAGGTTTTATATCACCTTTTTTTTTTATTTTATTTTCTGCTAGTGGGAAGGCATACCTTGCAGAGTGACCCTGCCAGTCTTGAGGAATAGGCCCATTTGAAATTCAACAAGGCCTGCATCTGGGTCAGTGCAACCCCAGCATCAGTATAAACTGCTGGACAAACTGATCAAGAGCAGATGCTCTGTGAAGCACTTTTGGATATTGGTTGTTGAAAAATTGGACGTGAGCTAACAATGTGTGCTTGCAGACCAAAAGTCTGGGCTGCATGGCCAACAGGTCAAAGGAGGTGATTTTCCTCCTCTACTCTGTTCTCATGGGATGTCACATGGAGCACTGCATCCAGCTCTGCACCCTCAGTGCAAGATGTGGACCTGCTGGAGCAGGTCCAGAAGAGGACCACAAAAATGATCAGAAGGCAGGACCATCTCTCTTTTGAAGACAGACTGCGAGATGAGAGTTGTTAAGCCTCGAGAAGAGACAGCTCCTTATTGTGGCCTTTCAACATATAAAAAGAGCTTATAAGAAAGAAGGAGATGGATGTTTTTCCAAGGCATGTAGGGACAAAGTCAATGTTTTCAAATTGAGAGTCAATTCAGGTTACACATAAGGAAGAAATTCTTTAGGATGAGGGTGATAAAATGATGGAACAGGTTGCCCAGAAAGGTTGAATACAAGAATCTTCTAATTAATATGTTTTCATCAAGTTGGTGAAAAGTTATTGTGAAATCAAAGATGCCCAATCTTTGGAAGTCAGCTTAGATGTGGTTTTAAGCAACCTGATAAAGTGATAGATGTTTTTGCCCATGCTAAGTGGACGGGACAAGATGATCAATAAAGGTCTCTTCTAACTCTTCAAATTCAAGCCATTCAATGATCTTATCAAAAATTTAATGAATGGACAGCTAGAAAGGAAGGCACTTCCAGGGTTTTTTCACAACTCTCTGTTTTTCCTTTATTCTTGAAGGCATATTTTAAAATACATATTGGCAAAAATAAATGTTAAAACTACTAGAACATAATGACTAGCAACTAACTCAGCAGGCCCCCACTGAGTTTTTGAGCCCTACAGTATACCATAATATAAAAAAATAGCTAAATCTATCACCCTGTGAAATAATAGGAGGCAGGTCAATATACAGATTTGTGTTGGGGGTTTTACCCAGAAAACATACATTGTATATAAATACATCTGCATCAGCTTTCAAATGCTCACATAGCATTGCTTCACTGACATATACTTAAACCTTTATCTGCTTTATTTCCACAGATAGCCATTACATATTTTGTGATGGAAGACCACATTAGCTGATACATATATGCAGGATGAGAAATCATTATATTTACATTTTTATCTGATAGGTCATGGTGGACCAGAAATTTAGAGTTTAGGTTTGGACACTTTTTTATGTGGTAAGGTAAGATGAAACAAAGTGACAAATGCATGTGTGCCTATCTCAAGTAGGTGATATAAGAATGATGGACAAGCAGTGTTTTGTGTTTCTGCCTGGCTACAGCAGCCATGTCAAGTTCCTCTGCACTTCTTAGTTCACTGTTGTTTCTAGTGAACAGAATAGACTGTCTTTAAGTTGTTTTAGGGTATTTCTTTAAACATAATTCTTGCACACTGTTGCAATACATTGCAATATGCAGCACTGAGTGTGCTAGCCCTAGGAATACTGATAGGAGTCTGTTCGTGTAATAACTAAAAAGAGGTTTTTTTCTGTTGCTCTATTCAGCTACAGAAGCTATTATCAAATGAATAAATAATTAGAAACATTGAACCTGAAAAGTCAGAACACAAGTGAGGATTTTTTAAGTGCAGAACGTTCATTTTTAGACTTTCACATTCAAGTATTTAGGCTTAAGTTAGGTATCTGAGACTAAGTCTAAACCTAGGTCCACTCTGGTAGATGCATCTGGAGAGACCATGCATGTTTTGCTCTTCACAGAAAAGGAATCAAGATTTAGGTACCTTTAGATGACCCCTTGGAAAATCAAAGCTTCAGAAAAATTAATAAAATATAGTAAGAAGCACAGCCAAAGCCAAAGTTGCTTAGGCAATGAATAATGAGGAGTTTCTCTAAAATACTCAAAAATGTGTTTGCAAATGGAAAAGATAGACTATTTTATTTATAAATGCAACCTGAAAAGGGTAAAGGCATACTTGTCAAAAAATCGTCATTTAATTCACTCAGTGAAATGTTTGCATATTTTTAAAAACCAACAAGTATACTAATAGTTTAGCAAAGTGAGCAATGTCATGTAGTGAAGCATGTGGAAGTAGGTGGAAATTTTGTAAGGCACTATGAAGTGTTTCTCTGCATTATGGAAACATTTATGCAATTTATTTCTTCCCAGTAGGTAAATACTTTGCCATTCTGGAATGGTTTACTTTTTTTTTTTTTTTTTTTTTTTTTTTTTTTTTTTTTAACCTCTTAAGTACAACAACCTCTATATGGTACAGTCAATACCAATAAATATAAGTGGATGTTAAATATCAAAAACAAACAAACAAAAGATCATCCTAAACTTCCCCTAACTTAGTGTTCTAGTTCTAGGAAAGGTTGCTATATCCCTACAGATGTCTACTGCAACTCAGCAGACCACTCTGCTCAGGCAGAAGAGCCTTAAGTGGAAGAGGAGATTGCACTTGGTGCTTTGGGGGGGACGTGGGGGGGGGCGGGGGGGGGCAGAGGAGGTGGGGTAAAAATAATAAAAAAGTGAATTTCTAAATTCTGGTCCTCAAGGATACAGGTGCAACCTACAGAACCCTTTAATTAGATACCAATGTCTTTGAGATGGTTTTCAGTCCTCATACTTTTGTTATTCATTTTAGATAAACCAGAGTGGCACATGTGAGAGACCATGAAGTTCCTTCAGCTGAATAAGAGTAAAAATTAAAAATCCATGCAAATCACTTGCTTGATATTCTAATTTATACTTGATCATACAGGTACTCTCTACCTTAGCTTACTAACTTTTTTCCTAAGTCATTTATGGGTGAAACCTCTGACATATATATATATGTTCATTAGGACTATGAAACCAAAGAAGAAAACATACTATGATTCTATGTTGAAAAGCAATGACAACGAGCTACAGTCTCAACCTAATTCAAAGTATCCACTGTTGTCCTACCCATCACCTGGGCCACTGCTGTAAAGAACAAAGATGCAGAGTTGCATCAAGGGGTTTCTCTTAATAGATATCATTATAAAAAAGAAGGAAAAAAAAATAGTGCCATTCTACACAGTTTGGTTCTTAGACTTGTTCAACGCACTACTGTTTCTTGCCTTTTGCACATTACCTTTCTTGATAAAAACATTTTTTATAAATTATCCAATGTCTTTAGCAGGCTCCATTTACATTCTGAATTTTCATTATGTCTGTTACATGATTCCTTTTCAATGGTGAAATTTGTGGGCCTCATGGCTATTTTAGCGTGATGGTACTCATGCCATAATTGATGCTTTCAGCGGAATCTCAGGTCCTCAACAGACATCAGCTAAAATGTTAAGAGTGCCTCAAAGTCCCTCTGGTACTATATTTTATAACCATGAAAGAAATGTCATTATTGTAAATTCCCAACCTTTGTCTGAAAATCTTGTACCAGTTCCCTTGAGCACCAGTTCAGTTAATTAATTCAAACAATTTCCCCTCTAATCTCTAAAACATTTTCATATTTAAGACAATAAATGGAACACTTAAGGGGCTCATTTGTTGTTGGTCATTAATATGCCATGGAATTAAAGGAATTATTGCTGCCCTTCAGTGACATGAATAATTTTAATACAGTTTGAACCCCTATAAGGTTAAAATTCTGACCTCTCAGTGCTCTGAGCAAATGAGTATAATGAAATCCTTTGAATTGGACTTGCCACTCCTTTGCCTTTCTTGAAACCTAATTTGTTACTTAACCACATGATTTATGCCAATTTTGAAATCATATTATTTAATGATAATTTTAAAATTTGTAATTAATTTAGCAGTGGATTGATTGCATTTCCCTTGAACCAGTGCATAAGGTTAATGCAATTGGAGTCTGATGGGTCTGGTAACTTTGACAGTAATTGGTTATTATGTTATATGTTAAGATAAGGAGTCAGCAGTTGAGAATTCCTATGGGATTGGCAGAAGACAGAACTGTATGCTTGCAAACCTCCTTTCCTCCCTTCAAACACTTCTTTTAAATTCATAACAGAGTTGGTTTTGACCTTCAGGGTGATATTTCACAAGGCTTGGTTCTAACTAACATCCAACACCACATTATAGTAATGCAGCAAAAGAAATATCTCTTGGAAGATCAACAAAGCAACCACAGATGTCCTCTTGGTGCTCAAATGTATTATTTGAATGCAACTGCCAAAATAACATGCTGTCGACATGGAAAGCTATCAGTTTCTTGACACTATCTGATATTCAGATTAAAAATCTTATACTAAAGCCCAAAATATATATTAATCTTTTGGTCATTATTTATTGGAAACTTTTTCTATAATTTTGAATTTTATTATTCATATTTATAAAATCCTAAATAAACAACTTGCCAAGAACAATTCAAATTGATCATCTTCTATCAAAAAATAAAGGACACAGAATTAATGAAATATTTTTGTGTTTATTACCTCATTTTATGAATAACATACCTATGAATAATTTTAAGCGACATTACATAGTTTAAAATATGTTTTCAAGATTACAGAGGATAATAAAGATAATACAGTTCAATCAAATATATTATTCCAAGACTCCTTTCATTTAGTTTCCCTTTCAACCAAATCATTAGAAAGCTTTACAGCTTATGAATCAATTTGCCACAATCAATGAGATTTTTAAAGAACTCTTTAAAGATGCAATACCTTACAATTTGCATGAAAGAAAACTGTGTGCAGAATATATATTTGCATTTTGATGTTTATATGAGCATAGTTTATTACATTTAAATTTTTATAATTCCAAAGAAAACAAAATAAGGATGCCACTTCCAAATTTGTGAAATATTCATAGATAATTTGAGTGATTGCAATATTGAAAAACATTAAAATCTTGTTTCAAATACTGTGGAACTTAAAAGAGGTTTCTGAAAAAGAGTGACAGCAAATACACCGTCATGAGGGACAAGCCCCTGAGAAAACTCTGCAGTCAAGTAAACAGAAATTAAAGGAAAGGGTATATGAAAATATTGCATGTCATACATCTCAAAGTACAGCTTCTTAAGGTCATGTTTTCATGAATTAGATGAGGCACTGTCAGTTACTTCTATTTCTGAGGCATAACGTCAGTCACATTCTGTTACACAATGTGCTACAAAATGACTTGACATGATGCACTGGAATACAGGACACTTCAAATGGGAAATTTAGAAAGAGTATTTGAGCATTTTCCACCTGTCTGAATGACCAAACACCTAAACATGATTTCCAGTCCTCGCTTAAAGTTGGTCCCAAGTCTTTGAATGCCTAGAATACTAGAAATTTGAACTGATTTTCACTGTCAGAGCTGTGTGAGGAGAATTACATGCTATCTGTTTTGCAACAGTGCTTTCCTGTAAGCCACAGCCATCGAATTGCACCGCAAAATTGCAAATACACTTAAGATTAGGGACTATTATTAGCAGGATTATTTGGCTTTTTTTCTCTTTTCCTTTCTATTAAAATTCTTCTGTGACTGAATTCTGCGTACTGGTGAGCATATGTAGAAGGGGGTTGGAGAATTTTAATTTCCCTGGAATAGAAATCGAATCACGATTAAAGGCAAAAGCCACAGTTCATTCTACCAGAAATATCCTCAAGAGGAACTGAACTTCACTGCTTGGGTCTGTCATTAACACCTGACATGAAATTATATATGCCAATTCAAAGTATGTATCTCAGGTATGTGCACTGAATCATAATAAATATAGCATATGACCTGCCTATCCCAAATATGACTTATTACCTAGTAAGGCAATGTAAATTAAATAGTTCTATAAAATGTATATAGTTCATAAACTCTCTCTTTAACTAAACAAATGTTCATACTATTTCCATCACCAAGACAACTGGGAAAAATATCTAACTTTGGAAAACTTTGCCACCATTTTCATTAAAAGTTACACTCATATTTTGACACTTTTATTGAGGCTTGACAGTGTGACAAGACACTTAAAACCTCTTGACTTCGTTTGAAAATCCTAGCACCATTGAACAAAAAGGAAATGGATTAAAAGGGCTATCTTAAGGACAAAAAAGTCTTTAATAACCCAGCTTAGAGTATGCTATTGCTTTTCCTTAGATCAGGATTTTACTCTAAGTGCACAGATCTCTCACTGTGTTCCAGAATATTAATACTCTTGTGAAAGTAAATGTATTCTCATCCTCAGATCTTATAATCCCTACAGTATTACATTTTATTTCATGCTTATGCCACATGCTTTTCTGTAAAGGCATAAAGTAGAATTTGCAACCTCAGAAGATATTTGCTGATCCAGAAAGCTGCAGCCAAAATATGGCTAAAAAGCAACGACTGCTGCTTCTCAGCAGTGTTTCAAAGGAATCTGTCATCATTAATTCTCCAAGACTGCAGATAACAGATAATTACAAAGAATAATTTCCTTTCTCCTCCTCTGCCTCTCCTCTTATCTGTTGGATGTTAATTTGTGGGATTTCTAATACTGTGGGATTACTAGGATTGGTGCAAATGTTAGTGCCACTAAGTTATCCTAGACTGTCAAATGAAACTGAATGTAGAAAATGTGGGCTAAATACCATTAAAAAATACCTGAAATGTCCAGATTATTAAACAGAAGGCATCCTTTCAAAAACAAGTTAAAATCCCCATGGCAGGATCATTTAGTTTGCACTGCATGCACAAGAATACAGGAATAATTTTGAGTTGGGAAGATGGACTATTGTCCACCTTCTCACCTCAAACTCATAATAATTATCTCATGATGTACAAATTCTGCTGTATTTTGAAAAGGATAAGTGGCATCTTCATAGCAACTTCCAGGATGACTTTGAGGTTATATATTTCCATGTTGTAAACAAGAGTCAATCTTTCTAGGCAATTTTTTTTTTTCCATTGGTGTATGAAGAGAGGGCATACCAACAGCTTTTGTACTCAGTAATGCAGCTCCTTTTTTACAGTGAAACCATTTCCCCTATTTATATGTAAGAAATTGAGCATTTCCTCTTTAGCAAACATGTTCCCTCCCTCATGGTCTTGTTTCTGTTTCATTATGTTGACTATTCTTAAATAGTGCTTTAATCTGCCTATTGTTCCTAACAAGACCTAGTCAACACTCAGGTCTAAATGATAAAGGAGAAAGAGTTCTTATCCTCACCCTTGCAACTTCAGCAATGCTTTTTTGTTCTGCATATCACTGATATTTAAATTTCTGCCATGTAAATATGATTTTGTGCCATTTATTAAATGTCTGCTTCCTACATAAATTTTGCTATCACAAAAAATCTGTAATAGGGGCTCTGCATCTGGATTATGGGGATGTTTTCAACATTAGAGTCATAATTAATATTATTTAATACCATAGTTAGTTTTCTTTACTATACTTCTACTTTCATGTGCAAATGCAGTAGTGTCTTAAGTCTAACCCTAATACTCCTTTACCAAATTTTCTATTTACAGTGCGCATTAGATATGACATTCTTGGTTTCTTTTCATTCACATAATATTTTTTTACCTCTTTCCCTCAGTACCATGCTGATACTATTGGTTTTATAAATTCTATAACAAAATGTAGAACTTCTCCTTACAGAGAGTCTGTTGAAAGCAAAGACGGTAAGATATTCTTTCCTTTACAACGTTGGTGTAAGTACCAAAATAGGTCTCATATCACTCTCCTTCTTTGTTCTAAGTAACGTAACCACCTCTGTGAAGGTCACTTATATTGCCCCTAGGAAAAAAAAAAAAAAAAAAAAACAAACAAAAACAAAAAGCCTTTTTTGGTCCAAAAGTGGGTTTTAATCATATCAGGTATTTTTGTTTGAGTCCTTCACTCATATTGCAAGTATTTTCTTTCAGCTATCCAGAAGTATTACTGTGGTATCATTTTGCTAATATTCAGAGGGTACTATATTATTTTATTTCATTAATTCTAAGATTCAGACATCTAGCTGCAATGAAGTCACCATATTTATTTTGTTCTCTCATTCCCTCACTTCCTTCTTTTAAATATTCAGCTTGTGGTCAGGTGTTCTCCTGAATTCATTGTTTTCTTTTGTAATTTATTTCACTATTTGTTTTCCTCCACAAAATGTGATTTGTGAATATCAAGGTTAAATTGCTGTATACTCCTTTCTTTACTCTTTTTCCTACCTCTTTGCTGTACATTCCACTGCCTTACATAATTTTTCACTTCTGTATCATTTCATGTAGTGCTTTGTTGTGTGTCTCTGCTAGGACTTCCCCTTTAGAGCATAGGTTCTTCTGAAGTATCTCTACAATCTCATTAGGATTCTTTTGTCTTCAGTGACTACATGTGTCATTCAAACTTCTGTATACTTACATTAATTGTTGTGTTTTCTTCACAGTCTGCATCCATAAATACAATATATATATACTTTTCTTCTGAAACTGTCTTGTATTTTTCAATAGCAAACTTAATAGCTCCAGTGTTTTTCTGCATATAAAAATTTGTAGGAAAACAGTTTGGTAGGCTGAGATCTCCTGTAGTTTTCATCTACTACTCACTGTTAGATGATATAGACATTATTCATGAAACAAAACTTGAAGGGGACTCCTGCTTCTCCAGATGCATCTCTTGATAACAAAGTTGTGGGTTGCCATTAAGATATTCACACCCAACCACATAACTCTTCAAGAGAATAAATTCTGTAATCCCTAACTACAACATTAAGTATCTTAGTCACAAAAGTGTATAGAAAAACAGGAATTTAATACTGTCCCACCTATTGGAATATCCTGTCATCGGTAAATCCCTCCTTTCACTTCCCATTGATGAACATTTATGGATTTCTATTCAGGTTGCAGTTTTTTGTAAATTTCACTTTCAGAGATATAACTCCTTCAAGGCACTCTGTAGGTACTTTTTGCAGAAAAGCAGATTGAAGCCAAGCATCACAACACTTCTGTGCATTTACCCCACACTCACTTTTCTTGATATACTGGAGGATGTGCCATCCCATGAGTTATATCCAGATGCAAACTCTTTTCCTTCCTGTAGGGAATATTATGAACAATTTTGTCAAATGGTCAGATATCATATAATATTCTTATTATTTGTACTACATAAATACACTGTGTCTGTATAAAACTGGAGCATACAGTGTGAGTTCTTAAGGAGATAAATTATGTCAAACTTTATGTTTCTCTTGAGAAAATAAATGATAACACATTTGGCTGAACATGTATACTTCATTATTGTATGGTTAAGTCTTCAAAGAACCATTTTCACTCACTGATCCCTCTAAGGCTACTCATTTATTCAAGTAACAACAAGAACAGCTCAAAATAGTTCTATCATCTAAGTAACTGTAAAAGGAGGAGATAACGTTGCACTTTCACAAGGATAAACTAACACTTCTCCACTAATATTTATTTGCATTCCTTCAGGGAGTCTTTAAAGTTGACCCTTCTCTCATAAAACAAAGCAATAGATATGAGAAATAAGATTTATGATGGAATCACAACAATTAAGTCAACATTCATTTAACGTATCTTTTTCTTGCAATGTAGCTATTTCAACATTTTACTTCATTAACAGGGAACAGGATACATTATATTTGAAGGAAAAGGGGGAAAATGGGCGGTAAATGATCACAAGTACTGGAGCATGTCTGTACTTGTAAATCAGGACGCGTAGTATACATTTATAAAGACAATTTTTAGATACAGTTCTCTACACATAAAAAGCATCTGAAAGATCTGAGACTAGAGCTCAACATTAAATGGCAAATGTAGCTCTTTGCAAAGCACAAAGTGAAATGCTAACATGTGTACAGTAGGGTGAGATAGCTCTGTTCTAAGTTCTGTGCCACAATTGAATTTATGTGGTGATTCATTTCTCAAGAACAAGGCCACTGGCCAGTTCTAGAACCTGGATCTTCACAAATAGTGGCAGCATACAACAGGGTATATAGAGAGACGCTGGTACACCTCCTCTTGTGCTCGATGGAAAATAAACATAATATCCCATATATGAGAAAGTGGAATGTGTGACACAGACCCTTGGCTCTCAGGTGTGGCACTCCTCACTCATGAAAGGCTGGAGCACCTGTTTTTTTTATGATGAGCTGCTGAGGGTACTGGCATAGTATCATCTGGAGAAATGAAGGCTCAGGGGACACTTTTGTACTTTCTACAACTGACAGGGTTCTGGCAAGAGGATGATCAGTTTCTTCTTCCAGGTAACTAGAGAGAGAAAAAGGGAAAATGGCTTTAATTTTTATCTGGGGAGGTCCAGGTTAGATATTAGGAAAAAGTTGTTCCCTGAAAGAGTGGTTAAAGAACTGGAACAGGCTCACCAGGGAAGTGATGGAGTCACCATCCATGGAAGCATTCAAAAAAGAAGCAGGCATGGCACTTCAAGATATGGCTTAGTGGGTATGAAGGTATTTGGTGAAAGGTTGGACAATGATTGTGGAGGTCTTTTAGAACCTTTCTTATAACCTTTCTTAGAACCTTAATGGTTCTAAGAATCTATGATTCTGAGTCAACAGTGTAGGCAGGGATCAAAGCCCCATACCAGCATCACTGTAGGTGATATGACATGATGGGGTATTTTATTACTAAAATATATTCTAGTTAGCAATATTATTCATTTCAACTTTCTGCTACTATAAGTCAATGAACTATTATTTCAATAAATATAAGCAGTTAACTCATGATTGTATTAGAAATTTATTTTTAATCTCTGTACTTTCAATCACTTCTCAAATGATTGAATGTTATGTTAGGATTTATTACTCTGTGGATTTTGTTTCACCTTTTGTCTTTGATTAAATTTCAGTTGCAGGAGTGTGGTAGAATTCAGGGTTCCTTTTAAAATAACAGAAATTATTGCCCTGAGATATTTTACGGATTTATTATCTTTAATTGTAGGAAATTCATTGTCATTTTGTTACCAGAGCACAGTGACCAATGCTTTCATGATTTCATAAAATAGATCCAAACAAATGAGGTGAATTGTTGGCTGACAATAGAAGAAATAAGCCCATCTGAATTACAATTAGTCTCATGATAATATCTTGCGTAATTGATCATAAAGTGCTGTTAGAGCAAATGCAGGTTTTTATAATATAAACATCTAAAGTTAGTTAATGTCAATTATATGCCAAGGACCTAAATGAAGTCTGTGGAAATCAGGTAAATGTTGTACAGCTAACATCAGCCTATAAAGGGACAAATAACAGGGCAAACACTTCACTCTAGTTGCTTAGCTTGCTTGCATGAATGATATGCATCTAATGCAGTCATAGAGCATGCTGATAAATACTTTTCAAGGACATTTTCTCCCTACATAATTTTCTTGTAGTCAACTCTCCAAGTATTGTAATGGTCCATAAAGACCAGTGGATCCATAAAGTGGAAAATCTAGTTTATTTGACATATTTTCAACAATATGGAATGCATCACAAGCAGTCAAGATGGGCTCTTGCACACTAACTCAAGGTCCAGAAAGTTTAGAAGATGCAGAGGATGCACATTCCCAAGTAGGGTCTATGAGTGCAGTATGATCACAATGGCATAGTGCTGAAACCAAGCTGTTAAGCTCCTCTGAAGATAATTACCTTCCTCCTGGATGCATGCATGTTGCTCTCATGATTCTCTGCTTTGGTCAGTGGACTTACTGACTTAGTTCAATGGTATTTTAGAGACCACACTGCAGTATCACAGTTTTTTGCCATAAATAGTTCAGCTTTGACACTGCAGAAGAAGTAGTAAGAAAATGAAAATACTAGAAAAAAAGAAAACCTTTATCTCACAGCCTTCTGTGTTAACATAAGAGAAAATCATAATATTAATGCTCATGTTTATACTTACAACTACTCTCATTAGAGCATCAGAACTTTTAAAATCTCAATCCTTCTTAGAAGCTGCTACAGTCTGGGTATTTAATTTCAGCTCCTTATTGCCATTTGAATGGAAACTTTATTTCAAAATCTCACCAGATCACCCTCTTGTTTTTCAAGACTTCTGTTCATTACTATTCTTTACAACATTCAAGAATATGAATTGAATTAGTTATTTCTAGTCAACTTCACAGATAATACTCTCAAATGATAACCAAATTCAGATTGGTATCCACTGCTGGGCAATTCTTAAAATTATAGGTGTAAATTTAACCTGTTGACCAATTTGGCACATTTTTGCCATGTGGATTACAGCTTCCTGTAGAGATAAGGTGAATTCAACTATAAGAACAGGTCCATTAGCTGGTTTAATAGAGTTTGCTTTGTTTATATATGTGTTCTAACTTGAATTTATACATCATACGAATTTACACATCATAGGAATATGTTTTCAAGTAATTGCAACCTTCCCTGTAAGTTCACAACCAGCTTGAAAATCCTATGCAAGTGGTAGAGAGGATTGCATATATATATGATTGGTTTTCCAGAGCCACACAGACTAGTATAAAATGTCCGAAGTCCAGATTGATGTGGAATCTGAAGACAACATTCTTGTCAAGAGAAAAGTCAGCACATGCGAAAAGAATCTTTTACTCAATCATTTACCAAGCAGCCACATTTCCTAATTCCTTCAGCTCTCTGAAATCCAAGTATATGAACAAGATCACCTTTCCTGATCTCTTAAAAAAACCCAAAAAACTAAAACAAAACAAAACCCAAAACCCCCAAGTCAACTAAAAAGTCTGTGAAGCAGGAATTTTCCTCACAGAGACACGCTGTTCTTTCACAGTAATTACTGTTTCATGCAAATGTCCTTTAATTCTTTTTCCAGTCTTTTGAATACAATCCACCTAGAAATCTTTACCTTTTATTATGTCACTTTCTGTCAGTCACCCGAGTTTCAGAAAGATTCTTCTGTAAAGCCCATAGCAAAAATTATCTGGTAAGGGAACGTACCTCATACCTTTCAAGTAGTTACCACCATTAAGTAAAGTAAGTTTGTTCAGAAATATTTCTTTTTAACACAGTGTATAATACCATAGAAATAGGTCTCCGAAGAAAATAGGTACAGTTCCCACACTATGGAACAAATCCTTAGAAATATCACAACTGAAGCATCAGAAATAATTATGTATTAAACACACAAATTTGGACATTTTAGATAATTAACAACTGAAAAAAAATAATTTAGGCACCAGTGGCAGTGTTTTTACAGCAAAAAATTAGTTAAAATGAAGTTTCAGAAAAGTACCTAAAGATCTTGGAAGCTGTTTCCATAAAAAATTTCTGAGTTTAGGTCATAAAGGTAGAAATATTAAATTCTTTTTATACTTATGAACAAAGCTCAAAGGAAGATAAAATTATCATTTTCACACCAGATTGTTTATAAACCTATGGAGAAAGATTTTAATGTGAAAGCTGTCAGAGACAAGTGAATTTACCTGTTATCCTGTAAATCTGACTAGAGTTAAGGTTCAGCATTTAAAATAATAGGTATTCAGTTTTAGTGTTGCTTCAGGTATATAAATGATTCTCCTTCATAAACTTGGTCCTTTTTTTTTCTGCATATGGGTTCTAATTGCCTGACATGGATATTTTGTAGTAAAATAGATATATGTTTCTCCTTAAAAGGATCATTTATAGGCAACTACAACAGAGTAAAGGCCAATCATAAAACATCCTCTCTATGGTATGGGATCTCAGCTCCAGTAGGCAGAAGTGAAACTAAAGGCAATTAACATAACTTAAATGCTGGACCAAGGAACCTTTACCTCTGCAATTATTCACAGAAGTCAATAATATTAGAAAGTACTCATCAGAGTACATCAGAGTGAGTAAAGGTTCACAGTCTGCCCCTGCATAAGAAGGTGATTGTCCCCTCTTAAGGAATATGAATGACCTATTTAATTAATCCTAGTTGTACAATGAGGAAGTGGCCATGTTATATACTAGCAAAACATTTATGCTCAGTCAGGGTCAAGACCCAATGGCTTTGCTCTTAATAATACATCTCTCTCTGGATTTTGTGGAGTACAAAAATATCTGAAGATTTGTATTACTCTAGCTGAGCAGGTACTTCCCTATGTTAAGAATGACAGAGGAGTTTTCTGTGCAATGGCTAAATGGTGTCATCAGAGTGAGTCTCACTGCTATTCCAATTCCAGAACAGAGCACATTCAGGTTACAAGAACCCCTCCTCTTCACTAATTATTCAAGAGGAAATATAAGCCTGATTTCATAATCATAATTCAGTTAATTAATGAAAAAATATTTACTCAGTCTTTTTTTTTAAAATTACATTTTATGTTAGTAAAGTAATGACATTTTATAGTCCTGAGCTTTCTTGTATGTTGCCACTGTAATTTGTTGTTCTGATGCTTTCCTAACCACAGATTATGTTACTTGTTATTGTTAATTTCTTATGATACAAAAAAAAGGAAAAAAGAAAAAGAGAAAGAAAACCGAAAAAGGTGGTATCAGTTACACAGGAGTAATATATGCTGGAATGAACATAACATTTACATTCCTTACATGAGTTTGAAACACTCAAGAGTATCATGTCATCTATGTTTTAGGACAGAACAAATATCTTTCAAGCTCATTACTGAAAGAGAAGGTTTACACTAAGCTGTCCTGGTCAAGCTGGCAAGCCGCATGTTTCTAGAGTGAAAAGGAACCTTTAGTGCAGAAAATATGCTGTGTTGTCTCGTAATTCCAGTCAAAATGTAATAAAGAGATTAATTATCCAAACATGGTTTTGTAAATATGTTCTAAAAAGCTTTCAAAGCTACACAGAATTCAATACATTGAGTGTCACAACATGAAATTGCATCCTATAGCCAAAGTAATATAAAAGAATTTATTTCTTTAAGATTTCCTTTCTTTAAGCCATTTATGTTTCCATCTCCAAAGACAAAGAGAGTTGCAGAGAATCCAAATCAGCAGTGTTTAAAAATATTACTCCCTCTCAAGCACCTCCATTCCCACTGAAATTGCTATGTGGTGTCACAAATAACACACTCAAGTGTAAAGCTTAACAGAATGAGCAAGCTCATTTTGCTCAAATATTATGAATGTTCATTTCTATTCATCTTAAATTCTCACTCCCGAAGGTACTTGCCAGTTAGAAGGACTTACTGAACAAAAAGGAGCTAGTGAGCAAGTTAAAGTAATCAAGAACAGGTGACTGAACTCCAATATTTTCTCATACTTACAATTTCCTATACTATAAAGAGCTATTTCTCAAATATATATGTACCAAATCTTTCATACATGTCCTGGTAAATCTATCATCTCTTGCACTCAAAGAATCATCAAACTACAGAATTGTTGGTTATGAAGGACCTGTCAGGGTCACCTAGTCCAGTTTCCTCCTCCAGCTTCTATCTTTACATGCCTGAAAGTGTATTCCAAGAGGGCAGACCCACTCCAAAATCCTTCTAGGTAGAGCCATTAGGTTCTCCATTTGTCAGTCAATAATCTAAACATTCGCAGTTTGGGGGTAGAAACTGAGACAATTTATTGATCACTCGCATTACAATATATAGAACCAAGGGACGGGGTATGTTAATAAAGAGGTAGGACATGTTAATGAGGGGGACAGGCTATGTTAATTAGGGATTTCACCACAGGGTAAGCATTTCTCCACACCAGGACCACCTGGGGGGAACAAAGGACTTCTGGATGTCTTGCAACATCTTGTAAAAG
>JAWWEE010000040.1:31506263-31543006 GCA_035221455.1 Xenops minutus
GTATCTGCTGCCCAGGGCTTGCTGGACAATCCCTTCAGATCTCCATCTGTTAATAATCCTTTTTCTTCCCCAACAGTTCTCCAATCATCAGGTTCCCCAATTTCTACTCTCCATTTTTAAATATTTTTTTTTTCTGAAACGTCTCTCAATCCTTATGCTTTTTCACATATGGCTGGTACTAGCATCGTAATCATATCAGTGAATTCTTTCAACCCCTCATCTGGATCTGAATTGGGCCAGCTTCTTCAAGTTTATGGGAGGCTGAAGAAATCTTCTTATCTCCTCAATAAGCAGTGCATGAATTTATATGCGCCTTAATATGGGTACACACACAAATTCAAACGGGGGCTTGGTGTACACATAAATGTCCCTAAAGATGAGAATTTTAGGTTTCAAGCACTTTAAAAAGAACCTTGTAGCATAAGAGTTAAACAGAGCTAACGAAAAACAAAACAAAGCGACCTAACCCAACCAACTAACCAAACAAGAAAACAACCATAAAACAACCAAAAAACCTCCACCAACCCCCCCAAAAAACCCAACAAAACTACAATTTGGATAAAGCCTAATATCAGCTGGCAACAATTTTCCAGATGACTAATGGTGAGGTGTTTTGTGTGCCAAAACTCTGTTCTCTAGAAATCTTCTCCTGTGCTAAATGGCTGCTATTGTCAGTATCTTTCATTTACTTCCCCATAAATAAGTTTCAGCTGGCAATAAGAAAAAATGTCTACTACATTTTTTTACAAAGCTGATGGCATCTTTAGTATAATTGCATACACAGATGCTCGGGATGAGTGATGCTTTGCCAAGTGCATCCCATGATGTCTTGTTTCCTTTTTTTTTGGCTGCATTGTTTCTTTTCCATTCTCTTTGCAATGAAAAGAGAAATTACCAAAATTTAATATAAAAGACTTGTTCTCATTTTTTTTTTTTTTTTAATGGACAAAGAGAGAACAAGCCCACCACTGAGAAGGGATGGCTGGAGACACACAGTTTTCATGAGAAGATCCTCTTTGGGAAAGAGAATGACAATTATGGACACAAACTCTTTAATATCAAGCCTGGTGAGAATGGTCAGGAACTAATGTCGTTGCAATATACTCTATAGCAAACTGTATGCAGTAGCAGACTGCAGCCATTGCCAGTTTGCTGTCACCTTATGATATATGTGTCATAAAGTCAAAAAGTGAAATAATTTGGATGCTGATGTGACCAGAAGACAGGCTCAGAACTAGATTTGGGATCTCTGAGTAAAGAAAAAGAAGTCAACGCTGATAGTGATGAAGATGGGTAGTTACAATAACCTTGGTTAAGTCAGTGTTTCCTGTAACACCCTTCATAAAACCACCTTCCCGTGTATAAAACCACTTCTAGTTTCTTTTCCTTGCTTAGGTTCCCCAGTCTAGCTCTCTGTGCCCGCTCCTCATCTTTGATAGCACCATTTTATATTTCCATTAGTTTATGAGGGAATAATGTGTGTCATCAGTTTTGTCCCCAATATTGTCCTCCTAGAAAGAGTGAGCAATAAATTCAAAATAATAATGAAAAAAACTCCAACACACATTACTTTAAATTTGCTATAATAGACTACATACATTCAAGTTTTCCAAAAGCAAGTTGAGAAGCCTAAATGACTACAGAATAACAATACTACAATATTACCTCAAACTTAAAAGTGCTTTTGTAAATGTATTCCAAGTCAATATGAACATGAAAAGTTTTAAGTTCCTTTTTAATAGAGAATATATGACATCTCCATTTTGTTTCAAACCCATGAAGGATACATAGGCTTAGCAGAAGTAGTGAAAAAAATAAAATTTCAAACCAATAAAAACTTTTTAAGTTTCTTTTTCTTCTTAATGAAGTTGATACACAGGCTATGCTGCTGTACTTGACTTACTGAAGTACTAAAATTTCTATCTGACCCGGGATTAAACTTGCAATTTTAAATGCCAAATATTTCAAGAAAAATCACAAGAAGCATGTGTTCTGTAATCTGCACTGTTCAAGAAGCTCAGTGATTAAGAAAACATGTCTCATTCCTTCAGGCTTTAAAACTTCACATTTTTCTTCTTTTGTTTGAAAAAGTTTGAATTCATCTTCTTCTCTCAAAGCCTCATGCTGTTTACTTCAACAAATACTGGAATGATCAGCAAGTGTATAATCACTTGAAAGGATGTGTAAGTCTGCATAGTCAGGCAGTCAGAATAACCACAAAACCACGTCTGACATTCAAAGAACAAATTTATTTCATTACCTCACTAGCTGGAGGACCCTGAAGCAACACCTGGGCAGAGACACCCAAGCGGGAACACAGGCACTGTTAGTCTCAGTCCATCCTGGAGGATGGTGGGCCTGCTGTTTGCACCAGTTTATCAAGGGTCTGCGCATGTGCAGTTTACCTCCATACTGTGAACTCCTCTGTGCTTTTTTTTGTGATCTCTGAGCTTTGATCTTCTCTCTCCCAAAACTGGGAGCTCAAGCATGTCTGTGAGAGTGCCTCCACATCCCTCAAAACACCTATGTTATCTCTACACAGAAATTCTACTTCTCAAAACAGACAGAGGATAAGCAGCAATAAGCATAATTTATGGGGTTTTCCATGCTGTTATTCTCCAGGCCTTGGCATACCCAGCTGCAAGGTCACTTGAGCGAATTTATGATCCTCCTTGCCATTCTTGCACTTTTAAGCCTTTCTTCCCTACAAAGGATTATTTGAATATCAGGCTGAATAACTAGTCTATTTCAATATTTTATAAAAAGTATGCCTATTTCCTCTCAATGTATCTGATACCTAAATAATTACAGCATTTGCGAGAGGTAGATTGAAAAATTCTCAGGAAGCAGAAAATTAAATCATTGCTCTCTTAGCTCTTATGAGACTGAAAAAAAGCCCCTAATTGTTAAGTGAAAGAAGGCAACATGCTTTTCATCATATCTGAACTGTGAGGCTTGGATATTTTTCAGTCAACACTATTCACAGCTTCAAGCTGAATAGGCGTATAGTTTCAGACTGACTGAAAATTTGTCTTAGGATGAAAAAATAAATGTCTGGTTTCTGAAAGGGTAGCCTGTAGAGGCTTGGAGCCCATACCCCCAAGGCACTGCTGTTGCCCTGTCATATGTGGAAATCAAAATCGGTTGGGGCATACCTCTGTAGAGGAAGCAAATGGAAGTCTAGAAGTGGGGGCTTTTATCATCTGTTCTCTTTAGCATATGTGTGAGTATGCACTCAGGTGTCCACTGATATATAGAAAAAGTGTCCTAGTGGCATTCTGGTATCATGCTAGCAAGTCATTTCCCATATTATGAAATAAAGAAGAGGGTTATATTAAACAAACTTTATAGTACATAAAGTACATATAGATTTATTTTTTTCTTAGTAAGTCAGCTGTACATAACCATTCTCCTATACTGAGAATTTAAAATAAATAATAAAATTATTTCCTTCAGCACACTCCAAAAATATAAGCTTGATTATATACAAAAGAATGCTGCCTTCTGTTGAACATCCATGGACTTTCCAAAAGGAGTATATTTAATTACTCAATTGAACTATTATGTAATTAAGAAAGAAATTCTGTTGTACTTAAGCATGATCTTTCCTTAAAAAAGCCCCTCTATTAGTTGCTTTGGCGCTGAATTCTGCCATTCCTCTCTCGCATAATTTGCAGAAGTCTATTAAGTTTGCTCCAAAAGCCTATTAAAGCCTTTCACCAAAGACTTCTTCACACTCTGTTTCATTTCTGCTAAGGTTTTGGTAAGTTTTCAAGTCAGGACTTCGCTATTTCAGGCAAATATGGCAAGAATACACACAAACAGGAAGTAGTAGCTAGCGTAGGAGAAAATTGATTTTTAATGTCCATGATTCACAGCCAGAAACTGTGTTATGCAGTGACTGCAAGAAAGGCTTACATGGATGTTAAATCATTGTAATAGTTGCACATAGTACTGTTCCAAAGAATACAAAAAGGTGGTGCTTTAAAGTACAACTTCTTCCTGCTGCAACCCTGTAGTCTAAACAGCTGCCACTTTGACATCCATATTCACTCTTCTCTATGGGGTTTTAAAGATGATGAATCATCAACAGTCACTATCTGAAGGATAAATATAGTGGATAACAAAGGCTGACTAATGGCTCTTAGATTATCTACATATCTACTTAATAAAATGAAAAATGTGATGGTTTTCATATTATGCTCAAAAACTGCCCCTTTGTGATATGTGTGAGAGTTACATGAACATAAAGTTATCTAATCATATTTCCATTCACAGACTCTTATTACAGATATCTTCAAATTAATTTGGATATATAGGTAGTAATGCAGATTTGATACGCTACTTCTGGTTTGTTACAGTAATAAAAGGAGGAATACAGAACATTAAGATCATTAGAGCTCAAGTCAGTTCTTTCATTGTGGGAATATTCTAGCATTAGCAAATAAATATCCATCAAAATAATGTTATTTCATTTATGTAGGCTTTATGAAATGCCCCACTATGTGTAAAGTTTAAGAGGTGAAGAAGAGATTGCCTCCCTCATACAAGATCTATTTGAAGTACAGTTTGCCAGCTGATTAACAAAATAAGGGGTCAGGAAAGGTTCAGTGTTTGAACTTTAACTAGAATGCAATTTTACATCCATGCGGGGCTATTCTCATTCATATTGAATTCCTCTATATTCATGCCAGACATTTTTCTCAGGAAGTCCACACAAGACTTCTTGAGGCTACACTATGTAGGAGAGGGATGCAACAATTGTATCATCTTCAGTAAATCGCTACTGTCTTTTAGAATTTAGGTAACTTGCCAGGTCTGTGCCAAAATGATCAAAAATGTAAGTTAATGTAAATATCGTGCTATATGTCAAGATTTTATCATTGCACATTAAGATGAAACTCATTTAGGATGTACAAATATGGTTATCTAAATATCAGTTTGATTTCATATAAAAATAGAAGGATATCTGGCAGATTTACATACCTATTTCAACAGAGAACCTCAGAGGACACTGAAATAAAAAATGGGACTATTCCCATTCATAAAATCATATTTCTCTTCAACAAGTTGCTGACAGAGCATAAGAAAATATACAGTAAATAATTTTAAACTTTGTTCTGACAAACAATAGGATTAGTGCACTTCACTTAAGCACACAGTAGCCAACAGCGTATTGCAAGGAGTATAGGCTTGTTCTAGATACTGCAAACTTCATTAAATTTCCATCAAAATGCAAAATTTTCCATTTTTCATTAATATATCCTTTGTATGAGCAGGTGAAGTGAATACACTTGTCTTCCTACTGACCCTCACCACTTCTTTGTGCAGGAATCATTGTTTATTACTTGATTATTACAAATACAATTAAAATATTAGCACTAATGCAGTACTATTTTTTACATAGCACATTATGACAGGATCTCATTGTCTGTCTGCAAGTAGTATAAAATTAGTAAATCAGACTGTTAGTGATGCCACATATTTAATACTGAAAGAACACCATCACTGGATTCTAACAAAACAATGAGAACAGGACCACAACAGGAAAATACAGATTGTTGTCACAGTGGCCTGAAAACCAGCACACAGGGATTTTTGTATAATATTTTCTTGCTGAAATCCTTCTTAGTTATTTCTTTTAAATACAAGGGGGTTTATAAAATTATAAAATTTAAACAGAATGCTGTGATCTACCCTTCATATTTATAAATAAAAGTAGGATTTGTAACGCTAGCAATAAAACTAAAAGACCAGAATTTGCACTAGGTTAAATTGATGCATTTCTTTGTAGATGCAGTGCTGGTTTTCTAGATGATTTTTCAATCAAACATACGATTACATAAAACAGCACTAAGAATAGTTCTGTTAAATCATTAAATAATGCTAATTCTAGTTGAGCATTAAGGGAAGATAATTAGAGATAATTTAACAATATGCCTAAATGCATTTATGAGTGTTGCTAAATGTGGTGAAAATAGAAAAAGTAATAATTATATATCTTACTAGATTTGAAAGAATTCCATGACTTTCAAGGCTTCTTGTTTTTCTAAAATGTAGTGGTTTACCTGCTATGAATGAAAAACAATTTAATCATAAATCAATAAAAGATCACCTTCTTCACAAGGACAAAAGGAGCTTTTGTAGTAAGTTGTTAGTTAAAATATACTGAATCATTATTCAAAAGTAATTTGTGACTGTTGACATTCTCAGAACACACTGCTCATCGGTAAGTTCCTGTATTTCAACAAACATAACAGTCTTTTAAGGTTTTGGAAAATACAATTATATTAATATGGTCAATATTTTCAAAGCATGAGAAAAGATTTCCCATAACACTTTTAAATGGTACATCTTCATACTGCCTGAAAAATAACCACCACAAGTGTCACTGATGCTACCCGTGTCTCTGAATGCCTATCACCAGTGGTATGGCTACCAGTACCATGGGTCGAAGGCTTGCAAATTGGTAGGTGACATGCTGGAATTCAACTGGCTGGACAAAACACCCTCCCTCTCGTTTGCCTCAAAGCCCATTTCAAGCATACTACACCATTGCCTCTACACTATTTTCTACAATCTGAAATAGACATTATGGTCCTTTTTGAATGTTATTATATAGGTAGAAGTTCACTACTGAATAGTTTCATAGGTGAAATATAAACCTGTATCAACTTTATTCTATCTTCACTAGTTGTTCTCTTTTCAACTTTCCCCATTGGTAAGGAAAACTCACATCACTGGTTTATTTCCTGTTAATTTTCATTTCAGAATACTTTCGCTTGTCCAGGAAAACAAATTTGTGAAGTGCCATATAAATAAATGACCCGTAAAAGAGTTTCGTTATTAATAGCTATAATATAGATTTATTTTTTTGAGTAAATCTTGGGCCTGTAAGTCTTTCCAATAGTAGTTATAAAAGGAAACTTAGTCACTGTTGTGACCAGGTATGGATGACAGCCAATAGCCCATCTTAAGGCAGAAACAGTGATAATATCTCCAGGGGAATGCACCATCTTGTGAAAGTGGATACAATCACACACACAATGTTGCAGGATGGATATTGTCATATTAACAAAAGTGCGGCCATCTGCTCCTGAGTCTTTATGTTCTTGTGCCAGTCTAAACGGCAGAATGGGGGAGGCAGGCTTATAACAGTGGCATTTTGAGGGGGACTTTCTACCAGGGTTTGCTCAGAGATGTGTGCCAGGTGCAGTGCTCACTGCTCCTGTAGAAGAGCTATGCATCCTTTAATATATGCCATCTTTTTGATGCAAGAACAGTTTACATTTACTTAGACTTTAATATATTAATTTAAAAACATTAACAACACAATAACCACTTTCTTCAGCATCAAATTCCCTTCAGACTAGAGACCTTTTTCTTAAATTAAAACAATGTTTCCAATTTTTAAACTCTCCCTTTACCCCCTTCCCTTCAAAATTTCTTTAAATCCCCTAGTAAATCACTTGCAATTGCAGAAGTTCTGGACATTGACTATGGCTTGATTGTTCTTTTTCTCATTTTGCAAATGATTTCTTTTTCTTCCCTTGCTTAATGGAGGATACAAGACTTAATTATTTGAATTAAACTTTATATTCAAGCCTGATATAATTTTGTCACTGTGACATGAGCTCATCAATTTTTGCACGCATCTATCTCTTTTGAAGAAAAGGAAGGCTTCAGACCTTCACTCGTAGTTTTTTCACTGTTACAAAAATTGCTCTTTAGGCATGTCAATTTGTATTTTCTCTGTAGAGTGAGAAATATAAAAATCAAATATTGTGGTCTGAAATGCTTTAATGCTTGGTCTCATACCATCCCAGCTACTACTTCTCTGTCTCAGAACCCATTCCCAGCTATATGACAAGTGACCTCTTGTTCCAGGAGATCTTCTTTCAGACAGGATAAGATTGTTTTTAGCACATCATTTTTTCAGTCACCAACACTCTTGGTTGATTAAACAGTACGAAATGCTAGCCATCATAAGAGACTTCCTGTCACTTTTGAATTTTGTCTCCTTTAGCCTGAAATTCAGAACTCTATTTTTGACTTCTGCTGCATATCCACTGTCACTACCAACTCTGGAGTGTTGGCAGCCATTATCCACACTCCACTTCACTGACAGTACAGATCTTCACCCCATCCACTGTGACAACAGCTTTGTGGAATCTGTAGACAGTTCCTCATTGCTGAAATTCTCACTGGATTCCTTTGTTACATTTATTGTTTTATTTTATCCTGGACTGAAATACAGAGTAGCTGTTCAGCACTCAGCTTTTGCTGTTTTAGTCAAATGTGGAATAATAACTATATTAATTTTTCCACTCTGCAGAATCAAGAGGGCTCTGTCTTCTAGCATTCTGTCACTCTAATCTTCTCCATCCATGCCTTTTCTCTTTATTCTCTGATCAGTCATTGTTCATGACTTGATGATTATCTTACACCATTCTCTGGCACTTTATTTTCATATATATCAGAAATATTTTTTTGTAAGAAAACAATTGACAGAGAGAACTTCCACTGCAAAAACAAAAACTTGAATTCCTTCACTGCTATTTTCAGACAAGCTGACATTGTCAAACAACATTTCAGTTTCAACAGATTTTGCAATAAAAAAGTATTGTGAAATTTTGGGTCAATATTATAATTATTGACAAAAACATGTTAGTGTTTAACAAGGTGCAAGATGCTTCCAAGAAGTAATCTCTATTAGTTCTGTATTCACCATCAGAGTTTGCTGAGTATGGTGCAATCCTGATGAACAGCAACTCATAGGCATGAACTGCATCAAGAACACGGTTTGTCATCTACATTCCCAAACAACACCTGATCAGAAAGTTCTCCTGTGCCAATGGGGACAAGAATTTGTAAGGCACTATAAAAATCAGATTTTAGGAAATAAATGCACTTACACACTCCAACTTTATGGCCAAATACACTAAAGCAAAGATGCAGAAGGTCTGTATTATTAGACATGAGGCCCAATGAAAAAATGGACATGTGAATTAATATGCACTGATATTTTAAAGGCTTAAGAGGACAACTGCCACATTTTCACATAGTGTTTATTGGTGGAATATAGATTATCATTATTTCATTCAGGAAAAATGTATATTATTTGTCTTTCAAATATTCTATAGTTAAAACTACATGGTAGATTTGTAAAAGCTATTCTTGTATTTTACATTGTTAGTAGTCATTACCTAGAAATATAAGACAATATTCATTACAGTAGTTATATAATCCAGAGATCCTTTATAAATTCCAAATGCCTTGATATTCACATGTCTTTCACACAGTTTTTAATCCTTAATATTATAAGTATCTGAAAAATTACTTTTTGCTTATGTAGATGGTAAGGTCTGTTCCCTGAGGACATAAAACTGAATTATTCAGTGCTCTCTGACAACGTTCAAGACAAATTAAATAAAATCAAAATGAATCCTCATGACTTTTGCCTTATATTCACACTTTAAAATAATAAGCCCTGACAAAAAAGGCATTATCATCTCATATGGCCCAATTAGGAGTACTAAAGGCTTGAGGCTGTATTATTTGCTGTGCCAATTTCATATTGAACTACATTGGAATGATCTGCCATAAATCTGACTATATTCCCAGCCTTAAAATTTATGCACAGGAATTTGATAGTCTGAGAAGGAAAAAGGACTTTGGTGAAAAAAAAAAAAAAAGTGTTTCAGAAATAGCTAATAGTAAAATTGTGGAGGAGAGTTGTCACATTTAGCACACAGAATAATAGGACACACAATGTGCCTTATTTTCTTATAAGTTAAGTCTGGTACAAGAAATTCCAGACTACCCCTAGTGACAGCTAGCCAGTAATCACCTGGGATGAAATTGGATATTTTTTTGGTTACCCATTTTTAGACTGTTTCTATCTATAATATTTTTTTAAATCTTTATATACAACTACAGTTCATTAGTTCATTGCTTATAAAAAGATTCAAATTTTGCATGGGATAATTACCAAAGAACAGTTTAGTGATTGAAATCGTATCTATAGAAATTAATCTGTTGCTTTTACTTTACTGTTATTAATCTATCAAAATAAACATATTATTAAAATGTTTTGTCCACAACATTCCTCTCTTCACAACAGTGAACTTGAATATTAGTCTTTTTATTGATGTAATATTTTCTAAATATTTATCTGTAGAAACCATAAGGTAAGAGATCCATCTAACTTTCTCCTCTAATGCTTTAAACAGTTTTAATGAAAGCACAATTACCAGTCATTTTATTAATAAAAATTTCCAGATGCATATTGAAATTAGGGAAACTTAATTTATAAATTGTTCCTTAGACTGCCTGGTTCACCGTAAATGGAGACAAAAAATAGACTTCCTGCTTACTTCCTCCTTCACTATCATTCACTAATAGTTTACTTCATCATTAGTTTTCTGCAGAATTTTGTGCCTATTAACTGTAGCACTAGCAGTAGTGCTAGTAATAGTGCTAGCAGAAATAGCAAACTTCTAGTCGTCATATAAGGAACTAGACAGTCATATAAGGAACAACGTGTTCTCCAGGCTGATCACAATGAACTTAATATGTGAATAATATTACAAGTAGATCTCTGATACACATTTAAAAATTAATTTTGTTTGTGTTTTAAAATGCCTGGGTAAGTATCTTACACAATGCATTTCTGCTTCTATTACATTGATCCAGCTTAGCAATGGGCTCAGGAAAATATCACAAAGAAAGCCAGTTCCCCCACCCAACACCAAGCTCTGGCTTACTACTAAGTGCCATTCTACATAGCACAAACTCTTCAGTCAGATCTTATGCCTTGAAGAATAGACACAGCTTGCCAAGCTTTGCCTTTCTTTAATAAGTGATTTGTATACAAAAATGTAGCAGTAAACTCTGAATTTGGCCCCTGTTACTGAACACTGCAAACACTGGAATAAATTGGTAGGTGAATGCCTCTCAGTGTGGATATGTTTTTTTTTTTTTAAAGTATGGCCAAAGTCAACATATAACATTCAAAAAGTGTTCAGTTTAATGATTCAAAAACCAGAAGACACATGAAAGTGGAAAGAGTTGCTTAGAATCCTAAATTAATGAAAAACATAGACTAAAATTACTTTAAAATAATCATCTCACAGATTGCCTGTAGCTATCTTCATCATCATATGAGACCCATAAAGGGCAACCTTTGTTTAATAGCAACGTCTGACATTTACTGCTATCCCCTTCAATTTATGAAGTCATAAGAACACCATATCTGTTTTGGGGAAAACAATGTATGGTAAATGGGTTTGCTTTTCAAATACCAAAACAGTGTTTAAGCCACATCCAAGTATCTGCACAATGATTGTCACAGGGGATTTTCATGCAATAAAAGTACTTTATGGTATAACATATCTGAATTTGACAAGAATAAAGTACTGTCTGAAATATAAATCCAAATGATAAAAGAATGTAATCAAAGTTTTCATAAAGGTAAAAATCCAATTGCTCTATTGATTCTCCTAGTGCTTTTTGGAGTCAGTTGTATCTAAGCCATGGAATTCTGGATGGACTCTCATCAGATAATTCTTGACATAGGTTTTCATCAGAGAATTGTTTCAAAGAAATATTTCATCTAGTGTTTCAAGTTGCAAGCACTCAAAAGTTATAAGCATCTTATAACTGTCTAAAAATCATAAGATTTCATAAAATAGTAACTTTTGCATTTGATTTACTTTATGGTTTCTGCATTCTTAGGGTTTATTCATATATCATTTTCAGTATTTCCAGGGAATGAATCTTTACTCAAAATTCATTTATATTGTAAGATTTCTACATAGTCTATTTCTTACATTAAATTATTAAGAACTGGCAATACTGAATGGCAATACTGTTGAACTTCCAGCAGCGCACTAAAGCTAACTCAAATATGTTGGCAGAGCTGGCCTTGATCCTGCAATAAACATGACACAGGACAGGTGTTAGGCAGATGTAAATGTAAATGTGATCCCAGCAGGCCTCAGCCTGCATATCGTACTAAGTGGTCTGGCACAGAAAGTCTTCAGCAGCAGACCTTATTCTGCACCACTTCTGACTTTAGCCATCCTTGCTGTTGCAGGCACGGAAGAGACTCCGAGTAACGCCACCTTTCTCAGCATGTTATTCTGAATTGTGTTAATAAGTGTTTTTAATGAAATAGGGATAATTTTGCATTTCCTCTTCCACAGCATAACCCTTTTCACAGCCCATGTTTACTTACTTGTTGCAATTTTTCTAGAAATGTGAAGTGTCAAGTATTCTAGCTTAGAATTTTTTTCTCCATTCAGGTCTTGTAATGATCTCTTGAAGATGAAATCATTGTGGATAAACACTCAGTCCTATTTCCTCTTAGTTTTGTTTTTCCAGAATTCAGAAAGAAATTGAAATTAAAATGAAACTTATTTTTAGCAATTATTATACAAATTATGCAAGGTCTCATGTCTAAACAATCTTGAAATGGCATTCATCAGTCTCAACAAGATGAGCACTGTAATGTGAGTATTGCCTTTAGATAAACATGACTTTGCTGTGAGCAGATAGAGCACCAGCTATTGCCCATGCAAGCCTGACACCCACATTGGTTTTTGGTTTTTTTTTGGTGTGTTTGTTTGAGCAATGGAGAGAGATGAATACAGTTAGAAGTGGCTCTGGGATTTCAGTGATGACTGCATGCAGAAACTGCAAAAATTCACAATGATATAGACAGGCAAAGAAGCAAAACAGAGCTGTTATATTTAGGTTCACTTCAGTGAATACTTCACATCAAGTATCTGTACATATTTTGTACTAAACTTTTATTCTAATATGGATGTCTTAAATAAATCATAAATCTGGGAACAGACATAATGCTACATTTTAGCCTGAAGTAAATTTAGGAATTTAACTTTATGCCAGTGACTAGTTCCCAAAATACAAATTCCAGAACAGAAACAATCATTCTATCTGATATTAAAAAATGCAAAGTATGTTTTCATTATCTTCACTCTCTAGGAGTTGAAAACCTCACAGTATATTCATTACTTCTGCAGATCACAGTTATGAGTATATTCAACATAGTTGGTTATCTTCTGATCTTTCCAAACTCCCCATATTTCTTTCCTGCATATATATCCCAATATTACCACATTGACTGACCTAAATGCCTCAAAAATATTTTTGGTGGATCTCTATGATATTTGTACACCTGTATGTTGTCACGTTGTTTATAATAAAACAATGCCCTCCATGAATGGGAAGATCACATGAGCACACCTATGATATTTGCTTTTATGCTGTTAATCTCATGTATCATCAATTTCATTTGGTTCCGTACCTCCTCCTACCTCATCATGCCCTTAGAAAACTAATAATTTGAATGAGATCAAATGTATTTCTTGGAAATATCTTTCAAATTTCTTCATACTTTTTGCCTCCTACTTTTTTCACCCTCTTCCAATTTCACTTAGTTGTATTACCTTGGAATAGCAATTACTCTCTAAAATACCCTGTTATCTTTGGATATATTTGATATCTTAGTACGGCATTCGTTACTGCAAAAGTATCCACTGTTTGTATCAGATGTGAAAATGGATAACAACTCAAACTAAAAAGGGCTGCTGTCAAGCTTTGGTAGAATTCACAGTGTGTTAACACTGTGATAGAACAAATCACTTGAAAGTGTATGCTTGTCTGTCTGAAGACTGGGGGAAAAGGCTGAGATATGAACATGTGTTGTAAGAGGCAACAGTCTGAAGATCTAATCCTGTACTGTGTGACTGCAACATCACAAGCAACAAAAAAGGAAGAAAAAGAAAAACCAAACCCAAAACCAAACCAAAACTGAAAACAAACCAAAACATTACATATTAACTTTATATTTAATGTGTTGGTTTCTATTTAACTTTTAAGTTAGAATTTCCAAGAAAGCTGATAGGAGAAGTGTGGATCCAAAACATTATCATTTTACCTGCCTAACTGGAGCACACCACACAGTCCTGACCAGTCTGGATGCTGGATTCCAGGCATGTGATTTTTTAAGGAAACAAATTGCTCTGTCATTATACACTGTTTTCTTCCCTTCTTCCTTGAAAAGGTCAATAATGACAGGTCGTCCTCCAGTTGCATAGTTTATTTCCCCTCTTGACCTTTTCAGGGGCAGAATCCATGCAAAACTTCTAAAATACCATGTAAGGTTGAAGAAAGGGTTAGAACAGGCTTGGAAGAAAGTGCCAGTTATCAAAGTCTTTCAAGTGAAACATCATTGTGAGACAAAGGCTACTATAAAAACCTTGGCAGTGAAGTTTACTCTCTCTTTATAATCCACAGTAGATTTCATTTTAAATGTATGAGTGAGATTCTCTGTGTGTATAAATCATCACAGAATCAGTAAGAGAGGCAAGATTTATTTCAATCTTCCTTTTATTTTTTGTTATATCTAATTATTTTGTATAAGCAGACCTTTTTAACACTGATTTAAAATGAATGTTAATGAAAAGTATGGGAAAAAAAAAATACCTCAACAGGTAAGTAATGACATATCAGCATATGATTTAACTGTTACATGAACAGTGTTAATGATAGAGCAGAAAATAAAATGTATAAATTAAATCTAGGAGGGGAGCACGGAAGTTATTATTGTAAAAAATTAGCTACTATAATTATTTCTAGAAAGTAGAATGTGTACACACAGGTCAAGTTTTTTGCAAGAAAGTCTTTTTGTTTGCCACATTTCTTATAATGTATGCCTTACTAGTCAAGCCAGAAAAGGATAAATGCAGGCGAAAAAGGAAAGGAATCAAGATTTAAGGTAAGATTATTACATGGACATGAAGAACCCAGACAATGCTTTTATGTATATCACATGACTTGTAAAGGCAAATATCCATTTTTTTCCCCTCACGTACACAGAAAAAGAACAAGGAGCCATCACTTTCTGTTTAACTCCTGCCCTAGTTATAATTTACAGAGTATATTTTATTTTTTCTGGGGGGAGAGGGGAGGGGAGGGAAGGGCAGAGAGAGAAGTATTCCCTATTTGTAAAGGGATAATAGAATTTAAATCAACTCAAGCGGAGAATGTCACCCCTTGCTTGATAATGTAACCTATTCTGGCAAACACATCTAGCTGTTAGTATCCCAGACAAGATGTCATTTGTCTGATGGACTTTTTTTTTTTTTCATAAACCGGAAGGTACATGTTTGGCTAACAGTATACAGATGAACTTCATAAAAATATAATTAAAATTTGTGTCATTGAGCCAAAAAAAAAAAAATAAAATTGAACTGGATGCAAAAGAGCTATCTAAATGTCAGCAACTGTTCAGAGCAACATGATTAGTGCATCAAGATTGCATATAAAATGATTTTAATATGTGGGACTGGTGAGATTAAAGACACTCCTAAAGGCATGACAGTAATAAAGAAGTCATTGATAAAAATCTGCAAAGCATTAAAATTCTTATTCCCCAAAAATAAAATAAATACAGGAAATATAAGGAACACTGGGGCAGGCATATCTAAAGAAGACCTTATTATCTTCTTCATCCCCAGTTATGGATAAAGGAGATAAAAACAAACCATAAATTATCAGGCTTTTGGAAAAACAACATTTGCTAAATGCTACCAAAGGCTTTCTATTTTCACCACTGACAACACTGATTTCACTGTCAGATGGGCCTACAACTTGTGAAAACCTGTAACTCCTTTCATCTCTTTGAATTTGTTAGTCTTAGATATTTTGCTTCTGGTCCATAATAGCCTGATCTTCATTTTGTAAATATACAGTCAAATATTTTGCTGCAGCTGTTATCATCTGGATTTGTATGTGTAGCCTTCTCTTATCTGATATTTTTGTCACACAGAAACACATATAATTTCCTCCCTCTGGTCTGTGAAACATGGACTGGGCATCACTAAACAGAGTCTGGCTCCACTCTCTTAACACCCACTCTTAAGATATTTGCAGGCCTGTGAAAGTGATCTTAGCTTAAAACCACTTGTTTCCTCCAAAAGGCAGGCTTAACTCTACAGAAAAGAAAAAGAAAAAAAAGGCATATATATTGACTGGGAGGTTTTCAATTACTTTGGATATCTTGGACTGCTTTATAGACAAGATTGTACATAAAAGGACTGAAATTTTTATGTACAGAGGATTCATGTCTTCTACATATTGCCTTATTCAAATGATATCTGCCTTCTCTGTATATTTAACTTACATATTTTCTGCACCTTTTTGTAGCATGTACATAACCTACAACCTTACTCATTTAGTTTTAAAAATATTTATCCATACCAACAGATTTGTTTTTCTTAATGAAAAAAAAATGTTAACAATTTTTATAACCATTTTTTGCATGTAGAAATTTTTTAGTGCTTTAAGGGATACAGATAAGAAAGGCAGAAAAAATTCTCTACACAAAGCTGTGACTCATTCTTCTCCACCACTGCCTTTGTTTCCTCAAAATTATGCAAGCAATCCTTCCATTTTCATATACTTTCTCCACCAAACTTTTTAACTTACTTCTCTTGTTCAACCTTTCTGTTTTCATGATCTTCTGAAGAAATGGTTTTCAGTGTTGGTTTTACGCAATATATGTATCTCCCATCTTTATCCCACTTAATTTCTCCCAGTAAATCCATTACTAGATGATTCTATAAACAAACCAGCTGATTCTATGGCCTTTGGAGCATGCATGTTGGACTAAGCATTATGGCCTAAGTTCTGATGTCCAGTCTATTTTAATTATCATCATTTGTCTTTGTGTTTCCTGTGCTGCATGAAATGTCTCTTTTGTTTTGCTGATTAAGATTTTATAGTTACTTACCAGCTATTCAGGTCTATTAGGGCAAGTTCCTCACTTATTGGTCAAGCATTAAATCCCCAAATATATCCAGTTCATGCAAGGATAAATCCCAAAGGGTTTCTATTGAATTGTTTAGTGCCAAAATGAGTTATGCCATACTATCTCTACTGTCACGGGGTGACACATTACTCCATAAAGTGGTGCGACACTTGGATTTCAACGAAGTATTTACATCTGCTTACTTCTTCATTGTAAAACTAGTGAGGATTGTGGGTAGATATGAAACTTAATTTTCAAAATAAAAAAGCATATGAAAAATTAAGTGGACTTTTAAGTGTGCATTTGTTGTCAGGCTGGAATTACATCACTCTGCAATTCCCCAAAAGTAGCCATAAGTCTGAAAACAATTAATTCAACATATCTTCTTATATTTTGGTGTGCTTGATGCCATTTGAGGGTACAATAATTACTTTTATGAAATCAAGTAAAACAGCTCCTATGACATCAATGCTCCATATGCACACACCTATGATCCATATTGGCCCTGGTACTCCAAGTTGAGCACCACAAAAGTGAGGCACTTGACTAAACACCAGTTTTCTCTGAAAGGTGGCTTCAGCAGTATGCAGAGCAAGGAGAGCAAGCATACTATTAAAGTATATACTACTGCTTCAAACATCCATTGACTGACCTGAAGTATTGTGTATAACTTGTACTGCAGTTTTGTGGCAGTTAAAGGATTGTTAAAGGGACAAGACAAGGTTGATAGCAGGAGAAATGCAATGCTTGAAGCAGAACCCTGTTTTGCCTGTCAATTGTGTTAAATGTTTTGTCTGACGGATACAAATACATGTTTTATTAGTTGAAAGTTAGAGTTTCTAGAGCAAGATTGTATAAAGAGGACTCAACTGGTCTTTGCACTCTGAGTTCTGTCTAATAGAGACCTTTCACTCAGGCCAGACAGTGCACAGTTTCAGCAGTCGTGAGCTGAGAACAATGCATGTATCTCAAAGCAGCAACAGTTAAGGGTGATGGATTTGAATAGCTTATGCTACATTGCTGAGGAAAACCAAAAATACTCTGAGAAAATACAGAGTCTATTACTATGGGAAAAGGAAGCATAAGAATTTGGAAGAACCTTTCCAACGGTGCAAGAACTCTTCAAATGAGTTCTTTGGGCCACACCGCAAGTCTGGACTTTCTAAGTGGCTAGGAATTACATTTCTCTGAAAACCTAACAGTTTTACAAAACCCTTCACAAACATATTAACAATGTGAGAGAACTGAAAATAATTAGAATAATAGAACTTTACAATTCCATTATAAAACTAATTGTAAAAGAGCTACTTCAGCATGTCTGAAAGATACTATAATCTACTACCAGAATGTACATTACAAGTTATCTTTTGAATTTTATTTGAGTCAGTGAATCTTAGGCTCCTGACTGATCTGACTAAAGCTCATGATGGATAGAAACTGAAGAGCTATACAATGTATAATTGAGAACATTTCTATAATGTGAAACTGACAGGGCAATGAAAATGTCTTACCTCTGTAAGGTAAGATCCAGAGAGCAAGACTAACACATATGCTGTCTAGTGCTATGCAGTTTATGAAAGAATATTAAAATTAACAGGTTGTGTGTTTCGAAGGCAGAAGAGACTGTTATGCCAATCTAATCTAAAATCCTGAATAACAGAAGCCATGGAATTTCATTTTACTCTAGAATTTATGTTCTCTGGTCTGTTCTCAGCTCCCTAATATGAGAGTTATTTCTTAAGAAGGCATCCCTTGGTGTGTTTGAGCTTGTGTTAAGTTGAATCTATTTCTTCTTATTGACAATAACAGACTAGTCGAAAAGTTTAAACATAACGCTCAGGTGCCTAAATTCACATAAATAAATCCCTTTTTATTTTACTGATGTTTGGAGTGATCTAAGGCACCTAGATCAGATGAGATTCTAATGGTCTCTGGAGTCAGACTCACATCAGCAGTACGTAACCTGACTGTGCCCAAGAGGAGCTTGATTCCTCAAAGAGTGACCTCAGGGATCAAATCCAGGACCATACAATGTCTTTCAGCAGAACAAAGACTTGCCAGACTATTTTAATTTTATATTATATGGATATTCAAAAGCCTATTACAGTAGAGAGACTTCACAACTTCTTAAAACATCATGCTTGTCTCCCATTTAAGTACAAAGCAAATACAAGGCAACTTCTATTTATTTTTGTGTGGTTGCTGTTTTTCATGATTTAACATATTTTGCTTTGTGGATCTTGATAGCCTGAATATAAATAAGAAGTAAAAATCACCAGATGACTTCAGAGACTTACCATATGAAATTTTATTGCATACATTTATAATCTGCCAGTTGTCTCTTCTAAGGAAGCAATGCATACATATATTACCATACTATAAATTTCTAAAATATTTTATATAATTATTTTTGCAATGTTATACTTCTATATATAATACAATACTAGCTTATGATATACTTTAATGACTTCACTCCACTGAGATATTTTCATTTATTCTAGTATTGGTGGCTATATAGCAGTTCTCTGTGCATCATTTATACAACTTTATGACAGGTTGGGAGGTAAGGGGACATGGACATAAATGACAGTAAGGGGGAAAAGCAGATAGTGACAATTTCACCATACATAGATCTCTTAATCATGGTTAAATATTCAGTGCCTCTGCAAGTTTCTCTGTATCATCTGTCCTATACAGCTCAGTAATTCACCTCACATGCAACTATAGAATACTCCAACAGTAATTATTTTTGTTTTACTCTTCAGCATTCATGACATTTCATGTTAGGTGAAAAAGTCTGCTGAGAAACAATGCTGTTATAATTTGGATAGCATAATAAAAAAAATTCTCCTTCAATTAACAACTAGAATTTTTAGTTTGCTCTCTTGGCCTTACAGCATCAGATCTGTTCAGTGTTATCTATTAATGGTCACGGTGCTGTGCTGGTAATCAGGTAGATGACAGCACGGTAGGACACACAGTCAGCTGGGTGATACAGAGTCAGTATGATGACCCTAAAGAAAATGGCAGTGCTGCCACAGCACAGCGTGCTCCCTTTCTGAAGGAAAACAAAGCACTGCTTCATAGATAAGAAGTGTCCTGTGCCAGGTCTCTGGATCTCTCTGTATTCACTTCTCATTTCATACTGGAATTAGTTTACAAAGAAAATAATAAGGTGTAAGGCAAGACAACTGATTTTACTAGCTTATGCTAAGTCCTATTTTCTTTTTGGCTATTTGGTAGATGACAGATTAACTCTTAGACTCCATAGTGGCTCAGAAAAACCATACATGGTATAAGGAATTGGCTATTCCAAAAAGTAGATTATTAATTTAAAATTAGTTACTGTTTAAGTCCTATCTCATAAAATACATTTGTCATGTTTCCATAGAGTTTCAAATAAATAGATATCATCAGGAAAATGTCACAAACTGCTTGCTTTTTGAGATGAAAATGTACTCTCTCCCACACCACCCCCCAAAAAAAGAAGTCTTCTCACATATTTTACTAAAACACAATAGCATAGTGGAAGGACAAGTTTTTTAATTAATACAGTAAATAGAATATTGGTTTCCCTGTGCAATGCAATAAAAGCACATGGAAAATGCTCATCATATTTTGACAACTCATTTTATTTTGAATGAAACTATTTGCTATTAGAAACCTTAAGCAGAAGCTTAGGACATTTTATAGTGGCTATCAGTCCTTGTCAGACAATTTTATATTGCAGGGTGAAAGAGGGGACAAAAGCTTGCAGGCATATCTAACATGGAAAATGAGGCCGAAAATTGGAGATCCTGTAATAGACAGCCAATTAAAGTTTGTCATTGTTCTATGCATACTGTCACACACTCGTTGCTTGCAGCATTCTCGTTTTCACTTCTGTTTCAAAATATAATTTATATTTAAGTGACACAGTCTTTCCCCTTCCTGCTTCAGAAGCACTGAAGAAAACCTATGTGGGAGCCAGAAAAGCAAATTTGTGGAGTGACACTTAAGCCTGAGAGATGGATTTGTTTTAAACAGTTCCGGTAGACAAGCTAAGTCTTCTGTGTCCCAAGACTCCTTAATTCTGATGCATGGAGAAAAAGAGACCTTCACAGAAGATTATCTCAAACTCCTGCCTGTATCTCCTCAGAAGAGGAAAATAGTATCCTGGAGAATCAGTTAACACCTTATCTCCTCACTCACAGGTAAGTTGATGCCATGCTGTCTCCTCTCCTTCGCTCTCTGAATCACGTTCTGAAGAACAATTCATTCCTTCCTCTGCCCGGGGCAGCCAAAGGATCTGAAGGGGAACCCACACCCTGTAACTGGAGGTGGGGCTGCCAAGTGGGGCTGCCAAGTGGGGCTCCCCTACATCCTGAGGGGAGCTGGGGAGGAAGAAGTTCACTCTGGATCGACCTGACTTTCCCATGACCTGATACCAATTGCAGTGGCCAGATCTCGGAACTGATCTTCATTCCTTTTGGAAAGGTTTCCTGAACAAGTAACAAATAGATATGCTCCACTAATATCTACCCAGAGTTCATAAATGCAGTGACTGACACTGGCTGGACACCACGTACCTACCTGGTCCATTCTGTCGCTCCCCTCAGCAGCTGAGCACAGTAGAAAAAAATAAAAGAAAAGGCTGGTGAGTTGAGACAAGGACAGGGAGAGATTACTCACCAATTACAGTCACAGGACAAACAGATTCGACTTAGGAAAGACAGTGTAAAAGTAGTGTATTTTATTACCAATCAAACCAGAATAGGATAACTATAATTAAAACCAAATCTTAAAACACCTTTTCCCCATGCCTCCCTTCATCCTGGGCTCAACTTCACAGACGTAAACTGTTAAAAAACACGTGCAACACTGCAAGGATTACTCGAAATTACCTTTTCCTTCTTCTCTCTCTTCTTTCCTCTCTTCCTCTTTCTCTTACATTTTTACTCTTTCTCTTACCTTTTTGCTCTTTCTCTTACTTTTTTACACTTTCTCTCACCTTTTTACTCTTTCTCTCACCTTTTTACTATTTCTCTCACCTTTTTACTCTTTTTCTCTTCTCTCTCTCTTTCTTTTTTATTATCCCTCCTTTCAGTCTTTTCATATGTTCCTCTATCTCTACTGCCAGATAGACACTGCATTAAAAAATTCAGCAATCTAGCACTAATGTATAAACAAAAAATAAATTTCAAGCTATTTCTCCCTTTTACATCTATATATTATAATTTAGTTTTTCACAACAGCATCAGTTAATATGAGGTTTTCTTGCATATGATTTTACAGAAGTCATAGTAAAAGACAGGTATGTTTAATACAAATATCAAGGATTCCAGAATCTAGTTGGTGGTAGATGAAAAAAATCAGCATAATACTCTTCTACATGTTCAGCAAGGGAGCACTTCTGATTCCATTTGAGATGTTTGTGATTGACAGTGTACAATGTTTTGTGTCATTATTTAATAAAAATTTAGAAGGGGTCTGGTTTCACAATTTAGTTATCTGATTTTGTTAATTAAAGGTGTATTATAATACTAACTTCCTTTGCATTCAGCTCAACCTTATAGATAAGCAGAACTAGACTTAACGTGCAAGGGAAATGTGACTGAACTGTGAAAAAGTGTAGATTAAAGGAAACCACTTCTCACAGGAGACAAGAAAATGATAACCTGGGGAATTACTGCACTTTACTCTGGAAGATGTATAGTATGTCAGGTTATCACTGTAAATCAAGAGAGACTAGAGGGTGTTTTGGTGTAAAAATAACTATTTGCTATTGAAACTCGCAAAAGAATTGGAATACCAGTAAAACTATTGATTTATGTTCCGTAGCCTTCACAATACTAAAAAGATGACTTTTTTTTTTTCCCTAGAGAAAATATTAATCTTTTTTAAAATCATGGAAAAGGAAGTACTGTGCTCTTTTGATTCACCTTTACAGATAAATATCTATCCTCAAATTCCCATTTTGCTTAGCCAGCTCAGCAGAGTTTCTTCAGCTCAAGGGGCCTTAAAAAGTACTTTAGGAACTTGACATGTAGGAAAGCACAGGGAGATGAAGTGCACAGAGACCAGGAGTAGTAGAGTGGACAAGACTCCTAAGATAGTTTTACTGACTTCATATAGATCCCTTCTAAAAGTAATTATAGAGTGACCTTTGGCAGCCTAGTACTAAAAAGTAGGTATGAAGCTTGCAAACCATAAGAAAAATTGTGGGAAAACCTCATGGCAATGGCACTACCAGAAAGGGTTAATACTGAAACAATCTTTTTTACTACAAAAGTGACTTCTGTACCACACTCAGAATATGTGGCATAATGAGAAATTAAGGGATTTCCAGGACAGTAGCTAAACATGTCAATTCAGCAGAGGGTCCTATTTTCACTTAGACCCTCTCACATATTTCTGCTTCTGAGGGATGAAGAGAAATACTTGTAAATGTGAGTTCTATAATTTATGTTTTCTTTTTTTGAGAATCTGAAACTCAAAAGCTGGAAAACTGAACCATTCATCATAACCCCTAAAATTTGTGCAACCCAATGAAGAATGTATCTGTAACACATGGGATCCCACACTCCGTGCAGTCTTAATTTGGCTTTGCTATTTTTGTCCAGGGCTAAACTACATTTTCATCTGGCCTATTTTATATATTATTTCAAAAGTTAGAAATCTCTAGGATGACAGAAGGTATATGAACAATTTAGCAAAATATATATTCATTTAATATCAACAGAACGGTTTTACTCAAATCAAAAGGCTGTTAAATAATTTAGTCCACACTTAAGCACTTCTGCTTAAAGGTGCTGGAAAGTAAGCTTCCACCTTGGAGATAAGCTCTGAGGCATTTAGATTCATTTACTAACACATTTGGAGCAGCAGGACATTTAAGAAATGACAAGCACATTTAACTTTCCTTTTGAAACAAGAAAAACATGTAACTTACTATTTTATCTCTGCATTCAAACAAAATTTACAAGCAGTACTGAGAGACCATTGATGGATCTAGTAATTATTGCTTTACTTCTGTTCAAATACAAATCAGATGTGCCATGCTGTTGAGAAAACATAAGATAGGAAGAAATAATATTTGTTAGATAATCTTTAACAGGCTTACTAAAAGACTGCAAAACTTTCAAGTTCTGTTGTGGACACACTTATCCTTAGCCCAGACTGCTAACACAAGATGTAGCATTTTAATAATGCAAGTAGCTGCATATTCTGATTGATTCTGAAAGACTGTCTGACCTCAGATAATAATTTAAAAAATAACTTTCAAATATCCAGATAAAACAGCTATCAGTGTCTCATTGCTCTTTAACTGGGGCTAAGGTTAGTTAATATTCACTCACTTGCTTCATTAATTTGTATGCAAGCTATAAAATAAAATCACTTAATATAATACATTAAGGTAGTTGTATCGCAATAGGTGGGAAACAGATTGTGGAGATTAAATAACATGCTTTATACAGCAAGGCTTAGTTTAATCTGTTTGACAGCCGAATTTTTGTACTTGTAATTGCAGATACTGCAAGTGAACCTAAACAACGTTGTGCTGCCATCCATGTATATGAGACTCAAAACTGATGTGCAGCTTCAGGGCCTTCAGCATTGGAAAATCATGTTGGCTTTTTTTTTAATCTTCATGAATAAGATTACATTTGGATACAGTAATTAAGACTGAATATTATAGAAACAATTGCATGTACTTACTTGAAGAGATTCCTCTGTTTCATTTGGACAGTTTGTATTAATACGGATTTGTGGCCAAGTTTAAGCCTGCATGATCTAGTTCCAAAAAAAAAAATTGGTCTTATTAAAATAAGTAAGAAATAACATTTTATGAATTGAACTATGCAGAAACTCACTATAGAGGTAGTCTTCCCTAGAGAACAACTTTTTCACCTATTGCAGCTGTGTTAGAAATGAATCGGAGACTAGAGGCAAACAGCTGTCATTGCTTGAGCTTTCAGTGGGATAAGTAAGGAATGAAGTGTGCTAAACTGTGATTCTCACAGCAGCAAGAACTTAACAACTTATTCTCATAGGAATCTACTCCAGAAAGGCATATAGCATGTGTGCTGAGGATCTTGGGAAAAAAAAAAAAAAAAGAGAGAGACAGTAAGCTAAAGTGACAATGGGAACCCACAATGGGAAACAGATCTGCAGCCTGGCATAGAAAAACATGGAAGTCCCAGAAAGCAGAAGCTAAGACCTTGAGGTGTTTTTTTGTAGGCACTGCAGAAATTTCCATTAAGCATCCTGTCACTAAAAACTTGCTCCTTTTTGCAGATGCCTATTCCTATAAAACTTATATTTTGTGAAGATTCCTCCTTGAAATTCAGCAATGAGGAGTTGAGGAAGGCAGACAGGGACATACTTATTCCTTTAAAAGTTGTTATTGCAACTGAGCAAGAATTGTGTTATTTAATGGTAAAAAGCAGCTGCAGGGAATACCACTATGAAGTGTCCTGTTCAGAGGTTATAGCATGTAGTTTTAGCTCTTCATGTTAGTCATAGTATCTGATATCCCTACTTCTTTTCAGTTCATTAGGCATAACGGAGGTATTAGGAACATGTCTCCCCACAACAGCATAGCAATAGTGATAGGAACAGTCAGCTCTAAATGTTTGTTTATCGCCTGAGCCAAGACCCTAATCCTAACCCTAACCCTTACTAAGAAGAATTTGTGATTTTGCTCATTGTGATTAGATCAGTAGACATGGCTTATTCACTGTGAATACTACAAGTATCTTAACACACAAAATGTTGAAAATGAACAGAGAAGATTCTTCAGTTGCAAAGAAAGGAAAAAAGAACAATTGATTAGGTCTTTGCTGGACATTAGAAAAACACAGCTGAATTCTCTCCTTTACATTTTCAAAAGTAGACTTCCAGAGCCTTCCAGATACTCAGAAACTCTCTATAGACACTCAAGATTAAATTTCTCTCTAGAAGAAATGTTGATTTCTCATAAAGGGAGTATAGCTGACTATTTTAAATCAGTTATATTTTACACCTTAAAAGCAGATGAGATGATACCAAAAAGCAGAAGAAAGAAACTTCGTAACATCAATTAGTTGATGTTAAAAAGGACATTCTTATTTATTCAGCATGCTGGAAATTCAGAAGATAGTTCCTCTAATTGAACATACCAAGTGACAGCTGGACAGGGCTTTTTATTACACATACTGTTTACATATTCATCATATATTCTTGTTACTTAATACATATTTATTAGCTTGAAGACCCTTCTGGGTCTTCACTGTCTTGACCTCAGTTCTCGAGCGGGCACAGCGTCACAGTGTTTCACACCAAAAACTGTAGTGTTTGTTCTTTATCTTGTTTGGGTATACAGAGCTTAGTTTACATCCTGTTGTTTGTCTTCCTTTATCTAATTCCCTAGGACTCCTCTAAGATTTTATTGTTCCTTATTTGGGCATTCTGGGATACGGTGGGTAAAGTTTCTATTTCTCACATCAAATCCCCCCTTCCTCTTGATACTAAATACTTTAAGGGAATTAGTCTCTTAATATCTGGATTTTATTTTATAGCATAAGACATTGCAACAGCTACAACACTGCATCATAATGCAAGCTAAAATGCAAATGATTATTATTATGATTATAGATATAAAGAGCTTCTTTAGCCACCCAAAAACAGGTAACCAGGAGGTCAGGGTATTCCAGATTTCTTGAAAGCCTAAAGAGTGTTACCTTGAGTTACCCGATATAAAATTTAGGTTTGTTTCTGAATTTCCTGGACATCTGTAGACCCTCTACCACTCTGGTCAATGTATACAAAACAGCTGGTGCTGATGGCAGTGCATACTCTTCCTTGTCATTCTAAAAGAAGGTCTAGGCCATTCAGTTCTGTAAAACAACTTGTGACAAGCTATTAGCCTCTTCCTGTAATACAATCATGACATATATTTTTATATATATATATATATATATATATATATATATATTTATATATATTCTCTGGTAGCAGAAATGTTCACTATTATTTTCTATTTCTTCTATCACTACCTGCAAGGATTTCAAGACTTCTAGAGTAAGGTATGAAATTGCAATTCAAATAAGAGCAGCTAAAGTTGGCACAGTAAGTAGTGTAATTAATGTATTAATGCCTAAAATTCTTGTGATGCTTCAATATAGATAGTGTCAGGACTGTCCAAAATACTTTAACTGTGCTCAGGCTGCTGGAAAAACACAAAAAAATAATAGTCGGTGATCATAGAAAGGTCTCTTTAATTACCCAATTGAGCAAAATGCATTAAAATAATGGAGGGGGAAAAAAAAAAGAGCTTTTGGATTTTTAGATCTCTCTGTCAGCTCTGTCAGCAGTGTCCCACCAGAGTAAGCACCAGAAAAACTGAAGAGATTTTGTTCCCTTGAGCTTCCTTAAACACAGATGAAGGAAGATCCTTGTTATGTTTTATTACAATGTTCTAAAGTCCTAATAAACACACAGATATATGGGACTGTATTTACAAAAGATTTGTCTGCAGAAAAATTGTGGAATTATATTAGAAAAACAATAGATTCTGTACATCTTGATGCTGAATCACAACACGTGTATTTTGTTCTAATTAGCACTTCTGTATTGCTGCTGGAATTTTGCAGATTGTCATAGTTGAATGAGCAATAAACAACCCTCTGAGGGCAAAGCTTTCATTTTTATTTAAAATTTTTTATTCAAGTTAAGAATAAGCCACAAGACAGAAGCTAAGAACAAAGACAACAAAGACACAGAGAGTGGACATAACAGATGAGAAACTTTTTGGTGTTGCTTTTATTTAAATTAAACTTTTTTTTTTTTTTTTTTTTTTTTTTTTTTTTTTTTTTTTTTTTTTGCTTAGAAGTACAGTATAAAATCCTGGCTTCTCCCTTAACTGCAAAGTTTGACATAACTCTGACAGTTGCTTCTTTGTCTTGCTGAAACCAAGACAGAGTTCAAGAGTATTCTCTCAAAGTGAAAGCACCTACCTCACTTCTACAAGCTTTCTTACAGGCAGCCTGCAAACAATCTGCCTAGGCAGCCAACAGCTTTTGGGTGCGCGCAGCAGGCTCTCCCTGGCTTTGGAGCCTCCTGCTGGTGTATATGCCTAGCTGAAACTTAGTATAGTCCTTCAGATTCTGTAAGACTGTTCTGTGACTGGAATTTCCCAAGTCTTGCAGGTAATGATGTCAGATACCTGCAGTACATGTTGCCTTGTCCAAGGACCAGTATAAATGCAAACATGTCATTATAAAGTAGAGCAAGGTGGCTTTAGAGGTGAGATTGTAGCTCTGTCACGCTCAGAATCCTACCTCAATCGTGATAATAACTGCATAATTAGCAGGGAAAAATAGGCTATACACAGTTTTTATACCAAGGAAAAAAATATGAAGAATAAGTAATAGAATTCTTATTCCTGTATCAAAATGACAGAGTCATTGAACTCATGTTTGTGGCTTTTTTAGCTTAGTACACTTCAACCTACATCTTATTACCAATCTCAACTACAGAACCAATTGTTTTCCTGGAAATTATATGAAATTATAGTTAACCTGTGAAGCACTGCAACAATACCAATTAGTACACTGGTTTTTTATCTTCACTAGGAAACCAGAAAAAATCTTCACGAATGCTTATCTCCTAAAAATTGTGATTTCTACAGCCACTTGCCTCCTAATGCATTGTTACTCACACAGATATCTCAAAGTTAGGTATCTAATCTAAGCCATCTAAATTATTTTTATATAACATAGCCTACTATGTTATTAATCATTTTACAACAATCCCTTTGGGTTTTTTTGTTCTATTTGACATTAAATTTCTTCCTATTCTTATTCACAGTCAACACCTTTTCCTGCATGCTGATTCTATCCTCAATGTGCTTATTCCTTGCATTATACTAAGATCAGATTATTCTGCCACGGTGACCTGTTAATGCTAATATTAACTCTTCCTTTCTTGAAAGTGTTCTTTAATAGTCTTGCAATAGAATCAATTTTGCAAAGTTAAATGAGGAAAGAAAAGCACACTACAGTTACAAGACTTTAAAAGGAAGTTGACAACAGTGATAAGTTATAAAAGTAGGCATAGACAGCTTTTGCAATATATTTTTCTTCTGTTGCATCAAACTTACAAAAAGCAGTTTGGAGGAACCCTAGCTTCCATTCAGTTCTGTGTGAATACCAAAATAGCCAGGAGCTGGATAATTTTCAATGTGATGAACAAAAAGACTGAAGTCACTCTGAAGAGTGCTCAAGTCATGTGAGCCATTCCTGTAGACAGAAAGTGCTTCCCAAGGGCTGCCATTGGACAGTGGTACTTCAAGAGAATGGTGAAAATGAAAACCTTCATGCTCCACCTGTTTTCCTTTGTCAGCCAGCCCTTGCAGCATATCTTTGGACTGTGGATAAGCAGGATGTGTTGCGTGAACAGCCTAATAGATAACTATTGAGATATTGATGACTGTAACTTGCTGCTTGCTCCCTTATTTTTCATGATAAAAAATGCTTTCAAAGTCCTGAGTATATGTATCCTTTTGCTCTTGCTTTACTTTATAAAGTGAAGTCTTTAAAAGAAGAGACTTTTTAATAGGAAATAATTTGGTATCAGTAAGAGGAGGATTTAACTTTCAATTAAAGTCTCAATTATATTTTACTGGTTTTGAAGTCATTTAAAATTATTTCTTTATAGTAAAGGGCTTTGATGCCATTTTAAATATTTTCATAGAAGAATGAATTTGAAGAAAAAAATAAATCGTGTTCAGGGTAGCTGAATGCACCTAAAGAGTTAACTGCACTAGGTAAGGATATTCAATGAGTTTTAACAGACCAGAAACCCCACACTAACTTCCAAGTTCTTGACATTTTTTCAGTTTCTCATATAATTTTAATAAGCTCTGGCTTCAGGTCAGATCCCAATAGAATATAAGGATTTATATTAGCTAAGAACTGTTAACAGATCAAAACTCAGCAATTTAGCTATGTGCTTCTCAACACTGGGAAATTTATTAATGAGTTAAACAATGCCATAATCTGCATATGTCAAAACTCATAGAATTCATCATCATTACGAGCCAGGATGCAAACCATATTGAAGTCTATAGGAGGTATTTCCATATTTCAGTGGATTGTGGAAAAGAAATTACAGCAGGCTAATGATTATCCTGTCAGAACAGCAAAACCATGCAACAGCATCCCTGGGTTTTTTTTGTGAGAAAGACTTAAAAGTTCAGAAACAAATATCTTCCCTATCCCGTCTTAAAAGGATGTGGTCCCTTTACTGTGGCTTTACTCTCAAACCAGCAATTTTCAGTGGCTGCTTGGGTACCAGCAAAGTATACCACAGCCATTCCTGTAAATGATAGGGAAATTTCCTTCTTTCTATCATTTCTGAAGCTTGCCTGCTCCCCTTTGAGTTCTCACAGTCTCCAATAATACCTCAAGATCCTTTTCAAGGCCTCTTTATCTTTACCAACTGCCTCGTTAGCTGTCTAACACAGGCAGCAAAAAAATCTATCAAATCCTTTGTTAAAAGAAGCGTGGGAGCTGATGTTGAGAAGTCTTTTCTCTCCAGGGCCTGGCAATTCAAGCTGCTTAAATGAGACTTGAGGAGGAGGAGTTCAAACAATGTCAGTATGCAGGAATAAACTCAACTGAAATTACAGCATTTGTAGCTTTTTCTCCTACTGTAAATATAGCAGAACTCACCAGATCATTAAAAAAAAAAAAAAAAAAAAAAAACAAAACAAAAAAACCAACTACATAACAAGTCTAAATTATTGTTAGTGTGTTATAGCTTGAAACACACCCTTTTAGTTACCCATAGCAAGATGTGTTAAGTATGTCGAAATTTCCATAAAAGATGGGTTGAACCTACAACTACTTCAACAAGGAAATCTCTTTTAACGTTGTGTCTTACATAGCTTTATATCCAGAGCTCATATAGAGCATTATATCCGGACAGTTGATTGCAATGATGTCCATCAGAAATTCTGAAAGTCAAGTCAAACTTATAAAAAAATATCAAATAGTGAAGATCCAAAGTTTGGTTTTCCGGGTTTTTTTTCATTCAGGATGACAAAACCTTCTCTAAAAATGAGCTTTACTAGAATAAAATGTTTTGAATATGGATAGTAGTTTAAAAAATTTTTGAAAACTTATTTCATCTAAGTATATATTAATTAAAAAAAATCTGTATCTAAATTAAAGTGAATTATAATTAAACACAATCATAGGTTTATCATACAGAACATTTTCAAAAGAGGTTCTTCAATTTCATAAGTAAATATGGCAAAAGAGAGGCTGTGTTGCTAAATGCTGAATTACAGCACCTTTCTCCAAGAAAACTTTTGTCAAAAAACCCCAAACTGACCCTTATTCTAAGAGATTTCAAATGAAATAATAAAATAATTATGAATTGCCCCTCATTTGAACACACAGTTGCTACGAGAAAAATACATTGTAGCAGAGTATTTTCTATTTATTAGTATAGGAGCTTTCTAGCAATAAAAAATACTGCTTGGGACAGAAATGTAGAATAACTCAGTACATCATAATTTCAAATTATTTTATAAGTTGATATTAACCTGAAAGAATCCGCTTCATTGAAACTCATGTGACATCACTTCACTGGTTAGAGCCTGGTGCTAATAATGCCAAGATTGAGGGTTCAATCCCTGAATGGGCTATTCACTTAAGAGCTGGACTTGATGATCCCTGTGGGTCCCTTTCAACTGGGAACATTCTGTCATTGTGGTGAGAGACTTGTAATGTAGAGCAAAAAGTTGTGTAACAATAGTCTGTTCCTTGGTAGAAAGGCATATTCATTCAGGAGATGTAGACAAGTACATTGATCTTTGCTGCCATCTGGAAATGAAATGTCACGTTGAGCAACTTCGTCATTGCTATTCCGACATACTGCCTTATCCATTGTGCTGCATTTTAGATTTCAAAAAAGAAATCCTTGCTGATCTTTGTAAGTATTTGGATTGTTATAGATCTCATAAATATGTCATTGTGATGAACTCCCATTTTTCTATTGCTTGATGACAATCCATGGATAATTCCATATAAAATGCAGATGATAGACTCCTTTCTTTGGTATTAAAAGTATTTTTTGTTTAGATCATAAAAGGCTCAATCCTGCAAACATCCAGAATTCCACTCAGCATCATCAGGACTTCCAGAAACATTGGAACAAAATTGAAGTTTGTAATTTAATATCATATTTTTTAAGAATATAATATTAATTAATTTAAATAAGAATAACATTAGATTTCATAATATAATATTAAATTTGATTATATAACCTCTGATATGGTTTCCACTCATCTGGATTCTGCTGAGGTTTCCTAAAGATACTTTACTAGTGCCTACTAAAAATACATTAAAAAATTCTTGGCAATTATGGTTGTGATAACAATGGTACATTGGGTGGATCCACCTAGACTTATCATCCAATTTTCTGCAAAAACCTGCTACAGGTGAAAGAGTTTAAGGATAATATAGAAGGTGATATGGAAAATAATAATACTTAGTCAGCTAAGCATTAATAATTAATTAATAATAATAATTAATAATAAGTATAATAATAAATTATTATTATACTTAAGTATTAAGTATAATAATACTTAATGTCAGCTAACCTCATCTACTATGCCAAGCTAGTACCTAATACCCTATGAATGAACAAAAAAATATATGTTTACAACAAATTGAATCACCCTCTGAAAGGTGTTTCTTTTTCAAACATAGAAGGAATATCTATGAATAGCTTTCACTAAATAGATAAGTTCTGGAGGACTGGACACTAAATTTTACATTTCATCTATTAAAAAGGCATTAAAATATTACCTCAGATATGCATTCATACCTTCCAGTGACCATGTTAAAATATTCCATATTATTTCCTTGCACAGCTGGACAGACTTCCAAATTCTATCCTAAGAACCTGGATCATCCTCACTATCCTCCTTTTTTATAGCCTGACACTGAGAAAATTTCACCCATGTGTTATGACAATCACCAACTTAGCAATCAAACCTCCCAAGCATGCAAATTTAATGAACTGTATTCTGCTTTTGTGTGTGCAGGTATATTTATCTACTTCCCTCCTACACATGCATGCTCAAAAACTTTTAAACCTTTCCATCCACTGAAACCAGAATTTCAAAGATACTAAATTTCAATAAATTCTTTGAAACTGTGTTTCTTATTAGCATGTGCACTGATGAATAGGTTACAATCTGAGCTCACTTCTTATGAAATATAAGAAAAAACTCAGGAAGGGTTTCAGTAAGGTCAAATATCCATAAGGAACATAACAGTGATACTGGTTTCAAACTGGATGGGACAGTTTCCCAATAGAAAAAGATATTGCTGAAGTATTTACCAGAATTCTGCCTCAAAGGAAATTAGAAAACTGAATTAATGGTTTGTCAGTAACACTTCAATAATTAATATTATATTTCTGAAGTTTTTCATAGCAGGTGCTCAGCTAAGGTACTTCAGATCAAATGAATAATGGGTCCTAAACACAATCAGTTGGCAAATGTAATGGCATATCTTATTCATCAAGGCGAAAGAAATAAAGTGAAGGAAGTAATGAAGGAAGTAGTCAGTGTGGATGCTTGAGACTGTTTGGGGATGGTTGTTAGCTTTCACACACCAACGTTGCCACTTGTGCAGTCAGAATCCCAAGAGAAATACCAACAGAAGCAGTGCAGCAGGTAAAGCAATGTTTGTCTTTCAGCTACGCCACATAAAGGAAGAGTAGTTTTTTCTCTTCTATTATTTCAATATAGGGAACAACAATAAGTTCCAACTAACCACATACACATACACACACAAATTCTGTAAATATAAATACTAAATAAAACAGAGGGAATTCCAGTCAGCTCACTGCCATCTCAGAAGCCAAGGAGGACAAATTTGTTTAGTGTACCATTTGATGCAAATTATTCCCCAAGTCCTGCTAGGGAGGTAAAAATTTAAAATTAATTCTATTGTTAAACAGTACTTATGGATTGGGTGTTTCTGTATTTTCTATATGCACTGCTTTACGTATAGAAATATAGAATATAGAAATATTCTATAATATTCTGTAGCATTGTAAGTCAGAAATGTTCTTATAGGAATCATTTAGGTAAGGTATAGGATCTAATAGAGAATGTCTTCTATCTCTGCCTCTTTTTACAATAAAAGTTAATAGCATGTAATTTTTCTACTACAGAAACACTTGAAAGTTAATTTTTTACTTCTGTAGTAAGTTACTGTTCTGCTAAATTACATGGAGATTCTGCATAACTAACTACACAGTGATCAGGTGTGTCTGACCTAGGTGATACACTAAACTGGACAATAGCAGGGCCTGTGATGCAGCTGAGGTGCAGTTTCTTTCCAAAAAGGACATCCAAAATGATTATGCAGTACAGGACAAAACATTCCCAGGCACCGAGCTAGCTAATAAATATGCAGAAAAGGCAATCCTTCTGAAGAAATGCGGCCTTCTAGTAAAGTAGCTGTGCAAAGCAGCTTGAATTAGAATTAGGTGGCCAGGAGGATTGCTTTTGTCTGTTTGCATATCTGAATTTGATGAGCCTGCAAGCTTCTTACAGGAAAGAGGAAGGGAAGGAGGTGAAAAATGAAATGAAACTCTGTGTCTTGCTTTAGAAAAAAAAAATGTGAAAGTGAAATACTATTCTCACTTAGCGTTTCATCAGCTAAAATACATTAATAGAGAATTATATCCATTTATAGTACTCTATCTTCGTGCATTTTCTAGTTATTTTTTGTGCGACCTAATTATATTGCTACACGAGTCTTCAGAATAATCCTTATAAAGATTGCAAGTACAAGAATAAATCCACTTTTTACCAAGTTAGTTAGGTATGTACTTTAGATCTTGCTCAAGGGGCTTAAGTACTCTAATGAACAGGCATCCACTTCCTCAGATGCTTACAGATGAACATATCATAAACCTTCTGAGATTCAATTCATCTCACATGACTATAGCTTTTTTAACAGTGATGTAAAAAAGAAAAGGAAATTATATAGGATCCATCTATCAGATGTTTTCAGACAGGCTCCTAAGGTAATCCTAAAACCAATTTAGAGTAACTGTTCAACTTTTAACTAACCTTCCATGGGATATAAGTGTACAATATTGTACAATTAAAGCTCCTAAAAGATGCAGTAAACCAGAAAATTACTGGATACCACCTGTACTGTAACAAACATTGATTTCTCTCTTACATTACTATCTAAGAAGCAGAAAATATTTTTACTTAATTTCATCGTAAAGGATGCAAATGCAATTGCTAAGATGCAGTTAAATATGCATAGTGCTCTTCCGAACACTTGCTTTTCAGTCCTCTAGTGCTTTTTCTGTTCCAGTGTGCTCAACTAGAAGCATCAATATGTCCCTACTCACTTGAAAAGCCATTTGTCTATCCCTCACAGATAAAACAATGCCCAGATGTGGATAAATAGCTGAGATTCTTCTAATGGAAACTTTCTTCCATTTTTGCCCCATACCAAAGTTCTTAAACCAGGAAAAGAAGGAACTTTGTACCTATATTAAAAAAAAAAAAAAAAATCCGTCTTTGCCATAACAACCGATAGGTCCTACCTTATTTTGATCAAGTTCAGAATTGCAGTGATTCTATGTTAAATACTGTCTGAAGATCCTGACATGTAACACAAGCATCTACATCTTAGATGGACAGCTGGAGCAGGAAGCCTGTCCCTGTTGTACAGAGGTCAAACCTGCACAGAAATTTGGGGAGTTTTTGGAATAAAAAGTTGTTTGATGGAACAGAAGCACCATGAGGAGATTGACTAGAGCTTTAAACCACTCTATTTGTTTTTTACCTGAGAGCCTAAATTCTACCTCTTTCCATAATAATTGCCAATGAAGGTGAGCTCTTCAAAGTCATATATTGGCTCTGGGTCATTGTGAGAAAAACAAATTTTCATAAAATTAGATAAAGTAACAAATAATACAGGAAAAATAAATTAGCTTTTCTGACTTCTTTTATATTACAATGCAAGTCACAGGATTTAACAGAACTGAATGATAGCCTATGTAAAATGGATAAAATAGTAAATAATTTTATGCCTAATACATACAAAATTATACATGGAAATTATATTTATGTATGGGTGTAATTTAAGAGAACTAAATATTAGTTTCAAAAAATATTAAAAGATGCAAAAGAGATGCAGAATTAGATACCATTTAAGAGACTTATGGAGCTTAGTCACTATTAAATGTATAATTTCCAGAAGCTTTATGCTTTGGAGGAAAGCTGAATATTATTTTGGGTAGAAATGTCTGTCAGAGAAGGCTATTTTACCATCTTTAACCCTAAGGAATAGGAAGATTTTTGTTTCTAAAGTATCTTGTGTTGATATTTGATAGACACAGTTCTGCCTTTGATAGAATGTCAATTTGATGTGAAAAAAATTATCATGCTCATGTATTATATTCTCATCAAGTGCTGAAAATACATCATCAAAAGCTCATGGTTTTGTACATGTTTTCTGTTTGAAAAATTCTTAGTGGCATAAGTAAAAGGGATTTCTTCCACATCCATATCAATTACACTTAATGTTTTGTTATGTTTTGATTTTTATTGATTTGCTGTACTTTCTGTGTTAGTTTTAATGTCTCTTCCCTAATGTTCGTTGGATTAGTGGATCAAGTTGGAAAAAAATCACCCTAAAGGGTGTGGGTTTTTGAAGAAATATCTGAGAACTTTGTATAATCTGGCTTCTCCCTTGTTTGTTACAAAAAAGGTTAATTTGAATAACTTTAGGCACCTCAAAAAAAAAAAAAAAAACCAACAAAAATACAAAAAATACAAAAAAAAAAAAAAAAAAAAAAAAAAAAAAAAAAAAAAAAAAAAAAAAAAAACCCC
>JAWWEE010000040.1:31543106-31592708 GCA_035221455.1 Xenops minutus
AAAAAAAAAAAAAAAAAAAAAAAAAAAAAAAAAAAAAAAAAAAAAAAAAAAAAAAAAAAAAAAAAAAAACAAAACAAGACCCCACAAAATAACAAAAAAAAACCAAAAACAAACAAAGAGAAAGAAAAACCCATATCAAAAAAAAACAGAGTCTGTTCTCTATATTGCCATCCATGCAGGTATTTTTATATAAAGGGATACATTTTCAAAGCACTGCAAGGGAGGTATGTGCTAAAATCTGTTCATGTATAACAGGATTTGTGCTAATACTGCCTACGCACTGCTTTGAAACCATAACCCTCTCTGGTTTTAATAGTTTATCACCATGGAAGGGACTATGACTTGAAAGAGGAGGCTGACACTTGTGGAATAAAAACTCATTAAGGAAACAAAACTAAAATGAAATTGATAAATCTAAAATAAAATGGACACTGTAATAAAAAATATTAATAATATATTTTTTTTAACTTATGGAAGTGTGATCTTTTTTATCTAAAGATCACAGTAGCTTAAAAAGATTTTCCTGTTTTATCATCTCCTTTGCACATGTAACAAATCAGGCTGAAGAAATTTGTTCTGGAAAATGATGCAGATTCTCAGTGTATGGGAAACAGGGTAATGGTATTGAGTTTGGTAAAGCTACATGGGCTTAGGAGAATTTTGGATTTGGACAAAAGCCTTAAAAGCTTTTACTTTCATAACTGTTCAGAAGAAAAATAACTGCATTTAACACACACTGTACAGTAGAGCAAACAAGTTCCTCCAAAGTTCTTTTGAGTTTCTATTTTTGGTGGTTTAGTTTATGCTAGACAGTTAAAGATTATAAAATTAAAATATTATAGGAAATAAGCTACATATATGCATATATTTGAATCCATGTATTATCTATAAAAATATGGTATTGCATAGATCACTCTAACTTAATTTTATCAATGATTGGCTCCACATTCTGATTCATTCAGAGCATCAAAAATCACCAGTGTCTTAGGAAAAGAGGCTGCGACTCCTTCCATATGGGAGTTTCCAAGCTGAACTGTGATTCTGGTCTGCAGCTCAGCCTGGAAGCTGGGTGGAGGAACCTTTTCACACTTGAAGCAGAAGCTCAATCAGCTTTTTGATTTTTGGTTCAGAAAAAGAGGGTCAAGATTTGTACAAATGCCAATTACATTAGCAAGCAGTTTCTTGAATACTTCTTTGACATTCTTTAGAATGTGAGGCAGACTTCACAGAAGAGTCTTCTATTTGTAACACTCTAAAGGCAAAGGTGAGAACTAAATGGTCAGGGAGTGGCACTGAACACACCCACTGTCACCCCATGGCTTTATCCTTTGGTATATCTACTGCTAACTATACAAAGACATGCAGGTAAAAAAAAAAAAAAAAAAAAAAAAGGAAAGAAAGAATGTAATGAGAATACAACTGAAACCCATACAGAAATATCACTGGAAAAGTCGTATTAGATGGCTGGCTGGAACACACTGTTAATAGAATGCATATTTTATAGATTGTAACTCATCTATGCAATAGAAAAATGAAAAGGATTTTGAAATAAAAACATACTTATACAGAGAAAGCAGATTTTCCTTGTCAAAAACAGAATTTGGTTTGTCACATCCAAGGTATCACCACAACTGCTGGCATCCAAAACTCATCACTTGTTTATGTTGAAGAATGACTACCTGAGGGAACTATTAAAGTGATTCTTCTAATAAAATCCAAGGGGGGAAAAAGTACACATTTTAAAACTGATCTTCTTGTTGTTAAGTTAATAAAGCTTTTGTGCTCAGTCCAGCTGTAAATTCTGTCAAGCCTGTATTTCCCTTCAGGACAAGAGATCTAAAAGCTTTACTCTCTATTTCTATATATACTTTTTTCATGTTTCTCCTGATATCCCAGAAAGAGGTTGGTATTTTCACTTGTGCTTTTTTGGTTTTGTTGTGGGTTTTGGGTTTGGTTTTGGGCTTTTTTTTTGTTTTTGGGTTTGTTCCACCCAGCGTCTCTGGAAAGTGACATACATTTTACAAGTTCTCCTTCTTCCCATGAATAAGACCTTTGGGACATGTACATATCTGGTGGGCCAGGTCACATGTTGGAGTAGGATATTATTGTAACAAGATACAAACCAATTGTGTTTGTTACTTCCAGTCAAGAGTCAGTGACACATTATGCTACAGACACAGGCTGGATGCTGGAGGACATGTGGAAAGAACCATTAATGTGACATAGGATTCTTGCACAAGGCTACGCTTTGCAAAACTCTGCCAATGCAGTATCTGGAGAATGACTACTAAATGATTTTTTTTTATCTTCCTGTATTTGATACAAACAAGAACAGCCATGACACACAAATTCAGAGTGGGAAGATGAGAAACTGAGAGAGCCAGAGAGAAGATACTCATTTTCACCTCATTTTGCCTACTCAAAGATATGCAGGTGTTCACAGTCTGCTGAGTTCTGTGAATTCAAATGGAATCTCTCCAAATGTTTATTGTTAGTGAAGCAGACAGCTGATTTCTTATTTCACCATTCAAGCAAAAGTTAAACTTTTCAAACACACTGTCCTTTTTTTTCTTTTCTCTTGCCTTTTTTTTTTTTAACAAATGCAACTGATCATTTTGGAGTTTAATTTCATATTGATAATTCTTGTTTACTCTATTTTTATTTTTTTTTAATATTACTGTGGCACTACTGCATGACACTGAGCTTTTAGCTGGTAACACTGCCTTCCTCTTACACCATGAAACCTTTCACCTATGGACTCTAAAGCTCCTGTTCCACCATTTTCATCTGGTTCCCATGATAATGTTCCCATATCCTGTGAATACCCAGGCATTACAGCAGGAAATGATTGCTTCTGACACGAGACTTACCCCTTCCCTCCTTTCCATTTCATACTTCTAGTTTTACAGTTTTGCTTTATACTAGAGGAAAAAGAGGCCTGGTGAACAACAGAACAGAAAATAATCATGACCAAAGCATATTCCAACCAGCAGCACTATGAACAGAAATGGGAGCAGGAACATGAAAGGAACAGGAACATGTTCTCCAGGGGGAAGCCTGGCAAAGTCCCTGTGAAAATTGTGTAGTACTACAGAAAAACTGATGAGAGGGCACTCTGTCACTTCTCTGTCCACCTGCCCACTGTCATGAGTTTTTAATTTTCCTTTTCTTTCATCCTGTATCTCTTTCCTTTTTGTTGTGGACTGACACTGGTTGGGTGCCAGGTGTCCACAAAAGCCATTCTGTCACCCCCTTCCTCAACTGGATAGAAGAAACAAAATATAGCAGTAGGTTGGTGGGTCAAGAAAAGGACAAGGAGAGATCACTCAGCAATCAATCACTCAACAGGAGAAAAACAGACCAACCTTGGGAAAATTAGTTTAATTTGTTATCAATCAGATCAAAGAAGGATAATCAGAAATGAAGCAAATCTTAAAACACCTTTCTCTCACCTCTTGCTTCGTCCTAGGACTGACCTCAGTCCTGATTTTCTCTACCTCCTCCCACCAAGTCATGAAGGGGTGCAGGGAATGGAGGCTGCAGACATGTGACTCTTCCCCTGCTCCAGTGTGGAATCTCTTCCACAGGAAACAGTCCTCCATGAACTTCTGCAATGTGAGTCCTTCCCATGGGCTACACTTCTTCACTAACAGCTCCACCATAGATCACTTACATGAGGCACAGTCCTTCAGGAACCAACCTCTCCAACCTGGGTTCCTTGTAGGGTCACAAGTCCTGCCAGAAAACCTGCTCCTGTGTGGGCTTCCCATGGCATCACAGCATCCATTTGGCATCCATCTGCAAGTGTATATCTGCTCCACCGTGGACCTCCATTGTCTGCAGAGGGACAGTCTGACTCACCATGATCTGCACCATGGGCTCCAGGAGCATATCTGCTCCAATGCCTGGAGCATGACCTCCCTCTCCTTCTCCATTGACCTTTGTGTCTGCAGAGATCTTTCTCTCACATATTCTCACTCCTCTCCCCAGCTGAAATTTCACAGAGATTTTTTTATCCTTCTTAAATACTTTTTCCTCCAGGCACTACTACTGTCACTGATGGGATCAGCCTTGGCCAGCAGCAGAACCATCTTGGAACTGGCTGCCATTGGCTTTGTCGAACATAAGGGAAGCTACTGGCAGCTTCTCACAGAAGCCACTGTTGTAGCCCCTCTGCTATCAAAATATTGCCATGAAAACCCAATACACCTTGTATCATTTTGGTTTGGTTTGGTTTGGTTTGGTTTGGTTTCCAGGAAAGTAAGTAACCTTTACTATCTACACTTATTATGTAATGCAGTGCAGCCCACAGGCAGCCTGTGCCATCTCTTTTGTGAAAAAATACTTGGAAGAAATTCTACTTCTTGTCTAGACACCTGCCTAAATTCCACCTGTAAGCTTTGATTTATAACTATGCCACTACTGACCATTACCTGGTGAACCCCCTTGACTGTATACTTTGCAAAAGCTCCTCTGATCCTTTGAACTTACCCAGAGCATGGCACAACCTCTCTCCAGGCTGTGCAACCAGCCCACACTCCCAAAAAGTTGAGGGAATGAGCAGAGAAAGCAACACATGTGATGCTCAGTCTCTGGAAATGCTCCTGCATTCCCCAGCTCAGGCAGAGATGCACCCTTGCCCTTCTCAGTACGCTGAGAAAACAATTCATGGATCCAAAAGCTGATTTCTAAGTAGGTGGAGTGAATCTACTTGTACAACATATGTATGTTATAATTCAATAGATTGTCCAATTTTGTGTCATTACCAGCCTGTGCCACTACATGAAAGGAACATTTAAATAACATTAAGTAGAATATTTGTAACATGTAAACCAGAAGCATGTGAGAATATTTCAGATTAATTATGAAGAAATTGTAAGTTACACAGCAAGCTGAGAGTCAGCTCAACAAATTAATTTTTAGATTGTTAGGTATCTAGTAAAAATTAGAACCCCCTTCATACTCAGTAAGGGGATACAGGCACACAGTGAGAATTTCCACCTGTCTAAAATGCTTGTTTCAGAATATTATGATAATTTAAGACATGATAATCTAAACACTAGACGTCTAAAATGTGATTGGATATATCATATCTAATATCAATGAAGACTCCCCAGGAAACATGGACTTGAACCGTATTTAAGCCACGCTGATAAATTTATGCTTGCTTCACCATGAAATTTAAGATTTTGATTTCAAATCAGATTGGAAGCTGACTGAATTTTGCAATCCATTTTGGAATTCTGTAAATTTTTAAGAATAATATACATGGCCATCTGTAATTAAGCCAACCTTCAAATTCTCCAAGAAAAATCTTAACTTAAAACTTAGAATCATGTTGAAAGCCTCATTTCTGGACTTGACATTAATTATTTGTTTCAAATCCTTTATTCATTTTTAATGAAGTAAAACTTCATATAGATGATGCATTTAAGCATCAGGCTTGCTGACATGAATATCAATATTTCCTTCAATACAATTATTTAAACTACATTAAGTCAGATTGAAGTAATGTCAGTTTTGTCACACCACTATGGATTAGACTATCAGTGTTGTCAAAAGTTTTCAATCTTGCCTGGTTTTATTAAACACTGGAACAAAAAGGAGATTGCATTATTAAAGACCAGTGATCTTCATTTGTGTGTCCCAGTCCTGTCATGTATTAACAGTGGATGAGGCTCTGCTGCTCTGTTAAGTGAGAGGAAAGCAATGCCACACACCAGACCCAGACAATAACATGCTCTACAGCAGTCAAAGTAGCCTGTTTAGATTTTTGTTGTGTTTACCACTATATGATTAAGCTGCTCTTCCCATTTACACACAAACTAATCACCCAACAAAACCAAAAAAGGAGGAACAGAAACAGATGGGAAGCTTTCAACACTGCCTGGCTTCTGAGTGAAAACTTTTGTGTTTTCTGCTTTAAATTCAATCACTTCTCATTTGCACTAAATTCCTCTGGAATTTTAAAGATGGAAAAGAAAAGGCATAGATGTGGTGATGCATGACCCCCAGCCCATTTTCAGGCCTGCTTTATAATTTCAGAAGCTCCTGATAAGCTTTGACTGAGCCAGTTGAGTGTGAAGCGCCCCTTGACCATGCCAATTGAGCCAGTTCACTCCCTAATCATACCAGGAGTTCTTGCATGGTAGAGGTGGGATCAACATCAGCTGCCCAACTATGGTGTGAGAAAAAAGATAAGTAATTATCCTTTGTAGCCATGATAAACATTTACCCAAATTGTAGCTCTAGTGGAGTGGTATCATTGTGAGTTGTAGCCTGAATGAAATAGTACCATTCTTACTGCACTTTGGGAAAAAAAGCACAGTAGTTACTGACTTAGGTTATGTCCAGGATGGAAACTTACTGGTGACGAAAATCAATCATCTTGTGAACCTACAAACAGCAGTAATAAGTGAGGCCCCTTTCACTCTCCTGGACCACAGAAGGCTCCACCAACACCTCCCTCTGAGTGGGACACCTCTCAGAGCTCACAAACCCTCATGTTTATGATACTGGAAGGACCATTGCTGATGATGAAACCTAGGCTGATAACCCCTTATACACATCTCCACGCTTCTCAAAGTGCAATCCTTGCCTGTTGGGAAATGCAAAGGGTTTTGATGTGAGCATTTCACTGAACCTGAGGTGAACTTTTGAGAGGTACCTTTACACACATAGAAATAGGTGTACACGTGAGTTTTCCTGTTTGTGTGTGAATTATGGTATGAATGTTACTATCTCAAATCTATAGTTAAGTATTTGAGATGATTATGATATTTAGATGGTTTATGATAATTGCAGTGAACTCTAACAAATCACTTTGGAAATGTTAAAGTATTCAATGATTAAGTGTTGCTAAACTGTTTTGTATGGATATCTTTGCATCCATATTCTTTTCACCCTTATCCCCTTTTGCAATCCTGGCTTCCATGTAAACTGTTCCAAATTGCTTCTAATTTGATCTTACCTTATATGCTTATATGCCACCTAACTCTGTAAAGTTACATTGTCATTAATTCATATTAAATTCTGCTTTTGACAATAACTTTGATGGTGGTTCTTTAAGTGGCCAAACCACTCCTTAGAGCTAATAGACTGGCAACATGCAATGAAGACATACTGAGGCAAAATCAACAGATATCTAAACTGCATTCGACTTCTGTGATTTTCTTTAAATCATCTTCAGTGTCTCAGAGTCTATATCCATTACATGTCTTTTTTTTTCCACTAGGACTGAAGCATCTTTCTTACAAGGATAGGCTAGGAGAGTTGGGCCTGTTCAGTCTCAGGAAGAGGCAACTGAGAGGGAAACTCATCAATGTCTCTAAGCATCTGAAAGGAGGGTGCCAGGAGGATGAAGCCAGATGCTTCTCAGTGGTGCCAAGCAATAGGACAAGAAGCAATGGGCAGAAACTGATGCACAAGAAGTTCTACCTGAATATGAGGAAGAATTCCTTTACTGTGCAGGTGACTGCACACTGGAACAGATTGCCCAGAGCAATTGTGGATGTCCCTCACTGGAGATATTCAAGAACCGTCTGGATGCAATCCTGTGCCATGTGCTCTAGGATGACGCTTCCTGAGCAAGGAGGTTGAACCAGATGACCCACTGTGGTCCCTTCAAATCTTATCCTATCTCTAACTCTGTGATTCTTAAAAGACAGAGACATAATTTTTTTGCACAATAGTAAACAAAGTTAATACAAATAATGAGACAAAAGATATAGAATTAAATATTCTGGTTACAGTTTCTATTGTTCTATATGTTGAAATAAAACATTGCTTCTATTTAAATTTAAATCCTTATTTGATGGAATATTAAACTTTTCAAATTTAGTTCAATATAATTGACCTTGGGAATGGGAAAAGAAATATACTAGGACACTAACAAATTTCCACATTAATTTGGTGAAGACAGCAGAAATAAAGGTGTCAGAACACCCAGTCTGATATGCATTTGTTCACTTTTAAAGACATCCAAAATATCTTACTTTCTTTCCATCCACAAGTGCATATTATCAACAATGAAATTTTTTGGAAATCAATAGTTAGACACCTTCATGGTAGCTTTGACATATTCTAATATTGCTCACCCAACACTTTCAAACAGTAGTGCCGCTAGGCCAAATATACTTAATCACATATTTAAAGGTTATGTTGGAAAAACCTTAAAAAATAGAGGCAACTTTACACTTTCTTCCTTTCATCACGAGCAAATATAGCCCACAGAAGTTTTCATTTATACTCTTAAAATGATGGAATTTGGTACAAAAATTTTATCAATCCCCATTGAAACTAATAGGGTCCAATGTCAACTAGCTTTTTTAAGTTTTGACCTGCACAGCTGGATTTTGTAAGGCATTATAACTGAATTAAAAACACCTTTTGACCAATGTAGATGATGGGAAAGAAGAAAAAAAAAAAAATTAGCTAAGACCAGAAAGCTGATAACCAAAAGACAAAATAAGACATGGAGTAATGATGAAGAGGAAGGCATCTTGATTTTTATTGCTTTGATTTGTGCCTTGCTTACAGCAGCATAAAGTGAATAGCAAAGTAGTGAAGTAAGAATCAGCAGCAAGCAGTGAACGAAGTGAAGACAAGCTTCTATTTACTGTTGTGTATATCACTGACTAATAAAAGGAACAACTAATCCGATTTCAAATTTGTAGTGAAACTCTTGGGCAGACTTCTCATTTTCAATTTACTGCAATCTTCTTAAAGAAAAATAGTGTTTGCTGTTAAAATCAATTTTAAAATATTTTTTAATTTCAGTGGGAAAATAAGCTGATCTTCAATCTCAACTAGTCTCAGAGGAAAAATAGATGAGCATTTTGCTAATTAGTATCTATCAATGCTCACAGGTCAGTAAAATACATTAGTTCAACTCATCTCTGTTTTAAACAGGGATTTCATATAGTATCACGACTTAGCCTTTTTAACAATAAACCTGAAAGGAAAGAATCTTCTTTCCTAAACAACTTCCCCCAAACCAAAATAGAATAAAAGTTAATACAGTTATCCTCTGGGCCGCCCTGCTGCCAAGCTATATGGTTAGTGATCATAAAGTATCTCAGTAAACTGAATTTTAAGTAGCTGAATTTTAGCAAAGAATTTTTTATCCCAGTTAGGAATTGGTTCATAGTGACAAAATATATTTCCCTTGTGAACTCAGACATTGCCATAGAGCAGAAGCATTTTAGTTTCTGCTGATCCGTGTTTGAATATAATAAGAAAAAGGCATTTACTAAAAACTATTATCTGAGTAATTTGTATATACAGTCTTGCTTACTCAAAATTTTTCCCATTTTCTTTCTAAATAAGAACAATTAGACAGCTTCTCTGGTCTCAACAAATTCATAATATTTCTGGCAAAAATAAAGCTTAGGAAAAGGAGGGGGAAAGTGTCCTTGTCCTATTTTGGATGGTAAAAAAATGAAAATTCAATGCAGAGACTTTAAATATTCTTTTTTTTATTATTATTTTTCTTCCCCCCAGAAGAAAGGATGCCTCTGTATTTCCTTATACTGTTCTGTCTCCTTTTGTTTCTAAGGCTGAAAATAATACTTAGAGGGACTACTGTGTTATGGTTTCTGTCCATATAAAAGCCCACCAAAGATACAAATTAACCTCAATATAAATATATTATAGAAAGAGGGGGGAAAAAGCCTTAAATGAAAGAGAGAGAATATTTATGAATAAACTTCTTAGGGTTACCAAATTATCACTTTGTTTTCTTGCTCCAAAAAGCTGAGAAGACTGCTGAAATTTATGACTTGGGGAGGAATTTATTTATTGTCAAAGGCTGGACCTGAATGAAGAACCAGTACAAATGGCAGCTCTAATGAGCACTTAATAAAAACTGCAGATATATCTTCTTGCACTATATCTGAGGGCGACAAGTCTGAAAAGGGACTTGTGGTAACATTTTGCATTGGAGTCTGCCAGCTACACTGAGTATAATGAGCTACCTGATGTTCTCATATGGCCTTGACTTTCTGTGTTGGGTTGACCTTGGCTGAACGCCAAGTACACACTAAGCCAGTCTATCACTCGCATCCTTAGCAGCATGAGGCACGGGGGGAGAGGAAATAAGATAAAAAAAAAACTCTCATGGGCCAAGAGAGAAAGGCAGCTTAATAAAGTAAAAGCAAATGTTGTGCATGAAAGCAAAGGAAAACAAAAGATTTTATTCTGTTCTTCCTTTAAACAGGCAGGCAATGCCCACCCACTTCCCAGGAAGCAGGGCTTCAGTGTATGATTGCTCTGGATAACAAACACTGTAATAACAAATGCTTTCCCTTCCTCTTCCTTTCTCCTAGTTTTTAGGGTTGAGCAGAGATCATATGGCATGGAATTCCTTCGGTCAGTTTAGGTCAGCTGTCCTGGCTGTGTCTCTTCCCAAGATCTTGCCCACTCCCAGCCTACTGGTGATGTGCAAATACTGGAGAGACAGTGCTGATGCTGCATCAGCACTACTGAGCTGTAACCAAAGCACTGGGTGTTATCAGCACCTTTCTTGCTACTAATGCAAAGTACAGCACTGTGAGGGCTGCAATGGGGAAAATTAACTTCTTCTCAGCCAGACTAAATACACTTTCAGGTAAGAAATAACTGGTGCTCAACTCCTTCAGTACAAGCCTATGGCAGCTGGAAGGAGAAAAATGACTCTTTGGGAAGACAGAGGAAAATGTCAGGAAAAGAGACATAAGTAAAGCATAATGTACAGTGAACATACACACAACCCAAGAAAATACAAATAATGTCATTCAACTGAAAATTACCTTGTCTTTAATGTGTTTGCTTTTATCTTCTTTTGTTCCTTTTCCTTTTTTCCTCCACTTTAATTGATTGGGTTGCACAGTGTTATAAGCAAGCTCCAATTTAAAGCAGATTTGCTATATAGCAAAATCAAGTTTTGCTGCACTGATAACCCTGAAGCGAGCTCGGCTGGGAGCCCTCAATCATGGCAGGTTTCATATTATTGTGTAACAGGATATCATAAAAGAAAACTGAGAAACAGAAAAGAAACATCTGAGAAGCAAAACTATTGTGAGGACTGATACCTTTTACTATCTGCATCTTTGTTTTAGGACATGTTCTGTATGTATATAGACTTAGAGGGACATAAGTATTTCTTTTACTTACAGGTTTTTCAATGTACACATGCACATCTATGTATATATATGTGAAAACAAGAAATATGTACATGTCTTTGCACACTCATGTAAAGATATATTGTGGACATTTTTACACATATGAGAGAGCAAAATCATAATATTCTACTATCCTATTTCACTTATTCTCCAGGAAAATTGGCATAATTACTCACCATTTCAGCCAAAATATGTGTCTGAATGTATGCCCACATTCGTCCATATATATATGCATACATATATGTGTATAATGAATTATGAGTACTAATTTTATTTCCTCAATTTCCCCAAACTGCTATATTAAAATTTTCATCCTACATTCCAATACTTGAAAGAGACTAATTATCTATTATCTATTTTATATTCTGCTTCATACTCAATTCAGCAGTTCATCATTTAATTTTGTGGGAAGCAATTATAATGTTCTACTGTTCCTGACTCAGTCCCAACCTTTTACATTGAGTAATGTCTTACTGCAAGATGGAAAAGTTTAATACTACAAAGTAATAATTCTTGCTGAGTAATAGATAGGAAAATTGATATTAAAAGCTTTGTTAGCTAGAGATTTTACTGAAACAAAATCCAAAGGTGTGCAGTACATGATTTCTTTGCAAAACTGTGAGAATACTTTTGACAAATTCTAATTTCATCTTTCAGAGTCACAGGCATGGTTCCAACACATCCTTTTAGGGATGTTCAAAACACATTTCAGAAACTAACAAGCAAACAAACAAACAATCAAAAAAAAAAAAAAAACCAACTCAAAACCCAAACGAAAAACCTCAATAGAAATGGGTTTGTATTCGAGAAAAATCAGTCATACAGAAGAGCTAAACCTGAAACAGCATTACTTAGAGTTTGTCTTGACAGAGTACAAGTCATGACTCTTCACAGAAAGAACCTTATATGGGAAAAGATTAACTACTAAACCCCAAAATATATTTAAAAAACCTAAACGGCAAGAACACAGAAAGCATAGACAACAGAAGATCACTGAGACTGAACTTTTAATTGAAGGGTTTTCAGATCCAGAAGACAATTTTTGGTTAGTTGCTCTGAAGCTCACCATTTTTAGATCACCCTATTCTTACTTTGTTTGTCTAGGAGTTTGGAACATAGTGGAATGAGTTTCTCCTAGCTTTTCCTGTTGGATCATTATAAAAATAATAATCATTGTAACAGGTACTTGAATCTCAATATTTTTCTAATATAATGTTATATCTTCTAGGCTACTTTTTTCTCGAGATGCAATAAGGTGTAGAAAGTCACTTAGGATCTTTTTGTCTGATTCTTCCCAATACTTATTTTTATTTCCATTCAGAACTTATTTTAACTCTCATTTTTCTTCCCATCCCATACACTGTTTGTTAATTAAAGAGAACACCCTTAGTAACCTGGCACAAAAAGGTATTTCTGCAAAATCTGATCATTGTACTTAAGAAACACTTCAGTCTGTGTTATCAATAAGTCCAAACTGTGACTTTGTTCTCAGGTGTTTTGAGTACTTGTGAAACTTCACAGAAATCTCAGATGAGGAATAGTTATCAAGATTTTTTTACATTTTAACATCAGATTTGTAAAGAAATTAATATTTCAGCCACTTTGGTCTTCTAGGATGTCCAGAGGACCTTTAGAAACACCAATCAAAGCCTGAGAAATGGCATGTGTTTGACACTGGAAAATCTTGACACATCAGGTTTTTCCAGATTCACTTCCTGTATTTGCTGAGACGGTGCCATCAACCAGCAATCCATGTCTTCACTCATTATGCTCCAGTCTTAAAAACATCTAAAGAGAAGGCCACCATTACAAGGCTGAAGTCTTCAAGATTAAAAAAAGACATAGGTGTCCCTGAATTATAACAGGACTCTAATGTGTCCCCTGTGAATGAGTGACAGGACTGCAATGAGAGGATGAAAAGATGCATATCTTTGTGACTTAGCTGTCTCATCAAAAAGTTTCTTTCCCTTTTGAAAAGAGCAAGAGGTAAACAAGACCAGACTATAAAAATCACTGTTTATCACAGAGATGAGTAAAAGTTCCCTCTACAGGATGCTATTTATTTTCTCTGAGGTGGACTTAGAAATACTTTGTCATATGCAGTTAGTGGATTTGAGTCTTCATCAGCATGTAAGAAGTCAGATATTTTTCTGTCTTCTACAGTTCCTTTTTATGAGCTTTCTTATTTATCCATATGTGTTTCATGAAGTTCATTTTAATTAGCAGTGAACTCTCACATTTCCTTTTTGGTACATATAAAATGAAAATTGCTGGTCTGTAACAGAGATAACTATTCAATATCAATATTTGTTCAAAAGTTAAAAAATTTAGTATTGGCCAAAAGACTGGCATCTACACTGTTTTCTGTATTCAGTTACATGTACAGAACTTAGAGATCTTAATTTTCTTTCCTACACCAACAACAAAATACTCAGTGATGCTAAGCTCACAGAATGAACTTTTCTGACTGTCATAAAAAAGTACAAAATAGTCCATGGGGGATATTTAATGCCTTGGAGCCTGGTGAAAAATGATCATTTGTAGGCTAAAGGGAAGCATCAGAGCCAGAAGAGACTGTAAGAGTTGATAAGCTGGTGATTCTCTGCTAAACATGAGTGTAATGCATCCTAAGAAGTGGGGAGTACTTTAAAGTAGACGTGAAAATGGCTTCATTGATGCCAACCCCTGTGTAAGTTGCTTTAAAGACATTTCAATTCCCACTCCTGTTCTTGAGATCAAAAGAAAAAAAATATGAGCTCTCTCATTTCAGCCCAAAAAAACTGGGGAAAAAAAAATTCTCTTTATAAATTATTATAAATAGATAAATTCTCTTTTTTCATATGAGGACACAAACCCATCCCTTAGGCTTTTTTCAGCAGTCGCTTATTGAGTCTGAAATCACAGTGGCTGCGGCTAAAGATCTGGCAGTGAGCTTATTACAAACATCTTTGCATTTTACTCCCTCATTTAGATTTCTCAAACCCAATAACTGAACACCCCAGGCAATAGACAGTCCCTGCCCTGTTACACCCAGTAAGCAAAGGCATATACAAGAAAATAAATGTTTCCTAATCTATCCACATGGAATCAAAAGGAGGAAAAGCAAAGCATCAGCTGAATTCCACACCCTACTGGAATTCAGTGGACTATTTCACCAAAGCAGGTTGGAAAAAACCCATCTAAACAAAACCAAAACCAACCAACCAAACAAAACAAAATATCAGAGACTAAAGATATTTCTTTGGTTTTAACTGTGCAAATATCAGGTCATTTTTGTTCTTCAGCTGAAACTAAGTTCCAAGAGCTACAAAAGCAATGGTAACAACAGGTGCAGGATATTTAAAGGGATTAGATAGTCATTCCTCTGGAAAACATACACTTAAACATGAAGAATACCAGTTGTAATCTCACTGTTTGTTTTTTTGTATTTTTTTCCTGTCAGGGAAATCTTTTATCACTCCAAGAGACCTTGTGTTGAGAAAAACACAAAAACAATTTTGCTTTGCCTGTCCATTTTCTACGACTATTCAAACAAAGAGGAATACCTCAAAAGAGGGCTTCAGATTATTACCAATTACTCAGCAGAACTGCAACACGGATGACTAAGAATTAATTTTGCTCCTGGAAACCTAAGGGAGTAGTATCATTGTACTGAAACTCTAGTAGCAATTACAGCTTCGTTTTTTGTGTCTGGCTGTCTGGCTGCCCATGGTGTAGTAGCCTTAGTCCAACACAAACCTCGGGACAGGGGAGACATGGTGGAAATCAGGGAGGGGTGAGAAGGGGTATTGAATTCCAGGATATTTAGCTTAAGTGGACTTTAGAAGAAATCCCTCATCTCAAAAAATATGAATATACAACTAAGTAGGAGACAGTGCATCCCAGTAAACTATGAGGAAGTCTTTATAGATTTAATGGAACTATGGCTTAATTTGACAGAGAAGAAGGGAGGGAGGGAAGGAAGGAAAAGAAAGAGATCTTTCCATTGAAATCCATTTGCTTTGCTCTCATCACTACCGGCATACTGATGGTATGATCAGTCCAATGTTATGCATATAAAGAAAAGTAGATACCTAACTGAACTATTGTGATTAATTGACTGATTCTGAAATTGAATTACCATTGGTTACTACATATTGTTACATACATTTATGCTGCTCTGCACCTTTTCTGCATTTTACAATTCCTAAATTAAATCACACTTTTTTTTGTTGTTGTTTTTGCAAGTACATAGGGCACATAACTCAATATAGTACTTCTAGCACGTAAATTACAATAGAAAACAAACTATGGGGATAATCATGGAAAACAAATCTATAGTACAGTGATTTGTAGATGTAAACTATATTACAGCAGAAGAACATATTTAACTCATGAACTAAGTTAAACATAAAACATTCAATTTTTTCCACATTCCACTGGTTATTCAAATAAAAAAATCACTGACTTCAGTGTTCTGTCTGAGTGATGAGACTTGTATCAACAAAAAGTTAAAATGTTTATATTTACTTTCAAGATCAATCACGGTATCAGTCATTGAAGATTAGAAGTGACAACGATTATCCTATTAAGAGAATCATATAAGTTTCCTATTAAGAGAAACACATACATTCAAGACAGATAACAGGCATAAGGCTTTTAATTCTGTATTTTAGGATGATTCTTTGAAGTATTGCTGGTAATTTTAATGAATCATATCTCATCAAGGTCAAGTGCAATGTTCATCTTAGCAATGTTAGTAGATTTACTGGATGGAGTCAGTTTCATTCAACATAACTATTCATCTCTAAACTGAATGTATTAGTGAGAAGAAGGGATAAAATAATTTTTTAGATCTTATATCTATCAACTTGCATTGGTAATGCTTCAGTTAGACAGAACACATTTCTTGCTTCAGTTAATTTCAGCACATTCTACTCCCATTAATTTCTCTCATAGTGTCTTAAAGACATATCCACTGCCTACATACACCCAAGTATTTCATAATTTTTTATTTATATTTGAACCCTGAACTTCTAGTCTTCTATGAAAAAGATCAAATTATGCAGATGAATAATGTCAAACATTTGGCATAACTAGACCTCAGTGTAGCTGAGAACAAGCTGACTCTATGTCAGCTTTTCTTTTAGAATAATAGCTGGTATTCTCTGCCAGCATTAGTCAGCCCTGACCAGAAATGGAACTCATAGTATCAGGTACAGTACAAAATAAGAATAAAAAAAAAGTTGGGTGTTGAACAAGTTGCTACCTTCCCTTCCTGCTCAACACAATTTTCAGTCTTAGAGTCAAATATGTAAATGTGTAATTTTAAAAAAGCAAGTAATTTATTTTTGAAAGCCTTGACATTTAACAAAGCAGGAGTCAGTAATAAACTGCTCACAAGGACTGCCAGCAGGTGACTTCACACACCGTAACCACTTTACTACGAAGTGATTAATACTTATCACAAAGGAAAATAATATGCCATCCTTTCTTGCTAAGAACATAAAAGAAGCTGCTTAGGTCATCAGGAGCACAGCTGTGGACATGGCCACAGTAGCTGCAGCTACACTGAGAGATATTCAGGTCAGGAACGAGACATTATTATTCAAAATGCTAGATAAAAAGTAATGCTCAAAGACTACGGATGTTAGCAGAGTAAATGAATAATCGGACTTCAAATATGAAGTTCATATTGATTAGTATGCAAATGTCACTTAATATTAGACTGCATGAGGAATGCTTTATGCCTCTATTTTGCAAATGGCACCTTGACAAATCATGCAAAGCACTTGTCCAGTGTCTGGTCAGCTCACACTCACAGAATAGAGTATTAGATCCCCTGTATCTAGGGGTGACTCCCTAAATCTCAGAAGCTGAGATGACTCTTGGGAAACATCAGTTAAAGGAAACACTCGATCTACCATTGTGTTGTTTTGATTTAGACCAAGGACCATGTGAAATGACACAATAAAATGTTTTTACTACCTGACCTTCCACCTCATGCAGAGGAATCAAATCCCTCAGCAATGCTGTTTCCTTCCATACTTTACTTCAATCAGTGGTATTTATATATCTTGATATATCTTTATATATCTTCTCTTCATAATATCTAAACCACCATGTAGTCTTTAGCTTATTAATCTTGCTAGCGAATGGTCCCTCTTTTTTAACAGGTGAACAAATTGAAGACCAATCTACTGCAAATACTTGACTACTTTAAAAATGGATAGGTATTAGGTCTATGGGTATATGTGGCAAGTTGAAAGTCAGAAAGAAATCATTGGCAGAGCAGGAGCTGAATCAAAGCCCAAAAATACTAACTCTAGGACACATTCCTTTTGTGTTTCATTCTGAAAGGAAGGTTCTGCAATATTATCTGTACAAGCAACCTGCTGCACCATTACTGGTTACTTTAAATTAAGGCTGCTATTAGTGTTGTCATTGCCTGCACAGAAAAAAAGACAAATCCTATTATCAAACTCAACTCCAGCCCTTTATGAACGTAAAACTTGAAGAGTATTTTCTAGGCATATCAAAGCTTTTGTCTGACATCTAATAGGTTCATATTATCTTGATTTCTCAGTTGTAATTAAACATAATGATTGCATATTTATTTTTATTTACAAAGGCAGTTGTTTGTACAATAAAATTTGATGTAATCGATTGAAGACTCATTTAATGGACTTTTGAGGACTGAATGTATTTAAACAGTGCTATAATCAGACATCAAAACATGCATAAATCAAAGTAATTAAATCAATGTAACACTAGGAAAACTAAGAACCAACCAGATATTTTAAATATTAAGCAATAAAAGATACTTAAAATATCAGTTAAGAGAACAACCACCATACTGATAGCTGTATCCACTGTTCCTCTCACTAAATAGCTGTACCTGAACAGAGCCCTGTGATCAATGTATCATAATTAGGAACCATGCACAATGTCTTCCCTATAAAATTTCTCCAATATAAAATGGAGAAGACTGTGGAGGAATCTAGAAATAGCTGTCATGGTACAAAATTATAATGTAGCTGTATGTTCAGAATAATTTGCATATTAAAGCCATGAACATTTCCTACCTCTTATGCATGACACAAAGACAAGTATTTGAAAGTTCAGACTTTCAATTAGGACTGCCAGTGTAAAGTTTGACAGTCCTCTTCCATGTGTGCTTAATTGTGGCATTTTGTGAAAATAAATCTCCATGTATGCAACAAAATCAAATATTTGTTTTCTCCTTCTTTTTTGACAAAAGTGTGTTTACCTCTCACACATACACTAGAAAATATATGTCCTCCTCACAGGTATTTCTATGCTCTTCTTACCAAGGTAGCTACTTGCTTCATGACAGCTGAGATATGTTTACATAAACTCTGCATCCTGGTGGCTCCAGGTGTGGGCAGTGTCTGGAACCAAGGACAGCTCCATGCACAACCTGCTGTTTAAGTGTCCATTGATGCACACAAAATCTAAAAAACTTGAGTTGTAGCTGTGACAAATAGACCATTATGACGGGTTCTCCCACCTTACACTTATAGTAGCTGGTTGCTCACAGCACAGTTTCACGTGTACTGTGACATCTCAGTATTTGTGGAGAAGGCAAAAAGAGCTTTCTGCTGGTCATGCAGACAGGACTCACAGCTACTTGTCCAGCTATAAAAATAAGATATAAATAAGCAGTCATCACTATGACTGAAAAAGTCTCATCCCTCAGGCTATGTCCTTTCTCCCCTGGTGATCCTTTCTTTCAGCTTCTCTCACAAAACAGAGGGAAATGGCAGTCAAATTCAGGCCAGGATTTATCACTTCTAGCTTTAGATTCATAATAACTGAGACCAAGTCAGAAGCCTCTTGGCTGTAAGGTACCCCCTACAATCAGTGGAAACAGATGTCTACTGAGGGTTATTTAGCTCACCTAAGATGAACTGTTTTTAATAGATGTTAGACTTCCTCCATCAACTAGTGAAAAAGATGAGAAACCACCAGTTACCTGACAAAGGGTACAAATCCAGGACTTACTTCATATCCCAATTCCTTTCAAGAACCATGTAGGAGTAGAAAAACTGTTGTTTGTTTGCAAATCAGTGGATTGCATCAAAGAATACATTTTCAGGACTGCATGCTGCAATCTAGACAACAGTGATCTTAACAGTTAGAATTCTTTTGACCTTATCCCCATAAATATGTTTCCATACAGGTTTGTTCCTATGTAAATACGTTTTTATTCACAGTTTTATCAATCCTGACCTGTTATATCTTTCCTCCAGTGTCAGACTCTATGCTCCACAGTCTTCCACTAATGATTTCCTCCTGCTTAATTCATTAGTTTGTTCCCATATCCCCAACAGCATGTCTCCCATTTTGTCACTGAGAAAGGAGCTTCCTCAGCACCTCCACTCCTAAACTGTGCAGTCCCAGCCTTAGGTAGGTATTATGCCACTCATCCTTTTCCAGCCTTCATGGCAACACTCTACAGAAGATGTATCTTTATCTACTCCAAATGTTCCTAGCGGTTTTTCACATGAAATATCTGTCATCCTTTCCCCTGTCAGTATCCAATCCTTTCTCTTCTCTGCACTGTTTTTTCACTCTTTGATGATTCTCTACAGAAACATAAGTGAGGTTTCAAACAAGGCTATATAATCTAAGTATGATTTGACATTAGATTAAATTTTACATACAGACAGTTAAGCAACCCACAATAGTAGGTTCACAATAGTAAATCTAGGAAAAAATTCTTTATTTTTTTAAATAAACTGACATGGATTCATTAATATCAAACCTGAGAACCTAGACCTTTATCAGGTTTAAATGACAACTTAACAGATGGCTCATTGGAAGTTATCTTACTAGAGACAGAATGTCAGTAAATTGTGATAGATTTTTAATATAAGCCACAGTATTCTTAGAAATTTTTGCAACTATTTGCCAAAATAACCCCAGGTCTTTTGTGCATTTTGAATTTTTTTATTTACTGGGTACCAAATATACAGATTATCTGAATGTTTTTCAAAAGTTAAAATAGGAGAAAAAAAACCCTTTTAACAAGTGACTTCTCTTACTGACAGTAGAACATGGAGAGATTCTGCCCCTGGAACCACTTGATGCTTTTATGGAAGCAATAAAATAACTCCAGTTGTTTCTCAAGCAATGAGTTTTAAAACTGGTGGGGAAAACATCCATCAGAAATAAATCAAAGCCTGTTGTGCTTGTGCCACAAGAATTGTGTGTAGTAGAAAGTTATTAAGACCAAAGCTACTTGCCACATTGCCTCAGAACACTGTCCAGTTGCCAAAGCATTCTCCAATCAATCAACAATCAGCCTCATTCTGTCTTGCCAGCACTGACAAGAGTCACTGTGTGACTGTAGATTATGAGATTAAAGGGGGTTAGTAACTTTGTTTCTTTCTTCATTAAATTATTTGCACCACTCTGTTCTGTCTTCAAGGCAAGTGTGAGCTGATAAGGAAAACCTACATTTTCTGGAAAATTATTTCAAAACCTAGATCAAAATATAGTCTGATGTCGAGGAAAGATGTTAATTAAAAATTAATAAAAATATAATGGGATTTGAATTACCAGCTATGTAATACTGTAACCAACATCAGAATAAAGATTATTCTGAAAATACCTACAGGCATTTCTGTTCCTTTTTGGAAGCTATATATCAGATTTTTTAGCTATTTAGTTCTTTCATCAACTCACTCCTTTTCTCTCATCTTTATAAATGTTTGATCCTGAGATTAACTCAGTTGGTGAGAGCATGGCGTTAATAACAGCAAGGTTGTTGTGGATTTGATCTCCATATTGGTCATTCACTTAAAGATTGGGCTTAATGATCCTTGTAGGTCCCTTTCAACTCAGAATATTTTGTGTGTGTGTTTGGGTGTTGTTGAAGGGAAAAAGTCTCCCAAGAACAACAAGGATGATGAACACTGACAAACAGGGACAAAAAATAAAATAGTGCAGCATATTATTAAAAAAATTGTTTAGTATTTCTTTGTCTCCATGTCAGAGAGATGAAACAGCAGTGTAGTATATAAAAATATTCAAGTATGCACTATCCTTTCTGATAGTAATCCTTAAACATCAGAAGTGTAAGGATCATCAGAATACCTGATCTAATTTACATCATGTCATACAAATCTGGAGTCATACGACAAAGAAGCATATAGACAAGTGAGCCTCCAAATTAAAATGACTGCATTTCATCACCTCCTCCTTCACCTATTGCTCCTGTAACCAGACCTGTCATGCTCTGCCAGTGAGCAGGTATGCAAGAAGCCAGCAGGGAGCAGGACAACTGACCTGAACTGGTTAAAGGGATATTCTGGACCATAGAATGTCATGTTCAGTATATAAAGTGGGGGCACTTGACTAGGAACCACTGATCTCTGCTTGGGAACGGGCTGAGCACTTATCAGCAGATGATGAACAGCTGCATTGTGTATCAATTGTTTCGCTTTTGTTCCTCTCTCTCTCTCTCTTTTCATTACAAGTATTATTATTATTGGAAGTACTATTAGTATTATATTTTATTTTGTCTCAATTATTAAACCATCCTTATCTCAAATCATGAGTTTTACTTTTTTTTTCAATTCTCTGCCTCTTTGGGTGGGGAGCAGGGGTCAATGAGCTAGTGGCTGCATGGTACTTAGCTGCCAGTTGGTGTTAAAATCATCTCACTTCCTGCAAAGCCAGATATAGCTGTGACTCTGACAAAGGTCTTCCACTTGTTCATCAACATATCAAGAAAATGCCTGTGAACCTAACGACCAACACTGCTTTTGTTCTCCTGGGCCCCTGAAGTTGAAAGCAATTGTGCTCAACATTTCTGACTGCAGTCTTTGTTTTAGAGGTTTGTTAAAACATTTTGTCTTTTCAAGGCTGTATTTTATTCATTTTGAATGTCATCTGGTCAAAAAGCTCTCTATGTGCACAAAGAAGTATTTGCATTTACAGAAAAATTTCATACACGCTACAAACTGTTTACAGGAAAGAAATATCAGAAAATTAGGAAAACAGGAATCCTAGTTCATCATCAAAGTGTTATGATGATCGTAGTTCCACTCATGTATAGTATATACCGACTGTTCCACTAAATCAGTAATATTGAGACTCTGCGGGAGTCTTTGAAAAACAGACAGAATGCTTGTTAAAGGATTCTCACTGTCTCTATTTGAAAAGCATCAGAAGTTCACGTCAGCTAGTCAGCAGATCCTTGTTGAGTGCAGACCTGCCAGCTTGGGCTTAATGTGTCAGGGTTCATCAGTGCGTACAGAAAAGTGATTTATTGTGGCAGCACGAATGTCTAATTATGTTCATAGCTTACAGTTTTTCAACAGGAAAAGAGCCAAGACAAGCGAAAAGCTAAAAAAACATTACTTCTTGTTACCAGCATTTGCTTAATATACCTATTTCTTTCTTTAAATTACATTATCTTCCATCCCTGTCTCCTCCTGCCTTATCAAAGGTATATTATATTACAGTCTTCCTTTGCTGGATACATTTTTAAAAACATCTCCAAGTCTTAATGACACAAAACATCATAGTAATTATTTTTCTTACATATGCTGCCTGTCAGTCATTTCTAATATCTACAGTGCTACTAGTTTCACAGTCAGCCCTCTTAAAGGAGAACTTTTATTAAATCAAGCCATTATAGCATATAAAGCACCAGGTTTAAAATGATTTTCACCTTTGGCTGCTTCCTCAGTTATATAATTTTTAGTTTAACTCTCACATTTCCAGATTTTGAGTTGAGTTTGAGTTGTTTATCTCCCTTTGGTCAGTTTGGGTCACCTGTCCCGGCTGTGCCTTCTCCCAACCTCCCATGCACCCCCCCAACTTCTTTGCCACCACGGCACTATGAAAAGCAGAAAAGGCCTTGGCTCTGTGTAAAAAAAAAGTTACACTGAGTTATCAATCCTCTGTTCAGCAGAAATCCAAAACCATTCCCTTAACCCAGCAGTAGCCGCTGTGAACAAAATTAATTCAATCCTAACCAAAACATCACGTTTCTGAAGATAGGATTATTAGTTCCATTATAGCCTCTTACAGCAGTCCTCATTGCAGTAGCTCTGTTTCACAAGTATGAATTCATTCATCTTCACTTAATCACATAGGTTAAGTGATTATTAATATCTAGATTTTGTAGAGGCAGGGGAAAAATGTAAAGACTTTTTCACTTAGTATGCCCAGTTTGAGATATTTACTATTCCTTTTCACTCTGTACAGAACATTTCCAAAGCCCAGCTCTCAGTTATCTCAGTAACTGCTGTGAATGTTCAGAAATTTTGTAGATCAAGGTGCAGGATGTTAGCTGGGAACACAGCTAATACCTAAACATAAAATTACTAACTGCTTTTGTAGAGTTGTATTCAAGCAACTTATCCATAGGAACACTCTTACAGCAGTAAGACAAAAAGGAATTCTACTTATGAACAGGCAATTGCCTTAACTCTCCCATCTCTTCCTGCAGTTTACTTCCTCACTTAATACTAGTTTTCTGTAACAGTAACAAATGTGCAAGCAATGCAAAATGACGTATTGCACATCCCTACTTTTTGTTTTATTTTGGTTTTGGTTTGGTTGGTTGCGGGGTGGGGGCATTTCTTTTCCTTTTTTTATTTTTAATTACTTTTTCACATCAGTATCCAATAATGTTTTCTTAAAGAAGGATATCTTTGCATATTCATAAGAAAGTTAAAACCAAAGCTGAGAGAGAGGCATCTCTGCTCCAGATTCTTCATAGTTGAGCAGCCTCATACTACTCCTGCACTGTATGCCCAATACCAACACTGCTCCATTCTATGTATCCTTTGGAAAAACGAAGGCAAAATCATAGGCATATGCATTGCTAGCACACAGTGCATGAGCACAGAGCTCTGCAGACATGTCAGGCCAATTTACTCTCAGAGTAGCTGTTGTGCACCTTGAATACATGAACTGTAGGTCTGGTGTGTTCATTGTAGATTGGATTCAAACTACATGCATATTCGTGACAGTTATGCAGGACCTCAAGAAGAGACAACTGAGAAGGAAGGAAAGGTGTCAAGAGGATGGTGCCAGGCTTTTTTTGGTACTGCAACAAGACAAGAGATAATGGGCAGAAACTTACGCACAGGAAGTTCCACCTGAAATGAAGAAGAACTTCTCTACTGTGTGGGTGACCAAGCACTGGAACAGATTGCCCAGAGAGGTTGTGGAGTCTCCCTCACTGTTCAATATTCAAGAACCACCTAGATGCAATCCTGTGCCACATGTTCTAGGATGACCCTGCTTGAGCAGGGAGGTTGGACCAGATGACCCACTGTGGTCATTTCCAACCTCACCCATTTTGTGATTCTGTGACCTTGCTCTGTCAGGAGCTACAGCCTGAACTCTGGGGTCATCACCTGAAATGACGCTGTTTGAATTTCTGGCCATTCACCAGTTCTACTCAAATCTTTTGTACCAGTCAGTTGGTTTTGCTCCCAGATTACCCTTGTCTGAAGTCTACACAGGGAACACTGGGGAGAAAAGTCATGAATAGACGAAACCAAGCAGAATATAGGGACGTCAAGGAAAAAGTCAATGCTTTTAATTATAGTTTCATTCAGATTTTAGAGGACAGTCTTCTTAGCATTTATTGTGTTGCTGTCAAAGAAAACATCTCATTGGAAAGTGAAGAAAATTACATTGTGTAGAAAAGAACAGAAACATTTATCAAAAGTTGGCTTTTCAGAAAATGTCACTCCAAAATTAATTTAGGCACTTAGATGAAAGGGACTAAATTTTCAAATCTGTAGACCAAGCAGAAAATCAAATGTAATTGAAGAGAATATTCATCAGTTCCAACTCATATGCAACTTTGACAACGTAGCTAAATATGAACATAGGTTCCTAGCTTTTACACCAGGCTTTGAAAAAAGGCTAACTTACCAGAGGGCCATTAATGTTGATTCTCTAGCATAAGAAATTTTCTGTGATTAGACAGATGTAGACAATAAAAGAAAAATCTTAAACATGGGATTAAAGCATCATAGTAAAATTCAGGACTGATGAAAACATTAGGGGTTTTTTGCACTTACTTTAATTCCCATTTGAGATAATCCATTCACACTGAGCAGATGACTAAAGGAATCTAAGATAGTGAAAATTATTTGGTGATAACAATGTAAATGTACACCTCCATGCTAATTGCAGAACAAAATAAAAACCACATAATTTAAAAACTGTTTGAATGGAACTTTACAAAGCAATTCATGTTTTTCTAATTTTTTTTTTTTTCTTAAAAAAGTAGTATTCTGGCTTAAACAATGGAGTGTTCAACCTCAACAATCACAGAATATGCCAAGTTGGAAGAGACCCATAAGGATCAGAGTCCAACTCCTAATCTTGCACAGGATCATTCCCAAGAGTCACACCATGTGTCTGAGAGTATTGTCCAAATACTTCATGAACTCTGTTATGCTTGGTGCTGTTATCACTTCCCTGGGGAGCCTGTTCCAGCATCCACTCAGTCTCTGGCTAAAGACCCTCATTCTAATATCCAACGTAAACCTTCCCTGACACAACTTCAGGCCATTGCCTCAGGTTCTCTCACTGGTCACCACAGAGAAGAGATCAGTGCCTGCCCCTGGTCTTCCCCTCATGAGGAAGTTGTAACTGCAATGTCTCCCCTCAGCCTCCTCAAGGCTGAAGAGACAAAGTGACCTTCAGCCACTCCTCATGATTGTGGCTCCACTTCAATTCCCCTGACTCATTTTTCTCCTCAGCATACATTAAGATCTCTCCACATAGGCAACTTGGGTTCATTCTACCCATACTGAGGGCCAGCTCTTACCATGTAGTCACATTAGGATGGTGCTGTGTTCAACCTAACATGCTCAGCATCCGAGGTGAATGCATTAACTCATAATCATTGCTTTTACACAGCTGTATGGTACTTGGTTACAGCTGATCAGGTCTGTGGGCAAACTTGTATATGTTTGTATGTCTTTTTAAAGATATCCTGATTTACATTAAGGCTGTCTTTTTTCAGACAGCACAGACTGTTTTTCAGTAGTTATGCAGAGTCCAAGTGAGGATGGGAACTATGTTAGTAAAACTGAGACCATTTTTATCATGCTTGAGAATTTAAGTATAGTAGTGCTTATCTAGGCCTAGAGACATTGAGAGTAGAAAGTAATAAGGATGAAAGAGAATGAAGATTCTCTCTAGACCTTATTAATGTCTAGGTATCAGGATTCTTACAAATATATTCAATAGACTGTGCTGGCAACACAGTTGGAGGTTAGCACAAATAGCAGGCTTTTCAGGCTGAAGGTGGGATAGCTAAAATTGGTTTACAGAACAGCTAATCCTTCATTGATACTTCTGAAATTCTTTGTAACCAACTTTGTCGCTTTCTGTTTCCCAGTAATTTCAACCTCTTCCTTTATATGCTGATTGATTCTTGAACTCATAATCCATTTTTATTTCTTTAGCTCTTTATTTTTTCACACAGCCTTCCCAAGGCAGCTAAGAACTTATCCATCAGTGTAATGCACAGTACCATCATGCAGTCAGCCATACCAGGATTGCCATTGATGTAAACTGATTATATCCAGAACTGTAAGGAATTCTGAAAATAATTGTCACCAGTTTCTTTCAAATCTTCTGGAGCATTGGACACTGATTTGGACATAAGTATCTTGCCTCATCTAAGCATCTTAAGGACTAATACCAAATGGATAAGGATACTACTTGATTCTAACTACTAGTTGTCTTTGAAGGACCCTTGCTATTGAAGGAAATTCCTGAAGACACCACAAATGCCTTTATTACAATTAATTACCTTGCTGTTAATTAAGTAACATGCAAAGAAAAAGAGATATTTTAAACAGGATTCCCAGTGTATTCCCCAAGAAAAGATTTCAGTTAAGACTGCAGGGTTACTTCATATCAATTTTACTTAAATGTTGAACTTTGAGCATCAGTTCAGTGGTCAGTCTCAGGGCAGCTTTTAGACAGGGAAAAGTAAAGGGTCAGACAATCTAGTATGTAGGCAAAAAACTGATTTTTATAGATATTTAAAAAGATATTTATATATAAACATTTTCCTTTTCCACTTTCACCCACCGCTAGTAGTTTTCCCTAATGATAAAGTCAGAACAAACAGAAAGGAAAAAAGATAAATACACAATTATGGGTTATTTCAAGCTATAGTGTGTGTGATGTGTACTAACATGAGAATTACATGTGTAGTTATATGGTTTAGCTTTCTTTCCCAAATACTTTCTTTAATAAATTGCCTAAACCTGTTCCACTATCTGTTTATACATCTGCTGTGAAATCATTAACCAGGGATTGCACCTTTGCTGTTCTGCCTAACATGCTAACATTCACAGTGTTTAATCCCTGGCCATTGTTTTCAGCATGCTCAATTTTTTCTTTTTCAAATTGACAGATACCTGGGAATTGGCTTTGCTCAGCTATTATCAACTTATACCTAGGACCACAAGACAAAAATGGCCTCAAAAATGCACACTGATGACACTTTAGTGAAACCCTCAAAAATCAGTCCTAATTTTCCTTTTTCTGTCCTTTCATGAGCAGCTGATGAATTATTTATTTCTGTTGAGAGTTGGAGAGTAACTGCAAAATCTATCCAGTTTACCATTTTACTGTCACTTTTCTAATTATTTTTTCTCTGCCACAAAAAGTGGGAGCTTCACATTTGTCATTCAAGCCTCTCAATGAAGTTAGCCACTAAGCAAATCTCTACAGATCCTCAACACACTCCCTATTCAATAATAAGCCATTCGGTCACCAGGCTTCTATAAATTCTGGTGTGCAAAGAGAGCTCACCTTTCTTTTTGTTTCTGAGGATTTCAAGACTTTCACTTATGTCTGCAGTCAGTTAGTTAACCTGAAAGCAACAAAGAGGACATTATGTTTATAGCAAAGTTTGTAGGCTACCACCCTTAATACTTCCCACATACAAAATCATGACAACCTTTTATATTTTTCAGCTGGAGTGCAGAATGATTTTCCAGTGAAGTACTGAGTTGTTCTCTTTTGTGACTTTCACCTGTTTTTTCTAGAAACTGATCTAAGAAATAAAAATATAGAGGCCTAAAAAACAGTGCTAAAACAAATAATTTGTGGGTTTGTATCAAGGATTAGGTGCTCATCCCTTCCTGCATCAAAGAAAAACAGAGTCCTCTCTCTTACTTTATTGCCCAGTATTTCAAGGCTCATTACACTACATGAGAGGGGAAGGAAGTAAGATGAAGAAAGAAAGAAGGAACAAGGAATGGAAGGATCTCCAAGCCAGAGGAAGGATGACAGTCTGATAAATACAATCTTAATTGTGATAAAGAGGAACACGTTTAAGGATGAAATGTCTCGGAATGAAACGCCACATGTCAGCACATATAGTAGCTCATATTCTGGAACTGGCAGCATGTCAGTCTAGTGCACTATTGTCTATTTCGTCTACCCTTCCCACCACCTCATGCCATTATTCTGTCAGTGCAGAATTTAGAAAACTCTGCAGTTGCCTTGGCAGTAGGCCATCTTAGCAATGGGACAGAGTGGCTGGTACTCAGCTTATATGAACCTTAACCCTCCTATGCAGAATGCAATGTATGCAAAAACCTGCTGCCAAAAGAAAGTACAGCAGATGGGAATATTAACAATCATAAGTGGGTGTCATTGCCAAAGAAAATGTTTACTAGTTTATCCTATATTTAGTTAGTTCATGTGGAGAGTGCTACTGCCTCTTAGTGCACACCAACCTTATCCATAAAACTGATAGTTTTAATGTGGAAGAACTTGCAGAACATATAATACTTGTGTGCTCTCACACACACACACTTTCTATTTAATCACTATGTATCTCAAGAGTAAGATCAGTAATCATTTGCATAGATATTAGAGTATTCACTGTGCAGTATCTGGACTATCTCTTTGAACCTGGATCTCATTCTGAGAGCAGAAGGAGGGATCATATTTCTGCTTTTGACCATAAACTCCAGCCTGGTTTTGGGACACATTCACAAATTAAAATTTTATAAAAATATCAAGGAGATTTTCTACAGAGTAAGATCTTGGGGATATTCAGGAACAAGTCATAAAGAACATTTATGTTTTGCCTTTCAAAATGAACAGAGAAGAACTAAGGCTTTGCCACTTCTCACCAAATGAGTCTAATTTTCCGGTCAGCTTTATCGACCTGTATACAGACAAGCAATAAGGAGAAATAAATACTTGAAAAAGTTTCATAAGAACTTCCCTTTACCTATGCCTACCTTATTTTTTGTTACTTCCATACACAGGTAAAAATACTTAAAACATTTATATATGGTTTTAGTCATGTGATGCAGCATTTTCAAAATTACTTCCCTATTTAATATAGTTCAGATTTAATCTGACCATTAGAAATCTACCCTGATAATAGCAAGGTTCAGGGCAAAAACTCCTGATTCATACATTTTCCTTCACTTATTTATTCTCTAATGAGTTGTATTTCTCATCTGGAAAGACAGAATATGTTATACAATATCAAGCAATGCACATGAGTAATGCTAGAGACAGCCTAGCTCTAATGAATAACACTATATCCAAACATAATACCCAGATGAAAAGCTAATTCAATATTGGTCAGCAGATTGAAATTTCTGCCTGTTCTGAATTATTCCACACAAATCTTTATGAAAGATAGAGTGATATTTCTGTGTTCAGGTTGATACATGTGACACTTCTGGGAAAGAGAATTGCTACTGCCACTGATATCCCTTACTGGTTTACCCATTGGCTTAACCACTGGCCAACACACTTAAAAAAAGTCTTAGTAAATTCCTCATAAAAAAATCAATTTTTTTGTGTTCCAATGGTGTCTACCTATAAAGTTTATGCAACTGTGAAGTTTGTATAAATATTTGGAATACATTACGAACAGCAGCGGTATTGCACTATAGAGACTATGCATTAACTAGATGATGACTAAAGCTTCAAAACTGTTTCTACAGCAGAAGCATTTCACCTCAGTCTGCACACAGACTGCCTTGAAAAACTGACCCACAGAATTGCTACCAGATACAGGTTCAAGCTATTTCAGTATAACCAAAGACATTTTCATGTATTATTTTCAGAGTACACAGATCATGGGAGTCAAACATTCAGTGTCTTATTGGAGGAAACCAATCTGAGATCTGGTGTTTTCAAATTTATGGAATTGAGATTTTCCTATTTCCTACACATTTTATATGGACATATTTCTTCAAAATTTGTACAAAATGACCCTACTTGCTGCTTCCTTGCTCTCCTCTGACAGACTACATTTATCCTGACACAATGGGTGTGCAGCTGCATTCATTCACAAAGTAAATTTCAGACAAGTTAGAACAAATTTAGTCACTGCTTCTGTCTGCCAGGGAAGCTCTTTCCCAGAAGCACAGGAAGCAGATATGCTGTAGTATCATCCCGAGTATTGTTGTGGGTCTCTGGTAACAATTAAAAGTATTATTTTAGGGATTTAAAACATGTTAGAGTCAGTAATCCCTTTAAAGGCTAAAGAATCAAAAGAGTTATTATAATATATATGAGCAATTGATCCATAAAACAAAAGATATGATTGTATATCTGTTTATGAGTAACAAAGGTTCCATCTTCCTGATGTACCTGGTAAACTAAGCTGCGTCTCTCCTTGCTGGTCACAGCAATTTCATAATAACCTGAAGATGTATCACATCCCTCTGTTTTTTTGACATATACTATATTGTTTCACTAACTGCAATATCAGAAATTACTATCCAGGTCCAGTTTTATTGGTATCTCTGTACATGACATTTTGCATGGCTTGGCAGACAATATTACAGAATACTTTGATTATAAGGCAAGATCACTTAAATTTGGTTGCACTAATAAAGTGATGGACTGACGTACAGACCACGATGCCAACTAAACTCTTGGAAAAAAGAATATGGTCAGATGTGTGGTGATGACAGGCTATCCTATTCACAAAATAATTTGTGTTTTTCTTTCTTCATGTGAATACATTTGAAGAAATTTCCTACTTATAAAACTGAAAGGATAATGTTATTGGCTTGATAAGAGTATGCAGGCTCTCAAATAATGTCTCCAAGCTCATTTGCTGCAACTCCTGCAGCAGCTCAGTTACATCAACCACCTCACCTCTGGAACTAAACATGGCATTAAAAAAAACAAAACAAAGCAAAACTAGAAAATTGTTTGTCTTTGCTCAGGAAGAAACTTTTAAAGTTAGTGTCCTAGCAGTAGTAGGGCATTAGTCAAACGGAGCCATTTCTAGCTCTCAGTTTTACTGAATAGACCTCAATTAAATCAAATATCATAAGATGCTTAAAAATACACACAATCATGATCTGGTAAAATTTTGGCCAGGAACAGAAGTACGCTACTAAGAAATGTTAAGTGAGTTCTGAGAAGAAAGGAATTAAAATAAACTGTACTGAGATTCCATAGATATTTGTCTTGCTTGATGCTTTAAGTCTCACAGCAATACTGCCCTTTTGTAAAGAAGGAGCCTTATGTGTAGTGTGAAATTAAACACTCATAAATAACATTTTCATATAGTAATTCTTCTGGTAAATGAAAATCCTTTTCAAAAGAGATATCAGAAGATTGATAGAAACTGTGTGATGTCAAGACAAGTTACAAGTTTTCCCTGTGGGTGACTGTAAACTATACTCAGCTAAAGTATGGATTTAATTAGTAATTAAGACCTCATCTTATGTTGCCTGCACAGCACTTGTTACATTTCAGAAACAAGGTTTTAAAGATTTTGTCTTTTTATTTTTATTAGATCTCCAATTCAGTACATATAAACTCTGGCAATTTGTCCAAATATTCTTTCACTGTGTATCAGTTTACTGCTTTACATAATTTGATGTTTGTGGGGCAACAAGCACTGACATATTACAGAACTCAAGGAGGACTATACTTCAGTTCCACATCTCATTTCTGATAGAGCCGCCTACGTAGTGAAGTTGATTGAAAAACATGTAGGACAGGATGTTGTGGAAGTGATTGTCTTCAGGAAAACGGCAGGCACCATCATCTCCTCAAACTGTCAATCAAAATCTAAAAAAGTACAAGAAAAGAGAGATCCAGAGAAAAAAATACTCAAAGAAATACACATCCACATAATACCTATGAAATATATTACTCTGCAAGAAAACAGTGCAAATAAGATGTGCTGCATAAGTATATAATTTTGGAAAGACAGAGAGACAGATTATATAAATGCAAATTACACTCACTCCATCCCGCATCATTAAAGGTGGCATCAGAGATGTTAAATCTGAGACCATTAGACCTGTGGATGAACTGAAATAGCTCTTTCCTTTTTCTTTTTCAGTATTGGTAGTAAAAAATTATAATAACAATAGGACTTGGAGAAAACATTTAGATTTCAAATTCTACTATGTATGTTCACAGCAAGTGGTACTTCATTCTGAGCAGAGATGAACAGTTATTGGGAAAATTTGCAAGGTAAATGGAGACATAATAAGATTATCACCCTTCATTTTTAATAAAGGTTTTGAATGTATTTTAAGGGATTTTTTTAATAAATAATTTTGAAACAAAAAAGTGAAATATGAAAGTATGACTGAGAAGTTTCATGAGGCAAGGTTTTGTTCAACAAGAAAAAGTGGAGGGGCATAACATTGCCTTGAAAGCTAAAATCATGTAAGTGACATACAATAACATATTATATGTTATATAATATATGTATTATATATATTATATAACATATATTATATATGTGGGTCAACAATTTAATAATAGATATTGTCTACAAGTGTATTTCAAGAAGAAAAGCAATGTCAGTAAGGAGAAATAATAAATTTTATTAGACCATCTATGCTAGTTGAAGGGAAAAAAAAACTTTCAGGCTGAATCCCTTCAAATAAATCATCTTGTGTAGCACATGAAATGTACACACACACACACATATATCTCCAAATGCCGGGTCTACTGTTCTCAGCATTTTTCTGCCTCTTTTGCAACACATAAACTTCCGCAAGATGAAATAGGATAGATGCTGTATGAATAATAGTAGTTCTGGTGTTGGATGAAAGAACATATGTTTGTCTCCTTAACTGAGCATGGGGGTGGACTTCCAATAATTTACAGTGGATGACATCATCTGAGTCCTACTGTGGTAGTTCAGAGAAGCTGGAAAATAATGTGCTTTGACTACATCTACCAAAAAAATCAATCAGTTCTGCCTTGCTTTATAGGCATTTCTTACATTTCTTACAGCATCTGTGATTTCCAACAAGAAAGATAATAGTCCAATAGTATAAATAATAACAATTAAAAAAAAAAAAAAAGCCTGGCAACTGTTGAGCCACTTCAGAGCACCTTTGGGCACTTGTCTGTGTGAAAAATGGAGACTGCTAGCTTTTAGTGGCTTCAACTTTCCTGGATGTACCCTGAAGTCTCAGAGAATTGCTTGCTAGCAAGGTTAATGTCTTGCAGTTCCTCCAATATTCTAGGAGGTACAACAAGGACTCACTCATCCTTCTGGATTTAGTTTTGGAATGGGAATATGGCTTCCACCTAGGATATGTCAAAATGACAAGGCATTTCTAGACAACTGAGAAAACCAATGGAAAAAATTGATACAGTAAAAGGAAAACAGACAACAAAATCTGGAACTGTTTTTCCAAATAACCACATTTTTGGGACATTACTGAAGGGTATGATTTTTTCATTATCCAATCAAGTAAAAAGAATGCATTGCCATTACCACAACTTGGAGTGGAATCAGTGAGGAAAAAAAAAAATCACTGGACCTAGAGAATACAAGGTGGTACCTGGAAGTTCTACAGACATTTTTACAAACCTTAGCCTATGTTCAGAAGTGTTGAGGATCCTGAGGAAGGAGTTATTTCTCCATCTCTAGCATTTTTCCTAGAGTCCATTAATGTTTTATTATCAATTACGTGTCTTTACTGCAGATATGAATATTAGAAATTTTGCAATCTGTTTTGTTTTATTTTCGTTTCAAGCAATACACATTGTGGTTTAAGCTCAGCTGGAAATTAAGCACCACGCAGACTCCAACTTAACTTCCCTCATTCTCTCTACCACCCCAGTAGAACTGGGAGGAGAATCAAAGTAAAACTTGTAGGTTGAAATAAGAACAGTTTAATAATTGAAAATAAAGTAAAATACAGGAATAATGGTAATGATAATAATTATAAGAAAAAGGAGAAAAACAAGTGATGCACAATACAATTGCTCACCACCCACTGAGTAATGCTAGACCCCTGTTCCAGAGCCCAGATCAGCTCCTTGTGGGTAACTCCTCCAGTTTATATACTAGGCATGTTGCTCTGTGGTGTGGAATATCCTGTCAGTCAGTTCAAGTCACCGGCCCTGACTATGTTCCCTACCAATTTTTTTCATGTACGTCCTCACTTGCGGAGCATGAGACAAGAAAAAAGTCCTCAACTTAGGATAAACAAACTTAGTAAAAAGCCAAAACATTTTGTTATCAGTGCCATTCTCATTTTGCATCCAAAACACAGCACTGTAACAGCTACTGAGAAGAAACTAACACTACCCTACCTGAAACCAGGACAGCACAAATCACCAACATGAGAAAAATGTTGTCTCCTTTACAAACATAGAAGAAGACAAAGCTTTTTAGCAGGGTCAACGATCTATCATAGGCATCTACTTCAGTTGATAAGAGGGAACTTCCCTTGTGGAATTCTATTAAGCCCTTTACCAACCTGCCAATAATGTCATTCCCTAGAAACCTGGTTTTATTTATTTATAGTCTGCAGAGTGTATTTGCTTATCTGCCAAATAAACAGAACAGCTCAGTCAGGTCAGCCAGTACAAAAGACTTACATACCATATGTGTGAAATTTCACTAAGTTGTTATAAAGAATGTTTTTGATGCTCCAAAGAGTATATGCTTTGCAATGTAAAAGCATACACATTAAATTAAAAAATTATTTTAGGTGCTCTTTCACAGTTGTAGATACATAGCAAATTATATGTACTGAACATACAGGGCTGTTTTTTCACATAAATGTAGAAAAACTTCCATGCTTAAATTTCCATTTAGTTTTTTTAATGATTACCTCATTAACAAATCCAAAATGTGATTCATCATGAATCCCACTTCTTTCCTACTCTACCTTGAGTAAATTCATCTAAATATTGTTAATAGATAGAGTAAATACTTTCTTCTCTTTTGACTTGGTTGGTTTTTTACTAATGTTGAATTTAATGTCTATTTTAATTTAAGATTCTTATTTTTGTTTTGAAATGGGAAAAATATGTACTTGAAGTGAATATTTGCATGTAACGATAAGAGACCTGAACAGAGTAGGGGAGAATTTATCATGAATTAGATTCAACAAAATCTTAAAGCACAGGCTCCTCTCACCTAGCCTTGACCATCTGTACTGTTTTTGACTGGGACAGAGTTAAATTTAGCCATTGTTGTTTGTATGGGGTTGTGTCTTGGGTTTGTGCTGAAAACAGTCTTGATAACACAGGGATGTTTTAGTTATTTCTGAGCAGTGCTTACACAGAGTCAAGGCCTTTCCCACCTCTCAACCCACCCCACCAGTGACTGGGCTGAAGGAGGTCAACTAGGAAAGCTGTCACCAACTTACCCAAGAGGTATTTCAGATCATATGAAATCATGCTCAGCATCTAAAGCTGCAAGAAAGAGGGAGAAAGGATGAGATATTCAGAGTATTGGCATTTGTCTTCCCAAGTAGCTGTTATGCAGGATGGAACAGTGCTTTTCTGGAGGTGGGTGAACATCTGCCTGCCCGTGGGAAGTGGTGAGTGAATTCCTTGTTTTGCTTTTGCTTGTGTGTGCAACTTTTGCTTTACTGATTAAACTGTCTTTCTCTCAACCCATGAGTTTTCTCACTTTTACCCTTCCAATTCTCACCTCTATCCCACTGGAGGAAAGTGAGCAATTGGTTGTGAGGGGCTTAGTTGTTGTCTAGGATTAAACCATGACACCAGTCAAAGGTGAAATCCAAGCTCTACTATATCCCAGTAATCAATGGAAGAGAGAGTACATATCCGTATGGTATCTATTCTTATTTAAGCATGTTACAACTCTTAATCAGATATCATTTGCTATGTCAGAAGGACCATCAACCTGTTTTGATGGCGAATAAGAAGTAGCACCTGACTGCACTTGTATTAGTCAGATTAGGCTGATTGTATCCAAACAATGAGGTATATTTAAACTGCTCAGCCACTTTAGCTTTTTCATAAGTAAATGTTATTCTCTGCAAAAGAATAGTCCATCTCCTTTATTCTAGGAATGGGCACTGTTAGTGAGAGTTTGTATTTAACACAGATTAAACTTGAACAATTCTGCCTGACACATTTTGCCAGTTAAAGATGAAAATACATTGTACTTTAGGTTAGGTGATGGAGTCAACACAGAAATTATTTGGCATAATGGTAACAAGAAAGTAAATTATTAATGTGCAAATATGATACTCTGCAGCAAAATTTAAAAATTAAAAATGAAACCGAATGCAAGACAAATTATGGAACCTTAATTAAAAACTGGTGATTTTTCTGCATTTTAATTTTTTTCTTCCTAAAATAAAAAAAAACCCTAATGTTACAATCCAGTCCAGAAGCTCCAAGCTTTACCAGATGTTATGCTTTGATTTCAGGCTTCAAGAGATTTTGCCTACATAAACACTTGTGAAGCCTTTGGTTCTCTGATAGCTTGAATTTATGTCCAGAGAAAAAACATACATTTTTCTCTAAGAGATTTCTTTTAATTTGTGAGGAAAATAGGCACTTTGGCAAAAAGAGTTTTACAGAGATAACATGCAACTTCACAACACCATTACAACAGATTACTGAGACTAGTAGGCATTGCTGTAGTCAGGAACCTCTGTTACATCCAGCAAACACAAACTGCGTTCCACTTAAGTGAGGTACCCACACCCTACAGAAAATAAGTGTTTAAGTAACCCACAAGAGAAAGAAAAGAATAAAGCAAGAGAGATTAAGAGAACAAGTAATAGAGGAAAAGAGAGAAGAGAAAAATTATAGTTACCACTTAGAAAGTCACATGTTGACAGCTTCAGGAAAACAGGCCAGGGCAAAAATGGAAACCTAGTGAGCCCATTTGTCTGCTCTGGTCTCCATGGCCAAACCCCCAAGTGGGGCATGTGACCACCCTGGCAACTCTGGGGTCCCAGGCCAGTCTGAGGGGCCCTGTTCTCACCAATACAAGCTGGGTCAGGGGCTTCAAGAGCTGTGGGGTATTATGTTTTTCCTAGGCTGTTTGCGACTGGCAGCTGCTCCAGGCCTTTTCCCATGCACTCTTTTCTCCAGGGCTCCAGGGCCCTGCCATGAAGGATACCACACCATGGCACCACCGTGAGGTTCAACCCATCCCTTTTCCTCCACACAAACACATGCACATGCAGCCCCCACAAGGTGGTCCTGCCCCAATAATAACTGATCTGGTGTGTAACACTTAATAAAATACTGATGATAATTTATTAGAGGAGTCTGTTATAGTTAACAAAAAGAAAAAATTGACTACTCTACAAACATTCTCTCTGCACAATTTATTTTGCCTGCAACTTTGCCAGGTTTGACAAGAAGAGTGTGCATTGGGTCATATTGAGATTCACATAAAGCAGCAAAAAACCTTCTCAGAAAAGAGCCAAAGGATTACATTAGTTTCAAATTCTATTGTGACTGTTCTGCTTTTTTTTAAAAAACCATTCTAAGCCTCTGCTCATCAAAGTAGTCTGGTGAAATATTTGAAACCTGTTATTCTTACCTTAGTAAATTAATTCAGTTGTACCACAGACCTTCCACAAAACAGTGGTAAGTAGCAATATTGTTCAGAGCTGATCTCTGCTTTGCTTGCTAGCTTTCTGAAAGATGTACTATATGACAGTGGAGAGAAGGAAAGCTATAAGGAAAGGAAACTGCAGTGAAACCTGAAATGTTATTATCATGGCAATTCTTTACTTATTTAATTGAAGGTAGATATACAAAATGGATACTAAAGTGAAAATTTGGATAGTTAACAATTTTGATAGCTAGCAATTTAGAAGATGTTTGTATTTCATGACATCTTAGGAATACCTCAATCATGATCCATATGTTTATGATTCAGAGGTAAGCACAACTCACAGTAGGCTGTCTTCACTTAGTAAAGCTAATTTCAGCGGATCATGAAAACTACAACTATTAAATCATGGATGGAGTACCCATGACACCTGCAATGTCTTCCTGACTAACTGGTTGCCCAAATAACTTGTGTGAAAATTGTTGTTGGATGTCTCTATGTTTTAGTCTTGAAGCATTGTCAGGGACCATGCTTTTGGCAGGGGGAGGGGAGGACCAGACCTGGTACCCCGCCCACACCACACCCCCCCAGGAGCCTCTGATTGCCTGCAGCACCCCTCACTTCAGATAGGCAGGAACTTGAGTGGTCACTAAACCAAAGGTCCCGCCTGGGGGGAGTTGCCTCAGTAAATAAAAGGCACACATGCGATCTCCATTTTGCTGTGGCATGCTCTCCTGAAGTTGGTCAACATGTGAGTCTTTAGTCTTCTCTCTTTAGTCTTTGTTCTTTTAATCTCTCTTCCTTTACTGTTTTCTTCTTCTTGTGGGTACTTAAACACCTACTTTCTGCATGTCACTTGAGTTGTGTGGGGTTTGTGTTTGCTGCCTGCAACAAAGATTCTGTACTCTATAGCAATGCCTACTAGTCCCAGTAGCCTGTTGTAATGCTTTTGTAAACTTGTCTGTTGCTCCTGTAAACCCTTTTTGCCAAAATGCCCATTTCTCACCAAATTAAATCTTTTGGAGAAAAATGTGTAGCTTTTCCTCCATATTCGAACTCAAGATATCAAACAACCAAAGGCTTTGCAAGAGTTTGTGTGGGTGAAATCCCTTGAAGTCTAAAATTAAAGTGTAACACCTGGTAAAGCTTGGAGCTTCTGAACTGAAGTATAACAAGCACTCTCACATGGTACCTAGCATATTACATGCACCTATATCTTTATATTTGGATCCAGATCAACCTATTTTTCTTTCTCTTCACACATCACACTTGTCTTTGTTTAACTTACTGCAAAGCAATAAGAATCACAGGTGCTTTACCCACCACTTCAGATACCATGAATCATACCCTGAGAGTGTCAGTCTCCCTGCATTAGACTAGAAACCCCTCAACAACTGCTCTAAATTACTGTCCCTGACTTAGGCCAATGCAATTCTACCCTATGACCTTACTGTTTTTATCAGCCTCTGAAAGGCAGTCTCAGAGCACTTGGATCACATTATACTTAACATCAACAGTCTTAGTAAACCTTATCACATGGGGGGTGAGATGCTAATTCATTGATTAATACACTGAGTAATGCAGTAATATGTTACACATATTTGCTGGATTACCACAAATATATATGGCATTTACACCAGTGACATATCCAGGATACCATATAGCAGATTGATAACCATCCATACAGTACTGTCAATAGTCATGGTAAGTTAAAATTTCTGGGGAGAAAAGCCTGTGATAACCATATTCATATACACCTTAGGAAAATGTATATTGATCCATCTCAAGACTAGGAAACACAGTCAGTGAATTGAACAGTTCAGATCTTAGAGCCTTTCAATTTAGGTGGACAACACTAAATTGGGTGGGATTATTGATCTGCTGGAGGGAGGGTAGAAAGGCTCTGCAGAAGGACCTGCACAGGCTGGATTGGTGGAGATTCAACAGAGCCAAGTGCTGGGTTGTACACTTGAGTCACAAAAACCCCATGCAGTGCTACAGGTTTGAGGAAGAGTGCTGTGTCTGGTTCCAGGCCCCTCACTTCAAGGAAGGTATGAAGGTGCTGGAGTCCAGAGAAGGCCTAAAAATCTGATGAAGGGTTTGGAGAGTCATATGAGAAGTAGATGAGGTTGTTTAGCACAGAAACGAAAAGGCTTGGGAGGACACCTTATCAATCTCTACAATGACATGAAAGGAGATTGTAGCCAGTTGGGGGTCAGCCTCTTGTCCCAGGCAGCTAGTGAGAGAATGAGAGTACATAGCCTCAAGCTGCACCAGGGGAGGTTCCAGTTGGACATCAGGTAGAATTTCTTCATGGAAAAGGTTATTAAGCTTTGAAATGAACTGCCAGGGTAGGTGGTGGAGTCACCATTCCTGGAGGTGTTCAAGAAACAATTGGATGGGGCAGTTTGTGCTACTTGACAGGGTGGTGATTGGTCGAAGGTTGGGCTTGATCTTGGAGGTCTTTTCTAAACTAAATGGTTCTGTGATTCTGTAACGTCTTTGAAAAAAAAAAACCCTGACAACATTTGATGGCAGTTTGAGAACCAAGCCTTTTAAAACTGTATTATGCATTGCAAACAGGTATGACAAAAAAGTAATTTTCTGTCAAAATATGTCTCCATAAACTTTCTAGAATCATTCTATTCTCACTTCTCAAAGTGTAATCACTGATATTTGCAAGTATGACACTTCTTTTTTCTGTCTGAATACTTTTCTAAAAAATGGGAATTGGGGATCTTCAAAACTTTCTGCTGACTTTAGTGGATCAGCCAGCTCAATGGAAAGGAGTCTGCACTAACAGGGATGTTTTCAGAAACTGTTGATTTGTATCAAACCAACAGGTAGCAAAAGATGCATTGGGATGGAATAGCTCATGACTGTACCTGACTCCAATTAAACCCTTTCTATAATGTAGCTTTCATGGTTCTTAGCTCAGAAAACCATTGCCATTTCTCAGTGCACCTAAGTGTATGTGTTAGTCTTTAAGCACGCAGGCATAGTGCCTCATGTCTTAACCTTCCCAATGATAAACCCCCTACATTTGAAATTCTGTAGTCTGACTTCCACTTCTAGCTCTGCAACCTCTCACTGAAGATAATGTGGCAGTATTTTCCCACTTTTGTTCCTGAACTCTTTTCCTCACATTGTTATTCTCATGGCTGTGCACCTGCCAACCCCGGTGTTGTAGCTATGGAAGATTCTCATGAGAAGCTACTTCTATCAGCATAAGAAACATCTCCCCTACCTCCCTTCCCTATCTCTTGCTTTGTAACTTTAAGTTTATACTGCAGGAATACAGGACTTAGTGAGTAACATTCCAGATAATAGTCATAAATTGCTGATAAGTATTACCCAACAACATGCACATCCAAAACTCAGCAACCAATTTGTGTGTAACACTCACACCTATTCAAACATGCTCCCATCCATGTTAAAAGCATAATAAACAGGAAAAAAATAAGCAGCAAGTTTTACCAGGTCCTGAGGAAAACCACACAGTACCAGGGGAGAAGCATGCCTGGAAAATGATCATGTTTATCACTGCCTGCTGCACGATTGCACTGGAGAGGATATGTGAGAGAGGAATATATTTTTCTGGGGAGCCCACCACTTAATTTCCCAGGTAGCCATCAGGGAAAGACTTATCCCTTCTCCCTCTCTCTCTCTTCCTTTTTAAATTTTTATTTTCCTCCTTGTGTTATGTCATTTATCTGGATTTGTCCCTTCCTCACTCCTAGTAACTTTAAAGTCATGCCATCAGCTGTGAATCCCAAATAAAATTTTATGCATATTTCTCATCATCATAGTGCAGCACTTAGGTATTGATTAAACATAAGAATCAAAACATGTCCTAAACAGAGGTGAATTAAACACGTTTAAGTACTTTCTGAATTCAAACTGGAAAGTCTGATGTAAATCTCATGAGCAACAGGCTTAATGACCCAAATAATCCCAAAAATGGCACTACAGGGAGTATTTTACATAAATATGCCATAAAGGAGATACAGGAAGAGACAGTGGTGGATGACATAAGGTTACAAACTAAGTGTTACAAAGTCAGAGTCCATCCAGTGAACAGCAAAGACTGACATATTTTGAATTATTTGAGTGCTTCCTTATTTGTCTGTACTGTTTCAGAAACTGCCAGTATATGAGTGCCTATAACTCATTTGGTCATGAATGCTGTGAATAGCTGGAAAATATGATTATTTGACCCTCTGAAGATCAAATTCCATGCAAAAGTCACTCTCTAGTCTGCACTAATTGTATTGAGGGTTGAATAGAAAGGAAGTTTACACAACAGAGACATCTAGAATTAGAAGTCTTAATGTCAAATTGAATTCCATCCTTCCTGCCTCCTCAGGCTGCATATGGCAAGAAACAAGAAGTACAAAACATAGTAAATGGTGTTTTCTTGAGTATGGCCATTATTACTTATAAATCCAAACTTATTTCATTGTAATGTTGGCCTAAAAGATATTTCAGAGGGAAAAAAAAAAAAAAGAGAAAAAGAAAGGAAATTCTCAGAAGAATGTTAATCCCCTGTCCTAGATCAGAAGATGAGTGAGTACATGTTTCCACATACACTGACTCATTTTAAAAGCTCCCTGACAGTATGGCCATGAGAAATTTTATGAGATCTTCCTGCATATTTTCCATTAGAGGAAATACTTTTGCTTTGAAATATATATATGTAAATAATTAATGGTAACATAGGAAAAAAAAAAAAAGTCCTTTTCTTCCAGAACTATTATGCAAAGTTATTTAAAGCTCAACACTTATAAAAAAAAAATTAAAAAAAATTAAATGGACAAACGACTCTTTTGGCATTGCCTCCTGAAGCATCATGCTTCTGTGACAAGCAGAATACGGTTTATTTTCTCTCTCTAAGTCACTAAACATCACTGATAAATGTCCATGTGATGAAGAGGGCAGCATTTAATTGTGAGCTGATATTACACATTGTTTCTGAAGCACTGCAAAACATGATTTGTCTTTGTCTATATTTGTATTTGAGCTGGTGTTAACATTTCTTTAGTTTTATCCATTATCAACAGCTTTTCTTGGCAATAAATAATTTTCCTAGCAGATCAGGCTGGAGAACTTAGCCTCTTAATACCTGAAATGTGAAATATAAAGGCAGCCAGAGAAAGGCCTTAAATCAATTGAACTCTAGTTCTAAGTAAGATTTTTTTTTTCCCCCAAACTAAAATTGTCCTTTCCCCTTCCAATAAATAATGAGCCCTTTGTACAGGTGACTGTTACTTTGGTAATCACGTTGCTTTCCTCAGCTGTTAATGATGCACTTTAAAATTCCTTCACAAAGTATACCTTGTAAGAAAACTATATACATTTGTTTTGTGCCAATTGGAAAAGTGTTCTGAGGCAAAGCTTTCTATTGCATTTCTCTGCATGATCTGCAAAATGCTGATCAAGAACTGACTATTTCTAACCTGATGTGATTTGCTCAGAACACTGCAGGATTCAACCTCCAGTATCTCTAGTTTGTGTGTCCCTGTACTGAGTTACTGAGGATGTCATTAGTTTGCAAAGTTTGTAGCTGTTCTATAGGTGCTTTTGGCATTAATGCACCAAAAATATTGCTATTTGGTTAATATACATGGATGAAAGATTTTTATTTTTATTTTTTTAAGAAATAGGGAAAGCATGCAAAAAACTTAAAAACCTTTCAAATGCAGCTCAAAGGAAAATGAAAGTAACATCACTGGTTCATTAATAAAATGAGGATAAGGAAGTACAGTTAGAAGTTTAGTTAGAGAAAGATGATGATGTTGAAAGTTATTTGAAATCACTGTTGATTAAAGAGAGGTAGTGTACATACCACAGCAAGTTAAAGAGAGAAATCATTTAAGACAGAATCTAATAAAAATGACCAATTGAAAGGACTTGCTCAAACCCCTTTTGTCTACACTGCTTGAATGCCTGCCAAGTCTGACAGCTGGGGTTCCCATAGCTCCCTGTTGGTCTGCCATCAGAGACTGTTGCTATGTGAATCAAAAGAAGGGCAATGACCCTCCTGAACGCTACCCTATGGTCTCCTGTGGTCCTTCTGCCTCTTCTGGGATTCCGCTTTTTATCTCAGCTTTAATACAGGTAATGGTCAGATCACAGTAACAACAGGATATCAGTACTAGGTAGGCTCTGCTTGGAATAAGAGCAAAGCAATCCTGAACACCCAGACAGATGTGTTACCCAGAAAAAAAAATATATCAAAGCTTGTGTTTTGATCAGGCTTTTCCGAATAGCATGTGAGCAGCTCCTTCTAATGTTTCTCAAAACCTTATGCTGAATGAAAAGTGGCATGCACAATGCTTCGAGGGCCATCAAGCAGCTACTCTTCAAAGTCATAATAACAGAGATTTGTCAAAGCAAGTGAGGCTGATATTTGCCCATGGTAATGAGCTCACTGCTTGCATCCAAAATTAAGTTTTAATTTATTTTAAACCTCTTCTGTTTCATCTTGGTAATCCAAGGAAGCATGGAACAAAAAGGAAAGAGAAAAAAGTACAAGCAAACTTTCAAAATGCCCTTCATGTTTACATGCTGATGTAGGCTTTCTTCAACTCTCAGAGAGAGCTCATTTCTATGTAGTATGAACATATTTTAAAGTAAAATTAATTACAACTAGGAGTGTGAGAAAAAAGAAGAAAATTAATTATATAACTCCCTTTCTTTCGAGTCAGTGTTGAAGGACTCTAAGGAAGTTCCAATCTATATACTTTGTTGCACAGCTTCAAAATGTAAACAAACTAAATGTACACTTTGGCAGGTTGCAGCTGCCAAATAAAATTTACTAGAAAAAAGGCACAGCTGTGTAACAGTGAAGTATTTTTGAAATATCAGTTCATCATTAAAATGGAGCAGTGGCTATCTTGAAAGAAGAATTACTTAGAACTTGTATGTTACTTCTTAGTCTAAATTTAGAAAACACTACAGGAATGAGCAATTTAATAAATTATGGAATTAATCTTTTCAGAGGTTAAGTAAGGTAATACACTACTTTTAATACCACTGCTATAAAATTGAGAAACTTACTAGATGAAATTCTCTAGGTATTGAAGAATAAATGTAATTTCCTTTCCTTCCAGATAAACTTGTTTGCAGTAATTTTCAAGGAACCTAGCTCACTTCCTGTATTTCAAATAGGAAATATATTTAACACCATAGGTCACTAGTAGCAAAAATCAGCCATACTGTTCTTTATAACCTTTTTGTTCTTTCCCTTCTTTTAATGGGAATCAGAACCACAGCTGTTGTCATTTAGGAGAGACTGCATAAGTCACAGAAGCACAGAGTATGTCAAGTTGGAAGGGACCCACAAGGATCATCAACTCTTAGCCCTGCACAGGGCCATCCCCAAGAGTCACGCCATGTGTCCAAATGCTTTGTGAACTCTGTCAGGCTTGGTGCTGTGACCACTTCCCTTGGGAGCCTGTTCCAGCACCCAACCGCCCTCTGGGTGAAGAACCTTTTTCTAATATCCAACCTAAACCTCCCCCAACACAGCTTCAGGTCCTTCCCTCAGGTTTTGTCATGGTCACCAGAGATAAGAGATCAGTGCCTGCCTCTCCTCTTCACCTCATGAGGAAGTTGTAATTGCAGTGAGGTCTCATATTTGCCTTCTCTTCTCCAGGCTGAAGAGACCGAGTGACCTCAACGGCTAATACAGCTAATACAGCTTCCCCTCAATGCCCTTCACCATCTCCTTTGGACACTCTCTAATAGCTTAATATCTTACTTATATTCAGTGCCCCAAACTGCACACAATGTTCAAGGCGAGGCTGCTCCAGTGCAGAGAGTGGGACAATCCCCTCCCTTGACCAGCTGGTGATGCTTTGCCTGATGCCCCCCAGGACACAGTTGGCCCTCCTAGGTGCCAAGTGACATATAAAAGTGTTCTACTTGCCATTGGTAAACTATATCAGATCTTTTCTGGAGTCTTTTTTATGGAGACTTACCTGAGAGAAGGTAAGCAAAACAAGCATTTTCATTTAAACACACTCTTTAGCCAAGCTTTTTAAGTTAGGAGAACATATTTCCTTTGCTGTGTTCAGCTAAGCTACTAAAACTCAATAGAATCTCAAGAATGTTCAAAAACAGTTCAACTCCGCTATTTTGAAGGAAAATTTCATTATTGTTTTTTTATATATGTTTGTTTTCCTAAAAATAGAGCTTTACAAAACTGATTCTCCCAGACTCTCACCTTTGAAACTAAGAACACTCATTTTTACACTCAAAAACTTCATCCTGAATTGCTGAAAGGAACATATACAATGTCATTTCAATATTTATCCAAAAGAATAATATCCTCTTCTTTAAGAGATATTATAGACATAAGAACATTGTGTAAGCACAGTTTAGGTAAACTGCTAAAACCAAATTCACCAACTCCTCCTAATATTTTATTTCAACTGTCTTTTTTTCACAACTCCTAGTGATCAAAAGGAAGTTTCACAGCTTCTGTGCCCAACCATTTAATTGTGTTTAACCTTAAACACTTAAATTCAGTAAAATGTGGTCTCTAGAGCTGACAGCAATCAACCTTAGTTTTGACAATTAAATGGAAGGCAGCAGCAGAAAATAATAGGAATAAAGAGGAAGAATGTGGTACTAGAAGGTGCCATCAGCAAGCATTACGTTAAAGAAATGATTACAGAAGTTCAGTTCACATGGGTCTGGATCAAAACCAAAACTCAAACCCACTGGTGTATGACTCAGCACTTTGCCAAATGAGAACAGATATCAGGCTCCAGGATTAAATGCTTCAGTGCAAAGCACAGAAACCTGGCATTAGCCAAATGTGTTTTTTAAAAAAATATTTAATAATTTCTAATCTGATTATTTTTTGTACAATGATGCTGTGGATTAATTTTGTAAAACTGAGCCATTTAGCTAATAATGACTTCATTAAAATGTCATCAATGAATATTTAAGTTTCCTACAGGCTTTAACAGTATTCACATCTTGCATCTCACATTTCATGGGGCTACTGGAAGATTTTAAGAATAAAAGTTAATAAACAATTGCAATTATAAAAATAAAAGTTTCTCATAGGAACAAACTTCAATAATAACCTAGTCCAAAACTCTAGTGTAACAATTTCTATTCACTCTCTATGAGGCTTTTTTACTGAGGACACAATTAAGCGACAGTCCTGTGGTTGTAATGAGAATCTGAAGAACATTAATTAAAGATGTTTGGAAAGTACTTCTCTGAACTGTAGGTGGTCCCTATCTCGTCTAAGTTTAGGAGATGAAAAATTAGCTCCTTAATTTAAGCCTGTTACCTTTGATCCCTGTAGAGTACATTCCAAGGAACAGATGACTGAAGGGAATTGCTCTGTTCTAAGAGAACTGTATTCAGCTGTAGGTTATGACATCTAAATTCAGGTGACAGCAGGTAAACCAGATGTCCAAGCACCCATTATACTGGATCCTTATGGTCCTGTTATCTGTAATCTCAAAGCCATTTTACAAAACCATTTGTATGACTCCAAGTCTCAAGCTACAAGCTCACCAAAGGAGCTTTACTTTAAAAATATACAAGTCTCCAACAAGAGTGTTTGGTTCTCTTAACACCTTAAGAGAAAGTGCATAGAAGAAAAGCTGCATGTGTTTTCTCAGATGGTACTTTTATTGGTAAACTTTAGAAAAAACAAGAGTACTTGGCAAAAGTTTAAAGGGTAACATATAACCAAAATAAAGCATTCCACAATATATTGTCTTAGCACATGCTAAACCATACAGCTTAGCAAAATCCAACCTATTTGGTACCCAACTACCCAAAATATTAAGAAAGTAGTTTAGAAGAAATAAAGAAAGAGAGATAAAAGGAGGAATACAGCTACCATTCCTAGATCCATCTTAGGTTCAGGTACAGGAGTCCACGAGATGGAGGGTTCAAACATGTGGAGACCACGTCTTTGGTTTTATCTGCTTTGGACCCCTGTAGCCATTCCTCCTAGGCAGGATGTCTGGCCCACTGGCCACGCTGGGGCTCCAGGGTGGAGTGGTGTGAACCAGACAGAGGCTGGGCTAGGAGCGCCAAGGGGCATGGGATGGGCGTGTTCCCAGGCTGTCTTTTACTAACAGCTGCTCCAGGGTTGTCCAGTGAGGCTGCAGGGACTGGCATGTGGGACAAGGAATTACTTCACCTCTGTGAAATTCGACCTGTCCCTCCCACACATACACACAGACTTGAGTTGGTCCAAGCCAATAATTAATATAATAATCTATTATCTCACACTATTATACAATAAAAAGTTTCTTGTTACATTCTGTTTAGATGCCCAATTTTATCTCTGTCTTCTAATGAAGAAGAAAAATTTAAGACATTTTCCTTAAAAAGCTGTTTAGCCAGATCTCGATATGGAAGTATTATTACTTATTAAGGATAGCCTTGTAGTTATTTCATAGTAGATATTGTGTGGCATTGTTCCAGAGAAAAATCAAAATTGATTTGTGCCAATAATTTCTTTTCAATTCAGCTCCAGCTCTGTTTTCATAATGCTAAGTTTGGAGATTATTAGAATAACTCTGTAATATTTTGGGCTTAATACATGTTTGACATTTGAGCCCTTTGAACTCTATTTTATTTGAAAATTAAAGACCTACACATGAATAGAGGTATCATGAATAGTTAAAATGCATCTATAAAACTGATTCTCTTGCAGACACATTCACTTCCATTGCAAGCTGGTGTGATTTAGTGTAAGATCAATTGAACCACTGCTCTGCCTTCATGTCACATGGATTTAGTGAAATAGATAAGATATGCTCTCACCTCAGCAATTCACAAGAATTTTTTTCCTCCATAAATTATTCTGGTGGGTTCATTTTGTTGTTGTTTCTGGCTTCTGAAACCATGTAGCAGCACCCTCATTAGCTTATTCTTTAAATAAAGGTTTTTTAAATAAAATTCGTTAAATAAAGTTTGTTCTCCATATAACATCTCTGGGACATCCAACAGATTCTTGGCCATCAGGTCCTTGTGCCATACCACTTTGAACCTAAGTAAAAAACGTTCTGTAGCAAAATACTTTGGAATGGATTTGCTTTGACAGTCATTAGCTGTACATCTGGACAAAACACTTTCCACATGTTCACTGTTGGAAAAGAAGTTTGCAAAACTAGAGCCCATGACTCAATGGAATATTAATAAAATGTTTCAGTTATTCATCGCCATTTAAAAATGTCCATGTGGGTTTGTCAGTACAGCTTTTGAAATGTAACAAATTAATATCCTTACTTTATCTTAATTTGTAGACAGATGGTATGAAGAGGGCTGAGTGATTCACAGTGCTGTCCCTCAGCTTGTCAAGACTTATTTACAGTACAGGAACCATTCTCTGATGGCTGATTATCTGCTTCGTTTAGTGAAAGTGAAATTAACCTCTGGTTTCTGTGCTGATGACTCAGCAGGTAATGCACCAATGATGCAAAAAGTAGTACCAGAAAGACATTGGTCTTCAACCCTAACAAGGCCCATTAAGGAGCTAAATTGCTTTATTAGACCCAGGAGATAGAAGCAATCATTTCAGTCTGTTAACTGGAAATAATAAAGTCGGGGGGGGGGGGGGGGGGGCGGGGGGGGGGGGGGAAA
>JAWWEE010000040.1:31616432-31683470 GCA_035221455.1 Xenops minutus
GATATAATAAATCTTTGATCTATTCGGGAGCTTCACCTGCTTCTTTTCGTCCGTCCCAACAACAACAGCAACGACATCTTCATATTGAGACATTCTGTGTTCCATTGGCATTCATTCAGAATGTACTAAGGGATATCATAATCACAGTGATGGGTAGTCAGCGTGGGTATTGTATGTCTACCACACTTACAAAGCCATAGAATCATAGTTCACAAAACATTCTAGTTGGGAGGGACCCACAAGGATCATCAAGTCCAGCTCTTAAGTGAATGGCCCACACAGGGGTCAAACCCACAATCTTGGCATTTTCAGCACCAGGCTGTAATCAACTGAGCAGAAAGCAGATAGTTGATTGAAATATTTGATATCAGGTATTGTCAACCAGGAAAAGATTTTAAGAAAAATACCTTCTCACAATTTACTCCTTTTCTGACTCACTTTTGCCTCAAATTTGTCTAGGTTTTCAATGTAGCAGGCTGCATTTCTTGTGAGGCACATCTTGATCAGGCATCCAGGAAACCACCACTTCACCTAAAGCTTTAGGAACAGCCAAGACCACTAGGCATCTCTGAGCAGACACCAAGAGTATGTGGTAAGGATTTGTGCTGTCCTAGAAGAGGTGAGATCTACAGAGAAGGGGGAGCCTCTCCACAGGATGGGAGAGCTTCGTGCAGTGCTGCACAACATCAGCACCAGAGTTTGTGTTGTCTTCATCCATAGTTTTGCTTCTTACTCTTGCCAACCTCTCCAATCAGCACAAAACATGCATTGCCCCAAAGAGTCACAGAATAATGCTGCTTATGGTGGACCAGTGAGTTGTAAAATGTTTTTTAATCAGTATTGCAGTAACAGAATGCTGAGTTTTGTCACTGAGAATGTAACACAGTTTTAAGCATAATACCTATGTTGGGAAAAAAAAAAAAATCACTGAATCCTACATTGTTAAATTAAGTCAGATATATTTAAGAAAAAATATGAGAAAAGGTTGTTAACAAGGTAGTGATAAGAGGAAAGGATCAGTGTCATTCAGTATTAACACATATAGCGTAATTTCTTTTTAAAGGACAAATAATACCTCACTCAAGTCATCAAAGTGATAAAAAATTTAATTTTAAAAATGTCTTTGTCATCTTTCTTTTATGTACTGTGCTAAACAAATTGCATTTATTTTTCCCACTATTTAACACCCTGATAAGGTTTGCTTTGCTGACTTCATCATACACAACCACTAAGAAGCTATTACTAATTGTGGAGAAGAAATACAAATACTAAGGGAAAAAGGTGGAAAATGTCTGTGATCAGCTGCCCTATTACATAATTAATCAAGTAACAATTTACATAGATCCAAAGTTGTTATTCTGCTGAGACAAAATCATTAACAGATACTCTATCTCCTTGTAAATTAAAGACAGTGTTTAGCATTGTGGGATATTTACTTGATTGGTTGTAAAACATTAACAGCTTTGATAAACTGTCACTATGTGATGCATTCTGATGCTAAAGTCATGATAGCAGTCATGGACATGATGGATTTCCAACAGAGGCATAAAGAAATACTCACAAAAACAAGTTTCCATGGTATCAAAACATGCACATTCTGACACTTTAGAAGTGTATCACAATTTGGGGTTTACAATTTTAAAATAACAGATTTTCAGATTATGGATGTCCATTAGATTCTTAGAGGGGAAAAAAGAGCAGGAAATAAGAGCTTCATGACAGGTGTTTCATATGAAGTACACAAAAAGTAGAATCAAGAAATCACTTCTGAAAATCTGTAAGATTGTTAACAGAAAGACATCAGCAAGATAAAATTCAAGAGAGGGAAAAGCAATTGAGAACACACTTTACTATATTTTTCTTTATTTTTATAATTCATAATTTTTATTTTTAATCCCCTTCCCATTTTTTAGTGAAGGAATGGAATTCATACTGTTTGGTAAAGTATTTTTAGAAAGTCATTAAATGACTAAAATTCTACGTTTGACATATCAACATTTGTTTGCCACATTGTAGAAGGGCTATCTTATTGGGCAAAATATCTTTTTCTGGTATGCTGCATCACTTTAATGGCTTTCTTATTTTCACATGATGTGAATATACATCAATTTCATTATATCTATAACCTGAACAACTTTTGTTGCATGAAAAATTACTTTGAAGTTAATGCAAGACTATGTGATAGGTTGTTCTTGACAAATAATAATAAAAACAAAACAAAACAAACAAACAAAAAAAACCCAAAACCACAAATTGTTGGATGCCATGAGGATGAAGTGAGCACTACCTTGTTAAGTGCCCTTGAATCTCAGTACTTAAGGTTAATAATCCCTCCATATAATGGGATGTAAGATGATAATTTTGCTAAGAAAAATAATATGTAGTAGATAAATAGGATTTCTATTTCAGCAACCTGCCGAGAACACATGCAGCTTAACTTCTGAGTGGGAAATACAGGTTTGAAAAAGTTGTGTTCAAAGATGTAGTACTGTGATGTTTAAATATGTTATCCCTACATTGTACCTTCTTATTCTTCATAACCACTGCATTATACTTGGACTCCTGTAGGGCTGCATAAAACAGTGGCTTTCATTGTGACAGGTCATAAATACTCTCCTGCTGTGCAATGCTTTACAGGGTTGAGGGTAATTGTGTGTAGCTTAAAAACACACTGGTAATATGACCTCCAGACCTTATGAGCTCAACACAGACAGAAAAAGAAAAAGCTAAGAAGGAATGCTCCAAACTTTATTTACATTCTATAAAAGACATCAAAAAACTTCTAGACATTTAACAGATTGATATCTACTGTAGGTTTGTGGGAAGTGATTTCCACCTTTTTTTAAATGATAATAATGTTCTGTGTTTCTGTTTCCTTGTACCTTTGTTGCTCATCATGGGTTTATTCCTGTTTGGCTTCATCACCAGAATTTTGCCCAACACAAGTCAATCATTCTTTATTTCTACTAACTGTATAAATAGATAGATAGATAGATAGATAGATAGATAGATAGATAGATAGATAGATAGATAGATAGATAAGAAAAACTTGGCTATGTTTTACTGTCTGCAATGACTTCATAAGGTAGAGTTCCAAAGGTGATTTTGAAACAAAAGCCCACTAGTAGTCTTCAGAGTCTTCAGTCTGACCTGCCCAGGATACAGGAGAGAAAAACATAAGCCTCTTGAAAGAATTCCTACTCAGCCTGTGCTAGCACTGACTAATACTTTCACCAATAAAGTATGTTTGGGGGAAAAGGTAGGGAGAGGAAAACCAGACTTTAGTCTGGGATTGGCATTGCCCCTTTCAGGATATTTGACAAACCCTCATTGACTGTGAAAGGCTGCAGGTTCTGAAAGCAAAATTATTCCATCATTATTCCAGTCTTTCACAGCTCTACAGAAAAGATGAGTCTTCACTACTTAAAAAGTACCTATAAGAATTTTCCACTATAAACCTATTTACGCACATTTCTTTTACCAACACAGATACCTAGGGAGGGGCAAGGAATTGCAGTTCAACTCTGAGGCAAACTGAATAAGGCCAACCTAGCAAGGTAGCATGAACTGCTGTTCATATGTAGGTACTTCATGATAAAAATACAAGTACTTTACTTGAATCTTTCAATGTGTTGTCATGCAGCAGTGTTCTCATTTGTAAAAGACACATCTTTTTATAGGCAGTAACAAAATAACCCCCAAGTGCCACCCACATTATGCAAGTCCAAATGAACAACAGATTTTAAGCTGACAGTTTTGCACTTTTTTTTTCCTATTTTTTTAGAGGCCTGTGCTAAATAACTTCTCATACAACAGGCATCAGGGAAAAAATATCACAGACAGCATATGGTAGTCTTCCTGAGAAAAAATGACAAATGAAATGCACTGTAGATGAATTAAAGGAAATCCAGAATAGTGCTCAGAGAATGCAGATGATTCTGATACATGTAACATTTGAAGTTACAGTGAATACTATAGGGGTGCATACTGAGACAGAGCAAAGAAACTAAGTAAAAATGCAACATGATGATACACAGGGACTAGATGTGCTAAACGTGTTCATGCTCTAACACCAATACAGAACATGTAATAAAGCTATGGTAAAGAGGAAGGTATAAACAAATCATTTTCCAGACTAGGAAATTAAATAGCGGGGGGGGAGGGGGTGGGGCGGGGAGGGGAGGAGGGGGAATGTTAGGGAGAGATCAGAATTCACTGAGTAATAAGGAAAGGACTACACAGAGGAATGACATGTAAGGCAAAAAAGCAACTCATGAATTGCTGCCATCAAAATGAGTCTTCACATAGTTTAGATAAATCTACAGTTGCAAAACAGTCCTGAAGAAACCCCAGTTCTGTATGCAAAGAATTGAAAGAAACACAGCTAATGCTCACAGCCATGAACATTAACAAATATCAGTGTAAAATTCTGTCATGATACAACTGCTAAATATAAAGCAAATAGGTTTTTGATAATTCAGTCTCGAGAAGAAGAGATCACAATAAAATAATATATATCTATATTATATGTAATGGCTATAAATATATAAAATACATAATATAAAGATAATATATATTAAACATAAATGTAATCGATATATTTAATAAATATATAATGTAAAAATGCATGCAGCACATATTAAATATGTTTTATATATAATATAATAAATACCTTATAACACAAAACCACACAGTTACCAGAAAGTAACTGGAATCACTGTGAGTAGCATAAATTTCTCTACGATATTTCAAAAACTCTGTATTACAACCATTTTACTTTAGTTAAAATAAATCAATTGAATCCTGATATTTGTTAAAATGAAGTTATAGCTTCTGAAATAATACCTTCATGGATGTGATTTAGCTCAAGATTAAGATTTGCAGAGGTAACCCTTTATGTGCAGGTGGGCTTGCTGCTATAGCTCCCATTGTAAGTAATGAACATGTAAATAAACACTCAGATAAGTCTAAGGAGTGGAGAGACGTTACTAGCCAGCAGGTACAGTGGTTGTAGAGCCCCTGAGCTCTACAAACAAATTTTGCATTGGCTATAATGATAGTTTATACATCTGGAGCCATTAATGTGGATGTCAAACAACACTGCCTCAAGTATCATCCCCTGGAGTACTTGTTTCCATATGTTTCCAAGCCTCTAAGCCTGGCAGCTCAAAGAGTTTTTAGTCCACAACACTGTCCATGTTTTCAGCCCATACTTCATCAGTTTGTAAGTGTGTCTGTAAATGGAGTCAAGTGTCAAAAGTTTCACTCATTTAAAGTCACGATAAACAACGTCTACTGCTCATTTGCCACATCAGTCATCTCATCACAGAAGGCTGGCAGGCTATCAGGCTGGTTTCCCCTTCATAAATTTGTGCTACTTACTGAAGATACTCAGTCATACGATACACTAGTTTCACTTAGATAGACTCATATGTACACAAAAAAAACAACCAAACAAACAAACAAAAAGTGGAAATTTGAAGAAATAAGTTGAGAACACACCCTCACATCATGCAGTCATAGAACAGTGATTTAGACCCACAGATTATTCACAATTAGAACCATTTTATTTCTGGAATTCAGTTTTAAGTCGGCCAGAATTTTTCTTCTAGTTAAACATATATCAGCAACTTTTATATTATTATATCTAACCTTTTCTGGAAATAAGGTGCTGCTGATCCCACTGTGCTAAGTTTGAAGACTGCTGTTTTTACCAAGAATTATTTTGACTGCAACACATACATTCTATTTCAGGATTTCCATTCAACAGAAAGAGCAATTGGACAATTCTCAGAGGTGCTGAAGTACAAGAAGTAAAGTAGAAAATTGAATTGTTCTCTGATATTCTCCCATAGATATTACACCAGTTACCAGGAAGGAACTGGAGTAATTGTGAATAGTATAAATTTCTCTGTGATCTGTTTCAAAAATTCTGCATTACATCTCTTTTACTATAGTTAAAAAACTGAACATTGAGACAGTTTTAATAAAGGTCCTCTCTAGAATTAGAATTTTTAATAATTGGTGTCCAAGTATTTTTAAATTGTTTTGAAAATGCTGGACATTATGTGATTAAAAAGTTCAAATGTTGCCTTCAATTACCTCTAAGAAAAAATTAACAGGAAAAACAAACTTTGTTGAGAAATGCATCATTTTCTTGGGATTAATAACTTCTTCAACTGCAATTGCAGTTCCTATGCCCTTGATGTACTTAACAAAAAGAATGTAACAAAGACAAATCAAAGGAAGAAATACTGGAATTCAAACATGAAGATATGAAATGCCAATTTCTATGCACTTTCATTGAAAAGATTATTTTTCCAGTATTTGTTTTACATAAGGACTGCAGGAGGTAGGCATCCTGCTAGACTTGCTCCAATTTCAAAAAGTAATCAGTTTTGCCAACAAAAAACACTGGGTTGCTGAAAATATTCTTGCAGAATATCTACTGAACTAAGAACTCATAGGGTTTATTTATGTAAGTACAGAACACAAGTAAACACAATAGAATGGGAAGTGGTTTTTGCTTTATATGTATCATGAAAAAGAGGAAATTAGTAAATGACATTTAGCAATTACTTTGGTCTATTAATTAAATACTTTTCTCACTTGTGAGCCACCTACTCTTTTCTTTTTTGTTTGGGTTTGGTTTTTTGGATTTTTTTTAGTTTCCTCTCTAATAAGTCTTGTATTGTAGACTGTCAACTGGTTTGTTTCTTATAAATCAGTGTCAAAATTCATACTATAATAGCTTCGATAAAACAAACAGATCACATTTTAGACTAGATTTTATGTTAGTGTTTTCATTTTTCCTCAGCTTACATCTTTGTATTGATTTACACTATTTACAGAAATATTTCTTATTTGCAGTATTAACACATGGGTATAGGAAAATAGAACTCAAAGCTTAGTCCTCACAAGACAGGTTTGGCACATATACTTGTATCTGATTTTAAGTAATCAATGGACACTGCAGCAAGGATGTGTAAATGACTGCCATAAGCATTCCATCTTCTGTGTTAATGGAGACTCCTGTGAAAAGGAAAAATGAGCCAGAGTCAGATTTCCAAAAAGTATAGGAGCATATCAAAATCATTGAATCATAGAATATCTGGAGTTAGAAGGGACCCTCAAGGATCATATTGTTCAAGTCCTGTGTAATTAGAACATTTTTTTTTTTTTCTACTTTGGAAATGTTTTAGTTACAAATTAAAAGCCAGACTTCAAATTCACGTTTTCTTTACAAACACATACAGATGAGGTCACTTGATCTGCTTAACCTGGAGAAGAGGACACTGAAGGGAGACCTCACTGCAGTCTACAAATTCCTCATGAAGGGAAGAGGAGGGGCAGGCACTGATATCTTCTCTGTGGTGGCCAGTGACAGGTCCTGAAGAAATAGTCTGAAGTTGTGTCAGGGAAGATTTAAGTTGGATATTAGAAAGAGGTTCTTCAGCCAGAGGGTGATTGGTTACTGGAACAGGCTCCCAGGGAAGTGGTCACAGCACCAAGCCTGACACAGTTCAAGAAGCATTTGGATGATATTCTCAGGCACATGTTGTGATTCTTGGGGATGGTTCTGTGCAGGGCCAGGAGCTGGACTTAATGATCGTTCTTGGTCCCTTCCAACTCAGCATATTCTGTGATTATACTAAAATCCTTTGCCAAGTCAACAAATTTTTTTCACCACAAACTTAAACTAGGATCCTAAAGAAGTCCAATCTGTTAACTCTCTGTGGTTGAGTTATTAAATCAAAATCAGTTAATTGACAGCTGGTCCTAACATTATTTTATAAACTATTCAATGCAGAGACTCTTTTGCCCTACATTGCAGTTTAAAACTTGATCTTGTTCCCCAAATAAGACTTTCTGATGCGCCTGTCTACGCAGTGAATAATAAAGTAACAGGTTGTTGTCATCAACAACAGGGACATGATCCAGCACAGTACTCCTGAGAGAAACAGAGCTGTCCCTTTTGGGGGTGTTGTCATCAACCAGCTGAACATGATCCAGCGTGTGCCCAGGTGGCCAAGAAGGCCAATGGCATCCTGGCTTGTATAGGCAATAATGTGGCCACCAGGACGAGGCAGTGACTTTCCCCCTGTACTTGACACTTCTTACGCCACACCTCAATTCCTGTGTTCAGCTTTGAGACACTCACAAAAAGAAAGACTTTGAGATGCTGGATTGAGTCCAGAAAAGTGCAACAAAGCTGGTGAACAGTCTAGAGAGTAAGTTGTATGAGAAGTAGCTGAGGGAGTTGTTTAGCCTGAAGCAAATGAGGCTCAGGGGAGACCTTATCATTCTTCAACAACCTGAAAGGAGGTTGTAGTGAGGTGGGCTGGGCTTTGGCCTCTTCTCCCAGGCAACCAGTGACAGGACAAGAAGAAATGACCTCAAGTTGGGCCAGGGGAGATTCAGGTTAGACATCAGGAAGAATTTCTTCAGGGAAAGTATTGTCAAGCCCAAGAAGTGATTGACTCACCATACCTGGGTGTATTTAATACCTGGGGGTATTTAAAGGATGTGTAGATGTGGTGCTTAGCAACATCATTTACTGGTGGTCTTGGCAGTGCTGAGTTAACAGTTGGATTTGATGATCTTAAAGGACTTTCCCAACTTAAATGATTCTATGATTCTATGCTTTTCTAATATGAAACTTAATTAATGGTCTGGAAATTTTGACAAGGGTTTTGTTACATGTGGTTTTGGGAGCCTCATAAAGGATCAGGGTTGAAAAAGATAGTTGCCAGTGATTAAGAAATAACATTTGGAAAACATAAGGCTGTTTGCTTACTACTAAAACAACCACTTTTGAAAAATTTCAAGTGAGAAGCTATTACTGTAGTCCATAAACCTCTCCTCAGGCCTGAAGGAAGATATATCTGCTAGATGTTAAAAATGAAGTCTACTTAAAAGAAAGTTACCAAATTATCATTACTGTTCTTGCCTAGGGAATGTCTCTGGAGTCAGTAGCAATTACTACAATAGGTTTCACAAATGGAAACAATTTGCTTCTTAGTGCCGCTTGGGTTTGTGCTAGATTTGAACTGTCAGTTTTTAAAACAGTAAGTGCTTACTATAAGCCAAGAGAACACATGCAGGAGAAATGACTACTGAGGAAGAGAATGTTCTAATTATTTTTAAATTATTAAATACAGTCATTAATTACTAGACAAGATGCTTTTTGAAATAGTGTGATAATGTAAACAAGTGTGTTACAATATTTGCTTAGAGTGTTTCTCTAAAGCTGCATTCCAAGGATAAGACAGTAAATATCTTCTGTGCAAAACGTGCTTTGAAAAGAAAGCATGTGATCAGTCGAAACAGTTTAAAGGTGGTTGGATTTGGGATTTCGATTTAGGGTCATCCTTATATATAAAAAGACTTTTCTTTCGCCTCTCAATTACCTTTCAGAAGCTCAAACTTCCTTTAGAAGAAAAGTTTTAGGTGTGCAGTGTAGAGCCACAAAAATATAAGTCAAGTAAGGAAATTAATTCCCTAGTGGCTGAATGTATTCATTGACTGACAGGGGTCAAAGGAAGGCATAGACACCAAACGGTGGGCCACTATTTATAACCTTTACATATATACTCTCAGAATACTATGTCTTGGGTGTAAGAACCACTCCCTCATCCATTCCAAGGCTGTGAAAATATCAAAATCTAGCAGCTGTTAGGGATTGTGACAAAAAAGCAAGATCTGGGTCACTACGATCTAGTCCAGAGGCCACATGATCCAATATAACTTATATCCATACACCTAAACTTTCTACTTCAGTAAAACAGTGATCACACCTGAGACTGCAACAAAATCGCTAGTTTGCAGTAACTCAGACTATGGCTGAGTGTTTTCTGGGATGCTGTTAGCTGGCAGAGGCAAAATAAATTCCAGAGAATGAGCTAGCAAAGATACTAGAAAAGCAACCACACATGCACTTGTGTTTTGGTCCTGTTTGATAAACTAATACAGGCCTACACTGCATTGTCCCTTAGGCCAAAGAGTACGAGATCACTCACTTCACAGGACTAGTCTTCAAACATTTGGCTATGCTAAATCTACTTATAGCCTCCCCCTGATCCATACCTTAAATCAATCCAGTCCCTTTCACTGTTTAATTCAGTTATAAACCCTGTGTCTGGCAGATACAGTTCTATTTGTATATCTTTGTTCAGTTTTGGGCGTATGATCCAGACTGTACAGCAATATCAACACACAACTATACTTTTGCATTTCCTTTTATTTTATTTTTATCATATATATTCATTAAAGTATATATATTATGAAGTGTAAAAAATATATATATATATATACACACACACACTTATTAAGTATATACTTACAGTAAGAGTTCTTACCAGAGAGATATCAGTTCTGTTCAAATCATCTTTTGTACCAGAACCTACTTATGGGTTGCAATGCGAAACTACCGTACAGATATTAAAGCAGCTCAAACAAAACACAACCTCTGTAATACAGACCCTTTCATGTTCCACCCTCCCTCTTCATTGTATTATCTCTCCTGTTCTTCTTTCTCAAATATATTTTCTCACTGTTTAACAGAAGTTACAACTGTGCATTATGTTACATACTCTATTCTCATCTCTGCTGTCATTCAGGTAACCACCAACATTATTAATAAAAAGATTATTTCTGCATGCAAAACTGCCCAGAGTAAAGTCAATTACTCTTTGAATTCACAACCACCACAGCTGTCACTTGAAACTCCACTGAGAGAATTTCCAGAAAGTTGTCCCTCTAGCAAAGGAAGAAAAGGGAAACAACCCCACCTAGGGTTGTTCAGCTATGCTTTTGCACTATACTGGGGTACCTTAAAAATCTGTACCAGCCCACAGAATGACAGTATCCTATCACTCCTCTCCTATAGTATGTTACTTTAGAAATAACCACTAAATAGTCTACACATGACCAACCTTGCTCTAACGTCAGTTACCTGTAAGTCCTCATAACCACACAGTGCATCACACAACTAATAATCCAGTTATCACCAATCTAGACAGCTTTTGTGATCTTGTTCTCTACTGGTGATACCACCAGTGTTCATGTTAGTTGTTAAACTGAGTCTGCATCACATAACAGTGGCTGTATTCTGTGCATAGAAGTCAGAAAGGGGCTCAGTCCCATCAAGAGAGCTATTGAACGCATTATTCTCCTGCCCTTTGACAAAGTTGATTCTGCAGTTGTCACCTTTATGTTATTTTTTCATTTCATGTAAAATAAAAATAAAAGTTCTTGTTCAAAATGTCCTTTGTTTATTACAGGGTCAGCTATAGTTCTCAACTAATTTTGAAACATCTGCTGAGAAATAACATTTCTTAGTCAAGACTTAATTTTTACTTTTGCAATTTAGGAAAAAAAAAATTACTCACGTCAAAAGTTTCTTGAAATAAGATATTTAGGTGCAGCATAGCTTACAGAGTTATTTTTCTGTTGATTAGTAACAGAACACAGAAAATTAATTGGATATGGGGAATTCTTCATTAACATAATTAATTTTTTTATTGTTCTGCATTTTAAAGACCACTTTATTATATGGATTATATCCAGATCTATGATAAGTTGTGCTGCATAATTACCACTGCTAACATCCTGTGATCATTTCCTTAAACTTATCTTTTCATTCATATCTAAAAGACATTTCTATGATATAGCACATAAGGTCAAGATTTGCAGAACCTAGGGGTAGATTAATATTTGGCAGTAGAAGTTCTCATTTTTGATTTGGGGGTATTTTGAAGAATTACTATTTTATATTTTTCAAACCTGCCTTGGTAATGTGAATCTGTGTTAACACAGAATACGAGAAACAATTGAGCAAGTTTGCCAATGATACCGAGCTGTGTGGTGAGGTCAACATAGAGGTCATCAACAGGGTCCTTGATAGTCTTGAGAGGTGGACCCATGTGAACCTCATCAAATTCAACAACGCCAAGTGTAAGGTCCTGCAAGTGAATTGGGGCAACCTCAAGCATAAGTACAGGTGAGCAGAGAATGGATCAAGACCAGTCCAGAGATGAAGGACTTGGGGGTATTGGTTGACAAGGAGCACAGTATGACTTAGCAATGTGTGTTTGCAGCCCAAGACGCCAATCATGTCCTGAGCTTCATCAAAAGCAGCATGACCAGGAGGTTCAGAAAGGTGAGACCCCACCTGGAGTACTGTGTACAGCACTAGGGCCCCCAGGTAAGAAGGGCAGGGACCTGTTGGTGCAAGTCCAGAGCAGGGCCATGAAGATGGTCAGAGGACTGGAGCACCTCTCCTATGAAGACAGGCTGAGAGAGCTGGGGTACTCCAGCCTGCAGAAGAAGAGGCTTCAGGAAGACTTTAGAGCAGCCTTCCAGTACCTAAAGAGGCCTACAGGAAAGCTGGAGACACACTTGTTACAAAGGCGTAAGGTGATAGTACAAGGTGTAATGGTTTTAAAACGAAAGAGGGTAGGATTAGATTAGGATTAGAGATGGAAAAGGTTCTTTACTGTGAGGAGTTGAGGCACTGGCATAGGTTACCCAGAGAAGTTGTGGATGCTCTATCCTTGGAAGTGTTTAAGATCAGGTTGGATGGGGGTTTCAGTAACCTGGACTAGTGAATGGTGTTCCTACCCGTGTCAAAGGAGTTGGAACTAGATCATCTTTTAAGGACCCTTTCAACTCAAACCATTCTGTGATTTTATGAATTCAAATACAGCAACAGACAAAGATGTTTTGCTTCTGGAAAACCATTAAATTTGTCTAACTGAATTTATACAATCATAAAATCATTGAGGTTGGTAAGGTCCCTGAGATCATCAAGTCCAATTGTTAATCTAGCACTGCCATCTTCACCATTAAGACGTCCCCAAGTGCCACATCAAACATCTTTTTTAAACACTTTCCAGGGATGATGGTTCCAACATATCCCTTGACACCCTGTTCTAATGCCTGACCACCGTTTCAGTGAAGAAATTTTTCCTAATAGTCAACCTAAACCTCCTCTGGTGCAACAAGAGGCCATTTCCTCTCATTCTGTCATTTGTTACCTGTGATGTTGCCCTCATCCACTAAGTTGGTCACCTTCTCACAGAAGATCAGGGTGATGAAGCAGTACCTGCCTTTCAGAAACTGATGCTGGCAGGGCCTGGTCCCCTTCATTTCCAACACATGACACATGATGTCACTCAGGATGACCTGCTCCATAATCTTCCCCGACACTGGCGTCAGACTGACAGGCTTCTAGTTCCCCAGATCCTCATTACAACCTCTCTTTTATATGGGTGCTACATTTACTAGCTTCCAGTCAACTGCAACCTCCATGTTTAGCCAGGACTGTTGGTAAACGACGAAAGTAGCTTAGCAAGTCACTGAATTAACAGTATTCACAATGTTACTTGCACACAATTGTTAAACTTAACATCAAATAGTAAACACAGAAAACACAAGTGATAATAAGTTTAGAAATGTTTGTTATTAAAATAAAAAAGTAGCATAAGACTAAAAGTCTTAAAATCAGTATAATATTCCTTGTCAGAATGAAGTCCATATTTCTGCCTGAACTATCTTCAGAACCAATCTGTTCTTGCTAAGGTTTCCAGTTGTAGGCAAAAAGTATTTTTCAGCAGAGAACTGATCCTTCAATTATTTTTAATCAGGTCTACATCTAGAACAGTAGCCAGTGCTTTATAGGCTTCAGCAAAAATGTCAATGTATAATTGCACTACACCTACACCACACCTGCTGATGTAGTTAGTCATGTTTTACATTCCTCAAATAGCACAGCTTAACAAAAAATACCATACAGAAATGTTTACACTGTAATTTGGCAATTATTCTTTTATTTTTATGTCAAAATTTTCCTCTAATATCTGCATTTGATCTTACACATATGTTTTTTGTTATTATTAAGTTTTTTCTGTAACACCATGCGGAGATGGTGCAATATGGGCAAGGATTATTTGCAAGTATTTTTTCCAAAACAGTTTCAGAATTAACAAGGACACCGTATTATTCTTCTCAGTATCAGAGAACCCTTTTGCAGAGATGGGCAAAGTCATGCAAAGGCAAACCAAAGATCTGCATAGCATTTGCAAAGTTAGTATTAGTTCTGATACCTTCATTCCTAACAGTCCTTTCTACAGAGCTTATATAATACTAATTATATAAAACCTTTTCAGAATCACTCTATCAAACCATAATGTTTGATCAATAGGGTTTAACCTTAGCTCATCTAAATTTAGCACAAGGTCTTTCCCTGATCTGTTTCAAACACAGTCTCCCCAATATTTTTCTCCTAGCAATTGATGAGTTAGTTTTACATCACTTGGCTTGCCTCTAGGCAGATCAAATGCAGGATTTACAAAATACTTAACTGATGGGGAAAAGGGGAGTAGAATTACATATATATGAATACATCTTGATATGCTATATATATTAATATATATATATGAACACATCTTGATTCCCAAATTATATTTCACACACACTGGCTGATTTTTTTTTTTCTATTTAAATTCTACACCACACATGTTTCCTACCATATTTGTTATATCAGTTTATATATATATATATACATATATATATATGATTTACAAATTCATTTATAGCACTTCTGAACTTAGTCCCCAGTGTCAAACTCAGTCTCCAATGAATCAGTGGGGGTCTCATAGATTTCATAATGAATCTAAATTTAGGGATAAGGAAAGTTCTTTTTTACAATTTTAAAAAAAAAAAAGTATATCAAATGTAATTTGTTCAAAAAACAGTGCAAGTGTCAAATAACCAGTAAGTTTACCCCAATCTAGCATAATAATCTGAATCTGGTTTGCACACTGAGATGGAAGAATATATGTACAAGAAATCTAAGTAGGAAAATATTCCCCATTACTACAAAATGCCATAAAAATATTCATTATATGTCTTATGTTATTATACTTGCTCCACCATTACTGCATTGTAAACTTACACCTATGGTCAAATATGTAAATGATTATTTCTTTTGGTACATGCCCAGCTATAAGAGGATTTGTCTCAAAACAGAGAGGGATTTTTGCCTATAAATCTCTAGGATTTTTTTTTCCAAGTTTTAAATTTACTGAATGAAATACCTTTTGGATTTCTGTAAATTGATTATGACTGAATTCAATTAATATAATGGTTTCCTATTGATATAAATAACCAATTCCAAAATAAAGCAGAACTATGCCCATTTAGATTGTCAGAAACCATAACATGCTTTACTTGTAGAAAATCTTAATTAGGTTAGAATTTCCCAAGCTAGTTATGTTCTATTAATCAGAAATAAATAAGGGCAATATTTTGATTTTGCTTTACATGGAAGACTGTTTCAGTTTGCATTTTTACATTCCGTGGAACAAGAACACACAGTACATTTTCAGGTGAGATTATTAAAGACTATCCTTCCAGAAATTTCTGGAACACTCTTCATGGAAATGATTAGCCGATAACAACAGAAAGGACATTGGTTACTAAGAACTCTGAATGCTGTAGTTCACAGTAAGGTTGCTCAGGGACCTGAAACTCATGCAGTAGAGTCCCTCAGAGTAAGAAAATTCCTCAGATATCAAGGGTTTAAAATTAAAATTATTAGCTGATGAAAGAGTATTGTTTTGTACCCCACTGGACACCATGAGTAGCCTAGATGCAGTTAGTGGAGCAACAGGGCAGGGTGCGGCATGCTTTTTTGCCTGTGCAATAGATGGAGTGCTCTCTAGTTGGTGTATGGACAGTAGGCTTTTGCAGAAAAGATTTTAAGGTAGACATTATACCAAAACAAAAGAAACTAAACTCATGATACTGAGTTTATAAAGCAAAACTGAAGAGAAGCAGAATCTTCCATTCCACACCTGCAAACACTCCTCCGCAATCTGCTCTAGCTGCAGGTGAAAGATGAACTATTTTGGCAGCACACAATCAAGCGTAGTGCAGCAATTCAACCGTGATATCAGAAAGATCCATGTAACAGGTCAACTTGTGAGATGAATGTAAAGTTCTCATCAACCTAAAAGGTTTAAAATACTTTTAAAAGACATCCTCTAGCTGTGACTGACACATGATTTTCTGACATTCACTTTTGATCAATCTGTGCAAATAAATTTCAAGGTCAACATAGTATCAGAACCGCAATACAACCAGCATAACTGTATTTTATACTCTTATCGTTCAAAGGATATATAGCACTGAATGTAACTAAAAAGCAGAAGACAGGTTCTCTACAAACATCCATTTATCCTCTCTTGAATGACAGTATCCTTTCAAGGACTGAATTAGATCATCATGTCTTAAGTTGAAAAATGAAATACTTTTTCTCTAAAAATTTTAAAGGACTTTCAAGTCCCTAAATATTCTGTGGACAAAGCAGAACTTGACACTGTAAATTCCTGAAAAGCCTCTTGTTGTCTTCTCCTAGTTGAAGCCATTCCAAGATGAAAGTTGAGACTGAGAGTCCTTACCTGGTACAAATGAAAAACAAATACTCATTCCTCTTCAGGAAATTCCTTAGTAAAGTCAGAAAAAAACAACTGAGGAGTAGAAGCAGGTTGAAAGCATAGTACAGAATCCAGAACCAATAAATGATGCTATACATAGACATGTTCTTATTCTTCCCTCTCTCTTCTGTGGTCTCATGCTTCACGTTACCCCTAAGTCACTCCTCAGATATCTCCTGGAAAAGTTGCCTAATTATATGAAGATCATTTGCACTAGAAGAGAATGCTGATGTCTGTTGAAGTGTGCTAAGTTTGACTTAGCAACAACAATTAAAACTTAGGTTAAGATAAGAAAGAGTTTAAAAACTGAAAGAAATTTTTTAATTTATTCAGGTGTTTTATTTGTTTGATAGGACTTCGTCCTCTGGCTACCTTCTCCATTTACTTAACCTCCACTTTTCTGCCTCTGTCTCACTCACAGCACTGTTGTTTCCGGATGACATTTAGAATGTCTGTAAGCAAAATGTTCACACTTATTTTAATGGAGAAAAAATTGAACATGACATATGGGTAATTCAGATAGCATTTAGTTCACTGTGGGAAACTCTAACTTCACTTGTTACTTTGAACAATTGGGAATATACCTCTTCCAAAATGCCAGCTTGCTGATATTGCAAATTCTGTATTTCTATGCTCAATCCTTGCCTAGGAAAATATCTTACTTTTTTCCTTGTAAAGAGGTTCATACTGAACTGTTTTAGAATTAGACATGGTCTCAATAAATTGAGACTATTTTAACAGAATAAATTGATTCGCTCAGTGCAATAATGTAATTATTTACCATACATTAATATGTCAAGAGCACTGTCACGTTAGGCACCTAAACAAAATGACTAATCACTCTATGCCTATTGCCAGTCCAATGAAACAGACACTTTCAAAAAGAAAGCACCTCTTTTCCTGTCAGCAGCTTGAGAGGGGCAGCTCTGTTCAGAGTGCAGGCACCTCAGTTGTGTGACTAATGATGCACAAGATGAATATGGACCTAAGCACTTGTGAACTTTTACATGTTTTGGAACAACATACTCTGTTAGATATTGGAACAAATACTTTCTGTGAAATGCCAGCAACCACTGCAGGATCACTGCCAACATACTGAAGTAAAAATAATTTGGAAAATAAAAAGGAGGAAAAGGCATACCAAAACCTGTTCTGGATGAGGTAGTAGGAAATTTCTTGAGGTACATCAGGAATATGATGATGTCTCAGATAGAGAAAGAGCAGTAAATATTGTAAGCAAGATGATAGAGAATGTCTTTACATAGGGAGTATAGATTTTGTGAGAAGCAGAAGTCACTTGTAAGGACCTGAAAGTCTCTCTCTAGGGAGAGGAAAATAGAGAACTTATGTTGCACAGAAACAAGAATGGGATTTGGCAGGTGTTTTTTCAGAGAGAGAAAGGAGGAGAGGCAACAGGCAGAATTTGGCTAGACAGAATAGAAAGGTTCGGGAACAAAGAATATCACTGTCAACAGAGAGAGGGAAACATGAGAATCTGGAGTTTAAAAAATTTCACAAACTTAGGTGCTTTCTGATTTTGGCTATAGATAGTAGAAAAAAAATCAGTAAAAAGATGTGTAACAATTTTATTTTATTTTTGTTACTTTACTCCATGATCAGTTTTTCCAACTTCTCTTCTGTGAACTGTTGTTACCTGGGGCCCCAACCGTTGGAGATAAAAGAAAAACAAGCAAGCAAAACACTGGCAATATTTACAGGAGTGGATTCTGCAGGGAAAAATCTAAATAGCCTTTTCTGACTCACTTAAGGGTAGGCAGAAATGTAGTATAGAGGTACTGAACACACTTAACAAGTGCCTCATGTACCAGAAGCAGTCAAGATCAGCCAGAGTTAATTTACTCTGTGTATGGGACTTGGTGAAGAAGGGATTTAAAACACAGCCTTAGTTAAAGGGAAATTTCACTGTCAGGAAAAAATGGTCTTATCAGAGATATTTCTCAACAGTGTAGTTTTGTAAATAATTTCTAGTCCCAGGGTAATGGCTTTATGTGCTGCTTTGCTTCTGCACTCAATAAGTATTTTCTTGCAAAGTTCATCAATGATAAATATTACATGCTTAACTAAGGAATATTTCTATTAGTATGGGTCCAGTCAGTAATATAGGCTAATTCATCCTGCTGTTTTATTTTCTGGCAGGCAAATAACTTAGTGCTTAGCATTTAAGAATGGAGCAGAGTTTGTGATAAATTTGTGTTCTTAAATGATACCCTTGATGTAGAGTCTGATAATAAACAGTCAACATCAGACTGTAGACATTAGACTTAATTCAGCATGTAAGTAGTAAGGATTCTTACTTCAAACATTTTATTTCTGTTTTAGTACAGCCTGCAGATAGCAAACAACTTTGTATATTAAGTCAATTTAATATAAAGATATTTATATTAAGATATTGGAATAAGATTTCATTCTCCAATTGACTTGTTTGCCAGCTGTCTCCATTTCTTCATGTTGCCAGGCCTGTTGAATTGTTAAATTCACTATGGCAACTCTAACAATTCACTTTCAAGCAACCTGCTCTGATTAGATCTAAATTATTCTTTGGAAAAGGAGACAATTTACATTTTTGTTTTGGTACACAGCATGTTAATAGAGTCCAGGTGTCAAATTGAGTGAGAAGTATTGATCTGAGTTTAATTTCTCAGACGGCAACTTGAAAAAGCTTCTGTAGATTACTCTCCCCAGAGCAGTGTTGTGCACAGGGATGCCCAGACCCTGCATGCCCATACCTGTGTGTAAGTTTATTTCCCAGGTGAGAGAAACAAGCTTCTTGAGCATAGCACCATATTAAATATGTACTGTTTGTGACCCCACAGAGCACTGAGACAGTACTTGAAGCACTGATTCCCTATAGATACACGTTTTATAAGGTCACATCCCATTACAAATTTTACTGATGGATAAATTGAAGAGAACAGAGAATGAGATATTGCTCATCAAGATGATAAAGCCAACTAGCGGATAATAAAATGGAACTGCCTTGTAGATTTTGACAGGCCAAGAGTCAGAGAGTCAAAAAAAGTATTTGAATCCTGGACTATAAGTTGTAGACACCTATCCTATACCCTTTCTGACCACTCTGTATTTTGTCTTTTTACATAAAATTTTCCATCAGAATTCATATTTCTTCTTGTGGCTCATATTTCTAAAACATTGCACACTTTAATTAAGTTGTAGCACTGATATCAGCATCATCTAAAGAACATTACTACGAAGAGATTGTTCAGATCTCTCCATTTTACATCAGAGTACAAAGGCAATTTATTTTTCTTAAAAGCAATCAACTAAATCTTTTGAATAGGCTCCAAACTTTTTCATTGCTTAGCTATAAAGAATAACAGCTAAACTGCTTTCTGATTAAAAAAGTTCTATAGGAGGTTAACAGAAAATCTTAAATGGAATTGCCAGTTCCATCGATTAGATTCAATTTACGATGCCAGCTGAGTAAAACCTGATTTTATTTAACTTATTTTGTCTATTGTTATTCTGCACATCAGTAAAAGACTAACCCGTTTTCTCTCCTATATGATCCTATTATCAATCAATCAATAATTTTCAAGCGAAAAAGGCAGAATTTCAAAATAGTTTCAATCTTGAATCTTTCAGAAGTCAATCTCTTCTCCTTGGTTTTGATCAAAACGCAAATAGTGAGGAGTAAAATTTTAGAATTGCTTATGTGAGTTAAACAAGTTGTGCAGATGAATTCAGCTGCTATTTAACACTGAACATGAGAGACTTAAGATAAATCTTCTAAGAGCATCACAAATGCAGCATTCATATTTTCACAACAAATGATAGCAATTCATTTCTCCTCAAGTCTTTAAAGTAAAATGTGTGTGAATCTATCTCCTTTTCAAAGAAACCAGAATGAATTTATTTAATCAAAATTATCACCACTTTTCACAGTTTCAGAACAGAAACATAGATGAACAAGTAATGGCTTAACAAATATGAGAGTTGTGGCTTTGATAGTGGTAAAGGTTGAACCAACTACCCACTGAGTGTCACAATGCACTAAATATTCAAATATTACTGGAGCAATACACTTCAGTAGATCAGCAGCCTGGTTTTTAGCTCTAACCTGACAGGAAGGTGTCTAGCAAATATTGTTTTCATTTTCAGCAATTTTATCTGTAATAGTTTAACATTATCTGTAGAATTATCAGTAGCTTGGGATTGATTCAGAACTATAGGTTAATCTCTAACCTCAGAGGAGAGATGGAAAAGGTTTGCTGCAATTTCCTTTTTTTCTGCTTTTATGAACTTCTTTATTTCTCAAATTGCAGTACACAATTATTCAGCTGCTAACCTTTCAAACCTGCATATTTGAGGTTTTTTTCTCATAATGTTAGATCTATTTTAGAGTGCTCTCCTACTACATGAATACCATTTTGGACCGACAGACAACAAATTTGCCATTTAGAGATTAAATACTCCATCATGTTAGCTTTTTAGTGGAATTAAAATTTTAACACACTGTGATTCTATTCTTTGCACAGTTTGCTCTGTTATTCTATTCTCAACTTTAAAATATTTGCCTGGATCACAAAAGAGACGAGATTAAAAAATAAAAATCCCACATTTTGCCTTTTGTTCCACCAACAAGTATCTGACTAAATGAATATCTGTTAAAGTTATACAAATATGAATAAGAGATTCAAATGTAGTTAAAAAATCTGTGGTTTCAATTTCCATTGAAAATTTACTCTTTAGTAATTATTTTTCATATTTTAGTCTCTATCACTCAAGTCACTTGCCCAGGTAAAGATACTGCCTAAATCATGAAGTAGTAACCATTGTCATCATCATGGCTAGGCTTTGCAAACAAAGATTTGGGAAGGGCTCTATCCATGCTTGCTGCAGTAACCATTGTAGTATCATTGAATAGTATCAAGCAATAGTACCTAAGTATTTCTAGTTCTAGATAAACATCACAGATATTTTATTGCACATAAATGTATTTGGATGATCATAACATGTCTTCCATTCTATACTGCTACACCTCTATAGCAACCACAGAAAATAGTGATGGAAAAATTACACTGGCTTTCTAAGGTACAGTGATCCACTGTGAACCAGTTGAATTTCCAAGGGAACGTCTCAGCTGACAAAATCAGAGAAACAGGATGACCACTTGTGAACCACTCTCTTTTTTTTCCCCCTTTTTTTCTCCAGGTTCTTCATTTTTCTCAAGTACCTTAAGTCTATCTTTCAAAACTTACTTATAGCATCATTCTTCTGAAACAGATGATGGAATTGATACCATAGTATAATAAGATAACAATAACTTCCTTAATCACCTAAATATGCATGTTCTGGCCTGCTTTTCTCTCTAGTATTTTTTTAAAGCTATGAAAGATTTCTATTTCCAAAGTTGAGCATAATATGAAAACGCGAAGTGAGAAACAAATAAAGCTAAAATTGTAAACTGGGATTCATCATCACTCCAGTCTGAGGCAGGTTCAATAATTCTTTGAGCTATGGCAAACTTAGTCCAAATATTATTTAATTAACATAGTACACACTTTTAGCCCAGAGTGGAAACATACTGTTGCAGGCAGCAAGCAAACATAGGACAGGGATGCTGTAGGTGGAGTGACAAGAAGCATTTTAAACCTTCATCTTTTGTGGGACATTAGGATGTAGCAACCTGACAGTGTTGTGGCTGTGACTTTTTGTAATCACTATGGCAAAAAGAGTGCAATTATATCTGTGTATGCACAGCTCCATCTAGGTTTCAATCTACCCAGAATTGGATATTCCATCAACAAAACCAGTTGTCAAAATGATTCACTCAGAAGCTCCTCAGAATTACTCTAGGAATGAGCAATGTGTTCATTCTCCAAGGCAAGTGTCTTATTTCTACAGCAAGAGGAAACTTCTGTGTCTTTTCACTGTATCTGCAACTTTTATACTGGCTGAAATCTATCCCGTACTCCATCTTTTTCCATTACAAGCTACAGTGTTCCACCAGATCAGCAAAGGAGCTTTTCAACTCAAACTATCATTTCATAGACTCTCTTTGAATTTCTGGAGCAAGTATTCAATATAATATAAGTGTAGAAAACAGATACTACTAGAGGTTCTGCTTCTAGGGCTATGTCTCTCCTGTGAACAATCTTGTTTACTTGAATTGCTCTGTTTTTAAGTCTGAAGGGTTAAATATAGTACTGCTTTCAAATTTTCATGCAAGTTTTTTGAAAATCTCCTTGGTGGACAAGTAAAGATTGCTGTTAAGCAGTGGGCTTTCTTTCCAGGCATATGGCTGAACTATTCCAGGAAAGTAGTTCATGATTTGCTAACAAACCCAGAGAGAAGATAAGAACATGACAGGACCAGGGCAAAATCCTTCTGCCATTCAAGTGGAACAGAGGCTGCCCAGGGCTCTGAGCTGCCTCACTTTGTGCGCTGGTGCACCCGCAGACATTACCTGTAGAAAATACATTGTTTTTTCCAAACAGAAATCATAGGTATATAGCAAAACAGTATGTTGAATACATAAAAATAAATGTACAAAAGCAAGATATGTATGCCTGGGGTCCCATTACAAAAAAACTTAATCGTACCAGCTTATTAATTATGGGTATAGAAGTTGGCAGGCACATAAATGCATTTTGTCTAGCCTTTCTTAGTGGTTAGCACCATTTTTTCATGCACATCCACCAAGACTATTATCACCAAGTTTTAGCAAGTTCCACACATTTTCTTTAAAATTTTATATGGATTGGAAGGGATGATTTTTTACTGCATTACTGTAGTCATTAGTGATTTGTAACATGGAAGCAATAAAAATCATAACCTCTAAGAACCTGTAAATAAGACTTCTTGAATTCAGAAACACAAACTTCCTTTATACATGGAGCTGAGGCTGCCAACTCTAGAGGCACAGGTTTGCAGTAAGCTGTAGGAAATTTGGTCTTGTGGGCATTCCTATCTGCCACACTACTGGTGCTTAGGCATATGGCACACTTTGAATGGCATGGACAGATAAACTTGAAGCAAATTAAACTTATAAAAACATGAATAAAAGGAGAAAAAGGCCTGGATAGATGAGATGGCTGTTGGTTTGGCTTTTTCCGTGTAATGACAGCCTTAGCAAGCAGCAAATTTTAAAATCTGGAGCTAAAAGAGTGAGACTATTAGTTTTGGATTAAATAACCAAAACATGAGAACTTTAGAGCTGAAACTCTGGATACTGACACCAGAGTAACAACACAGTATAAAGTAATTATACTCATCTTTCTCATTCATAAATTCGTTAACGAGTGTATGTGTTAATTAGGTGTAATAGCATCAGTTTAGCGAGGTAACTTTTCCCCCTGCTAGATAAGGTGCTCCCTTCCCTCTGTACGGCACTGTTGGAAAGTGGCTTCTAGTGAAATGGAGAGGCTATGTGACAGGAGGACTGGTTGAAATTACATTTTCACAACAAAGGTGTAAAAAGACTTGAAATGAATCCTGTGTTCTAGGACACCACATTGCTTACATTATTTATGTAAGATGTCAGGATGGTTGTAATACAATCTAATGCTACTGTGCTAAGCATAGCCAGAGACTTTTGAAGATTGCAGCAGTGGGAGACAAGCAAAGCTGACATTAAAATAAAGACAGTGAAAAGTGCACTACTGGGGAAAAATAAGGGTAAAATGTGAAGAGACAGAGAGATAGTATATATCAGAACTGTTCTGAAGATAGAATTCAGAGTTTTAAAACATGAAATTGAATTTATCACATTAAACATTTAGAATAAGCAAATGAATCAATAGATGTGCACATTTAAAGAGATTGAGGTTGAATATATTTATTGAGCAAGCAAGGAAAGGACTACAAGGTCAGGACTGGTTCCTGAGACAGTGGCAGGAAGGACAGGATCAGGTTAGAGGCAGATTAAGGCCACACATTTATCTGAGAGGGTCTGGTGAGACAGGAGGAGGGAGAGTAGTAGGGACTGCTAATTTCCTGTGAAAAAGTAACCAGAAGACTTACAGCAGTGCAAGGCAGCTTGCACTGAACACCCTTTCAGAGTGCAGTGGTGGTTGTGGAAGATGATGATGACAGAGGCCTTAAATTTGCATGTTGGTCACAGAAGCAGCATAGGCACTGGCTGGTGGGGAGAGAAACTGCTTCCAAAATCTACTGAAAGGACTACCAGACACAGCTGAAGCAGAGAGGACCACACCAGATGAGTAGAATTATAACAAACAGCTGAATGTGTTAATGAGGGGATTCAGCTACTATAGAAAAAGTATGAGAACATTATATTTACCTTTCTCGCTGAGTGCTTTCCAACTTCTATTCATAACAGGACAAAATGAAAGAAAATATAAATGTTACTACCCACTGAATAGACAACTTTCCAGTTTATTTCTTGTTGATTATGATAGTTTTATGCCAACATTTATCCTTGGTTTACTTTACAAAGAAATGATTACCCCAATCAATGCTCCAAGAGCTACAGAACCTTTACAATTATAAATCACTGTGATCCTTAGTAGAAAAAACAACATATCAGCTATTTGATAAAGATAAAACACATAACTGAACAGTTTCATATTTTGAAAGTAGAAAAATCATTGTCTGGATAAAGTGGGAAAATAGCAAGAGAGCCACACAGTAATTTTGATATTAGCTGGCAATGAAAAACAGAAGAGTAGTGAAATTCCCTCAGTATATTGGCAAGTGAACATACAGTCACCTGGTTTCACCAATAAAGAATCGAGTATTCTTATTTTGGCTGTTGCCAGTGTGTTCATTATTCAAGTTATCAAGGAACTAAACCATTTCAAAGATAAAAACAAGCTGGTGCACAATGAAAGCTGCCAACAAAACATGAAAATATAAATGAATAGGCTTACAGGAAAGAAAAACAAAACTATTTTTCTTGCCATATTGAGAAGGGAACAAGATGGGTCACTCTGTGTTTTCTAAGCTTAATTTTGTTTTATCCAATTCCCTGGCCTCAAATCCCTTAAAGGACTCACTTGGGTGAAATTCTGAAGGATGTGGAAGATACAGAATTCTGGAGAAATTGCCAAGAGTAAATATAAACTTGAAAGCTGGTGGCCATAAAAGTTCTCATTTTAGGTGAAAAAAACCTTGTAAAACACACTGTATGTTAAATTCCAGAGCAAATCATCTGACATAAATGTGAAGTTGATCTGAATTTTTCTAATATTCCAAAGGGAAAAAAAGAACCAAAAACACAGAAGGAGGAACATTTGGTCAGTTAAAAGAACAGAGTCTGCAGTATAAGAAACTAATACCCTAAACTCCCATTTGAACATTCCTTAACTAAGAAATTAAATCCTATATTTTTCCAAATCATCTATATATATATAAAAGGGAACCTACAGATTGTCAGAAAAGAGACAAGATAAATTGGAAGGGAATGTTGCCATGGTGTTTACCTGATGAAAATACAGTACTATCCATCTAGCTTACAGAATCACACTAGCAGCAAATATTACAAGAAGAGGGTCGTTTTTTGCCAGAATTTTTACCCTTTTTGTAAAATTTCATTTAGAACAACTTTTCAAATGAAAAGCATGTTACTCTATATGAACCCTCCTCCCCCACCAAAAAAAAAAAAATCCAATTATTTTTTTCATTCTTTCAATAAGATCTTAATGCATTTACCAAAGCAAAAATAAATTTTGTTCAACTATACATTGCATTGATTTCCTTGCACTGAATTCTATTTAGAAGTAAAAAAATAAAAATGGTATGTTTTCTAATTCTAACATCTCTGTAGCAGAATCAGTTATGCAATATGTAAAGAAAAAGAGATGTAAAAGTTTTAATAAAATAATTAGTCCTATGGTAAAACCATTGCAATATTTTCTTGACAGATAGTTCTGACATCTGTCTCTATTACTGGGAATTTTGTCCACATGAAGAACAAACACAGCAAGTTATTTACAAACAAACAAGAAAATTAGTCTATGTAAGCCTTTCTCCTTTACTAGATTTTAATCTTTGTAATGGCAGAAGAATGACAGAGATATATCTTGTTAAGAAAATGTTGTGATTTTTAAAATCTAAATAAACCTTTATAGGCAGTGGAATAGAAAGTGTTGCATTTTTCCTTTTCAGTATTTCCTAGTGTAACAAAACCTAAGAAAATCTTGATTAGGCCTTAGATTATACAATTTTTAGGATAGTTTGCAGTCATCCAGCCCTGTTCCCTTACCTTCCATTTGAAAGTCTCTGCCTTGTCTAGCACAGTAACAAAGAAGATTAATGTGCACAAGGTTATCTTTCTGATTCAGGTAAGTTAGTTGCTTTTTTTTATTTTATTAAAGTCTAATTCACAATCTATGAAATAAACAAAAGCTGCATTTATAAGACTACCATAACATTTCTTTCTTGCTTGCTCTTCAGTTACTGTGACTTAAATTAACCCTTTTTCTGAATGAAGAAACCTTGCCCTACACTGCATTCTCTCTCTAGTAGAGAAGGAAAAGTAGAAGTAAATGGAGGGTAAGAGACACATACTTAGAGAAGCTGATGGCTCTTGCAGGACTGGAAGAGCTTTGTGAGATTCTAAAGACTGATGATTTTATATGCAGTGCTTTTGGTAGATGTGTCAACCATGTATCTAAACATGACTGAGCCTGGTGTGTGTTTATTAACAGCATAGAAGATAACAACCCTTTGGTTTTCTTGTGGAACAAATTACTTAGTAGTAGAAATCAAGTTTTTTCAATTGCTTAAGCCTTTATTAACACTCAAGGAATCTTGTCTAAACAACACAGAAGTCTGTGGGCTAAATGTCAGTCTTTGTCATGGTAATTGTGCATTCAATAAAGCAAGACCCATCACAAAGAGAAAAGATAAGGAGTGTGGGGGAAATACCTATGGATGACTACCAATACAGGACATCGAATCTAACATCAAAAGAAGATGATTTCAACGAATGGGTGGAGCTGTCTGAGATCAAATAGACACTGGCAAAACTGCTGTCTACCTCTTGCCATGGAGCTACTGCTTTTTAAAGTTTTTCTACTGTTAAGATATTATAGTTAGGATAAATATGTATTAGATAGGTAATTATTACTATTTCATTACTTTTGTATGTTCAATTGTTCTGTTGGTCATCAGGAACTCGGTTACTGCCCTTTGATTGGTTCATGTACCCCTGAAACCCCGTTGGCTAGCGGGTGGTGCAATGCGGCACCCCTATATAAGACTAGCCATTCCCAGTTCCCCCATATTAGTTGTAATCCCTCCTTCCCTTTTCCTTTCTTGTCGTGATCCGCCCCCAACTCCACCCAAGTTCCAGAACCTTCCGACCGAACCCTATGAGTCCCATGCGCCCTAATAAAGTGTTCACTCCTGTTCCTACCCCACAATGGTGTGGACCGTTTCCTTCCATCCCCAGTGGGCCGCGACAAAAGAGTTACTCCAACCTCAAAGATACAGACCCCATTCAAAGTGTTGCAACACAATTCAGGATCCTTTCTAGTGGATACCTGATCCATGACATAGGTTTGAAAAGGAAAGGAATGATAGATGTTGTAAACCCACTCCTGTTTTAGGAGCCTGACCATAACCCTTTCCTCAAGACTAAATCCATGGCTTATGCAAACATCTTTTTACCTTTGCTTCACTCTGAGAGATGGGTGATTAAAATGCAGGCAGAAAAAAATGTCTACATCAGGGACATGAGATCCCAAACATCTTTCTATTCTAATTGTTCTGAAGTTAGAGAGGTTACGAATTTTGAAGGTTTGTGGGGTTCCATTTGAAGCTGGAAAAATAAAGCATTCCTTCCATTGATTAACAATTACTAGAAAACTTTTCCTAAAAGACTAAAGAATGAACACAGAACCTTGCCTGGAAACCTCTTTTACAAGTCGAAAGCAATGAGAACATTCTGCTGAGAAACCTAGGAGACCAACTGATGCCAAATTAGAAGAAAAAAGAAAATGCTGTGTTTAAGGAAGGTGTTTCCTCCCATATGATTCCACTAACAAGACAATATTGTTCCTCTTACCTAAGAGATATGTGAAAATTAATCGATGTATTTCATGAAATGCTCTTTATACAACAATAACGTTTTTGTTTGTTTGCATGGTTTTGGTGTCAAGCATGGCATGCAAATTTTACTTCAGTATTTTGGGCCCTAAGCAGTTTTTGTCAATTTAAACTGTTCTTAACATCTGTTCCCCTACCCATGGGTTGATGTTCAAATGGAATTTACAGAGAACGCTGATAAAGAGCAAGACATTTTGTCTGCTTACGGTTAGCTGTAATGAGATGACTACTCTCAGAAGTTGGGTTTTATATACTTGTGATTCTTAACATATAAAATGTGTTCTAAAGGATTACTCTTAGCATAAATAATGCATAATTTAATAGACAAAAATATTCTCAGTTGGTTTTGATGTGGAGTTTTGTGAATATTATAAGATAGATTTTCTTAAAGCAGACTTAGTAGCAGTAGTTAGGCAGGTTTATTTTTTAATTTATTTTGCTACAGTTCTCTATCCTCAGGGGGGCGAGGAGGTGGGGAGGGGGGGGGGTGTGGAAATGTGCCTAGACAAAAACTTATTAAGGAAGACATTATCATTTCCAAATCTAATAGAAACAGTTTGCTCAGATACAGGTTTCAGAGTAAAAATGTTTCAATCTCAAAAGCACTGACATTCTGTTGATAGGGATTTCAATAAAAAAAAATGTTGCTTTTTGATAACCCTCTTTCTATACAGTAGTATTTCACTGCAGAGGCAGAGCTCTTTACAAGCTTACTGCTGTGAAAGGAAAAGGGTGACAGTCAGATTAAAGGTTCCCAAGGAAAACTTGAATTTTATGTCAAGATAAAAGCTGGTGAGTGTTATTTACAGTTCTGTGTCCTTATTCAAGGCATTCATACTAATCTGGACACACGATTAGAAATGTTGAAGAACTGAAATAGTTGCTGCTTTTCAGACCTCAACACATCTCTAAATTATATGTATCCTTGAAGATATTATTAATGTTACAGAACATCATAGAAATAAGTCTACCGAAATCATTTCCTTTTCCTTGAAATAATGTTTTCAGAAAGTTCTATATCTAACACATAACAAATATTTCCAAGGTTTCAGCTGTTTCTAAAAAGCCCTAAAGCATTCATTCTGCACACTATCTCCCCTCTTGCTTTAATCTATAAAGATTTTCACAAATACAGCTTGTCCACAAGAAACATGAACTCTAAACAGAATTCTCATTTAGGCAAAACACATATTCAATTTGTACAAGAGCATTCCGTGAAGTTTGAGAGACCTTTCTTTTCCGCAATTTTTTCCATGTATTCCTACCCTGGTTTTTTCTATATATTCACAGATAGGGTTAGATTCATACCACCCTTTATGGTATGAGCAAAAATGGACCAATATACCTTGCTTGTAATGCTACAAGCACAACAGATACATACTTCAACTTTTTCTCACAAGGAAACAACAGTTAATAAGCTGCAGGAGGGGTTTCCCACCAAGACTTCTCAATTTCCATTTCAAACACTGCTTAGAAACTCTTTTATAATGTGTGGTACCATAGATTCTAGCAGGATCAAGACCCCATGATTATAGTTAAATAGGGATAAGATACTGCTTCAGTATAAGACTGTAAAAACCTCCACAGGTAAACAAACATAAAAACAGTTGGATGAGAGGCAAAAAAAGTAAATATAGCATGTTAGCTTTCAGGCTCTTGCATCTTGTTTCTGTTGTTACTACAGAACCATTCGGAAACAAATACGCTTTACATGTATGTGAGAATTTGGGGTTTTTAAAAGGTCTAACTGAAATATCTGTTTCAAAGAATACTCCTCCTATATTTTTTATTTGACTTTTACATGTCTCAGAAGCTAAAAAAAAACATCTTGTCAATGCTTAGGGAAATGCTGTTAAGTGCTATATAACACTTAAGTGGCATGAGAAGACTGGAATTAGTACTCTATATTAATCAAATTTTGTCAACCATTGGTAACATATGGTATTATAATTATGTCAAATATGTTTACAAAAGAAGTGAACAGGTGCTAACACTTGTGTTCCGAATGTTGACAAGCCTTAACAAGATGTGCTCTGTTTACCAAACTGTGTCCTGCAAACAAGGCAAGAAAGAACTATAAACTAGGGCAAAAAATTTCTTTTCCAGGAAACTTTCATTTCTTCCCAAACTTTTAAGAAACTTGTTGCTTCCAATCTACTTTGATATAGATAGTAGTCAGGATTCCACATTATGTATGAAATAGAAAAGCAATTTTTGAATAGTATTGTTCTTTCCAATTCATAAGGTGAATGTACAATACATCTACTGCTAACAGTTATCACTGGTATTTATTATTACTAACATTGTGCTGGATTCTAGAGGCCCTGCCAGAAGTGCTAGTCACACGGCAGCTATGACATGTTCCTACACATAAAAGACTGTCTGTCTACAGAGTTCAAAGAAAGATGCACGGCAATGGAATTATAATGAATAGGGCACATAAGGAAATTATGGGACATCATTTGAAGAGAAAGAGTAATCTGGATCACCTTTATCCAAGAATAGTGAAAACTTCTTTTTTTTTTTTTTTATTAGAACTTCTTTCTCTTTAATACTGTAGATGCCTGAAATATCTATTAAACCGAAATAGACATGAGTCTACAGTAAGACAGGAAAGATTACTGTACAAAAACATACATACAATTATGACAGTATTAGTGTGCTCTGATTTCTGTTTGATCTAGAACAGTAACTATCAGATATGGCACAACAACAAATGACTTTTAGTAATTACCAGCAAAATGTACACCTATTCTTTTTAAGAAGAAGGGACAGCATGCAACACTGTTTCAGGCTCTGATTGGCTCACACAGTGGGAGCACTTGGATTTCATGATCTTAAAGGTCTCTTTCAACACTGATGATTCTGTGATTATTTTCACCAGTGCCTAGTCATGTTTGCAGTGTGGGAAATATGTGGAGCTAAGTTCAAAGATGGCCTGAGACAAAACAGACAGGGAATACCTGTAGAACATACAAATATTGCCAAGATGTCTGACTGAGAAGTTCAGTTGTCATTACTTCATGGTGTGTATAATACACATCTTGTTTTAATCCCTTGATGAGAAAGGTGATAGAGCAGTTGTTATATCACTCTATCATATTCTGACATTGGATAGGAGCGTTGTCATCTGCAAATTGGTCATCTCATATTTAGGCTCTTACAAAATACTCAGAATATCTTAAAACTGATCACTAATTGAAACTTGTATAATTTACTCAGCTACCACTGAAATTCCAGCACCAGGAATAGATGCAACTATATTCTAAAACAACGAATGCACAGTCCTTACCCACCCAAATGCCTGGACTCATTAACCACACAGTCTTCTTCTCCCTGTGCTGTACCGGTATGATTGACTGACAGCAGGGTTTTATGCAATACATTTCATTGTAATAGAACATCTTTAGCAAATCCACCATTCTCTACAAATATATCTTCACTTCAGTGTTAATCTAAACTTCCCCAGATTTCCATATCCATGAGATCTGATCCAAATGTCAAGGTAATTTAAAGTGCAATCACAAAATAGAACTTTCAAACTTAATTAAAACTTAAGTAAACTGGCTGAGAGCTGTATGATGTTTGACAATTTGTAATCTGCTTCTCTTAATCCAAAATGCTTTTCTAAATATCAAGGCAATGGACTTTATGTCAAGACTGCGGAGGGTACAAAATTTAATTCAGCTCCACTTTCTCCACCTATAACTATATTGCATAAAACCAGACGCATCAAAGGTACATCTCTTTCAGTAACCTGTCTCATAGCTCTTGGTTATTGCTGCCATCTTAGTCATGTCAGCCACCCACCCCATCCATCTCCAATTATTGTGCGTGTGGGGACCAAAGAGAATCAATCATCACTGGTTTGAGCTAAGTTCTGCCTTTGCTTTATTGTCTCTAATGACTCTGCAGTGCAGCCTGAAGCAACAGACAAAAAGAGTATAATGCATACAGCAGTGCATTCATCGTGCCAATAAGAACTCAGAAGAGGCTGCTTAAGCTTCCATACAGTGTTAAATTTTAAATTGGAAGCTGCTGTTACCCAGACCTGGGGAACTTGAAATAGAGCAGACTGTAACATGAAATATTTCAAATATTTTGCAAAGTACAAAATTATTTGTCATGACAGTATTCTTTCTTAAAGTGAAAGGAAATTTTAGTATCACGTATTCATAGGAGGTCATTCAGTCATCAACAAAATGGATTTATTTTCTTCTAAATTTAAAAAACTTTCTTGTTTTTGAATACAAAACAAGAATTGGGGAATTCAACATACTCTTTAGTAGGAAACATATAGGAAATACAAAAAAAGAGAATGAAAAGTGAAATATTAACTTGTCTATATATGTATATTTCTATATTTTTTCCTTTTAAATTCATTCTCCTTTCAAATGAGACAATTTAACTTTCAGATCAAACTAAAGAAAAAACACAGAAATTATTTTGCAGTAAAGTTTAAAGTTTATTGTTTGAATATTGTTCATCAAAACAAATTCATATGATGCAAAATATAATTCCACTCTTGCTACTAAGATTGCTTCTTTAAGAACTGGATAAATTACAGATATATACAGTGGTCAGTTCATAGCAATTACCTACATATTGCTAAAATACATTAAAGAATAACAAAATTGACTTTTTTAAAAATTCCCAAAACCATTGAAGGAAATGTGTATGAAAACATGCTATCAAAACCCATCCAATATTATAAAACCAAAATATTTATCTGTCTTCCCCTCAGCAACATTAAATATTTTTAACAGGTCATAGTATTGTGAAGGGGAAAGTAAGAGTACAAAAAAGAAAATAAGGAAGACTGAAGAGATGAAATTGCAGGATAGATGGAGGAGCAGATAACTGTCTGGTATACTAGAGTGAAGGTAAGAATGTATATAAACAACTAGGCAGTAGCACTTTGGGTGAAGACCCACGAAAGTGAAGTATTTTTGACTAATAGTATTTTTAGCATGAGTAAGTTTTTGGTCAGTCTTGGATATTCTGATAAACACCAAAATATAAACATTGCATGTTACATTAATATATGCTCTAGACCTTCTCTCCACAGCAGATAACAACTGAGATGTATGTATACCCTAGATATATTCTGCTTCAAGCTTGAATTTTATCCAAGAAGTAGCATGAATGTTTCTCTCTGGTTTTTTGGGGGGGTTTGTTGGGTTTTTTTTCCACAGAAATTGCCTTTAGCTTTTTACACCTCAGCCTTCACATAGACAAGTGCTCTCCCTCTCCTTCTCTCTCTCTCTCTCCTCCTCACTCTTTCCTACTATGTGCCTTGCAAAATAACTTTTTCGAGCTGATGTTCGCAGTATATTTTACCCCTGAGATTGGTACATTAGCAGATGTCAAATGGCCTAAGTCACAAAGCATTTCTCATTCTCATAATTGGCTGAGTCTAACCTATATGATCAGCCCACCTCCACGGAAGCTGAATCAGAGATGATTCCTCAGACAGGCAGCCTGCATTTAAACTGATCCCTCTAGTCAACTAGGAAAAAGGAAAAAAAAAAAAAAAACTACCTAGGGAAAAATAAAAACTATGGCTGCTCTGGCAGGTTGGTTGCCTACTGCACTTATTACTTTCTGTAATTCCTTTGAGAACTGTCTTATTTTATTTTCCATTTAGCTCAAGATCAGAACTTCCCACTTTTAGAGATGTCTTTTTTTCCCACTGATATCAAAGTTTCCCCCTGCCAACAGACTATTTTTACATTAAAATATTCCTGCAAAGCAACTTACATACACTCTTCCTATATGTCTCCAATAACAGGTTATCATTGGGATTTAATACCTGGCATTATATAAGTGTATCCTGCTTTTGGAAGTAGAAAAAAAGGTGTTGTTTCACTGCTGTCTGAAACCTGTACTCTCAGACCATGACATGACATGCTGATCTTAAAAGTCACACACATAATACATTAGAATTCTACTATTCCTGCCTCCCCACCAGCTGTCTGGAAGTTACTGTAATATTAGGAATTCACACCTTGCAACAAATAATTGTATCCTGATTTCACAGGAGAAATTTCTTTTATTAGATCAACTAAATTCCACATTCAGACTAAGAGGTATGAAATTGAGGAGAAAAGAAGAGAACAATCGGGGCATGGCAATAAATACAAACAGCCTTGCCAGTGACTTTTATTTATATGTCCTTTCCAGTCTTTCAAGAATGGTCAAATACCACATTTCCTTGCTTTCATATGTGGATATAATGACTTTTTTCAACCTGAAAAACAATTTTCAGGTTGAGTTGGTGACAGCAAATGTAAAAACTGTACTTGTGCAAACACAGAACTCTTCATCTGCGTGAACATAAACAATATATAAATGTACACCTAGCAGTACAAATGAGAACGAGGCAGATGGGAAACTTTCCAAAACTAAGAGTGAGACAAATTCAGGAGGATAGCACATCTGTAGAATACAGATTGCAACAATGCAACTGTTTTTTTCCTTCTTCAGGCACTCACAGTTTTGACAAAAAGGCCACCAGAATTAGTTCAGTAATAGTGGTTCATGACAAGCAAAATGTGTCATTTTCCTAAACCACTGAACATATATTGGGTGTTTTGGGTTTTTTTGTTTTTTTGGTTTTTTTAAAAAAAAGCTTTTTCACAATTAATAAAACAATTACATTATAAGTTAACTATACTTAGAAAAACTGGCATAATTATGCGCTCAAATAAAAATACTCTAAAAATTAAAATATTTAACATTTGTTACTGCATGGTATCAAAAGTTGTAATAATTTTATTACCTGAATGAAAAACAATTAGAAAGTTCTATTCAGAAAATTTTGAAGTGAAGCAATTTGTCTTTATCAACTCTTCACTATTTTTACAGTTCTAGTCTGTGATCTCTCTTTGCATAAGAACCTTTTTCTCCAACTTTTCTACTTCTACTAAATCAATTTTGAGATGGATTGACCAATACATCACTCAATATTTTACATTTGAGTGCATCATTGTCTTATAAACCAATTCTCAGAACTGTGCTTTCCTATTAATTCTTTTCCTAATGATTCCTGACAATGTATTAGATTTTTGGGGCACAGCTGAGTTTTGATGTTATATTTTCAACGAAGAATTTACAATAAATCTTTTAATGCTAATTTAGACAGTAGGATGTACATAAAATTAGTAGTTCAGCACTTTCATAATTGGTTCTCTTTAGCTTGCATGTCATCCACTCAGTGATTTCCTACCAATCATTGTATTGATTTTTTCTAAAATCTCTTATATAAGATTAATTTAATATTATTTTGAGAGTGGTTCTGATGCAGCAGCAGCTTAATTTATACATATAATTTCTCCATCCTTTAAAATAATTTAAAATTATTTTTAAACTATTTTGTTGGGGTATTTTTTATTTTTAGATACGTATCAAAATATGTCTTGATTTGGCAAAATATCTTTTTGGTTTAACCTGCCAAAAATTGCACTCTTTTAAATTAGAAAATATTTCCATTTTTCAAAAGAAGCAAAATATTTTTGATTCTAACAGTTTCTTTTGCTCTGCTGTTAACCACAGTAAACACTTTCGCTCCTCAGAGAGGCTATTGATTATTCTATATTTTTACCCTGTCCATAAAGTAGAACTTTTAAACAAAATATATACTGTCTGTGAATGTTTTTCCCCTTCATTTCTTTAATTGTTTACTTACATTTTTAAGCAATTCATATAACCATTTTCCTGTAATTTCCCATTTTCATGTTAAATTTGCTGTCTTGGCTTTATTTGCTTTTGCATTCCTACTCAGATGTTGAATTGAATGTGTTACAACTCTGATACCCCAACAGCTGCATTAAGCAATTCTAGATGCAGGTCCTGTGCCCAAGAAAAAAGTAAATCAAGACTCATGTCTCCTCTTGCTTGCAAACTGACCAGTTTTTCCAATAAGTAAGCATTCAGGAGATCTAAAATGCAGAGTTTGCATCATGCATTTTTGTTACAGAGTCAGCATAGGAGTAATCAACGTCTCCTGGTACAATTAATTTTCTGCCTTATCCACTATCGAAATTTCCCTTGGTATGTCGTGGTTACTGTTACTGTCAGCACAACACAGTCTAATGCTGTAATTTTATTGCTTTGTTGTTTTTTTGGTTTTTGCTTTTTGAACCTACTGATATTGCATCAAATTTTGAAAAAGTCATCTTGCTTATTTTTCACATTCTATATGACATAATTACTTTAGATGCTTCAAATACTTTATCGGAACATGATATCATCTTGCTTGTGGACTCCATAAATATATACAGCAATCTGACCAAATAAATACAAATTCTGCAGCAGAATGTTTTACTCTCCCCTTGCTTCAAAGCAAACAATTCCTGCTCCTCCTCCAGACCACTCTGAAATGTGGAGTTATGTACAAGTATGTACATGGAGTTATGTACATGGCCTTAGAATTCTGAACTGTATGTCTTCTCAGAAAAATATTACCAACCTTGGCTACTTCTTTTCTGTAATCCTAGATAAATCAATTGCTGTAAACCATAAAAAGCAAAATAAAACTGGGTTTATCAATGAACAGAAGACTGGACAAAATAATATGCTCAGATTTAAAGTAATTAACAAGTAAAGAAAAAAAATCAAAAAATAAAGTAATTAGAAAAATTTTGCTTCTTCCTGTGACAAGCCAATGTACTAACACCAGCCATAGTCACAGGTGTCTCTTAGGTAGGATCTCTATGCAGGTAGCTACTGCTTTGCTGATTTTCTGGTTACAGGCAGGTGTTTGATATTGGCTGAACATTTGCTTACCCAAGCCATTCTGTGCTGTAGAAGTGTAAGAGGAAACTAAGTCAGGATTTTCTAGTCATGGTTTTGGACTTGTTGCTTGAAGTCCACTGTATCTTAGATCCATTTTTTTCCTACCTAGACCAACAGCTCTGCTCAGCTAAGTTTCTACCTTTTCCTAAAATGTTAGCACAATTCTATTAATGCCTGTAACTGTGACATTTAAGAAGTGTTCTAGACTAAAGTTTTCAATTTGTATGAAAGAAAATATTTATGTTAATGGATAATTCAAAATGGGATGACCCAGTAAGGCCTACTAGAAAGAAAATACTTTTTTCTGTCCTATAGCCGCAGCACAATGAAGAGTCTGATATTTGGTCTTCTTTTGAATATAAGTTTTTTTCTTATGTTACTTCAAAGCTAAAGACCAACTAAAGACTATCAATTTCCCATGCTTCAGAACATTTCCCACTACAGAAAAAGACACCAAACATTGCAATTCCAAACAAATTAAAGAGATATTTCAGTAGTTATAACTCCATAACGTATCTCAATCCTGAGACAAACTGTTAATTCCCAATAGAAAGTTTGTTTAAGAGGCATAATATAATACAAGCTTTACAGAAAAGGTCAGGTTCCAACAGATGTCTTCCCTATATATGCAACATTCGAAACAATCAGCATATGAACACCATTATTTCTCTAAGTAGTAATTTCAAATTCTGCTTTGATATTATGCAAATTTTCACTTAGATCTCAGAATTTATGACTGACTGAAAAACCACTTGCTAAAACCAAAAAACAGATATACTGTCCAAAAAACCGTAACAAAAATTGATTTCAGAAATCATGTTTTGAGCAGTCCTTCTTACTATTGCAGTTTGTGGTTGAACTTTAAAATGTTACAAAAAATATGTCTTCCAAGTTTTGTCTTTCTATTTGACGTTAAAATTATTATTACCTTTTCGAATTGATTTCCTATTAATCAGAAAAAGACCTTTCCACACAAAGGTTCTGATAAGACTCATTAGTCAAGCATACACACATTTCATGGCCATTTCTTACTCTGCCAAGGACATAAAAAGAGCAAAAAAGACCATTGACACTCACCACTCACTGCTTTTACGATTTTTTTTCCCAAACAACAAAAACAACAAAAAGTAGGAGTTTGAACCAGTTACTGAAATTCAGACAAGTAGATATAAAAGTGTATTTTTAAACTGTGTATTTTTAATAAAGCTAGGAGGAGGGGGCAGGTGGAAGACAACAAAACAACTCTGCAAAAAACATGTTCATTGTTAAGAAAGTATCTACAAATTACGGCTGGAAATGCTGTATGCTTTAATGTGATATGTCTGTAAACCCAAGCACGTAGATCATAAGTATTTCTTCAGTAAGGTATGTGGACTAACCATGGCGAGCAATATAGCATTAAAGGCTTTTCTTTTTCAAGTCCTAATTTTGAATGAGAATTTGCAACGCTTTGGTTTGCCAGGCACTTGGGCATCTGAAGCTGAATTACCAACAACTCACAGAGCAGAGTTAACATTTGGGGTTACCTGTATTCATTCACAAGACTTTTGCATGTCATAATGAAACATGTGTTCTGTTCCATGTGTGGTATAAGGACAACAGAATTATTCCAGATTGGAATAGGCTGTCCTGTATCCTAACCTAACCATGGTAAGAAATTTCTGTAGCACTTTTCATGAGCAATAATAAATAAGAAAATTTCTTCATTTCTGCAATTCTTTTTAAGGGGATATAAAATTCTCCATTTTGAAACATTGAATATATTTTAAATTAAACTATGCCTAGTATCAAAATTTCTTTTACTTTGTGTTCATTTCTGTTTCTAGTAAGAAAATTTCATGGTTTAAACCCAGACAGAAACTAAGCACCACCTACCCTCTCATTCAACACAAATCCAAACTGGAGCCCATACTAGCTACTGTGAAGAAATTTAACTTTATCCCAGCTCAAACCAGCAGAAAAATTAATTTTATCTGGTGGATAAATTATTCTGTATAATCCGTAGGCCTAGAAGTAATTTGGGTGTTTTTATTTGTTAACAGCATAAAAATGTTTGTGAGTCCATTGCAGACTTATATCCATGTAATGGCATGATCTGACCAGTATTTTATAAAGTGTTGGAGGACTTGTTAGAATAAAACTAAGTACATAAGATTTATTTGTTTAGATGCTTAAGCATTTGAAGTTGTTTAACATTTCTCCCAGCTTCATGAGCTCACTTGATTAAACAGCGAAAAATTAAATATCCTGAATAATTCCAATAGTCTCTCTAATCAGCAAGTGTTCCTTATTGGGATGGAAGATGTCTGCTGCACTTTAAGTATTGCTATTAATTATAATGTTAGCTGAATACTTGTAATCACTTCAGAATTAACCTTTGTATCCTCAGGAGATTCTTCTTTGTAAGAGTCACTCAGAACCTGAGAGAGAAACTAATTAGTCAATGACTGATAAGTGCAGAAGGAACACAAATTAGTTCTTTGTTTATTGCTTTATGTCTGTACTGTATAATTTGTATTGTAATTAAAATTTGTTTTATATTGTAGAAAAAAGTGGATAATTCAGGGAAAATAATATTATTATTATTATTGTGTATATTAATTATAATATTGTGTATATTATTATTAATGTCAGTGATGCTGACATTTCATTAATGCTGTCTCTTCCTTGGCCATGCAAGGTGAGAAGCTTTCAGGTAGGTCTTTGACAAGAAATTTTCTCCATCTCTTGAGAGAATCCAGACTTTAAACCCACACATCATGAAGCATGGAGATACATATTTAAAATGGAATAGCTGAATTTCAGCATGGCTTCACACAACTCCATTTGCCAAAAGCTTGTGTGCTTGACATTCCCTGGCTGTATCTTGATGAACAAGGCATTGATTAATGATGTCATCCTCTCAAAAAGATACCCAAGGCCATTCCATCAATCTAATAATATTGTCATGTAATACGTTTAATTAAAATCTGTGAAATTGTTACCACACACTATGCAATAAACTTATTATCTATTACACTATAGACACAGTCTATTTAAATATGGATTTAGAAAATAGGGTTATTATTCAGAATATATAAAAATAAAAATATCTTTATACTATTTAGATTTAAAGCTCTAGGGTAAAAGTCACAAGTTTCTACTAGTTGATATGACCCCCAGTCCCTCCAACGAGGGTTTCATGGGTGCAAATGTAAATGTGGGACCATCTTTGCAGATCTTAAAAGATATCAGCTGCAAGATTGTTTAACACTTTCAGTGTCTTGCCATGCATCCTATCATTCTCATGTAATGCTCTTCTATCTTAGCTATTTCAAAATTTCTCAATATAATTAATTGTAAATATAATTTATTGTAAAGTATCATCTTACTGTGATTCTGGGGGTGTAAGGCACAGGGCCAAGCATTGGACTCGATGATACTGATGGGTCCTTTCCAATTCACTACATTCTATGATTCTATGATGCTAAAAAGTAACATCTTACTAGTTCTGTCAGATCAGCGTACAAAACTGTCAGAGTATCTTAGTGACTGCCCACAATATTTTTTATACTGCCCTTATTCTTTTTTCTACAGATACTTATAATTTGATTTGAATTTTCTGATAGATAAACTACATAAACAACTACAAGGTAGGAGGTGTAAGACTGTACATCTGCTACCTGGACAAATTATACTTTCACCCTGATCTTTTCAGAACAGATATTAACATATTGAGAAGTCTTTACTACAATGAAGTTGGTGACATAGATTTCTGCTTACTGCTCACAGGAAAACTCCGGTATTTTTTGTTGTATCGTCTCTGATAGAGTTATCTGGCCTTCTGCTCTCCTTTCAGAAGCTTCTAACCCTACAGATGAGCCTCAAGGAATAAATGCACACCCACAGTTGGCTCCCTTGAGACCAGCAACTGTTAGTCTGTCACAAGGCAAAACAAAACTCTTAGCTGCTAATAAAATTTAACTTTCACAAGCTCTACCAGGAAAGATTTGATACAGCTCTGAAGGAGTTAATATGAGCACGCTGCTGATCTTTTTCCAAGTCCTGAACCTGCTCTGCTCCTTTCAGCCTCTTGCCTTAGTTCTTGGCCACAGCATAGGCCTTCAAATTTCATGGCCCGACTTCCAACAATGTTTATGGTTTGCCTTTGTATGGCTGTTTTAACATGTTTTGTGTTTTTTAAATCCCTGACTCTCTCCTGGACACCAGAATTTATTGATAGACCAGTCACAAGTAAAGCACTGTGAGGATCAGCTGCTCCCTTAGCTCAGGGGAGCCCAGAGATGGGATTAACCCTAATGCCAGGAAAGACTTTACCAAGAGTTTCCATCCCAGGGGGACTGACCATGGTAGACAGAACCAGGGGCTACCAACAGCATCCATCAATAGCCTCAGGCAGGATGAGGGATGAAACAAGGCTGTGGGCCAGGTAGGAGAAAAAGACAAAACAGAAGAACAGGCTGGAGACAGCATCCCTCTGAGTGTCCCTCCCAGAGAGGGGAACCCAGCCCATCAGCCATAACATGGGGTTGGTGGTCAAGGTTGAAGCAAAACAGTTCCCCAGGACTTTGGACAGGCAGAGAGATAGGGTCCTCGTTGGGCTGGTCACAGCCTGCCTGGACTGTGGCTGGCTTTTCCTTTCCACATCACTGATGTATTAAACTCTTACTTTCTTCTGTGTTGTTCCCCAGATTATATTTCCTTCAAACTAATACCTTTTAATAGCGCTATGAAGTTCCAGTGTGTGGGAAACATTTTTTCTTAAAAGAAACTCCAAATTCTTTTACAATTGTCCAGGACTGAGTTTGTCAGATGTAAATACAGAAACCTTTATATTTCTCATGAAAGAAAAATGACAAAAACAATCAAACCCAGTTACATAGGCTCCCTTTATATTAACTGAAAAGTGATCACTTTTTGCAAGGAACTATTTATGTCAGTCACTCTAAAAAATACAGAAAAGTGAGATTATTCATGTTCTACCTCACTCTACCTTCACTGTTTATTAAGGGACCTTAGGGTAGTGGCAAGACAGATAAATTGAATTTAGAAAGCTCGAGTTACATGTGATCACTCACAGGCAAATTATTTAAACATTATCAGACATCCTGATATTTTATTAAGAAAAGAGAAAAATTATCTCACTTTCTTACAAGTGTTTTTGAAATCTCCCTGACCTCATAAAATATTTAAATTCCAATGAAATTGCATTTCTCAGTCCTTTAGAGACAGAATTCATCAGATCTAACATTAACAAAGCTTCCAGAACATAAAAATATAGTGTAAAATCATTCATCTCAAAATAGGTCCCCTTCCTACTTTTATCTGCATCCCTACTTTCTCCATCTATAATTCCTGGCACTTTTCTATTTTTTGCCCCTTTTCTATCATGAAAAATCCAGTCTACAAGTTAAATGTAAAACTACAACTTTAAGTCAATCTCCTAGATCCAAATAAAGGAACATAACAGCACTACGATTTTCAATGGGTTTGAGTCCCCAGAAGACTTACAAACACTTTGCATCTGTTCCAAACCATTTTTTCTCTTTTACCTTAATTTAGTTAACTGTTTCACTGTAACAGTGCTAACCTTGCTATATCATTTATGTGTCAGGTTTTGTGTAAGAACTGCATAGGCTACTGGTACCATGAGTCCAGTTCTCCAGAGCTGTAGATTATTTTGAAATAAACATTGAATGTAGAAGTTTTTGCTGAGCCTCCAACTCACTGAGCTTCAACTGACAACATACCAAAGGACATTTTTCCAACGACACATATTAAATTCACAACAAATTTAATGACCAAAATCTACAATCATTACATCCAAAAATAAAGAAGTGAGAGAGAGAAAATACTTTTAAGAAGCAATCGTAACAGGTTACATGACACCTGGGGTTAGAAGTGCTCACCTTCCCAAGAGTACATCCAAAATAAATCCACTGGAGTTATTTCAGCTTGCAGCAGTGAACTGAAGAGAGTTCGACAACAAGGCCAGAGTTCAGAAACGTTGTTAGAACTGTCTTATACTTTGAGAGATCAAAGTTTAAAAATGTCTAGTAGCTACAAAACATTGACATCACCTACTCAGCATGAAAATAGATATCATGCTGATTTATTTCTGAATTTAGTGGACTTTACTGTTGTTCTCTTTTAAGTTCTTTCCTAAAATAATCTTCTTTTTCTAACAGTTTTTACTGTGCCTCTATCCAAGTGGAGAAACTTGTACATATTTCCTTCTAGTCACAACTACTTTCACAATATTTTTATTATTTTTTCTTCCCCCACATATTTGATGTTTCTAATTTAGATTGTTAAACCAGGAATAAAACCAATTAGTTGGTGGACTCAACTGATATGCAACTTAAAGTAATTTATGATTTTATTGTAAGGATACCTTCTGTATCTTCTGAACCATAATTGGGCCACTGGAGAGGGTAATTGAAACTCTGTAGATTAATTAAGCAAATTCCATCCACTTTTCCCTAATTTAGTAATTCTCAGTTAGTTTCGTTCAATTAGGTGCATTAATTTGTCTAAAATTCCTATTTAAAAAAAGTATTCAAAACCTTATGCTGATATTAGAAAAATGTCCTTTTCCTCTGAAGACTAAAAAGATAAAGATATAAAAAGCTAAGTTTAGTTTGATTTTCATCATTGTGATATTGAACTTTATTTTTCCTCTCTGCTTTTGTTTTTTTTTTGTTTTCTTTAATGTTAGAACCAAAGAATAAGATAGAATCATCAAATCATTTAGGTTGGAAATGGCCTTTAGATCATCGAGTTCACTTGTAATATAGTATCTTCTTCCACTTGACATTAAAGTGTCACTGCCTGTTAAGATGCAATTCTTGAGAGATGCCTCTGCCTGAATTCAGATGCAAATGAGACCATACGCTGAAGTCAAAAGTACAGATTTTATGTAATAGCAAATGTGATGTAGAGAGATAGAAAGAAATAGAAAAGGGAGGAAGAGGGAAACAAAGAAAGAGAGATCAAGCAAAAGGTAGTCACCACCCCGCAGATCTCACAGTTACCTGCTGGTCCTTCTTCACCCTGATCTTGGTGTTGGGGTACTGCAGTCATTCTTCTTTATACAATCCATCTTCCAGGTATCCACAGGTGGTCACAGATGTTCCCACAATTTGGGCTGGCTTGTGTATAAGCAGTTGCTTCCTTTTCCACAGTCTGTCTGAGCGGGAATTTTGATCTGGATGTATTAACTAGGATGCGCTAACCAAACCTCACTTCCCTTAGGCCTGGAATTAACATCTTCTTCTTGTAAATTTCTGCCATCTATGCTTATCTCAAGTTCCCATTTTGGTGGCTTATCTTATGGGAAGTTCTTTCTGTGGCTTTGACAGTGTTTTGAGACAGTCAGTGGTGCTCTCTAAGTCCTTACACTGTCCCCACACATACCTACATAATCACCTAGTGTTTAGAATATTCCCTGTGGACCAGGGAAGTTTTGGTTGTAGGAGGAAACATTTAAACCCTTTTTCCAGAAGCGCTTCCTGAATAATTTTCAAGCTTACAAAGAACATCAAAACTACCTTAATAAGAATGAGCGCGTTGCTGTACTATACAAGTGAGTGAAACAGATAAATGATTCTGACTAGCTATTTGAAACATGCTTTAGGGAACTGTAGAAAATAGCTTCTCTGCTCTGTCCCTGGGATGAGAGATAAGCATGCACAGAGAGATTTTCACTTTATTATGAAGTTCCATCTTAAAACTATTTGAAATACAAAAATTGTGCCAATATTGAATGCAATACTATCAGTGCAATGTATAAATGAGTTAATGTTCATATCCTACTCTCTCTACTAGACATACCATATAATAATAATACTAAGAACTGCATTTATATTTTTATATCATGTTAGCAATTCAATAACACATTTACCGATCAATAATATCCAGGTCTTCTTCCTTGCCATTTTCCAGTCCTGTTCATGTTACAGATAATCTTCTGCAAGGGCTAGATTCAAGGAATGACTGAGGCATCTGAATACACAGTTCAGTGAGACAAAACTCCTGTGTAAAAGGTTAGATGCCTTAGTTAACTCTAGGGAGTAATAAAAAGATCAAAATGAGGTCCAAAGTCCAAGACATAAGATTTTTTTTTTTAAATCTGACAGTCCTCATCCAACGGTGTTGGGGAGTACTGTTATCCATCTGTAAACCACTGACTTGGAATCTCTTCCTAGGGATGATGGTAATGTTTTTCTAAAGTGCTAAGTATTACTCAGCTGAAGCACAGCTTTGTGAGAAGGGTATGATGGTACTTACTATTCTCATAGCCAAGAAAGGAAGGGCCTGGGTACATTGTCCTGCTCCTTCTGAGCAGTCTCTGACATCCATTGCTCCTCTTCCAGGAGAATGTCCTTGCCACCATAACCATAATAGGGCTTAACTCAGTATCCAGCATTTCTGCACAGCTGTGCAGCAAACTGTTCACAGAAAAATAAGAACAAAACACAATACAAAGTGGTATTCCCCAGCAAATTAGTTCAGGCCCTGCTCCCTGTATGGTTTCTATGCTTTATATTTAAATAAATAAATAAGCCAGTTTACTGTTTATGCAAATTGCTTTTATTGATGAGTCATAGCATGTATGAGGTGGAAGTGTTTCAGTAAAGGAATTACTGCATTTTTACTTAATGGTACTTCTTTCACAAAGTGGGCACAAAGATGCTCAGCACAACCAAAATGAAAGCACCAAAATGAAAGTTAAAGCAGATCTTGTTTTCTATTCGCACTGTTTTGGAATGTTGTTCCTTTAAAGCGAAACCCCTCACCACAGAAAGCAGGGTGAGGGAAGAGGAAAGCACAAGGCAATGGAAGTGAGCCTATCTTGGAGCCACGCTTCCCTTGCTGGTGGAGCAGAGAGAACGGGACCTACACTTTGACAGCGCCACTCTTGGGAGATGAGCCATGAGGAGCTGCCAAGGCCACAGCAGCCAGAAAGAAAATGGAAGGGAAACTGACTCCCCTTGTTGCTGTGGTGGCTTCACAGCCCTTGCCACTGCCCACTGCCTGGAGCCAACCCAAATAGAGCTAAGCTCAGCTTAGTGGCGTGGGGAAAGCAGATGCAGCCCCCTGCATCAGAACCACTGTGGGACTGAGCAGAACCACACTGTGCAGAGTCAAGAGGACCCACTTTTCTTCTGTAGCACCCTGAGACTTTGCAGCCAAGCTGGGGCAGGGCCAGGGGCGGCCGCATGGCTGGAAACAGGGAAGCCCCTTCATGCTCACTGCTGCAGCACCAGGATCCGTGCCAGCCTCTTGGCAACTTAACTTCTTCTTTGGATGACATAGCCTTCCAGGTTTTGGCTTTGCTCCTGTTTCCCTGTGGATTTTTTATCTAGCTCGAGAGAAGCTAGAGGTGGTCTCTGCCTGTCATTGGTTTGAACCAGTCTGTTTGCATTGTTGTTGCTGTTATACTTTTTGCTAGTATTTTTTATTTTGCTTATTTTTTTCACTTATATGTCCTCACATTTTGTCTCTCTGTATTTGTGGAGTCCCTTCCCCCAGTATTAGTCTTAAACTAAGACAAATGGTGAGATCTCATTATGAAATAATGATGCCGTTGGAGCACTTCTGTGGCTAAGTATCAAGATTGCACCCATTTGCAAGGTTAGAGTTGTATGTTTGGGCATTACCTTTCACTTGACTTGCCCAATGCATGCTTAAACTCATGTGTAAGCATCAGTTCCTCGGTAATTTATTTTTTTCTTTTTGCTAACATTACTATTTTTATTTTACTCTTTTTATTTCTTGTTAGAATTTGATTTCTTTACAATGCACCAATTTTTTTTTAAATAAGGAAATTTAATAACACTTTTAATTTTAGTACAATTGTGAAAATCTCAATCAAAATTGATCCAGAGACCAATCCTTAAAGCAGTCCACTGGCAACTTCTTTCAAGCCTGAGATTTCACCTTTCATAACAGTATGTGCTACATTTTCTTCTCCACCATGTCTTATACTAAATTCCTATTCTAATTTGAGTAGCATTTTCCAATGAATACACAGACCAAATATTTTGTGGCAAACAGATGAATTAGATTTACTGTCTCCTTTTATCTAAGACACAACTTGTTTTAATCAAAGAAAGATATCCTGTTCTTCAGACATGAGCCATGCTCATCTTTACTATACTTTCTTTTCACTTTCCTGAGAAAGTATTCTTAAAAAATGCACACTCTTTTTGAAAATGAACTGCTGAGTTATTCAAGCTTTCTTCTTCAGCAGATGCAGTATTATTAGAGATTCTTCATTAACAAAAGGAATTCCTAAGTTCACAAATTTGTTAAATATTCTAACTGACCTACAATTTGAATCGCTGTGTGAGCCACATCTTCAGTTCTTCTTGTGTCAGAACTTTGTCTTTCAGATGTGCTACTCATTTTTTTTTTTTTTTGTTCTCTGTTCTAATTAGCTCTGCTTTCACTCCCACACTCAAAGTCAGCAACTCTACTGAAAACAGAAGTAGTAATTTTATCCTATGGCTGTAACTTCCCTCCGTCTTTAACCTCTGGCCTGTCATCTGTGTACTTTTCTTCATCTTCATGTTTTACATGTTCAACAGTATTAGTTGAGTAAGACAAATTTACTTACTAATTTAATTTCTTTTTGGAAATAGAAAGCCAACCTTTCCCAATATTTTGTTTAATTTTTATTTTATCCTAAAAAAGAAAAACTAAAAACAGTCACTCAGTTTCATTTCTCATTCATATGGATTTTTTTCTTTTTCTTTTTTTTTGAGATGTTTTTCTAGAAAAACTGGAAGCTTTTCTTTATGCAAGATAATTTTCAAATATTCTGCTTTTAACTTGAATATGGAAAAATGTAATTTCTTCATATGTCTAAATCAGTGAGTAGTAAGTATTTCACTTAATTTGTCAAAGTTTAAATTTCAAGGATTTAATTCACTTTTTGAGATATTTCTTGAACTTCAAAGCATTGAGGTTTTTCAAGAAGTCCTGATCTGTGAAAGATCTGTAGCACAATTGGTTTTGCATTCCCCCAACAGGTTTTGAAGACAGGAAGAATACCTTGACAAACACAAGGTCTTTCTTTCATTAGGTCTAATCCTGTAGCTTTAGGTATTTGATGAAATAAATTTTCCAATACTGCCAACAAATTTTTTACATAAGTGTCCAGGATTAGTCTGGTATGATTACTTGTCCCCTTAATGAAAGCTATTATTTTGGTACTAGATAAGTAACTAAAGCATTACAAATTCAGTCTTTCATAGGTTAAGCCCTCTGGAGCTGTGCAACAATATCTTGCTCTGCATAACATCAGTCAAGGGGAATATGCTGGTGACAACGTACTTTTGTTTTCCATTTCACAGCTACTACATGGTATCATTTGGCTCTGCACTGAGCCACAAGTCTACAAGCTAAAGATTGCCCTGGACCAATCATAACCATGTCCTAGGTCCATCTACACTGGAAGTAAGACAGAATTCCAGTTAGTTCAAGCTAGAGGTCAAAACTGCTGTTGCACATAAGCACCTTTCAGTGCAGTCTTTAAGAAATCATTTTATTTCATTTCTGAATTCCTGTGTATTACTACTTCAAACAGACAAAAGCCTTGTGCCAGCAAAAAAAAAAGGTAATAAAATTTTTAGTCTTATCAACATATTTTTGTCTTTATTTTTCAGCTCTTTTCTTATAATACATGTTTGACATGAACAGGCATGATTGTTCCCCAAGGGTGACAAAGTAGTGTTTGATTCTTTTAATGCTGCAAAATGAAAAGTGAAAAGACGCACAAATGTTAGCTAACTGACACAAATATAAGGTGTCCATGATCCAGGATAGAAATTAGAAGAGAGATCCTAATCATCAAAAAAGTAAGACTTGGAAACAAATATTCCAACAGAAGCAGCAAGGAGAACAAAATTGTAAGACTTTTAAGAAAGAGGCTATAAGCAGCTCAGCAACTGTTATCTTTCTCCCAGTGTTTCTGACTCAGAACCATAAGATGCCCCTACCAGACTGACCTTGACATTCCCAAATGTTCATCCTGGCACCCAGAAGGATGTTAGTGCTCCTACACTAGCAGGTGCCTCTCCTGTCTTGGGGCGAGAGAGGGCCCAGCCCCACCAGAACCTAAGAACTCTTATTAAAATAGTTCATTTGCATACTGTTTTAAAAAGAACTTGCTGCAGCAGCATAGCTCAAAGGAGTTTTATTTCAGTGCGCAACAAGTGGGAACTGCAAAGCTTGTACCAGCTTCTTACAAGGTATTTAAAGTTACAGCATGGAGCTTTTTTCCTTAGGGTTTGAGGAAGGATTGCTTTTTACCCTTTAATATATCTTAAAATATGAGAATTCTCATGCATTAGTGCACCTTTGTATCAGCTCTCAGAAGGGACTGTACTGCTTACTCTAAGCTTACAGAGACAACCATTATGGCAACTTGTATTCAGCATTATAAGGGCATATAGGAGAAAAGTTTCAAGGTCTCTGACAAAAAAATTACTTTTTCTTTTGCAAAGATCCTTCTTGTTTGTGAAATATTGTTCTCTTAAACATCTATTGTGTTATATATCTGCACATGGCTATGGTCAAAGTCTCGTTGTTGAGATTCCTATTGCCTAAAAGGCATCAGAGCCACCACCAAGAGCAGGGCATAACTGGGACGAGGATGAGAGCTGCAGAACTCCTGAGCCACTGATATTCAGCACACACAGGAACTGGTATCAGAGAACACTGTTTACTCAACAGCAAAAAGCATGCACAAATAAAGGGTGAAACTCCAAACCCACATTCTGGGAATTGCGCACTGCTCATTACACTTCTTTCAAAGCAAGTTATTAAGGCAAATATTCAAACTCCTGTCTTAGAACAAGACTTGCTATGTACTTCTACTTTTAGTCACTTTGGGTTTCATGTGCTGGGGTTTTTTTTGTGGGGGTTGTCAAATGGAAGAGACATGGCGAAAAAATTAGCTAGACATTAAAAAGGGTGGGGTTTTCCATATTTAATCCACCCACTGATTTTTTTCTAAGGACCCAATATTCGCACTGGAAGTACTGAATGTCTGCCTGTTTAATTTCCTACTGTCCCCTCCTCAAACTACGATTTTTAATGTAGGTCTTTGACTACAGGTGGAGTAATAGCAAGTAGGTAAAGAAATTTGCATACAATCTAATGCAGGTCTCATTTTGACTGCAAAGTTATTTAAGTGAGAAAAAAAAATCTTTAAAACATTGATTTCAGCTCTACTAGTACACTACCTAAGGAACTTATATAAATCAACTGTAACTTTGAGGATAAAAAAAATAAGGGTTGTAGTGGTAATTGTTCTCCAAAGTATGATTTTGAAGCCACCATAAAAAGTGTATACCAATAGGCTTTAAAAAGATATTCTTCATGATCACACTATCCTATTTTAGTTGATTTGGTATTGGTTACTTGAAAGATCTTTGCAGTTTTTTTGAGAAATACAGTGGCAGAAGTATATGAAATAATAGCAATAATTAAAAATCAATGTAAAAGAAATAAAGAGATGAGTGGGTAATTACGAGAAACTCAGCACAGCCTCTCAGTAAGAGATTTCTTCAATATATATGATCCTGACAGGACTTCTTCTGGTTTAAAAATGTTTCAGTATATTATTTGACTTTTGATATCTGGACTATCTATCTTACAAGGTAAATATCTGAAGGGAGGGTATGAGGAGGATGGAGCCACGCTCTTTTCAGTGGTGCCCAGCAACAGGACAAGAGGCAATGGGCAGAAACTGATGCACAGGAAGTTCCACCTGAAGACGAGGAAGAATTTCTTTACTATGTGGAGTGATCATGCACTGGAACTGATTGCCCAGAGAGGTTGTGGAGTCTCCCCCACTGGAGATACTCAAGAACTGTCTGGGCACAATTCTGTGCAATGTGCTCTAGGGTGACCCTGCTTGAGCAGGGACGTTGGACCACATGAGGGCCACTGTGGTCCTTTGCAACATTCCCCTTTTTATGATTCTATGATATTCTGTATAAGTCTGCCACTGTGGGAATCGAGATTTTGTTGGCATTATTAGACAATGTTGCAAAGACCAAATCTACACAGGGTAGTAATTTATTTATAGTCTCATAAAGGACAGTACAAATTAAGGAGATGTTTCTTGGACTTGTCTTTGTGTACAATTCTGTCTTCCTTAATCAAGCAAGAATCTCATGGCTGGTAACACAGCTTTTACTGAGAAGTTGCCTCTTGATGAATAGGTCAGTTTACAGAATTGTATGCTCATTTTCTTCAAAAATCAGACATTGTCCCATATTTCAATTCCTGATTTTTTTTTGTCTTCAGATGTATGTCAGAACTGCTCACATTGTACTTTTTAAGTAAACATCCTAAACACATATGCTGATATCTCTCTGCATGCAGTCCTAATCATGAAAATATTTCAGCTGTCATAACATCAACTATAGTAAAAAGCATGAACTGTCATTTGTGCATAAACAGTTTGAATATACAAAACAAACACCTGTAGTTCTTTATTTTCTGTATTAGTTCTGGGGCAAAGTAATTTTTATTTCTTTTTAAAGAACATTTTTGTCAATATCAGTGTACATATAGATGTATTGACACATATGCTTTTGTATGCTGATAAGACTTTGAATTGACTATTACTCCTAAGAACTAAACCCCCTACCTCTTCAGATTTTGATGTCACTGCTTTTTTATAATATTTTGTGAGTATACTTTTAGACATGTCAAAATTTGGAGATGTTACATCCCACATTTGGGATTTGAAATCCAGCATATTGGGTCCCTTATAACGTTCATTATAATGAAACGGAAAAGTTCTAAATCTTCACTACTTTTCAACTATATTCTTACTTGTATTAGTAGTGCTACTAATTTACTCAGGTGACATTTTCAAAAAGAGTCCAACAGTTAGAATTAAGATAACAGAAAAATCAGATACAGTTTTGTAAATTAATCCCTTTTCGCAGAATCACAGGGTGGCTGAAACTGGAAGAGACCTCTTGAGGTCATATTGACCAACATCCCTACTCAGGTAAGGCCACAAGATGCAGGTTGACCAGGACCACATCCAGAGATCTCCATGGTTGCAGATTCCCAGAATCTTTTGGAAATCTGTGTCTGTGCTCAGTCAGTTCACATTAACATTTTTTTTCTTTATGTTCAGGCAGAACCTGTGTTTCAATTTGGGCCCATCGCATCTGGCTCTGTCACTGGGAACTGCTGAAAAGAGTCTGGTCTTCACCTTCTCTTCAGGTATGTGTATACATTGAAGTTATCCCACCAAACCCTCTCTTCTCTTGGCTAAACAGCTTCAGAACTCTCAGTCTTTCCTCACAGGAGAAATGTTCCAGTACTCCGTATTTGTAGGAATAATGCTCAAGAAGGCAGAGGTCTTTTCAGTGAGAGGCAGCTACAAAAAAACAACATAGTCATATTGGGGAGGGGAAAGAAGAGAATTATTGGTCTGCTAAAGATATGGTTTCAGAAAAATCAAGGCTATTTATTAATTTGAATTATATCTCTAGTGTTTTTGATTGAAAGAAAGGGACAGAATAGAAGGAACAGAAAAGTTTAAATGCTCTTGTTTGCTGACATTTCCTAAGCAAAATAACAGTTTTAGTAATCTCTGAATCTATCTGCCTAAAGATTTTCAAAATGTAAGTCTTAAATAAAAAATGCTACTTCAAAGTGAGAAGCTACAAGTCGCTTAAAGTGAAAGGAAAGAAAAAAACTAACAGGATAAACAAAATGCTTAGATGAAACATTCAAAGCAATGAGGAAGGAAAAGAACAGTAGCTACTATACAAGACCCTTTTTATATCATTAGGGTTTACTTTTACTTTTTAATTGACTGAACAGATTTCTCCCTTCATATATTTTTATTTTTCTGCAAAAAAAGGTCATAACATATGTTCCTTATCCATACCTAGAGATGATGTCCACTGCTTAATCATAATAAATTGAATTGAGCCCTCAATACTGTAGACAATTGTGTTTATTCCTAACTATATTAACATGAGTTATCCCATCATAAAAGCTAACAAAATATGTGTATACAGCATCAACCACGCCATAGCAATACTAGAGCTCCAAGGGATTGTAAGGATCTCATTTCATTTGTGGGACTGAGTTACAAACTCAACATTATATTCCCCTGTTTACAAGTTAATTCATTAAATCTGTATGTGCTATTAGAACTTAAAATTTTCTTTACTGAACAACATATATTTGAGAACTGTCATACAAAAAGTATTTTAGACTATATTAGAACTACAAAACTAAACTTGTGTGATTTCATGCAGTTTTCACTTTGTTTTTGACATCTCCATACGTATTTAATAGTTGTTTCTGACAAAAAATATAATATCTCCTTTTCCTTAGTGTGGAAAAATACTGAAAGCAATAGTTCACTGGAAACAAATCATACTGCTTCTCACACCTCTGCATATGCTAATGAACTAAAACCTGTCCATGTATTACTAAAGTCACTAAAACTCTACATGATCATTAAACAACATCAATTGACTCCACCTGTGTGTCCTGGGACAGTCAATGGGCTCTACTCATTTTACTCCCCATAGTGCTTATCGCTATGCACTTATCACAAAGCTTTATTCTATTGCCTATGCTTTTTGATATCAGTGTATTTATCATCAGCAGTTTCTGAAACTCATTTTGTCACAGCAATCAGTAAATCACACTATTTGTGTATCTTACTGAATGTGCCAAGGCTTACAGTGCAACCCACCCTATTTGTGCATCTGGGATTGTGACTGTGACCAGACTCACAGTGTAACCAGGATGTTTGTGCATCTGGTACCTTAGAGGACTCAGAGCACAGAATTGGTTACTCTAGAATATTGTCTGTGTAGGTCTCCCAGGGACCTGGACAGACAGATAATGTACCAACTAAGAAGGCGAAGGCCTAGGCACACTTAGACCTGCTACATCTGCAGATAGCCTGGAGAGCAAGGGAGTCTTCCTTTCCTAAACTTTTATGTGACACTTGGGAACGTCTATTTGTGACCTAATGATGAAAACTTAAATTAATGTGTGAATAAATGCTCAAACCTTCTCCTTTCCAAAGTCTTATAATTCAAAATTCTGTCACTAAGTGAAAAATCCATTTTTTCCAAATTTTTTTAAGAATATTGGTGTAATAGCCTAATTTGCTTATCATTCTCCAACAAGGAGAAGAATATCACCACATTTTTGCCAAAGCTGAACTTACTGAAGGTGAATGTTATTGACATTTGTGAGCTCTGTCATAGTCTCTGAACATTATGCTATATATTCCATGAGCATTCTTGGAGAGTCTGTAGGGGACATATCTGTGTCTCTTGCACCTATCAGTTTTCTGAAATGAATAGCTACAGAAAAAAAAATATTTTTCATGTCTAGATATTTTTCTAAAGAAAACAATATTTTTAACTTAAGTATGCTTAATACTGTCACCAAATGAAATAACACACCTAGAACATTAGACCTGAAGGAAACAAGATGTCTAAAAAATACTGTTTAAAAAGAAATTTCCTTTAATGATTTTTAGTTTATAAAAACTTAACTAAAAAAAAAGTTCTGGTCAAGCAAAAAACAACAAAACAAAACAAAAAGGTCCGCAGGGGCATGAGTCGTGATTTTAAGAAGTGCAATTCTAATTCTCCTGTTTCAAAGTACTGAAAACTTGAAAAACTGTAAGAGAAGTATACCTTGGAGCAACAATGATTCCTCAGTGTGGTTCACAAATATATTGTAAATTTAATTATTTCTGTAAACTAGTTCAACTTATTCAAAGTTTTTAGAAGTACTTAATCTGGTATCAATACTAACATCTATAAAATGATTATTTAGGTCAGGGATGACATCACAAGGTAATTATATAGTCTATTACAAAAGAGCAATTCTAACTCAAGGAATTAATCTATTAATCAGTTACAGAATGGACAAGACAGTTTAACCTTAATTTTATTTTTTTTTTTAATAAAATAACAGGTGCTGCTGTTTTTATCCTGTAGAACTAGGTAAAACAGCTACAGATACAATTTTTATTAGTAGTACCAGTTTCTATCAATAAAAAACCCCCTGTAGGTTCAATTTCATTAATTGATTTAGGATCCCTTCAGCTCTAAAACACTAAAATAAGCTAAAATACAGTAATCTCTGTTTTGAATCTCTCTTGATTTTTCTCATCTTTTGAAAAGAGAGGCCTCCAGATGTCCATCTTTATTAAATGTCATACCTTTGATGTGCATTGGTCAGCTTATTTTTTAGCAAAGACGGTAAAGAAGCTTCTTATAGCACTCAGTTCAGCAGTTGCATGAATCATTAACCACTGGTGAAAACAGCATTGTGTTTGTTCAAGGATTGGGTTAGTTCTTACTCAGAGCATGCACAATTTTTTTATGGTAGTAAATCAAAATCAGTACTGTTAACTATTATAAGACATTTTGCTCCTCAAAGTCTCCTGTAGAACTTGCATACAGGGCATAAAATCTAATTGCCATGAAAGCTCAGATAGCTTTTACTTAATGACTTTTTAAAATAGTAATTATCAACTCAGTTAACAACACTGGCTTCACAGGTGCTTTGGCCAGCTGTGTAGACATGCAGCAAAGGGGTTTTAAGATGCCATAATGGGACTAAAGGAATCATTTTGGTCAATTGTGTAAATGTTTTGCCTATGTAATACTGACTTGGGATGTGTCACCTCCATGGAGACTTAAGAAATACCCATATGGTATTGCATTTCTCAAGTCATTTCAGTGTAGAAATCCACAAAAAGTCACTGAAGGTGAATACCTTTTAAAGACATATAGAAGTGTTGAAAAGCATATTTGTAAAACATATTATATGCAGAGGAGACTGGAAACAGCACAGTTTAATTATACATAAAAATCTTTAAAGCATTTAGCATTGTTTGCATACAGAAAAATTATCATGAAGTGTTTAAAAACTTTTAGGGTTAAAAATTGCAAAGGTTATTGCTATGAATATTTTTCTCATTTTAGAAAAATAGGAAAATAAAACAGTCCTATTCTTCTTTGTGTTATACAGTTAGTTCAATGCAAATGTTTTTCTCCTCCTGATCTTCCTCCTCTTTTCTTTTTTTTCCTTAATTTATTCCTTGCATAATATCCTTTCAGACCTGTACCTGAATTGGTAGTATCTGTAAGAGTTGATATTCCTGCAGGTAACCCCAGGTACCAAACCATGGCTAAGATATTAAGGAAAAAGCTTATTCCAAAGTCAAAAACCCTAAAATACACTGTTAAAAATCACAGTGGGTGGAAAGAGCATGTGCAGCCTGTACCCTGGGTGCCTTTATATCAACATCTTTTGCATGCACAGAACAACTTCAAGGCAGTATTCTCCCCTTGTCTTTTTATGGACTTCTCTCTTCCAGCCCAGGCTCCACAGCATCTGTGAGAAAGTGTTATCTCTACACAGGAGTCCTATTTTTCAAAGGACAGGCAAAGAAATATATAAAGTGCTATTCATAGGAAAGAACCTTCTCCCACGCCAGGCCTTTCCCAGCAGCAAAAACTTCCTTGAGTGAAAATTCTTTATCCTCCTTGAGTAAATCTTCCACATATAATTTTTCAGTCTCTACACTATCTTATAGTAACACAGGCTTTTCAGTCTAAAGAAACTGGCAAGGAGAGCATGGCAGATACCTCCCATGAGAACCAAAGTGGATGATCTGTTTTTACATTTTAAAATCTTCACAAAATAGCACTGGTTTTTAGGATGAAAGCAATGTATTTATTAGCTTTTTCCCTGTTGTTGTCCCCTAACCATATTTTACATAAACATGAACATTCCTCTAAGATCAGAAGATAAACTGAATACATTAAATAAAACTTTGCATTATCCAAAAGAGGGAAAACAGTGCCTAGTCTTGGTAAAGTGCTGGTTTCAGTGAACCACATGAAAGGATCTGTTCCCCAGCATAGCTAAGCATATCCAATTTTGAAATCAGGTACTCAGATTTTATAAACTGAATTTTCCAATTCCTTGGAGTAATCCAAGTCTCCACTGTCCTGCAGTACTGCATATCCCAGTTAACATAATATAGATGTTGAGAATGCAGATACTGTAAGAGTGTCACTACAGATGTTCAGAATGCCAAGTCTTCTGAGGGAAACCAATGTAATACAAGACTGTTGCAATCTATAAAAACCTGTATTCTGCTCTTGATTTCTTTATGGAGGCATGATCCTGTATACAGCCAGCCTCCAGCTGGACTTAGATAATGGAGACTGAACTCTTCACTCAAAAATAGTGCATTTTGTATTGTTCTCTTTTGGGCCTTCACAGTCATAGTTTTGGGAAACCTCCGTACTCTCAGTATACAAGTGTTCACTGATCATTTGCTATAACAGGTGCTCATAAGAAGAAAGAACAAATCAACTTGAAAAACTAAGAAAAGGACAGTACAGCTAGAGAAGGTAAAGAGATTAAATAACAATTCAGGGAAATAATCTTCTTGAAGACTTATCAAATGACAATAAAATACCTAATGTCCAATAAATATGGAATTCCATAAATATATTAGAAACTATGTTCGCAAGTGTCATAAGTCAATATCAAGAGACTACTTCAGTGGGCATCCTCTGTCAAACAAACATCTTTCCACTTTTTAACTTTTTCTACGTTAGAACTAAGCAGCAGCTATTGATGAAAATATTCATAGTAAAATTTTTAATCCTTTGTCTTAATTATCACTTCTATTTCCTCTGCTTATTCATTTATCAGTAGTTTGGTTTGGGGGGTTTTTTTGGCTTGTTGTAGGTTTGGGGGTTTGGGTCTTTTTACATTTCTTCAATTTCAATAGAAGCTGTAAATCTACATAATTTTGAACTGGACGCTGAAAATTAAGCTAAGTTAAACCTCACAACATTTTGTAGGTGTCTGTCTATGAGGTGGGATTGTTGTTTCAGATTACACACCTGACTGATATTTATATTGCTAAAATTAAAAGGGAAAAAAATCACAATCTCAAATACTCCTACCACCATAACGGTTTCCCTGTACTCCAGACATGGATCTGCAACATTTACTCCTGCAATAATCCCTAAAAACTTTTTAATTCCAATTCTTTGCAAGAAGTACTTTGGAGTGGTGGTGTCATCAATTTATCAAGGAATTCCTTGCATCAAAGGAATGTGATTATAATTTGTAACCCAGCTGGGTCATATCTGAATTGTATTATTGGCTAAATCAGTATCACTAGTACTGGTGGACGGAGGTCCACAGTAAGGCGTTTCAGGATGCTTTTTTGAGACTTTCTTTAACATGGTCCTGTGAACTGAACTATCTTTTGTGGCTTGGATGCTGAAAAATGAGTCTCAACCTGATTAACCTGCAAGACACTCAAAATTCTAATCACTTACAGTCCAAAATCTCAACAAGAGAATTACCTCAGAATTCCAGAATTTTGTGATCTTAAGGTTTTGTTTCATAAACGTTTTGTTTCATAAAGGTTTTGCAACTTTCACATTTTGAGCTTGGAACTAGCAGCATATTCACCAAGTAACAGGAGGCACATGACACATGGCAGCCCTTAGCAGTCCTGGGCCCTGGACTTTGAGTGCACATGTCTAGAGACTTGGGATCCCACAGTCAGGATTTAGCAATCCTGGACAGGAGTCTTAAAACTGTGCTCCTCAGAGTGTATACATTCCCAGCTTCATGTGTACCTATAGCTGTCCCTTGCTTTAGGGCATTTGCCATAAATTTGAGGCAACCTAGTGAGTCTTTGGGGATTTAGTGGCTGATCAGATATAACACAAGAAGTTCCATCCATCCTTTCCATCCTTTTTTTATTGTTGTTTTATTTGTTTGTTTGGTTTGGGTTTGGTTCTTTTTCTTAAAAGGTAAACACAAGTTACTCTTCTATTTTCTAACTTTTTTTATGTCTCAAAAATTTTCACTGCTGGAGACTGACTTTCTTTAAGAACCAAAATAAGTAATTTCTCATAGACTAATTTCACTCTCTCCACAACATTTAATTGGTAATTGCGAGCCAATGGCACAGGTGTCTATCTCACTCTTCACAGTAGCAGCCCTATATGCACTTATCTATATCACAGACACCTACCAAAGATTGATGAATACTCAAGAAATTATCTGTGATCTTTAAGATATTTTTCACAGAGTGCATGGAACAGTAAGTCTAGCCAGGAAGGAACATGAAGAAACTTGAAAGCTTCACTTTTTTTCTTATGGAAATTAAAAGCTGCAGAGAAGGAGAAAAGGGAAGCCACAACTGATGGGGAAATTAAGTTCATAGAAGAAATAATATAAAAGCAATTATTCGAAGCCTGGAAAAGCATGCATGAGAATGTATGAACTAGGAATTATGTTTTTCTCAACCTGATTTCCTGTTGGAAAAAAAAAAAAAAAAGTTATGAGTAGATCAAGGGTTCCCTAGATGAATTAATTTATTAAAATAATATTTCATCCAAGTATGTTCTGCCCTGTGGATTGATTACCAACACCACATTTTGAGTATCTCATATCTCCACAGAGAAGGTTTAATTGGACATATCAGTCATTTGCTACATTCTTTTTCCCTGTCTGGATTATTTTAGCTTTTCAGCTGACAGGTTTACAATGAATGTGAATAAATTCAGAGAAGAGCTAAAATCAAAGTCAGTGTTGAAAATGAATGAAAACAGAATGTATCTATGCAGGAGAGAGACACATACATTGATAATAATAACATCCAAGCATGCAGTCTCAGATCCATAATGTTTCCTTCCTGTTGGCACAGTCTGCTTCTTATACTGCCTTGAAAGGGTCCTAAAGGACTCATGGATTTTCTACGATCAGCTGCACGGAGTCAACCTCTTCCCCTAGCACTCACTAGCCAGCAACCATTACTTTGATTCAAACCAAATCAGGCTAGTAAGAAATTTAAGAGTGTGTACCACTGGTTAGACTGCACATAGGACCATGAGGCCTAGACTAGGAATGTAGCCAGAGAGAAACCAGCAATCTGTTATTTCCAACTATTTAATGATTGAAGTAAATGGTATGTTGAAGAGGATTATCCAACAAATGTAATAAAGTTCTAGTTGAGGAAAACATCTGTATTCCAGGCTTAAGTGTACTTGCACTAAAGCAAAAGCCGATGTGCTCCACAGTCTTTCATGCTTTCTCAATGCCAGACAACTCCTTACTGCACTTGAAGAGCAGCAATCCTTCCACTTCCCTAGCATGTGTCTGCCTTCTAAAGAAGCTCCTCTCATCGTGTAAAAAGAAATAATGCTCATTTTTCACCTTCTTTGTAAATACTTTTTTATTCATCAGGTTGGTGTTAAAGCACCTCAGTGAAATGGAAATCACCAGTTAATTAAGCTTCTGGTGACTTGAGGCATCTACATATTACTAAACATTCTTTTGCCTGGCAGCATGTAAAATGTCAGCATCCCAATTAATATTTAGTTTGTAACTGGAATTTTAAAGAATGATATAAGAGAGTTATGCCAAATAACCAAGTTGCATGGACCTAAAAATATGCTTAATGAAACTTGTTATTCTGAGTCTTATACATCTGAACTTTGACATTCAGCTACATAATGTGCAAGCTTCCTAAGGGACTTTCATTGCAGCTTGAAAGAACCTGGGCAACATTTTGTATGAAGTATAAATGAATCACCAGTAATGGTGACTACAATGAAGTAAATCATAATTATGTTAGACGCTACTAAGGAGGTCACAGGAGATTATAAACTACTATGGTGAACCCAAATAGCAGATTAAATCAAATCTTAACAGTTGAGTGTGATCATAAAGTCTGACACACCGGTCAGTTCTTGGGTTTGCTGGTGGCAGTGAATGGCAATTTCACCCACAGTCCTTAGATTTTCTATTAAGATTGGCATTGAACTTATTTCTTTAGAACTCTCTCATGGAAAGTAACTTTTTTTTTTGAGATCTTCCAGCCATAATATCTTTGTGATTCATTGAAGTTTTCCTGATTTATGAAACACCCTAGAGAATTGGATCCCCTCAGAATCGATACTTCATTCACACCTCAGACAGCAGAAGTCTGTTGCTCATCCAGGAAAACAGAAGGGCTGCTGTGAAAAGCCTTAAAACACCTCAGCCTGACCCTGTGTGAAGTATTTACATGGACTGAGAAAAGCACATATTAACCACAAAAAAGTATCTAAGCTTGTGATTAAAATCTTCTAAATGAAAACAACTAGCTTTCTACACAGTTTTTGCAGTGTGATCTGCTATGGATAAACATAAAGTTTAACTACTTTGTATTAGGGTGTTTATTTTCTAATCAGTTAAGAGAAGTGGAAATATTTACTGTCCCCTTTAGTGACTTTTGAACCCATCCTACCCATGCAAAACTAAAATGAGGACACATTGATCAAGTTCTCTGCTTGCCTGAGATCTGATTTTCAAGCCATGAAGTCTCAGCACAGCCTTAGCAATTTAATTCCAGAGTTGTTACTGTTGACAGTGAAGTGGATTAAGTTTTTTTGGCACCCATACAGGATATTTTGCTTTTCCCAATAATCAGCTACTCCTCTTTTCACTGGGAAGCTCTCCCAAATCTGCAGGGTGATTTGGCACTTAGCTCCATTCTGCTAAGGGAGTTAAGAGCGCAGGTCCAAACCTCCACTTAAAAGCTGCTGGAGGGCTTACATAGGCTCTGGAGTGATCCTAAGCCCAGGGCTGAATTTCATTAAAGGCTGTTGACAACCACCAGCTTCCAATTTGTAGCAGATTGGGAAGAAAATGCTATTCATTCTGAAAATATGTACTTAAGCTTCATACAAGTAAAATCAAGAGTGGCTACCTGAGGACACCATTTTGTTAGGGGGATCCTCCAAGCAGCAAAGATCTGTGACTGTGGCCACTGCATTTGGTAAGGGAGACAGAAGCCTGAAGTTCAGCAGCTGTGTAGCCTATGAGAACCACTGGAATCCAGCTGAAGCTAAACAAATTTTTTAAAAAAATACTTTCCTTCTCTTGGCTAGGAGTTACCCACCACACCAAGTTCCTTAGCAGAGGAATATTTTTGGAACCATACTTTCAATTTTTACTCCCTCAACAGATGAAGATTATGTCTGCAACTGTGTGCTTGGAATGGCATGTTTGAATACCTCAAATATTCAGCATGTTTTTGTTAGTTCTTTGTCTCTCCCATGCCTCTTCCTTCTTCTCTTTCTTCCCTTCCACTTCTCTCTCAGAGTTAAAAGAATAGCAAAATATTGTTCAGTTTTCAGTTTGGCTTATTACATCTTCTTCAAGCTTTAAGCTAGCTCATTGAGGCTCTTATCATTATGAACTCAATTTCTGCCACAGTGCTTAATATACACACCCACATTACTTCTCTTAAAACCTTGTTTAAAATTGCATCCAGCTAAAGGGTACCTTTTAGACTACAGATATTCTCTTCATCATGTCCTTTTCCATATTGCACTGATACATGTTCCCATAAGTGACTGTTTAAAGCAATTTTGATTAACAATTCCTGATTCACCGCTGCACACATCTAGTCAGTCATAATTGAGGAATGAAAAAAACTAAGCATATAATAAAGGTAAAATGTCAAAGATGACAATATACAACTTTTGTCTAGAGTTATTATTCCATAGTTAGACAGGGGCCTCTAGGGGAAAACAGTGTTTATTTGCATTCTAATAGAAAGAGAATCCTTTTTTGAAACCTGCCATTATTTCATTGTAAAGCAAGACATGCCTGGATAGACCCTTTGCAGCATTTCTCAGACGTTTCAGTTTCCTGTTAAATTACCATAACCATTTAACGTTTTCAACTGAATCTCCAGTAGGACTGCAACATATAGCATGGAGTCACACATTCAGTTGTTCAGCAAAGAAGATAGCAGCAGTGTGGCAATATGGTTCCATTGCACCACTTAGAGAGGTTTTAGGAGGAAAGATAGACTCTTATTCCTCTAAACGGTCAGACCTCAGTGAGCTGTGATAGGGCTGACTACAGCACATTGCTCCCCTTTGGAAAAGATGGGAAGGAAGAGTGAGGAATTATTGATTACATCTGCATCCTTCTGACAGAAATATCTGAGCTAAAATGAATTGATTCTGTTTAAGGCAGAGTAAAGAATATTCAAATGCAAAAGTATGCACACTGTGTAGGCAAGGGATTATCTATATATGAACAATACCAGAGAGTTTAAAATTGTATTAATTCCTGTGAGAAAGAAACCCGAATACTGAAATCTAGTATTCGTCCTGGAAATATCATAACAGTAAGAGTTTAAGGATGCTTAATTCAGATACTTTTTAGTTCCAGATATATTTTAGTGATTTTCTTTTCTGTGCAAAAAAAAAAAAAAATAATGAGAGATCTTTTATGGATTCCCTTCCCCACCCACTCTGCCCTCAGGAATCATGTTACTGATAATAGAATAACCAAATTATGCTTCTTAGTAAGATCAAATGTAGGAATTCCATTCTGTTGGCTGTGATTCTTCAGGTGTAATTTCAACATGCTATTACTGATTACTGATCTACTTCCATGTCACACGCTGCTTTTCCTCGTGCAAATAGGCAAAGAAATCTTACAGTAAGAAGCTACATCACAGTAGGATGGGTTCTAGGAATTATTTAACATTTAATATTTTTTCCCAGTACAAATCTTGCAGCATAACAGTGTAATTTCAAGGAAGATTCAGAGGACGATTCAGAGACATGATTTGACGTCTGTCCCTTTCCCCCAGAGCAGCAAGCTGAGTACTCACCAGGTCTTCACTCACAGGATGTTACTAACCTAAAGGGACAACCCAGTGACGTATGCAGGAACAAAACATTCTGAGGACATTTCACAATTTAATAACCCACTGGATTATAACTATCAGAAGTCATTTTTGATATTAGTAATACATAGTTAAGTTCAGGTGCTGGCTGAAACTAACATAATTTTCTCATTAAAATTTTAAATTTAAAACCCACCTTTCAGAGGTTTCATGAAGGTTGCATTATAAAACAAGTGACTACCTCACCACTGAAAAACTATCCCCTAATTCTTATGAATTATGATTTATTCAGGGTACACTTATTGTTGAACAAGGATTGTACTCTGTTACACACTGTGATAAAGAGACCAGCAAGACAGTCACTGTCCTTGCATCAATCTAAATGCAAGAATTAAATATAGACAGACAGGGATATCACAGGAAACAGTGAGATAGCATTGGTCAGGACATCAGGGGTGATCTCTGTATAATATCCTAAATTGCTGTATTTTGAAAGTATCTTTAGGCATTTTTGGCAAGAGCATTTTTAAGGTAAGTGGCCAATCTGGAAGAGGTCGAGAGTGAAAACTACGGAGACCAAGCATACAGAACTTTGGAGCTAATGACTGAGTATAATGCTTGGTGTTCAGTAAAAGTCAGTAGGGCAATTCACTAGTCAGACTGTATGATCAGTCACCAAAATCTCATTATATTGCCTCCGTTTTAATTAGAGCTTTCTAATCAAAAGACATGATGAACTCACTAGGAACTTTGATTTTTTTAATAGGAAGTTTAAATAGTTAGAAGAGCAGATCTAATGAATGCCTTTTTTTTTTTTTTAAAAAAAAAAAACACCAGGAAGGTGTTTTGGTGATGTATCAGATTTTTCTAGCATGAACAAACTAAAAGAAGTATAAGCTCACTAGAAAAAGTAGCACACAGTATTCTACTTTCTCTTACCACATTCATGGAAAGTAATTTTATTTTCATACACATGCAAAATTCTTTTCACCACATTTGAGTTCCATTTATTCTGCCAACACACTATTTCTGAAAAAGAGTACACTCACAAAGCACTTTATCAAGTGACAATATAGGCCCTTCTATAGCTGAACAGACCTGCCCATACAGCATTATATAATTCAACCAATGTTATCTCATCCTCACTGATTCAGTTCTTTCACCCATTTTATCCTCTACCTAAAATTATCATCACAGAAGAAAAACCAGAATTTACCCATAGTGGTTTTTCAAGAAGAGACTGCAGGTTTGGGGAGGACTGTTCGTCATGATCTTCCGGGAACTTTAACTGATGTAAGCACTAATGGAATCAGGAGTCTAAATAACAGTTTTTAAATTGGCCTAGGAAGTCTTAATGGACGATCTCTCTTCTACAATAACACAAAGACAAAAAGGTTCACAAGAATCAGAGGAAGTATACATACAGCAAGGAGAGGAAACATTCACTCACATCAAGAAATAGAAAGATTGATTTTTCCTGTGACTTTATATACATAATATGCATGGAGAAACATAAAAAAATAGACTTTAATATGTAAAGAGCATGTTGAAATACATCAGGGTATACAAACACTTTCAGATCTGAAATATTTTCTTAGCTAGAATCATAGGACTGTCTGGGTTGGAAGAGATCTGAAAGATCACCTACTTCCAACCCATCTACCATGGGCAGGGACACCTTCCACTAGACCAGGTTGCTCAAAGTCCCATTCAACCTACCTGATTAAAAAAATTAGCTAACAGGCTCTTTGTGTGATGGAAATCTGACTCATCAATAAACTCATCAAGGTAAAGTCCACCTTTTCCTCAGCTTCTTTGCATCTCTGTTTCTGGAGGCTTCTTTGCCACAGGGAGCCAACACACCATGCAGGATATGGTCATAATAAGTTACATTATGATGAGAAGAGAGGGCAATGAGCACTGTGCAGAGGTAACTGGTGTGAGTGAATGGGGACAAAGACACCATTGCAATTCAATCCATGCCTAATTATGTCTGAAGGACTGTGCAGAGTACTAGACTGTGTCAGTTAATACAAGCTGCTTGATACTTTTATTGATTTCTAAGGCTCTGAGTCAGCACACAAACAGATGCTGGAGTTTTAACTCAAACAATATACTCAAGAATATGTACTGCTGCAGCAGGGCATTTTTTCTTAAGCCTGCACATCAGCATCACACTGAAGCTCTACATAAATCTGTGCTGACATCATGACTGAGCAATTTTGGTGAATGGAAATATTAGCTTAATGATAGTTCTGCATTACATATTTTCACTATGTAGCTGGACTGTTTTTAAAGGACTGTTTTTAAATCATTCCCACTGATTTCAGTGTAGAAACAGAGGTAGACTTTAGTGCATCTGAGATTCTACAAGATTTGAGCAGATTAATTGCAATCTCCTTTTATATTCTCTCATTTTAGGAGCAATTACAGAGGTAGTGAGCTAATGTCCAAGTCTCCTTGTATCTGTAATATCTGATGTATTTTGGAGGTTGACAATTTACATTAATATTAGGTTGTGAGAAGCAAGGTATATTTAGATATTTTGGTTATAATATAGTAAATATCAAGGAAGAGTACACATAGGAAGTGCAGAGTGCTTAAAAATTTGTTCCTTTCATATAAATACACAGTATCAGGGCTCAGGTCTTGTAGCTGAATACATTATCATGTATTACACTGCTCACATGCACACTCCTAGTTTATGGCAAATGCAATGCAATTCAGTTCAGCCTTCTTTCATTGCAGATTCTTGCATTTACTGTTTAAAGACGTGCTCTCAGACCAACTAAGCTCACTAGACTAATTTTTCCCCCACTAATGGTAAGAAGCCCTATCACAGTGCTGCCTTAAGGAGAGGGGGAAAAAACTTTCCAAGACAACTTTATGTGGGTAAAGTAGAGAAGAGTTCTTTACTTATAG
>JAWWEE010000040.1:31683570-31694219 GCA_035221455.1 Xenops minutus
TACATGTTTCTCAGGCATGGTGTTCCAGCTCTTATCTGACCTTAAGATAGCTAGCACAGGGTGAGAGGTTGCTAGCTACTCTGAATGCAAGAAACTACATAGAAGTATAAAAATCTACAAATTCATGAAAACCCTACGGCAACAACAGGAAGTACTGTCTTTGCAGTAGCCAAGGAAGTAATCTTGTCTATGAAAGATGCCTATTTCCCTCTCCCCCATTATTGTGACCACATTATGGCAAATAACATCCTTAGAAGGAAGTATTCTCCTTTGGGCTCTCGCTAAGGCAGTTTTTATAGAAGCATATTTAGAATTAGTCTATATTTGAAATTACTTATAGAAAAGGGGTAACATGAGTCATCAGCAATAATATAGATGAGTCATGATAGTCCTCGGCAATACTGGACGTTGTATATAAACTTCAGTTTGAAAACATCAGATCTTTACTAAAATCACTGAGTAGAATTCTTCAAGAAGTATTTGTATCACTCTCAATATTAACCATTTTCTAAAAAAAATTATCACAGACTAAGGGAATAGAAAAGAGAGATGGTGAAAGGAAGAAAGAGAAAAGTTGGATAGAGGAAAGTTTGAATCACATCATACAAAGAATGAGAAAAAGAAGAAAAAAATAATCAATGGAAATTGCCAGTGATCTTATTTGGTACTCAGAAAACCCAAACCTTTTCAGATTCTAATGCCATGCAACCTTTAAGAAGCTTAAGGCTTCTAAACAGAAATCCTTCAGATGTAGTTCCAAAGGATTTTGAAATGTTAGTAGAAATTTTCTAGGAGTGAAAAAACAAGAGTCCAAAAATCCCTGAACAGCACTTGTAAATTCAAATATTTATTTTGTTTTTAAAAAACCAACAACACTAAGACAGAGATAGAATAACCTAGCAGCATTTTTCATACAGCTGCTTTATTTTTAAACATACTGAGGAGGGCTCAAGGAAAGAAAGCCTTATCAGCGTTTTAAGGATAAAGTGCAAAGTGTCATTCACTAGGGAAATTGGCTTGAATTTCCATCTCCCCACCCTCCTCCAATTCAAGATTTATTTAATGTGATCAGACTGAGATTGATCAGGGCAGAAGACAAGAGAACTGCTTTTATGCACATCTGGTCCCAAATTTCAGTGGCTCACAAGAGAGTCTCACTCACAGTTAAATGAAATTCATTAAATACGCCCACATATATGTTGTATTTATGACCAAACTTTATCCGACAGTATTCATACTTTTTAATACTAAGCAAAAAGGATGCAAGCAGGATACAGCTGTTCAGCTACTTTCTATAGGCAGTAACTAAAGAGCTATCATGGAAACTGATTATGAGCAGTAATTTATTATTTATGACCAGTAGTTCATTTCCCATGAACCTTTCACAAGAAAGTATAGCTCCTGGTAGAACATAATAGTGCACATAGATCTCTGCCATCAGCTTTGGGTACAATTCCCAAGTGAGTATAATTGTCTCATATAGTCTCTTCTATCAAAGCCCCATTTTAATGTAACCTAAGGTCTTGTTTGTGTTGAGTTCTCTGGCCTCTTCCAGAACCTTGTTTAACTTTTGATAAGAAGCCTTTTTATTTTGAGTCTAAATATTAAATTTCTTTAAACCTTGGGCAAATCTGATACATTATTTTAATATTGGGAGGAAGAACTCGAATCCCTTTTATGTTTCAATAAAAAATTTTTATACCCTTTCAAGTCTCTTCTCCTATGTTAAGAAATGGAGAGGGGAAGATGTTCTCTCTCTTCACAAGAAATCTGTTACCTGTTCTGTTATAATCCTAGCTGTCCCTATTCCCTGTCCCAAATACAGCAGAATTCCTCTTCTGTGAGAAGAGAAGTGCAGTCATGATATCCCTGAATCCCAGCTACTACAAAAGATTTAGTAATTCTGTACCTCTCAGCGTAAAATCCTTCACAATACACACTCTAGAATGACATTTGAAGGAATAGTTTTGGAGAAGACCCGAGAAATCAGTAACACAAAACATAAGCCTTAGTATCTGAAATTTTGTAGAGACATTCAAGATAGTTTCTTGTTTTCTTCCCTCATTATTAAGAACAATATACAGAATGTCTACTTATAGACAGTTTGATCACTGATATTTTAGGAAAGAGCAACTACAAAAATAATTATTCAATCCAGTTACAGGGTTGATGAACAAACATCTAGTGTCAGTATTCTTGATCTTTGTGAAATTAAGAACTAAGAGCTGCTTTTTTAATGAATAAATAAATAGCAGATGCTCAAGTGTGTGAATATATTATGTAGATGAGCTGAAAATATTTTTCAATATAGCATATTTATTAATCCTAGAGTAAGTATGCTTTGATGACTGCACTGGCTTGATCACAGTGTAATTTCACAAACTACCAATCACACAGTTATAGACTGTATTCAAACTCCTTTTTTTTAAGTTAAAAGTGAAACATTGTAGTCTTACCAAGCGAAGCTAAAACTGATTTGTGACAGCTGAATCAGCAGGGTCATTAAAAAATTTCCATCTATGGCAAAGTTAAAGAACATGGAGTAATTAGCTTAATTTGTACCTTATGAGCTAATGTTGCCATCTTCATCGTCTGATGCCTGCATCCATGCCATGTATTCACAACAGGCTCAAGCTGTCATCAATAGAAACATAAGTGCTAATGTTACGAGAAAGAATCTCCACATCGTAGTCATACTCCATTGTGACCAATGATGCACATTTTATATGCAAGAAAGTCCTCAGTACAATCTATTTTTACTGTCTTCTGTAACTGCAGAAAGACCTTTTCCTTCTATTACTTTTTGACACTTCATATGCTGATGGGAAAGAACATACATAGTCACCTGGAGTATTAATTCAAAGGAATACTCTAATTAAAATTTGCTGCAAAAGAATTTTTACTGTGGATTCAAACTGAAATTATGGGAGGAATTTGTTTCTAGATTTTAGTTACTTTGGAGAATAAGAACTCATGTGCCACTTCCACTCTGTACATTAGCATTGACCTGTCATTGGTTTTAAACTTTTATCCCTTGAAAGAGGAAACCTTTTCTATAAACTAAATCATTTTTGCAGAACTAAAGAAAATTATGTTCTCCTTTTCACTCACTGTAATTTTTCCCTTTTGAGTTTTTCTCCTAGATTACTAAAAAACTACAAAAATAAACCTGTTATTAAACAGATAATCAGAGTTCACCAAATTTTGAAAAATTTTTATAATTTTTATAATTTTTAATTAGAATAACAGTGATGAATTTTGGATATTACTTATTTTTTAATACTTAGAAATGTCTAAGAAGGCTATAATTAAATAAAATAGCAATGTATCTTTAAGATCTAAGAGTATCTTAACAAACATGCTGTTTACAGGTTTTTCTAAACCCATGTCTAAGCATAATAAAATGCTAATTAATTTTAATATCATTCCAGATTCTCAAGCTTTTAGCCAAATATTAAGTTTAAGGTAATATTCTACATGCCCCCAATTGAAATTGCATATAAACAGATGTTAGCAGTGGGTTTTTTTACAGAAGAAAATTAGTTACAGATGGTTGGAGAGTTAAAAGTAGCTATATAATATTCAAATGCTAATGTGAAAAAAAAATAACATCAAAAATCATGATCTTCAAAATCTTACTGAAGGCATTAAAGACCACATTTCCTGAAATTAATTTACTTTTCTCCTGTTTCACAAGCAAAATATGCATCACCAGCCTCTTCATCCCACCATCAAGTACATCTAGCTCAAAAATTAACCTTTCTGCTGAAAAATATATATCTGTAATCATTTCCTGAAAGATTCTTTACCAATATATTCAAAAATGAAATGAACACATCATTCAAAAAGCATTCATTTTACTAGGTTCAAATAACTCTATGTATCAAGGAGCAATACATGTTCCTTCTTTTCAATGAAATTATCTGCCCCATCAAAAATGAATGGCATTGCTGATAGCTTAGTACTATTTCTATCAACATTAAGAAACATTCTATTAACCTGTGACTGGTTGTAGAATATATTTCATGTTTCTTTGTTGGGGAAACTTGAAAAAAATTCAAACTGTTGCTTATAAGAAAAAGTTAAAAAAAGAAAATGAATAATCAATGCACTTTGGAAGGTACCTCTTCAAAACAATAAAATCCAGAGTAAAAGTAAAACTTGGCATTTCATAATCATGACAGGCTACTCAAGAGTCATTACTGACCACCCTGCGCAGAAAGAAAATGCCAGCATATTGGCTCATCATTTTCATTCCTCATAAAAGAAGAGGAACAGGAGGATCAGAGCACAGGGAAAGATATGACAGGAACAATTAACCTTAACATACAGTCATTTAGGACTTGTTCTGTAAAGTTGCCATCTAGGTTTTTTAGGAATCTTCTGGTCTGGATTGTACCAGCTGCGTGATGCTCTCAGTTAGTTTCTGCCACGTTGAAGTCCCCTTTATGGACATGAGTAGTAGATTTGGAAGTGTCCCTTAATTCCTCAAAGAATAATTTGTTGGCATCATTGTCCTGGCTGGGAGGTCTGTAGTAGACTCCCACAAAGACATCCACGTTATTTGTTTGCCCCTTGATTCTCATCCAGAGGCTCTCAACTGTGCCATTGCCAGCTGTGAGCTCCATATATTCTAACCCTTGTATTACATACAGTGCCACCCCTCTGCCTCTTTGCCTTGTCTGCCCCTCTTGAAGAACCTATAACCATCCAACTGGGCACTCCAGTCACAGGTTTCATCCTACCAGGTTCCATTTATGCCAGTGATGTCAGGCAGGGCCAAAACTCTTAGCTCCTCTTGTTTGTTCCTCATGCTGTGTGCATTGGTGTAGAAACATTTCAGGTGTGGTATATTGTAGCCAACACCTCCTGAAGCAGATTGAGAAATCCCATTAGTGCTCATTTCAGCACACCATCCCATTGCTCATCACTGGCAAGCGTGGTTTTGTCCCTTTGCCTCTTCCAAGATAGTTTAAAGCTCTATCAACAAACCTACTAGCTGCTGCACTGAATCTTTTTCCCCTCTGAGAAAGGTGCATCAGGTGTCAGTAGACCAAGTGTTGAGTAGAGTATCCCCTAGTCAAAAAAACCAAATTTTTCTCATTACACCAGCCTCGGAACCACTCATTGACCTGATGGATCTGCCTATTCCTATCAGTATTATTCCTTATTACTGCAAGAATCAAGGAAATTACTACCTGAACTCCTGATGCCTCAACCAGTTGTCCCAGGGCCCTGAAGTCCCAGGAGTTGGACTCAATGATCCTTGTGGGTCCCTTCCAACTGAGCATATTCTATGATTCTACGATACACCTCCTTCCACATCTTGCATCTCTTGGTGGCTTAAACTTCTTTGAGACTAAGTACACCAATTTTATGGCTGATGAATCATTTCTTTGTAAAAGGTACTTCCCTGGAAAACAAGAAAAAATCCTACATTATGCTTCTACTAGGCTTCTTCTACTCAATTTTTTATTTGCTTGTTTTTCCAGAAAGATACATTAGCTCTCCAACAAAAGTCTTCATCTTTTCCCAGTGGTGTTATAGACACTGTGTCAGAAAGCTACCACCATAATTTTCTCGGTGGCAAGATTCCATTGAGAGAAAGTTACAGCTACAGCTCCAAATAAGTGATCAAAACAATATTATTGACTAAAATGAACAAAAAGATTGTTTTTCAAAACACCATGTTTCATCAAGTAAACTTAGCAGTGTTTTGAAAGTCCTGATTACATTCAGTCCTCTCTGGGAAGAGTTTATACTGTGGCTGCAGTGGCATGGGGTCCTCCATGGACTGCAGGGTGGTTATCTGCTCCACCATGGCCCTCTGTGGGCTGCAGGGAAATCTCTGCTAGAACATCTCCTTCTTTTTCTCTGACCTTGCTGCCTGCAGCGTTATTTCTCCCACATTTTCTCACTCCCCTCTAAAAGCTGCTGCACATTTTTTTTCATCCTTTCCTTTCTTAAATATTATCGCAGAGATGCCACTTGCATCCCTGATGGGCTCAACCTTGGCCAGCAGCGAGTCCATTTTGGAACCACTGTAAATGGATGTACCCTACCTGCAGACAGCTCCTGGTGTCTTCTGACAGAAGCCACCCCTAAAGCCCACCTACTACTCAAACTTTGTCACATAAACAAAACACACTCAGATTAATAGAGATTAAATTTGAAAATTATTTAAAGCAGGTGGTGATCTGTCCCTTATAACCCCAAAAGGGATTAACGTGCATTTTGACAAGGGCACGTAGAGGTAGGAAAAGAACATCCTTAAACCAAAAGAGAGTAGATTTAGGTTAGATATTAGGCAGAAATTCTTTATTGTGAGGGTGGTAAGACACTGAAACAGGTTAACCAGATGTCCTAGTTACAGTGGCCAGGACCAGTTAATCACTGTGTGGATATAACCAAAACTGTGTATTCTGCACCCTCTGTGACATTTCTGATGAACAGTTAATAATGGATCATTTGCAGCAGCTGCCCAGGATAATTCAGCTACCTGAGATATCAGGCTACAAGCTGGGTGTTAAAGAACCCTGTGAGACAGGGAAGTATTCCGTCTTCCTACCAATGACTCAGCCATAGTAACTCTGCTTCAGGAAGGTATTAATACCTTCTCACACAGCCTGAGGGGTCATGTCTGTTAATGGGCCGTCAAAGCTTCCAAAAATATCCCATGACTCACAGAATTAAATCACCCATTGTGAAACTCCTTGCCCTGGGGGAGATACTGGGCATTCCCACCCAACCCTAAGTATATATAATCTTTGGGTATTGGGACTTTGGGTACCACTCTTCAGATCCAGAGAAGGACCAAAACCTCAATAGGACTACAACTGCCACTCTTGACCAGACTGCAAGCATCATCCTCATAAACAGGTTTTTCCCTTCCTTTTACTTTGTACTCAGAGGGACCACATGGTGCTCAGCAAAGAGACAACCAAACACCAATGTGTCCATGCACCAGGGTGCTGGGTTATACCTCTGTTTTTTGTGGGTTAAAACCAATTTTTCTCTGTATCATTGTATTGTAATCTTTTTAGTAAATTGTATCTCTGACTTGTATTCTCTCTTGAGTCTGGTTCATTTCTCCCACCAGTTGACCTTTAAACCAGCACACCAGAGAACTTGAGGGTACCACATCCGTGGAAGTGTTCAAGGCCAGATTGTATGGGACTCTGAGCAACCTGGTCTAGTGGAAAGTGTCTCTGTCCATGGCAGAGGGATTGGAACCAAGTAAACTTTAAGGTCTCTCCCAACACAAATCATTCTTTGATTCTGTGATTAAAACAGTACTTGAAATTAGTAGCACATCATACCTGGACTTCTGTATAGCATCTAAAGTGAATAACAAAAATAGTCATAATGCAGTCTTTCTACATTCAAGATTATATATGCTTCAGTGACCAACAAAAAGTTCTGTTAATTTTCAATCTCTAAAGAGTGAGACAGCCTTAATAGTGTTTCCTCTATGAAATTACATAAACTTTAATCTTATACTAACTTCTCCAAATAGTGTTGTGGTCTTGCTCTAGGCTGGGTCATCCTCCTGCCCTCAGAGGAATGTACTAAAGCTGTATTTCAACTACTGCACATTTGTGTGATGGAAGTACCACCAGGTATTAACCAGTATTTGCTCAATACCAAGAAAGTCTCTATTGTCCTAACTAGTGTTTCCTTGTGTATAAGGGTAGCACAATTATGTCCTTATTCTTCATGAAAATATATTTTATTCTTTCATTTTCAATGCTTTGTTTTCACTTAAAACTCCTAAAAAACACAATATATTTTTCTGCAATCTTCCGAAAACTAGTCTTTCCAGATTTTAGATTCTGAGAAGTAAAAATAAAAATAAAATCAGTTCATATAGAACTAGATTTTTTTGCATTTGGTTATTTTATTAGCGTTATCATTCATAGACTCATGCTTGTGAAAATCCACCATATCTGAAAGTCCTTGCAGCCCTGAAAGCCACCTTTTCAGCATACTAGTAAAAAAAATAGCTAACCTCTCCACCCCAAAACAATTTATAACCTAAGATAATGTCAACATCAACACAAAAAATTTAAGAACACTGCAGAAGAAAAGAGAGGATAGCAAGCTATTAACAAGGGAAATAAATGATGTAGGGTGGATTTTAACATAAACAGGGTCTTAATTAGGGACAGATTTGGAGAGAGAGAGAAAAAAATTCCTGCAATAAAATAATTAGTGGCAGTGGTTTACATCAACACAAAATTAGGACAGACAGTTAACAATTAGAAAATAGTGCTTCCTTGGTGGTGTCAGTCAAATGGCACAGAGAATCAAACATTTCCAAACCTAATAAAGGGCCAGATGTCAGGTGGAAACAGTCATCTTCTCTCTTTTTGTCACTATAGTTTTAAGAACCTGTAGTACTCCTTTTCTTTTTCAGGTGCTTTGAAAGTGAAATGTATTATTTGAAAACCAAATACCAGACACTCTCTAAAAAGAAGACAAAAACATGAATAGGCAAGGAGGAGGGTAAAGAGGAGCTGTCAGATTTTCAATCTGGATATTCATCATACGTGGTGCTCAGGAAGCTTGTTCAGAAAAACTCTCTATGTATGACCACGAAGGGGTTAAGTCAGAAACTACTAAGTTGAAAACAGATTATTTAGATTATAAGTATAAAAGGCTTACTATCTTAGAAGACCTTAGGCAGCTTTGACATTTTTGTCCTATTGAGATTTATATACCGACATATTTGACAAAAAAATAAAAAGATAATTTACAGCCAACTAACCATAACCTGTCTGTCCTCTGGCCTCCTTCTGAAGTGGCTTTAGAGCCACTTGGAAGCTACAGCAAAGCAACCTCTTGTCTAACCTGTCAGAGGCAGCAGAAATATTCACTATGGACTGTACTATTTACATTCTATCCTTGGCATTTGGTAAATACAAGATTGTTTTTATTTTTTTTTTTTTTACAACCTGTGTCTGTAGTTCTCTATAATTTCTCTGACACAGCGACTATCTTGTGTCACAGTGGGTCTATTTTGGATGAGTCCTCTGGGTGATCCGAGGTGTGTGCTGACTGACATACAGCACTTTGGCAGACCTTTCCGGAAGCCAGTGCCCCAAAGCATCTTGTGGTGAATCCTACCACAGCCCTACAAAGGTTGTTAGCAGCATTGTGCTTAGCTGCCAAAGAAGCATTTACAGTTTCTTACTCTTGAGGAAAACCATACATTAGTTCTAAGCTGGTCAAGGAAATCTTCAACTATTAAACCAACAGCTTCAATTGCTTTAGTCCTCTGTTACCTAATTGCACTTCTCTAATACGCCTCTTTCACCTCCATGTCCCTTTTGTCTTTCCTTGCTATGCTGAGATCTCTCCACAGAAAAACTAAAATTACCTTTCTCACTACCACTTGTTCATTCCTCCCACTTCCAACCATGGCTCATGAGTCTTGTCTGAGCAGAAAGGCCTTGAGCAGGGGCCATGTAGAACTGTGTCGCTGAACTGAGTGTACCAGTGAGAACCTTCACCTGGATGGCACCAGTTACAACTCTTGGGCCTAAGGAATAGCTGGGATAAATACTGTCAATTATTAATGTCATGCTCCTGACCAAGCATCTGCACAGACTGTGCATTACTGGTTGACACGAGGTATTTTAGGGCTTTTCAGATACTGGGATGTTCCAGCTGTTGGGGGTGAACAAGGACAAAAATGGCATACAAATCATTCCTGCAAGTACAGTAATGGCCTAGCATGGAAAAGAAACTATCGATGGCACAGCTTGTGTTTCTAAGTAAGTTAATGGGATGGTTCAAGGAGTAGAAGACAAAAGATTATAAACATAAGGAGATTTCCTGAACATTGTGTTATTTGAGTCCAGCAGAGATTTTGTGTGCTCAGTTGTCTGATTTTTCTGCATAAGGATCCTGAGGTAGAAAACATAAAAAAGAGCATCTAAAACTCCTGCTCCTGGAAGAGTTTCGTTTAAAAGAAATTCCATGTTATTGAAGGCCAGAGTCACACATTGAAGGGAAGGAAGCTAATTTTACAGATATTCATCCTGTTCTGGGTAGCAGGGCTCCCTGAAAGTAAACCACCAAGTTCCTAATCTCTTCTGAAATTTAGGCCACTGCCTTTAATTTACTCTTCTGGGAGCAAAGATTATAGAACTAGCAAAAAGAATAATGAAAAAATTCATTTTAATCTATAAATGGCACTAGGGTTTTATCTTAATACCATTTCCACTTGCAGTTACTACTCACAAGGGGATCTGCTGTAGTGTTTAACATATTTGATACCAATGGCAGTGATGATTCCAGGAGCTGAGTCAACTGACATAGTGAACTGCCACTGCAGCACTTTGTTGGAGTGAAGAAAGCATCTGGGACTCAAATATCTGATGGGCTTTACTTATGACAACAGTAAGAATTTACTGTGCATTAATCTTTAAAATACTCAATCTACTAAGCTTTTAAGAGTTAACAGCATGCAGAAAAATGTTTATTCTGTCATGGTAATCTTTGAGACGTATATATCCTCGCATGCTCTCTACCACTCAACTCCTATCTTTCTCTTGGACTATACCAGGGTGTCATGGGTTTAAGATTGATTTCTGTTGAAAGCCTCTGAAAGTTTCCCTCCATCCTATAGAGCAGAGCCAATGAGG
>JAWWEE010000040.1:31694319-31756358 GCA_035221455.1 Xenops minutus
CCTGAGCCACCCGGCAGGGACAGGACCTGCTGTGCCAGGGCCTGGGGCTCAGGGCTTGGCCTTTGGGCTTCCTCAAAGCAGCCCAGGCTTTTCTCAGCATTGCAGGTGCCTGCTCAGAGCCTTTGCCTCCCTGCAATCAGGGCCTGCAAGGATCTGCTCTAACGAGTCCCTGGGGAGGCTTTGTCAGTCCCTGCCCTCAGTGGGGCCCATGGATGCTTCAAGGGACTGGGAGTTTGGCTTCTGACTCCTTGAGCAGCTTCTTCAGTCTTCTCTCAGTACTTGGGAATCATTGACTCATCCCCAAATACACCATGGGGCTCATTAAAATACAGAAAGCTCTCATGAGACATTTCTTTTCCGTCCATTGTCTTCAAAACAATTCCAAAATAAGTCTTCAAGAATTTTGCATTTTCTTTTAATCATGGGAATATTTAATTATTTTTCAGTTCAGAGAAGAGGTGGTAGAAGTGTTACCTAAGTGATCTCAACACTGAGTGTCTCCTCAGGAGACCTGGACTGACCCTGGATGGACCACCTGCTCCTCACCCCCAGCCTCACCAGGTCTGACATTGCCCACCTGGGACTGACATCACTGTTCTTGTCTCAGACTTCTGCCCTGAGCTCTGCAGATGGATGTTCCAGCCCCACTGCCCCATCTCTCCCCTGCTGTCCTTGGAGACCTGCCTGCACACAGGCACACCAGAATTGTTCCTGTTTGTAACAGAAGACACTGGGAGCACGAGCAGGTTTCATGAACAAAACCCACTCTGTAACCACATGCTCAGTACGAGCTGCCTCTAATAATGTCACCTTTGTACAAGGGATGAAGGGCTGTTGGATGGGTCAGTACACAAAGAGAGATACAAACATGATGAAGAGCTGGCTGAGGAGACATTCACACTCATGAGGACAGGCAAGCTTTTACCTCCTGAGGCTCAAAGCAGCTGCACAGGGGACAGGGATCTGAAGGGAGGAAGAGGAAGGGGAGGAGAGAACTGGAAAGGGCCTCTGTGTGGACAGTCTGTGTGTGAGAAGGTGACTGCAGAGATGGTCAGTGTGCCAGGACAGGTGTGAGCACATGAACCATTAGAGGAACTCAGTACAGTGGAACAGGCAGAATGGTGGTTGATAATGTTACAGGGGAAGAAACATCCCTTGGTCGTGGAATTGGTGTCTTGAGAGTGACAACAAACCAGGGTTGCACCATCTGTGCAAGAGGCCAGAAGTGCAACCCAGAGAAGCACAGGCTGCACAAGGTCCCTTGGGTGAGGAGTGAGACATTGAATGACCCCAGTGGGTGACAAGTCTGGGGCCCTAAGGCAGCAGAGCACTGGCATGGACATTCAAAGGATAGGCCCTGCCTTGCTAACCTGATTGTCTTCATGAGGAAGGAAGTTCCTTTGTGAACAAGAAGAGCTCAGTGGATGCTTTGTAGCTCAGGTTCAGCAAGATATTTGACTGGGTCTCCATCACTGTTCTCTTACCCAAGTGAGGCCATCACAGCCTTGATGGGCCAACAAATGGGCAGAAAGGCAGCCTTTGGCTCATGCTCTGCCTAAAAAACTTAAGGACCAACAAAGCCATCTGGGTTACCTTGTCACAAATGGAAATCAGGTCAGATATGCAGGACTTTCCTCTCCTGAAGCTGTGCTGGCTGTGACCAATGACTGTCTTGTCTTTCAGGTGGTTTTTAATACCTTCCAGAACAATCTTCTCCATAACTTTACCAGGCACTGAAGTGATTGTGACAGGTCTGAAGCATCTGGGGTTCTCCTTGTCCTTCTTGAAAATCAGGACATTCATCAGCTTCCAGTCTCCTGGGACCTCCCTGGATTCCAAAGACTACTCAAAAATCATCAAGATGGGTTTTGAGCAGACAGAAGCAGCTCTTTGAGGATTCTGGGAAAAATCTCATCAGGCCCCAGAGATTTGTGTGATTTCAGCAGGAGAAGCAGATCCCACACAGTTTCAGGGTTGACTGGGAGTTGATCATTGTGGAGGTTTGGGTTGGCTCCCTGCCAAACCCAACTGCCGGCCTCCCAGATTCCCCACTCCCAAGAGAGAAGGAAAAAAAACCCAAAGACAATTGTAGTAAAGGTATATATATATTCATATATATTAAAATTATATACAATCAAACACTATGAATCTACAGAATAAGAACCCCAAATAACTCCAAAAGGGAAAAGGAGGGAAAGGGAAATGGGACAAAAATGGGTAAAACCAAACAAAACAGATACACACACTCATATACTCAGGGCAAAGTTCAATAAGTAACTAATACAATAAATTCTCCCCAAAACTCTCCTTAAGAGAACCAGGTCCTTCCCCTCCATGCAGCTGGGACAGCAGTTTCTCAGACAGGCCTCAGCTCATAGAGATAAGAGCTGAGCTGACAGAGAGCTGATGTCCTCCAAGCACACTACAGGAAGACAGAGAGAAGAAACCTTCCTCCTTTCTTTGTATACCCCTGATTACGTGAAGGAATGGTGTGGAATATTTCCTTAGTTATGACCCTGTTACCAGGGAAGGCCTAAACCAAAACCAAGAAAACTAAACCACCACTACTAGTGAAAGCACATGCAGACCACTCTCTGGAATCACCCACACACCCACACACCCACACACACACAGATCTGCAGGTCCCCTGAATGCCAGTACAGATCCCCTGGCATCTTCATCCCCCTGCCTAGACCCAGGCCCCCATACTTGCTGGCAGCTGCAGCCCGAGGTTTGCTGGTGAATGATAGAGTCACATCACACCCACCCATAGTCTGGGGACAATGCAGACACTGTTTCTCTCAGAAACTGGCACCAGCCACATGGGCTGTCCAACTCCAGCTGCCAAGCACTGAGCCCCTATTGACTTCACTCACATTGGTCACCCCCAGGAGCTGTTTTTTGGGAACACACACCCCAGTGGAGAGGCAGAGACCCCCAGCCACTGAGGCAGGTGATACTGGGATACCATTTTTTCCAGTAACTGACCCCACAGACTGTGGGGCACCCACACCCCCAGTCTGACTCCAGCTTCTGATATCAAATCTGCTCACAGCTATTCCCCCAGTAACCGGCACCAAGTCCTTGCAGGACACATGGAATGATGAGTAAGATTACACAGAGAGATTTAAGAGAAAACTAATATAATGGTCCATCAGTTACTGTGCCTGGAGAGGTGTGTTCTGCTCTTTGTCTACCTTATTTTCATCTGTCAAGTTTGTGTCTGTGTATTTTTATGACTTCTTCCTTTTCTAAATGAGCCTTTTGTATTGAAAAGGTCCTTGACCAGATACCCTCAAGGAGTAGCTACTCTCTCCTTCCACAGACCCTTACATTTCTTAGCCTATTCTTTTCCCTAAATTACATTTTTTGCAGGGCTTGTATGCCAAGTTCGAGCATCCCCATACACTGTTCTAAAACACTAGCATGAAAATGTTTTCTACTTGATTCTAACTCTGTAACTCAAACTCAATTTGATTTTTTAATTGTCACGAAGCTCATTCCTTGTCTTTGGAGAACTTTATGTCACACTTCTCAGATACTCATGGTTATGACTATGAGAGCTTATATGGTCTTGTATTGCAATGTTACACCATTATTGTATAAAATACTGTTTTATGTATTATGCTGTATTTTTCTTATTTGCACTTATTATTGCAAAATACAGAAATAAAAGCTCTCTTTCTATATAATACCTAGATTTGGGTCCAAAGAGTAAGTTTAAATAAGATGGGTTTATAAAAATGAATATATTTATTATGTGTCCCAGCTCAGGAAAAAAAAAAACATTTCTGTATTACTTTTGCATTTTAAATGGCATTTTTTGGGAGACCCATATATGACTTCCTAAGTTAGGCAACATAATTATATTTTCAATTACACCATTTCTATCAATCTCTGTTTGTTCTGATGTGATTACTTGTGGGTAGAGGTCTTGGCTAACCTTTTTGTGACTTGAGAACAGCCATCTGTTATTGCTGAATGAGATATTGAGGAACTTCAGTCACACACATTTCTAAAATTTCATGAGTCTGGCAAGGGAGAGACTGCTGCAGTACTAAAATTTAGTTATTTTTTTCTATATTTTCAGTGGTAGAATTTCAAGATAAACATTTAAACAGCATGATGGCAAACACTTGACTAAGAAAGAGATCAGTAACTAATGGTGGTTTTGCTCACATTTGACAGAATTAGGAAACAAAGGCATTATGAGGTAAATTCAGGGGACTCAGAAATTTAGGTTCATGTTATTCCTACATTAATATCCATGTTATCAATTACTATCACTGCTGTCATTCTGCCTACAGAAGTATGATATTAGGTCAAGGATTTTACAAATCAATATCAAGATAAGTCCTCCCTAAAAGATTTAGTTCATGCAAAACACAAAGGTTCAGAAAGTAGAAAGCATGGAAAACAATGTAAACAGGGAGCATAATGTGTTGATTTGCAAACACAACTGTCTTCTGCATTGTTTTCTTGAGTGTGTTTTATGTGTATCAAATCTCACACTTTCTGTGACAAGTGCAGTTGTTCCCACTTACATTCTCTTATCATACACAGTTGCTAGCAAGGCATGTCAATGTTTTACTCAGCATCTGTATTTTATAGTACAGTAGAGAGGCTATGGTGTTGTACTGCATTTAGAAAACTTTCCTAATAGGGCTAACAATCAAGGAAAAGTTCTGCTAAAAGACACATTTCCATCAGCAGCTTTTTTTGCCCTGAGATATGAACAGCATAGATTGGTGCCTGTGCAGCCTGACAAGTAATATGTCCTACAATGGAGTTCAGAAATCTAAAAAAAAAACAGAGGAAAGGAGAGGGAAATATCCAGGAGGGGATGTTTTCTTGGGGTGAAAAGGTGGGGGGAATACACTTGCCCTTTCATAAACAGAAATAGGGCAAAATAAAGACCAGCAGAGAACGCTGTCCAAGGTAATTCTAGCTTAATGCAATCTGGAAAAGCACTTCACCAGTCTCATCATCTGTCATCGATATAAACATACTCACATTTTCTGGAAGCACTATGAAATAGTATCTGTTTTTAAAAAGCAGAATTTGCAAGCATAAATCATTTGTCCAGAATGCACAGAATAATTTTTATAGTGCTGTTTTAACATAAAAAATATAGTGAAAATGGTAAATTATTCTAAAGGCAAAATAGCTAGAAGGTATAACAAACCTAAATGCATAACTACAACATACTTTCTAACTAAATTTATCATATTTTCATTAAACTTTATGCAAAAATTGTCATTCATAGAAATATAGGATCATAGAATCCCAGGTTGGAAGAGATTTCATGGATTATTTGGTCCAATTTTTCTTGTCAAAAGCCCATTCTAGACAAAACTAACTTGTGCCCATTACTGTTCCTCTTTTTATGTGACTACACATGATTCTCTATCTTTTTTTTTGACGCGCTTTAAATGCTGGAATATGGTGATAAGGTCTCCCCTAAGCCTTCTTTTCTCAGTGCCAAACAAACCCAGTTCCCTCAGCCCTTGCTCATATGACTGGCTTCACAGTTCTTTAATCATGTTTGTGGCCCTTGCCTGAACCCTCTCCAACCAGTCCACAGCTGGTTGCTGGTTGCACACCAGAGACCAAAGCTGAACACTGTGCAGACTGATAGGTGCTGAGTAGAGTGGGAGAATGACTTCTTTATCTCTTGGTGATGCCTTTGTTGATGCAACCCAGCATCCCTTTGGGTTGGTCTGCCAGAGGGAACACTGTTCACTCATACTGTACTTGTCCACCAGGACCCCCAGGTCCCTTTCCAGAAAGCTGCTCCTCAGCTAGGTATATCCCAGCCTGTGCCGCACTCCTGGACTGTGTTTTTCCTGGTGAAAGACCTTACACTAGTCCTTGTTGAACTTCATAAGGTTCTTGTTAGCTCACTTTTCCAGCCTATCCTAGTCTTCCTGCAGGGTAGCTCTGCATTTTAGCGTTCTCTTTCACACTCAGTTTGGTATCATCAGCAAACTTCATCATGGTGCATTTGATGACATCATGCAGATCACTTATGAAAATATTAAACAGTGTCTGGCCCAGTATTGATCCCTGGGGGACTCTACTTGTGACAGGTTGTCAGTTTGAAATGGAGCGATTTACTACCACTCTCTGGATGCACCCATCAGCCACTCACTGTACAGACCTCTTTTCTAGACTGTAACATATCAATTTCTCTAGGAGAAGGCTGTGGGAAACTGTACCAATAGTCTTGGGAAAATTCAGTAAAACAATGTTCACTCTCACTCCACATCAGTCGAAGAGGTTACTTTATCCTAGAAAGCAATGATGTTTGCTGAGCGTGAATTCATGCTACCTTTTCCCCATCATGTGCTTCATTTGACTTGTGAGAACCCACAGGAAGATTCATCCTGTAACTTGGAATAAGTCAGTGTTAGGTAACTTAAAATTAGTGGATCATTATGAATGTAACTGAAAAATCAGCAATCTGGAAAAATTGTAAAATATTGGCTGTAAAAGTTAAGTTTTGTTTCCTTGTAGAAGAGTGTCTTACTTACAGTCCTCTTTCCTGATATCAGTACTTACACAGGTGCACCTATAGAGCTGTAATATTTGTTTTCATTTCAGTAAACCCAAAGAGAAGAGCAAGAATGAAAAAAAAATTTATAGTAATGTGTTAAAAGAGAAAATTGCTTGCTGTTAATAATTAGTGTTTTCCATTTCAAATAGAACTGTACTTTATTCTGTTAGTACTAATGTTTACAGAATTTTATTCTTTCTTTCAATTTAGTCAAGTTACTTTATTTGTACTTTCAGAACAGTGTAGGAGAGTGACAGCACAATATTCTTCCATGACATTTTTGAACATGGCAACATCTAATATGGACTATTTGATTATACAGACTGACGAAGTTTAACCTTCATTCAAATATGAATGTTCTTTTGCACATAAATGCAACAAAAAGCATAAATGCATCAGCTGTGAATAAAAGTAACAAAAACTTACTACTCGATTTTGTAATTATTTAAATTATAAAATCTTGACATGGACAGAGGGATATAGTCAAACAAATGATAGTCATATACCAAACAATCATTCCATTACTGTCCTTTGGAGGACACTACTTTAGATATTTTATTGATATGTCAGACATGGGAAGACAGACTACTATAGACAGGCAGCAGAGGCAGTAGGTTTGCTGCTGCTTCTCAAAAGAGAGGCAGTACTTGGACTTTCACAAGGAAAGGGGAACATGAAAAGGCAGTTTCTAAATCAGTTGCACTTTTTAAAATGTTACAGCTGACTTTCAGGATTTACACCTACAGTCTTGCAGGATCTTAGTCCCTGTGCAGAAAGATCTCCTACATGACTGTAGTGCTGAAGCTGTAATGCTGCATATTTTACTCATCCCAGGGAAGATGTGGTAGACACGTACTAACAAGTTCCCATAGCAGAAGTCCTCCTGTCCTGTCCCACCCTGCCTTTCCTATGTTACTCCCCTTTCCAAGGTGGTATTGTTTCAGTGCCTGAGTTCAATGTCTTCCAGTCATGTGTTTCAGAGAACCACTTCAGAAAAGAAGAGGTTCTCAATCTCTAATATGACTCTATCTTTGATCCTGGCTTACTACAAAACATGCTTAGTAATTTTAAAAAGCATAGCATGAATAATAAGGTCAGAGCAAGTTAACCTCCACCCTGTTAAACAGAGTTTTTTTACCAACCATGGATCTGTTAACATAGAGGCTTTCCCCCAGCCATTTTGATTTTGATGACTTTTCTGATGAGGCTGTTGTGTGGCAACTTGGAAAACCCTCTGCTGAATTGTTATCTGTGTGGTTTTGTTTCCACCAGTCATTTTCAGTTCCACATCACCCCATTCACTGTCTCCTTGGGTAAGCTTGGTTTCAGTTTTGACCAGCTCAGGGTAGGCACTTCAAGCCATACTCCAGATGACACCTCAAACAGGCCAGTTGAGTTTGTATGGAGCTAAGTTAGTCTTTACCTCTGTATCATGGTGGTTACACCTCCAGTAAAAGAAGGAGGGAGAGCAAGTTATAGGCATAATTCCTCCAGCATTTCAGAACAGTACAAGGTTTCTCTTTTCTTCCACTTGTAGGAATCTGCAGTATGTGACACCTGCTGTTGTGATTTCACCCCAGCTGGCAGCCAAACCCCACACAGCCACTTGCTCAATCCCCCACCAGCAGGATCAGGGAGAGAATCGGAAGGGTAAAAGCCAGAAAATTCATGGATTGTGATAAAGACAGTTTAATAAGGAAAGCAAAAGACACATACACAAGCAAAATAATACAAGGAATTCATTCACTGCTTCCCATGGGCAAGCAGGTGTTCAGCCATCTCCAGAAGAGCAGGGCCTCATCACATACAACAGCTACTTGGGAAGACAAACACCATCACTCCAAATATCCCTCTGCCTTCTTCTTTCCTTCACTTTGTATACTGAGCATGATGTCATATGGTGTGGAATACCCCTTTGGTCACTTTGGATCACCTGTCCCAGCTGTAACTCCTCCCAACCTTCCATGCATCCCCAACATCCTTGCCAGTGTGGCAGTACAAAAACAGAAAAGGCCTTGGCTCTTTTAAAGCACAGCTTAGCAATAACAAAAGCATTCCTCTATTAACAGCCCTGCACTCAGCACAAATACAAAACATAGGCCCATACTAGCACCTATGAAGACAATTCATTCTACCTCAGCCAAAACTAGCGTACCTGCATAACCTAAATGTTCCTTCTCCATTTTTCTTCTTCAGTTTTACAAAACTGAGGGGGAAAGGAGAGCGAAACAGAATTTCTTTCAAACTCAGAAGAGAGAATATGGACAGCCCAGTCTATGTGGACAGTTTTGCCCTGTTCCTACAGTCAAAGGAACCACAGATTAATGCTCCTCATAAACTACAATCTTCTAAAAGAAGGAAAAGGAAAGAAAATTTCTTGGGGAAAAAAGACTTTCTGCAAAATTAATCCCAGAGAAGAAATCAGCAGAAATTACTTTACCTGAACTGTGATGCAAAAGGTTATCCTTTTAGGTACAAAACTTGGCGAGATTAATGGAACATGAAAGAAAGCAGATAATACATGCATAATTTATCAAGCAACCTAATAAGGTATCCTCTTTCGCCAGTTGTTATCCAATGATTATCGGTTTTCAAAAACATGAGTCTCAGTTCTGCAAGCTTTGAAACTCCTTCTTAGAGCTCTGAAGTAGGAAGAAATCTTTCCTCCTCTGTCACTGAAATCAGGCTTCTGCACTGGGAAGTGACAAGACATGAGTGTTTCTGAATGATGAAACATAGACTTCTCAGTCATTTAGCACAGGGAGAAAGACAACAGACTGGTTCAGATTCCTTCCCAAAGATACAGGCACTGGCACTACTGTGCTGAGGCCAGTGGAGGTGTATTTTTCAGACAAGACACTGACAGTGACTGACTCAGATTGACTTTGTTCATATCAGCTCAAGTGCTGCATTTATCATCTCCCAGCAGCTTTACTCACCATCAGGCATTTACTGAGCACACAAATTAGTTTGACACAGACTGCACACTGCAACAAACACTTCTCAGAGGAAAATAGCTGATGAATTTTAGTTTTACAAATTAATAATATTCCAGCAAAACCCACAGTGGGCACAAGGGGGAACATCAGTGGCTACCAGTTTGAAAATTCTGAGGGCATGTAGAAGAAGGAAAGGAAAAGGACTTTTTTCACCCTTTCTTTTTCTGTCCTTGTAAAATACACCCTGGCAGGAGTGAAGTGGGAGAGGAGATTTCAGAAAAGCAGCATGCGTTCCTGAACTCTACTTAACACAGTCAATTTGACCAAAACAATGAAGATTACTCTTCGCTGCCTAACCCTTAATAACAACTTCTGCTAATCCCCTTTCAGGAGGGAACTTCTTGCTATTTCAAATCACATCCTACTTCTGTGTCTCATTCCTTTCTACAATATCAGTCTTGATGATCTTGAAATCATGAAATAAATGTACCTTTTTTATTGATTTGTCAATTCTTCAAAACATGTACTGTGCTCTTTCTACATCTGAGGAGGCGACTTTCAAGGAAAAATGTTTTAAAAGGATAAATAAAATTCTTTTGTATCAAAAAGTATTAAATCTAGAATCTTTAGAGTTCATTACAAAGAGAGTATATCTCATGGGATGGTTTTCTTGCCTCTGAGATACTATAGAGGTCAGCAAGTTTGTCAGTGTACAACTTACCCTCTAAGAATTTGTCAACTGGGTTTTTGCACCCGTTTGTCAGTAGAACCTTCTCCTGAGATATTCAATTTGAAATAATGGAAGACAGCAATTGATTTACTTGATTTAGATGACTAAAAATTGCCATTGTCATTGCAGTTCTATGTTCTGGGAATTCACCTGATCAGAAAGGAGATAGTACTAGACTAATTGCATATGAAGAAGAGACAATATATTTCTTGCCAATTTATGTTTTCCCATCTAAGCAAATAAAGCACTCTGGGTTGCTTCTTATTCTATGCAGCACATTTCACTAAAAAGTCCGCATCTAGATTTTGTCATAACTCTCTCCCATTTAGTCTTGGTTGTGGATAGTCAGAATCTTCTCTATTCTAATCTATTCTAGATACTTAGGTAGAATTCACAGGGGACATAAGGAAAGTGTTGGATGTAATGACGAATTTTATGCTATAATCCAGCATGTAGTCTAGTAGGTAAGAGTATGAATTCCACATGAGAAAACACAGAATAGTGAATTAATATAGCATACAACATCATAAATAACAATTAAATTATAACATATTAACTGATTGGTTTTATATATGTGTATATATATATATATATTCAAAGAAAGAGAGCTCTGACTCCATGGTTAAGTGCCTGCAAATGCTGGTTCAATGCTTATAGAGCAAGCATTTTCCTGGGTCAAACCCCATCATCTCTATAACACAGTGGTCCAGCTCCCTTTTTTCTCATTTTGACAGTCATTGTTCAGCCCAGCCAAGGTTTTAAGTATATAAATCTTTTCAGAACAAGAGTTAAATCTTCAGTTTACCAGTCAGCTATGTCACCACGGTTCAATAAAATTAAAATGATTGTGACCAAGAGACACCATCCTAGTTTAGGGCAGAAAAAGTCAAATGTTTTTAGTTCACAGTGTCAGTGTGATTTACTAGAATGCACTGTTTTGATTTTAAGCCATTAAGCCACAAATTCCTATCATTCCAAAACATAGGGTTTCCCTTTTTTTGTGTCTGCCTTTTCCAAGTTTCAAGATATGTGGTGTTATTAATGAACAAAGAATTCCATTATTTACCTAGAAGACAATATATTTAAAAATAGAACTTTATTAATGAGGCAGATGTATCAATTATATAAGTAAACAGGCATAACAATTTAGAGTGCTGAGGCTCAGAGCAATTGAGTACTCACCACTTTGAAAGATCAGAGAGCAAATTCCTGGAGCTTTCTGAAGAAAATATCTGTAAGATCTGCTTCTCAGGTTGGATTATCTAAATTTTGGAAGACTTCAAATTATTACCATGTAGAAGATTACATCTACTGAGCCAGTTAAATTTTAATTAGAGAAACTAAATTAAAATGAGAAATCTGGGTTCTTAGTATAATTGTAATCAGTCATGCCTAGGATAAGTACAATCAGACTAGTACTGTTGCAGAGCATGGTCACAATGATGATGTGGGAAAGGGAGATTTGTTTTACCTAGCCCAACAGAGGTTATAATGATATGCTTTAGGAGAACAGAGGGACAACAGATGACTTAAATAAAAAAAAAAAATAAAAAAAAAAGAGAGACTGTCACAAAGTGCAGGACTATGCCAGAAAACAGTATAGTTAATTAAATCTATCACATGATAGACTGCAATAGCAGGAACTTCTGAATTAATTTGCCTGCATCAAGAGGCAGTTCTTTTTCCTGAAGGTGATATCCACCTGACGCTCAAAAGGAACTCTTAAACTTGCATAACTTTACCAACTGGATTATGTAGATGAAGGGCTTTTTGGTGTTACGCATTCAGTTTTTCATATTCACAGGACCAGGAAGGACATTCAAGATAATTGTTTGTGAGGCAATTTTGTATCATTCCTGAATTGTCTTTGGAAGGTTTTGTTTATGCGGGTGAGTTCATACAATCCTGAGATTTAGTTACATTCCCTGGACAAAAGAAGCACTCATGGGGAGTTATGTAAAAATCATGGGAGAAAATAATTTAGTCAAGCCTAATTTAGTTTCTCCTCCAAAACTCTTAATACTGAGTTTCTTTTATGACTCCTCTGCTACTTAAATGTATTGCTTGTTACTATAAATGTGACAACATTTCAAAAAATGTTCACTTATGACTGACTGCTCTAGTGGCTTAGTGAAAGTCAAGAGGATGATTTTCGCAATATGTTTCTCACTATTAAGCCTTCTGTACCAGCCTGACAAGAACCAAGAGTGTCTCAGAAGAACTCTAAACAATAGTTTGGGGAAGCCACTAACGCTGCTGTGCTTGCCTTTGTTAAGCATCTTCATTAGATAGCAGTGTTGGCAAAGAACTTGGGTTTTGTTCTTGGCTGCAATTGTGACAATTGTTTCCAGTCTAGGGTATTAATTTTTGACCTGTTAAACCAGAAGGATTCCCCTGATGGCAAAAGGGGAAATTTAGCCTGATATCTGTGAAGCTTCATTTAGTTCTGTCCTAAATGTTGTCCAAAAAGGAATTAAGAAGGTCAAGAGAAACCTAGAAAACAGAGAAGAGTATTCTTTCCTCATTTAAAATCTGTATGATGAGTTCAAAAGGCAGCAGTAACTCTTCCTCTGCACTCTGGTTTTTATTAAGTGTTGTCAGTGATCCTGGTTTCAGGGGTAGCCTGGGGTGTAACTGGTTGCTGTTAAGGAGTGAATGTACCACCTGTGGCCAACTGCTTTAGTGTTCAGGATATTATGGATAAAGTCTGTGGTAACACTGAGGTTTGTTCTACATCATCCTACCTGTTCTACATCCTACCATGGAGGTATCACAGCCCCATGAGAATTAACTCACTGTACAGTGAATTAGTGCTTCTCATTAGCTCTACATTCATTGATATGAGCTTTGCATAACCCTGACAAAATACAATTTGTATAAAAATTATAATAGAAAGATATGAAATAGCAAACAGAAGAGTAGCCATCTTCTTCTTAGATGATTTCCATGGCCAAAGGCAATATTAGAAGTTATAACAAACTCCTCAGTAAATTAGGATTCAGGATTTCTCATCATCCTCTCTTTAGTGAATATTTTAGAAATTCATTTTGCTGCTGCCAAAAAGTGAAGCATATGCTAAATTTTCCAGCTGTATTGCTGCAGAAAGTAGAGAATAAAATAGAAAATATCCCTAAAAATTTCCCATAATATTACACAATGTTTACCTTTCACCCTGAGTCAGCATGTGTAGGTCTCCTGCAAGCAGTCAGACTTTTGGGGATGTTTTCATATCCACGCATATGACTCCCAGTAACATTCTAATCTCTGAGTTCTTAATTATTACCTTCTGCTTACATCATTCAGCAACTCAGTGTTAAGACCATGCTAACATATTATAAGACATTAATAGATTTTTTTTATTGCCAATTATATTTCAAGATTGCTTTTCATATAAATGCACTATTGCTAAGTTATGTCATCTCATTGATTCTACTCCGATAATGCAGTAGTTAAAAATGGCTAATAACTCACCCATGTAACATTACAGGTACATTTGGTACCTTTTTCTCCTCTGATTATAGACGTATCAGCTCATTAACCAGTAGCGTAAGAACACTAGGTGAGCCCTTCCTTTTAACAGACCACCAGTGTGAAGCTAGGAGCTAAGCCCTTCTCTTTTAATGAGTCAGTGGTACTGCCTTTCTAATCAGGGGAGGCTAGCAAGAGAGGTAAGGAGAGCACACTGTATTTCAGCAAGCATTTATAGCTACAGGGGTAGTGTTTGTTCATGTCTGTCTTCAAGCATTTTTTTAAATGTCTTCATGTGCCCTTTTCAGGTTTTTCTCTTATTAAAAATGTTGAGTTCACTCTCAGAAAGGTTGCTGTACTTGTGTATTTGCCACATGGAAGAGAATTATTCTACACAATCATTTAGAAACTGTATAGTATTACAGATAAAATGAAAAACTGGTATAACTGGTAAACATGTGTATACCAAAGAGTATAACATATAAGTATGTACAATGATATATCCTCTAAGTCAGACTCTAATTTGGAACCATTAGAGGTCCCCAACAAACCCCCATTTGTTTCTACAGAGACTATGAAAATTTCTTCTTATTTTTGGCTCACAGTCCAATTGCATCCTAACTGTAAATTGTTTCATGGCTCTAATGGGTTTCATCTGAAGATTTAGAGGTATAAAACGTCTTTATCTTCATATGAAATTGAGCCTGCAGCCTGTGGAAGTTACTCTACACGTACATAAAGAACCTTAGCCCTCCAGCTATTGATATGGAAGTCCTTCCTTTTTGGGTTTATCAGTGATCAAAAGTAAAAGCAGATGCAAAACTAAACACAAAATGAAACACTCTTCCCTTAGAAATTCTCATCCTTTAGGTACTTCAAGGACAAGGGGGAATGGCTTGAAGCTTATGGAGGGCAGGTTTAAGTTAAATGTTAGGCAGAAATTCTTTACTGTGAGGATGGTAAGGCACTGGAACACATCACCCAGAGAAGCTGTGGATGCCCCACCCCTGGAAGTGTTCAAGGCCATGTTGGATGGGGTTTGAGCAAACTCATCTAGTGGAAGGTGTCACTGCCTGTGGCAGGGGGATTTGAACCAGATAATCTTTAAGGTCCCTTCCAACCCAAACTATTCTATGATTCTGTGATATTCTCTTGTGGAACTCTCCACCCAAAACATGGATCAGTTCACAGGTGCCCTCTTCTATCTGCAGCAGCACACAAAAAAGTAGTCGCCACAGAGACAGTTGTACACAGTCCTTCCCAGGCTCAGCAGACCCTCCATGAGCCTATGCCCTCCTATTTTACACTTTCTCATGATATTTCCATTTTCCTTTTCCTTCCCTTAAATCTAATTTTCATACTGGTATGTTGGGATAGAACTGCTTGATGTCATCACAGCTCCCCAACCCCTTGTTTGCCAGTAGCATGTCTGCATAACTGTTCACATGGAACCATTGAAAAGTATTAAAAACATTTCAGCAGATATATATACTGCAGCAATATAACAGTGCCCATCTGACTCTTGGCTGATTTTCATGGCCAAAGGCAAGATGAGAAGTAATAACTAATTCTACAGTAGATGAGGATTTAAGGTTTCTCATCTTTTCTTTGCTGAATATGTAGATAAAATGCATTTTATAACTGCCAAAAAAAATTTAGCGCATTCCACAATTTGTGGTTCCATTACCCAAGATAAATTAATACAGTATGACACAATGATTCAACAGACTTGCTCTGTTATTATTACCTGTTTCAGAACTCCCAAATAAAATCAGTCAGCTGCAATGCATGCTGTGTTTCCCAGTGCTCCATTAGTTCTTTTAGTATCTTAAACACGGATAACTGCTGGAAAGGGAAAGGTTATATTAATGTCTCTAAATATTGTATCGAATAATTAAGTTGTCAAAAACGGAAGTAACAAACTTATTTCAGGACCTTCCCTATACTAGCAATTTGGTAATATCAGTAGTTAATGACACACACATCCCCAAGGGCTATTAAATTACTTTACAAATGACAGTCCAGGAAATAGCATTATTCGCATTTTAAACTGAGGAAATTGAGGAACAGAAATGCTGTTAGACAAAACATAAATTGTGCACGTACAGGTCGTAAAAGAACAGAAATGGTGACACAGATTAATTTAGCAGTATTTAACTGGGTCAGGCTAGGAGTATGGTCACAATACATTCCCTTTGTTGAGATAGAAAGCAGCACAGTAAATACAATTTTGCCCTTATTAACAAAAGGCTTTGTATTGCCCTTACAGTGCTGAGTCTAAGAACTTGCAGGACTTGTCTTGACATGGTTTAAACATTATATCAGTTGTCTAGGAGTAAGGCAACAATTTCTTCAGCTTTGTTTCACTTCATACCAGCAAGTATGTGGGTTGAACAATCTAGGACTCCAGAGCAAAAATTGAAAAGTTGATCTGAGGTTCCAGACTGTAAATTTCGATGATAATCAACCAGTGGTCACTATACAAGTGCAGCCTCATGGGTAATGGGACACTTATTGTAAAGGGAAAAGCAAACAGGAAAAACTGAATCATATGGAAACTATTAAAATAAGCAATATGTAAGAAGTCTGTGTGAAGAAAACATATACAAGTGAATCCAAGCAGATTCAAGACTCAGAAACAAACATATTTCATGAACATCATGTTCCATCTGAGAAAGACTGCAGGAGTCTGATGATTTGTTACAGTTTCCTTCTGCATTCTTTAGAAGCATTGAAGGGTCAGCCTTGGCCCGTGGGGGCCCTGAAAGGGTGAGGACAACACCAGTGAATAAAGGGAAGATGCTAGGAAGGCTTAGAATAAAAATGTTAAGAATACTATTGATGAAGATCCTGCGCATTAGTTTGCATTATTAATCTGTTAAAACATTAACTGGGCTAGCAATAAATTCTTAGCTCCATATATATGTTATGAATGCCTTTTGCTCATAACTGAATTTTGGGCATACTGAGACAGAGCGCCTGGTGAGATCCTAAGGCAGGTGGACTGGCATAATGTACGTGGTCCTCTCATTCCCAGAGCGAAGCACTGTAAGCTTTCCAGTAGTTCATACATTCCCTGCCAGCAATAATACCCTATTTACAGACTCAGCTATGAATTCTTCCTCTACATTTAGAGGAAATGACACTGCTTTCAACATATAATAATTATGGTACATTTGAATGGAGAACTCATTTTCTAATATGAATTATCAATCAACAATATCCATTTTCAGAAGGAGGAGCTGAGCTCCTGGTCAGTTTCAAATATAATAATCTGTAATTTGCAAGTAACACTTTTTCACAAAAGGGATTTCATCCTTCCTGATAATGGCTCCACTGCATTCAGTCTTATAATACATGCTATTGTTGTATTCTGCCTGCACTGGAATGGTTGTATTTCAATAGAAGTTGAAGTAACATTCTCACTAATACATATGCCAAAAAACCCTACCATGTAAATAGAATGCCATTTTTATTTTTAGTCCCTTTCCACACTGTTCTTCATAATGCAGTTAGTACTTTTAACAGACTATCACCTTGTAAAATATGCTCTTTCTCTCTTATGTTTTGTATCAAAAAATACCATGGCAGATTAGTAGCCTGATGCCCCAGCTGGATCATTTTAAAAAAAGACACCCCAGCTTTTTCAAAACTGTAATTCCTGAAACAGGAAATTTAGCTTTTGTTTCTTTAGAATTCTGAATCAAGTGAGCAAGAATAAGAATAGGAAATAATTGATGATGAGCCTAAACCAAAAGCAGACTTAAATAAACTCAGTATTTGGTAAGTAAGGTCCCAGACAAGGGAATAGTGGGGGAAATTATTTTAGGACTGCAACCAGTGCAATATTAAACAATATTGAAGTTAACCAATTCCAGATAGGAAATGTGGCAAGGCTGATTTGGGCTCACATGGAGCTTTCTGAGTATTTTGTAATCAAACAAAGTTTGTCTAAAAAGCATAAGCAGGGAAAAAAACTTTAGGGTGATTAAGGAAGTAGTATGGAAGCACAAAGAGACAAAACAAGGAGTGGATAAGCTTAAAAGTGAAAATTCAGCAATGGATATTAAGCTTGAAGATGATAGTCACCAAAAAAAAAATAAAAAGGAAACAGAAGAAAGAGAGAGAGAGAAAATGTATAAAAGCATTAGAGGGCATGGCAAAACAAAGTTAAATGTCTTGAGCTTTATGGAGAAGGTGAGCTATTAACAGATAGCATAGTAAAGGCAGAAATGTCCCAGAGTTTCTCACTTTATTTTTCATGAAAATGTTAGTAGTGATCAGATGCTTCACAAGAGTGCTGTTGACAACAAAGGGTTGTGAACATAGGCCAGACTAGAATAAGAATACATCAGAGAATCTTTAGGTATTCAGGAAACCTATATATATTCAAGTCACAAGTCTGGAGAAAATTTATCGTAGAGCAAAGCTATCCTGGAATTGATAGTGATTATCTTCTAGACTTCATGGAGAATGAAAAAAATCTGAAAGGGATGGAGAAGGATAAATATTGATCTTATCTTTAAGAAAAGGAAAAATAAATACCTGGGGAATTAGAGATCAGTAAACATAACTTTTTTTTTTTTGCAGAATTATACTGAAGCAAATGATTAAATAATCAATTTTTAAGTTCCTAAAACCACTGAAGTAGCATTAAGTATCCACTATCCATTTCTTGAGACAAAACCTTTTTAATGACTAACCTGTTTGTCTTTACTGGCTGTTTCTCCTTCAGTAAACAGAGGAGAAACAGAGGCCAAGTTGTGTTTGGAACTGGGGAATGTTTTTGTCACAGTCTCACAAGAAAAAGCAGGAGGAAATGGTCTGCCTTGGCATCATCTCAGCCACTGAAAAACTCAGTGAGAATGATCAGTATTTTGGTTCTCACTGACCACTGAAGCTTAGCAGGTAAGAGATCCACTTTTAACATAATTATCAGTAGGTTGCATCACACTGGAAGATCATATTTGGTAGGGATGATGCTGAACTACTTATAAGTCCAATCAGTTTTTTTCATGAACAATATGAATAGTGGAGAAGCTCTTTATAACATTTGTGGACAATTGAGCTGGGAGGAGCTGCAAGCACTTTGGAGAGTAGGTTTAGAATTGAAAATAATTTTGATAAGTTAGTGAAATGGGCTCAGATCAATATGGCAAAATTCAATAACAACACCTATGAAGTACTAAAGGAAACTCAAGTGCACACATATAACAAGGGAAACAAGGGACTATGTTGCTATACTGCAAAAAAAAGGCATCTGGAGTATATAAAGAGTGTAAAACTGGATAAAAGTCAAGTGTGTTACTCTTGCAAAGAAAGAACATATTAGTAGGAGTATACCACATAAGAAAAGAAGACAACCATCCTGCTGTCCAGAGCACTAGAGTGGCATCCACTGGAGTCCAGTTTTCAACAGCATGCTTTCAGAAAGATATAAATAATCCAAAGAAAAAATGGAAGACAGCACTACCAATGAAATGGTTTAGAAAACACAAACTGTAAAAAGAAGTTGAAAGAACACAATACTTTTAAGCTGAAAAAGAAAAAAGGGAAGGTAAGATCTAATCTGTCATTGCTATTTCATGGTCTGTCACAATTTTCATGGCTCAGCCAACTTGTCCTGAGTTGGTCTTTTTCTTGACAGTGGAGGGGGGAGTGGGGGGATGTGGATCTAGACTAAATTCTTCCATATTCCTAGCTGGGTGAATTAAAACTGAAGTAGCCTATTTACTGTGACAAGCCAATTGTCCCATTTTTACACTTCTCCACCTAAATCCTGATTTCTTACAGCTTTTCTTAATAATCCTGTAACTGTAGTATGTAAATTAATCTGCCTTTGAAAAAGTGCAACTAGACATTACTGACTAGATTTAGTTCACTGCATGATTTATTAACTGGTACATTTATGAGCACAAATTGATCTGTCAGTTTTAGGACCAGATACTTGATAATATGCGTAATCCTTAAAATATGCAAGATACAGATAAAAATACAGTCTGATAAAAGGAAGCCATTCTAAATCATCTTCCAAATCATATCACTTGAAATACACTTTCTGCTTCTTTAATGCTACCTCACTCCCAGTATTACCATAAACAAATAATGCATTTTCACAGAAGACATTTAGCTTATTTGTGGCACTTGAGCACAGTGCAGTTCCTCACAAGATTTGAGGTAGATGGTAATAAGCTTTAGAAGTTAACAACTGGCTTAACAAGTAAAGAATTTCAGCCAGAAGATCATACTCCCTTGTTTAGATTGGAGGATGAAGCTGGAGGAATAGTACCATATTACATCACCCTGAATGTCATGACCTAGATGAAGCATTGAACCTTTATTTGAGCACAGAGAATGTCAAAAGGAACCTTCACTTTCTTGTTCAGGTAAGAACCAAATAAATGTAGGAATATTTGCAGAGCAACCCCCACCAGACACAGACTACCTACAAAACTGACTGTTCAGTCAGACAATACTGTTTGTTTTCAGAGACTTTAGTGTAAGCTTGTATTTCCTCTTCCATTTTGGCTTCCCATTGCTGGAAAGAGCATTTCCAGGTTTCACAGCATATTTCCTTTGTAGACAAGTATTCTTTCTACCTTCCTGGCATCTGACTAGGACAGAGTGATAACCCACTAAGACTCATTAATAAGAACTGGAAAGTTACTTAGGAGTTTTAGCAGTGAAGTTTATTTTTCTGGTGTTTTTTCTTTCTACCTTGAGCTGCAATCTGACATGACAGTGCAAGGTCTTAATTATTTGCTAAGGATTCACAGAAAGATGGATAGATAAATATAGAGAGAAAAGCAGTAAGGTAATTGCTTCTAATGGAGGGGGCAGGAATGGTGGTAGAGAAGGCAGAGATTATAAATGCTCCTAAATCAGACTGTTTCTTTTCTTATATCAGAGCTTGTTCTACATATAGTCATCAAAAGTTCCACATTTTTAAGAATTTGAAACAGATCATCTCAGTGAAGGAATGAGAAGGCTCTCAAAAAAATGTGCTGTTATCAGCTCTCAAGTTAAGCCCAGAATAAAAAGGAGAATGTCAGGAGAAATCAGGCCAGATCCAGTAGCTTGAGGGAGGTGAGGCTGCTGCAGCTCCATAGCCTGGGTTCAGCCAGTAACAAGGCTGAGCATGGCCTCCCAGCAGGCATATACAGTGTACGTGCCTGCATTGTATGTATTATGAAATATATGCAATTGGGTATCCAGATAACATGTACGTCACTCACACAAACATACAGCACAGCAGCTTGCTCCCCTCTCTGACTGAGCAGAGTGGAATACTTATAGTGAGAATGTACATATATCTCCCTACATATATACAGAAAGAAAGAGAGAGAATCATGCTTTCCATGGTACATAGCAACCAGCCCTGCTGTGGTTTCATCCTCTGTGTTCCTTTTTGGGTGTGCAGACCAACTTTTACCACATAGCTTAGCAAGGCGAAGGGAGTCAGTGACTGCAAATCACTTTCAGAGACGGGAGGGAGGTAGTTGATTAGGCAGGATAGAAACCCATTCAGGATTATAAGAAGGAGAGGAATCTGCAGACAACTGAGGCAAATTCTGAAATTATGGCAAAGAGTTCTTCAATAAAAGCATAAGAAAACAGACAAGAATTTATGGACTGGATTTGATTTCGAAAAATGTATCCCACTAAGACAAGTTACAGAATGATTGAAAAGAATGGTTTGGGTTGAAAGCGACATAAAAGGTCACCTAATTCCAGCCCTGCTGCTACAGGCAGAGACATCTTCCATTAGACCAGGTTGTTCAAAGCCCCATCCAACCTGGTCTGGAACACTTACAGAGGTGGGGCATCCACAATTTCTCTGGGCAACCTGTTTCCATGTCTCACCATCCTCACAGTAAAGATTTTCCTCTTAATATCTAATCTAAGCCTCCTCTCTTAGTTTAAAGCTATTCCCCCTTGTCCTATGCCCTTGTGAAAAGCCTATGTAATCCAGGACAAAACTAATATTGTAAAAATTTCTATACTACATCTTTTCTCTGCATGTCTTCAATAGAATTCTCTTAACCATGTTCTATCAGACAGATATTTTTGAATAATGAATGAAAAAAATAAACAAAATATCAACTTGATTTGGTACAGGCACAAACAATTTAATAATGATTTATGGGTTGAATATATGCTTGTCAACTACTGCTGCATCACAAAGTTGTCCAAACTGCAATTGCAACAATGTGTGATACCACAGACACTTTATTTTTTAATAAAAGGTTACCGAAACACGCAGTGCACAGAAGCTCCAGCTAGTGTTTGGAAGTGACAGTCATCACAGTTGCTTACCGAAATATTTGACTGGGATTGGCAAAACAACTTTAGGTAAAATAAAAGTTTCAATGATTACTTGAAAAGAAACCATGGCACTGTGATATCCGTACAACAGGGGAGATGCCCTACAGTTCGCAACAAAGAAAACCTGCCAGATGTTTTCCAACTTATGTATGCCTCATGCCATGGCCCTTCACAGAATTTAATACATAATGGAAGAGAAGACAGAACAGGAGGAAGGCAAAGAAAAGGAAGGAGTAATAGAAATGGACATTTAGAGCAATAGAATAGGGAAAAGATGTCAAGTCCATTTTATCAGACTCTTTCTCAACACTAATTTTCCCTGCATTAAGATACCTTTTTTTTCTAATTAGACTCCTTATGAAAACACCAGTGAAAGCTTTAATTAAAAAGCTAAGCAGTCTCTTTGGAGATTTTTAAAACTGATCTGGATGAAGCCCTGAATAACCTGGCGTGGTCTCAGAGATAACCCTGGTTTGTGTAGGTGGTTGCACTAGAGACCTCCTGAAGTTTCTTTCAGTCTGAATTGTCCTTTAACTCTGCAATCCTAAGAAACTTTATGCATCAGTCATTTGCATAACTGGAAGCAGTCAAGGCAGCAGGTATGTTCTGAAAAGTTTGTACACATGTCATATCTACAGATGTCTCTTTCTGCAGGCTATCAGTTTCAACTGTGGATAGATGTACAGTATAGAAGTTTGGGGTGTTTTTACCTCAAGAACTTTTGAGTTCAAACCAAACATTCCTTTGAGTCTGAACCCAAATTGCTTTAGAATGTCATTTTGTGACATCTGTCAGTATAAATATCCTCAAACACAAGAAGAGAGTGTTTCAGGGAGGAGTCATCAACTCAGAGGAGCTGTCAGCCACATTAGCCTGCAGGGATGAGGCAACAGTTCTTGGACCTGTACCAATAGCTCCTTTCTTCACAATTGTCTCTAAGAAGACACCTGAAGTACTTGGTTTTCCAGGCTGTCATAACAGAGTTGCTGCAAGGTGATGTTTGCATTATTTTTTTATAAATTCATTGTGACCTTCTGGGATGGACTTTTCTGTCAGCTAAACCTAATTTCCACTGTTCTAGCAGCATGAAGGATATCATTGACAACTATGAGAATTATGTCTATGCCAAGGAGTTTTCATTGGCAGAAAGATGATTAAGGTGAAATTGCCACCTCCCATGGCTTTCTATTTCCTCTAATAGATAGGAAGTAAATTTCACATGGTTATGAAACATGCATAAAGTCAGCTGATAAATGTAAACTGGAGATACTGCTTGTAAACTTCCAGCAATAGGAAGCAAAAATGAAAAGTTGCAAACATTTCACTGCACCAGAGTGAAGCATAGATGTAGCTTAAACTCTGCTCCTGCTGCCCCTGTTTAATTTGGTTAACTCATACCACACTGCTTATGAATGGTCCATATTTTTCCTTTGAGTACATTCCTCCCTTACTTAAAATGTGGAAAAGAATGTAAAAGATACAATATAATGCAAGAACTGGGAGCAATCAAGAAAATTAAAAAAATGTCTCTTCCATAAGTAGGTCATTAAAAATGTTGACAAGAACAAGAAAACTTACTGTGGACAAGATTCTGATTTTCATTCAAATGAGCAATTGATGCTCCTTAAAAACAGTCAGTCATAACAAGAAAATTCTCACTATGCTGAACATGCAGCAGCTAGTGGGATGTTCAAATGTCATACTTGCTATGAAGACAGTAAACTATTCAAGAGTAAGTATGGTAAAATAGAGTTAAGGAGGGTTTTATGGCATAAGAGATTTATGCTTCCTAAAGTTGTCCTGAGAACAAGGTTGTTCCTTCCATTTAAGTTACATCCATGCCAATTAGGAGCTATGAAGCAGAAGCTATGACACAGCTTTTTTTACTGGTGCACATACATGAACCAAGAAAGGATAAATATACTACCTTACTTGGGAAATCATATAATTTTTTTTTTTTTATATAAACTCTTTCTTGTCTTAGTTGCCACCTCAGTATGATGGTTACAATGAAAAGGAACTTACTTGCTATGGTATGGAATGTCTTTTGGAATATTTGTCTGTAAATGAGTTATTCTTATTTCCCTTCTAAGAAAGTGTATTATGTATTACTATATATCCTATATTACTACAATTTAGTTTGCAAAGACTAATACAGAATAGGGATTTAAAAACATTAGAAGATGCATATATGGAACACACTAAATACAGGCGGATGTTGATCATGACTGTTTTCTGCACTAGTTTCTGGGTCTTTTATATTAACTTCCAATCAGAACATGCAGCATGTGTTTCAAATCCTGTCAAATTAAACAACTCATCTTTTTGGAGGCTAATCTTTAGCTAATCTAAAATTTATATTTAATACAAGGGAATCAAATAGTGCCACATACTGTGTTTTTTGCTCAGATGTGATAATTGTTAATATCTTTCATTAGCATTTTCCATAGCATTTCCATTTTCCATTATATTAGACTGCAACCATTCATTTCATCTTGTAGACTGAGGAGATTAAATATCGCAGGGGTAAGTGAACCCTCTTTGAGCCTCATTTCTTTTGCGTTCATGAAGGGTAAATTGTAGTGGTGATGGAACCATTAAAAATCTCCATTTGCTTGCTTAGCATTTTAAGCAAATCCGCCTTAATTCTTCTGGTTATACAGCTGATTATTAAGAGTTCTGGAATCCAAAAAGATCTCCCAATCCACTAAAGAGCTAAGAGAAATTTAGTGCTATAAAAATAGTGTCCACAGATCACACAGTGTGTTTCAATACTACAATAAAAGGTCTTCTTGAAAGTGGAGACTGAATACTTTGTGATCACTCTACCCTTATCCTTTGTGATGAAGCTGCCAGCAAAAGATGTTTAATGATGATGACTTTGAAATACAAACATTCATCCGATAGAAATGAGTGAAAAAGTGAACAGATTTGCAAGATCCACTGGGGAAAAAAATCCCCAGGAAATGGAAACCACTTTTTGATTCAGAGCCAGACTGCAAGGAATTAGTCTAATTTGTAATGGCTATTAGCTCTACAGTAGGATTTTCTCCAGCCCAGGAAAGGCTTACTGGGACTACATCCAGCAAACAGACAGTGAGCAAAATACTTCTATCGCCTTCTCATAAATTTGTCTAAAAAACCATAACACTAAGTACATGAATTCAAATATCCTAACTGATTCTCCCAAGAATCTTGTACAAGATTCTTGTACAAGAATGCCTTCAGAGACATCCCAGGTTTCCTAGCAATGTATGGAACTGTACAAAGAACAATTGCATGATGAACAGTGGGGAAGGACTCCTGTTAGTGTGGTAGGATTTTTGTTGCCTAACCACACTCATCAGTACTGCATTTCTGCTGTGAAGTCAAAAGCAGGATCCATTGGAAGACATTTCTGTAAGTACCCTCTAATGTTAATCATATCGAACCACCTTCAGAGGGTCTGCACCACTTCCTAGGCACTGAAGAAGTACCTGCTTCATCATTGATAGCAATTTTTCTTCTGGAGTGGGCTTCATGTACTTCATGTACTCCACAGCACATTCAAAGCCCCTGGAAAGCACCCTAGAAGCAATACAGTCCCAGCATAAATGCAGTCAAGAAAACTTTAGCACCCCTGGTATCTGTGGCACACGTGGTGATCTAGATCACTCATTGATTGAAGATGTATATATTTTAATGGAAATAATTTAAAATCTGCAGTGTTGATGTGTTATGTGGTTTTTAAATAATTGTGTGTTTAGGAGTTTTTTTATTGCAATGATGAGAGGACTACTAATTTGCACATAGTATATTGCATCTGATAAATTTTATGGGTTTGACTGTACAAGGGTTGATTTCTTTCTCAAAGAAAGTATCAATTTAAGTGCAAGCCTCTATGCTTTCTACTTCAGGGACATAGAGTGCTATTTAATTGGCTTGTGTAGATTGCTTGCTGATTTTTGATACTTTAATAAAACCCTTTGGCATTGCTGTGGATTCTCATTTCCGTACAATTAAGCAGAAAGCAAGTCCTTAATAAAAATGCAGAACTTTATTAAACTTAGAAATATATTCAATAAAAAAATTCCAGAGCAGTGCAGTCCAACTTATTATTGCTAACAAGGTATGAAAGTACTTTTTTAAATTATCAAACAATGCTTAATCTAAAAATAAATAAGGGGGGAAAAAAGAAAAAAAAAAAAAGAAAAAGTTAATTAAAACCAAAGCGCCAAATCACAGATTGTAAATAACATTATAGGACTTCCTATAGGCAAACAGAACGGTAGTAATCTCTGTTTTCTTCCCTACACCTACCTTTTCTGTTAAGCACAGTGTGGAGCTGTACCAGAGCTGAATAGCTGAAAAAGTGAGGAGTATTTGTTCTGTTCCTCCTACAATTGCTCCAGTTGTGCAGCCCCTAAAATATGTGAATGTAGCTAGTAAATTCCACATTTGGATGCTTGCTTGTTCCCTATCTGATGGATTACCAGTGTTACAGAGCACCTTCCCTGCTTCTCTCAGCTATTTTGAAACTTTGTGAGGAACGCAGAGCTGGGGAAAATCCAATCCATCTGCAACAGCTGACATTTCAGGATGTCATGCAGATAGAAAGACCACAACAAAATTTCAACCTGAGGAGGGAATTAACTGCATTTGATTGCACATTTCAGCTGCATCAAGCTATATTGGTTCATAAGTTTCAATCTTGATCAGCCAGAGAGAAGTGAGTGGGTGGTCTGTGTTGCATGTGGCCCCATGCATGCTTTGTGTGTCTTAAAGTGGGTGCTGATAAAGCTGCAAGTCTCTTGCCTGCGTTGGTCTGTGTTGTAGTGTTTGCACATTTGTGTCTTCAGAGTACATGCCCAGTCTTGCTACAGCCCTGACCTGAAACTGAGACCATCAGTGGCCATGTCTGGCAGACTGGGAGGAGAAATCTTTTGTGTCTCAAAGTCCTCAGGATCTAGCTTCCCCTAATATTATTAGAAGCTCACTTTCGACACAAAACTTTTCCTCTCAAGAGTTCTTCTGGAGGCCAGCTTTTATGCATACACCAACATGACAGTGTTGTAAGGAGAAACCTGGCACTTCTTGGAATAATTTATCAAGAACATTAGTAACTATAAGAGAAGTTCTCAATCCACAGGAAAGCTAGCCTGTACTGGCTTGTCTGTGTGTAGTGAGAAATGTTCTTCACTGATGACAAGGCTGGTCATTTGTCCTTGTGGTGGTTATTTCATACTAAGGAACATGCATGCTGTTGTGGTTTAAACCCAGACAGCAACTAAATACCATGCAGCTGTTCGCTTACCTCACTGGTGGGATGGGGATGAGAATCAGAAAAGAAGGAAAAAAACCCTCATGGGTTGAAATGAGAACAATTTAATAATTGAAACAAAGTAAAATTATACTACTACTACTACTACTAGTAATGACAAAAAAAAAAAAAAAAAAAATAAAAATATAAAGAAAAGGGAGTAAAAGAAATTATAAGAGAAAAAGGTGACCCAAAATAATATTGCTCACCCACTGGCCAATACCCAGCCCTGAGCAACAATCACCCGTCCCACCCGAGTTCCCCCAATTTATATACTAAGCTTGATAGTCTCCAGTATGGAACATCCCTTTGGTCAGTTTGGATCAGTTGTCCTGGCCATGCTCCCTCCTGCCTTCTTGTGCATCTCGTCATTGGCAGAACATGGGACACTGTAAACTCCTGGATTTACGCACTACTTCTCTAGAAACTAAACACCTCTATTAAAAAAAAAAAAAAGAAAAAAAGAAAGCCAAACCAAATCCAAAACAAGAAAACAAAAAGAAAAAAAACAAAACAAAACAAAACAAAACATAACAAACCAACCAACCAATCAAACAGCACATAATAGACCCAATGAAAACCAGATGAGAACTCAGCACAGAGACAGATTCCAGGGTAGATTTCAAAAAAGCAGGATTGCACATTACCATTGATAATAATTACTGTTAGAAATGCAGCATCACATGGCACTGCAACTTCCCCATCCTGTGATCCGGACAACAGATCCCATTACACCTACTACTGTTCTGATCTCTGAAAAGTACATCAATTCTTGTTGTTGGGAAATTATTGCTCCTGCTCACATCAGCTCATTGTCAGCTGGCTCAGACATCTATTCCATCTTCCGTGTGAATGCCCCAAAGTGCACACAGACTAGCAAACTTTGCATTATTAAACTCCTCAGCTCAGACACTTAGGCATTCACACAGCATTTTTTTTTTTTTTGTAACTGTAAATGAAGCATGTTGAAATTCTAAGCAAGCACCGTTCTACAAGCACCAATATTTCAACCAAACCCATTTGTGCACTTAGTGGTTGATCCACAGCCCACTAGAGACAATGGGAAGACTGCCATTAACTTCACATCAGGCTCATAAAAAATGAGGCAGATAACTCCCATTAATGCTAATGAGAGTCATGTATATAAATCACCTAACTGCTGATGGAAAAAGAAACCTTCTTCTGGTCTGCTTTTTACAAAGCTTCCACAGTCTGTGATGTTCATCCTCCTCCAATAGCATTGTGAAGACGAAAGGTTTTTCAACAGCCACATCTTTCTAATGATTTTACTTTCTGTCAACATGAATTAAGCCTCATGTAGGCAGAATGCTTTTAATCATACAGTCATGAAAAGAATTACATTTTAACATGATAATGAACAGGGAAAATTACAGCAAAATTATTTTCTAGAAGGCAAATTATTATTCTTTCTCAATTAGTGTTGTGCAAGTACAATAACAACTCTTGTTTTCTTTTTCAATTCACTTAAAACAATGAAAAATATTTTTCTAAATTTACATTTTAACTAAAAAGAGAATAATTTCCCTTTTTTATCTCTCTGCTCCCCAAAAGATGGGGTTTCCACTGCCTTCTATGATTGCTCTATGTTGCCTTTCCATCATACAAAATCCCTTGCCCTACAGTGCAGATGTACACAGACATACATATGCAGATTTTATAGAGTATTTGCTGTAGTGTACCTGTCCTCTCTACAGAGTGGGCATGTCCTAGGTAGGCAAGAATTAGTCTATCTAGGGTATCACTAGTTCTGGTCTAGTATACCAGTCCCTAGTGGGCTTATGTGTAGCTTGAAACTGTTTTAATACTCATTAATTCTACACATTCACTCACACAAAAAAAGCTTTCCAATATTTACTGGGTTTTTTTCTAATTATTTATAGTTGTATAAATATCTATGTAAAAACTTTAAAACAAGCAGAAATTAATTTTCTCTTTTTAAAACTGAAGGTAAAACTATAAAATGGCATTTATCTCACTAATATTTAAATCTGACATGAGTTTTAATAGCAATCCAGAGGCTGCATTGTCATGTAGCTTTCAACAATGGATGGTCAAGACACAGAGCAGGAAAAATGAGTTATCATTAATAACTTGATGCCAGGAGTAGATACGAGGATTATAGAAAGCACTGCAAATGGATTTTTAGTCTTCAAGACTAGACTGCAGCTGATTTGCTCCACCAGATTTAGTCTTTCTTTGACTGCTTATCCTTAACTCCTTAATGTGGCACATTAATTATAGCCTCTCATAGGTTCCATTCTTTCAGGTCCCTGTGTCTAGAAATGTTGCCACTCAAATAGCAAAGTGCAAGCTTTCCATCATTCTAATGGTTAAATAATGGTAAGGCTGTGCAATTGAAACAGCATGAAAGGTCACCTTGACAATAGTCTGACTGGTAAAAAGTAGCTTAAGGCAGCACAGTTTTTTATTGTGAATGAGTTGACTGAGTTTATGACTATTTGGGATATTTTAATCATTTACAAGTTTGACATAAAGTAAGAAATATAATTTTTGAATTGCTGCATATTATCAAATCATCAAATTTAAAGATAATATTTGCAAAACATATATTTGACTATATTAACCAACAACAAAGTAAGGAGAATTAGAAGTTTGAGCCAATGATATAGTTCTTGGAACAGCTGCCACAGGTAGTCCATATGAAATGTAAACCTCAGCAGAAGTCCACAAAAAGCTTAGTAACCCCCAAAGTTCCTAGAAAGCTCTATTTTCAGGATTTAAGGAGCACAGTCATGGAGCAGAGGCCTTACACAGGCGTTTTGAAAAGAAATGTTTTATGCCAAATGACTTTTATAAACTGATTTTGGTATGTGTTTTATGGCAGGAATAAGAGCAGGACCAAATTTCCCATATTTCTCTGTTGGGAGTGGGACCAGGACCATAATTCTCACAATTAAACAGCAATGTGATATCTGGTGAAACAGTAAAGGAAACCTAAGTTTTCTGTCATTTTTATTTTGTCCTTACTCAAGCCCTTGACATTTCACATACTCTTTCATCTAGGTCTTCAAATTAACTGCAGCTTAATTTTCTGAACTATTTAGCTAGAATGTTAAGACTAGGTTTACCTGGAGAATAACTTAAGACAGTAGAGCTAAGCCAGGCACAAGCAGCCTTGAACTCCCTTTTGTGTTTTCTTTTAGAACTGCTAATTACAGAAATCGATCAGTTTAAGGTCCTTATGTTACATGCTTTAACTAAAGGTGAGATAAGATCCAAGCTATATGGACTCGGCCAATAAAAACATCATTAACTGAAGTACAGTCAGCACTTTAGCTACCAGTCTTCTAATATGTCTCTATTTCCTTCCAAAGACATAAAAATGTGAAAAATACTTGCTACTTTCATTATCCATTAAGAATATGAAGCAAAACCCTCAATTTGAAATGTGCTGGATACTTGACTGCAATATATCAATACTTAAGGATCCATCTTTCAAGTACCTATTAATCTTTTATATTGATATTACTACTGCACAAATTTCTGTATAATCGAATTTGAATCAAAGCAGAGGGCTGGATATTCTGAATGACAGAATACAATCTTACATACAGCAGCTATAAATTCCTTCACAACGCAGAGTCTAGCTATTTGCCTGAGAGTAATTAAATCTGTACATCTTCAAGGCTCTTTTACTACTTCATCATCCAGTTTCTAATACAGGTACTGAGAGAAAGGAAAAATCACAACATGCTGATGAAAAACTTACCACCCAAAGAGCATTTCCCTGCAGTGACTGAAAAACCACTAACTAATGACGCTATTTTAAAAGGTGCAACCAGCAGCTGACGGAGAGGCTAATACATTTATAGCACAAATGAGTAAATTGTAATAGGATAAACAAATAAGAAGTGGCAAAATATATTGTCCAAGTTCACTGTTCAGACTGATGCAAAATAAAAATTTTAAATTTTCACCTAGGAATAAACCTTGATCTTGTAGCTTCAGGAAAAACAAACAAACAAAAAACCCCCACCAAACTTAGAGAACAATCAGGGGTTTCAGTATTAAGACAAAAGCATGTATGGTAATGCATGTTTTGCTTCCTGCCAAGGCTTGCCAATACAACTATTCTGCTCTGAAAGGTGCAGGGCAAGTGGTACAGCTTGCCAGCAGTATTCTGAACAGTTCTGGCTTAGAAGAACAGTATAATAACACAGTACATTTTTGGTAGTAAAGGAGGGGCATCAGATCCGAACTCCTAGAGTTCCTCACAGCATGACACCAATTTTGGTTTTAGGCAGGCATATTTTCCAGCAAATACACACAACTCTACTACAAATGCTGCTGCCTAAACAGCTACTTTGTGTCTCCTTTTAAAAAGGCAGTGACTTAGATGGACATCCTGTGGACATACCTGACATTTTTAAGGCCTGTAGAGCCACACTGTAATAGATGTCCACACTGTTCCTCTGTGTCTTTCCAGTATTCGTTTAGGTATGACATTTGATTCAGGTCCATGCAATAGGTGACACCCTGTCAGAACTGTTTCTTTAGGAGCTGAACGACGACACTTTCTACACTTTCTCTACATGATAGGCCATGTTTTACCAGCCATTGTAGGAAGGCCGTAGTGTTCCCAGATATCAGTCTGTCCACCTTCCACCTTGTCCAGTGGGTAGCTTCTTCTACTGCCCATCTGTACTACTAGGACACTTCATAGTACCCTAAATGCTCCCTGTTGAAGCCAGTTTCACGATCAGTATTGAGTAAAAAATAACAAAAGAAGAATTACAATAAAACAGGAAAGAGTCTTAAACGTAACTAAAAAAGCATCACAAATGTCAGTGTATAATACTTTGAATTCATGTATGATTAATTTATTTTGGCATTATGTAACTATAATATAATGGATAAATAATTAATTATTAATGTTCGGAAGTCATTAGAAGAGCTCTGCACTGGATATGATCCCCATCCATTAGTCAGCTGAGCTGAATGAAACAAACCTTATCACTTTTTTTGTGTACCACAAACAAGATATTCATCAAAGTCATTATGTTGACACTGAAATCACAAATCCATAGCAAAAGGCCTGATCCTGTCATCAGTCTTGTATGGGTGAAACTTTGACTTCTAGTCATTCCTATTAGTGGAAACATCTTAGACAGTTATAGTTTAACTAAATATTTGGAAAAATAATGAAGGAAATACAGAATTGACCTCAAATTAACAGCAAGATTCCCACTATTATCCCTAAAATCAGGTTTTAACCCATCATTTATAAGTGGATTTAAATGTACTGAGATAACAGCTCCATAAATGTTGTTTTCCTTATGAAGTGGAAAGAGTTTGAACTTTCTCTGTGAAGTTTGCCTGTGCACAGAGGTCTTCTATAATATAAATTTAAATACACAGTCTGTTTTATAATGCTTTCCATCATCTCTCGTCTCCATATGTTCTCCCACTAGGAATCTAATGAGTTCTACATATGAGGGATGACAAGGGAATATGCCTGAGAAATAATTCCAGCAATTACGGCATATGGAGGCATTGTTTTTGAGTTGCTTTTGCCATGAATATTAGGCAGAGCATCTGGGACCAAATTCTGTCTACCTGCCTATGGACATTAGCAAAATCATCTTCCATTTGTAAATTCTGCCGAGGTAATCTGCCATAAAGAGAGGACCATTTTATCACTTTATGATCAGAGAGCATACTGAAATACAGTTCATTTATAGATAGGAAAAATTGTTTCTCTTTAGAAAGAGTAGTTTAAACTGGAAACTGCTCTAAGATAAAATTATAGAAACACATTCTCTCTTCCTTCCAAGAACTATGAAGAGCCTGTGTTCAGTTCCAAGCCACTATTTATTAAAAACTGCTTTTCAGAACTGAAAGCCAGATATATTTCAAGTCTTTCAGTCATGGCTAATATTGATGGAATTAGTGATATTTAATCAAGAGAATCTGTTACTAAAGAATAATTAGGTTTCACTACCCACTGCCGCACAGAATTACCAGTATACTAGCAAGGAGGGAGTGAAAATAGAGCTCAGCTTCAGGATGCTGACTGTACCCCAGTGCTCACATACTGGATCAACTTCCTTAGAACCTACTTCTCTGGTGATGAAACCATACTACAATGGTTTTGACTCATCTGGCATCCCATTCACAGCAGTTCAAGAAAGAACAGTCATTCCCTTATACAAGAGTATCCAGTGTCATCATTAGTGGCCCTCCTGCCAGATGGTCTAAAGTGAGTTTTGGATTAAGAGACCTTGGCAACACTTGTCAAAACACCTCTCAAAAAACAGTTGTGGGAAATTCAGCCTTTTCATATTCTACCTTTTTTAGTCACCGCAAAAGCAGTACAGATGAATACAAAAGACATGAAAACAACTGCCAGGGAAGACATTTTTGCTAAAATATGTGCAATGATTCTATGTAAAGTGGTATCAGAAAGCTATATAACCTGTTACGGAAACAAGATTAAAGATGTAATCTGGAAATATTTTCTCATTCTATGAAAGAATAAAGAGAAAATTTTATCAGAGTACAAAACACATTATAAAGACAAACAAAGTGAATAGGTGATTCTTAGTATTCAATTTAATACCACTGAATCCATGAGAAATCATTTAATACCATGCGATGGTTTAGATGTGATACATTTGATACAGATCTATCTAACTATTGGCAAAAAGAAACTAGAGATTAAGGAAACACTTCTTTTACAGACCAAAACTGTGCTCCCTTTTTTTGTCAATATCTTGGTTAACCACAGATGTGTAAAATTCCAGGCATGTAGGAGGAGGCAGTAAATCAACAGATAAGGACACCAATCACATATTTCTCTTTTGTTGTTATAGACTTTTATGCATTACCTTGAAAGTATAAAAGCCAGCTGGACCATTATAATGAGCAAAAAGTCCCTGCACATATTTTTATGAAACGTAAAAAAATAAAATGCTTTATAGCAGATTTGTAGTTTCAAAACAAACGTATCTGATGCACTCTGTCAAAACAGCTGCAGTGGTTTGGTGAAATACTGAAACGCTGCACCAGTAATATTCTTGAGCAGAGCTGAAGGAGCCAAGATTTAAAAAATGTAGGATAAATGGAAAATTTAAATGATACAGCACAATAGGTGAATTTGTAGGTAGTAACAGTGGTATCTGCAACAGTGCTGTTTTAAACGTTAGCATTCATTTGTGACCAATAAACCAAATACAACCAAGATCTAGACTTGAATGTTTTTTTTACCTCTATTTTAGATTTATTAGATCTGATTTGGACTTTTTATAATTAAAATTCATTTCAGGATTTAATTTATGTTCTGTTGATCTGATCAAATACATTTAATTTTGAAAGGTATGAAGAAAGTAGTGATTTTTCTTTCCCTCTTGATGCACTGTCACTTGAAACTGCAGAACAGGAAAGCATATTCTGCAGTTCAGTGTTCTTGCTTTACTGAATCCAAAGGGTAACATGAATTTCCCTCTGCTCATAATTACTGATAATTTTCGTAATCAGATGACATAATCTAAGAAGTAGTATATAAAGAAGAAATACGTAATCGAAGGAAGATTCATCCTCACATGCCTACAATATGAATGCCCATAGCTGATCTAGTCACTGGTCCTCCATTTTCAAAGACAGCACTAAACCAGCACTGTGGATAGCTGCTGTGGTTTCCAGCTTGCAGCAAGGTGCACAGAGTTCACTGTCAAATTGGCTTTCTTTCCCTTTCTTTTAAACAGTCCAACAAATTGACCTGGAACATTACTTTTTCAGGAATGTCTACCATCCACGTCCTGCTGCTATTTAAAATGTCTAAATGATAATTTTTCAGGATTCACATTTTGTGATTAAAAAAAATTATTCAGCCTGGCCTGAAAACAACAGCACACCCAAGAGAATTTGCCATGACAATGTTAGAACATTGTGCTAGCTATCAGGTGTTTTTCAAAGAGGATCTTTCCATGTGGTAGGAGATATTTCCCGCTCTACTGAAGAAATATAACCCTTGAGATTCTCATTCATGAAAAAATAATTTTGTTCCATGGGTAAGTAGAATAGATCTCCAAAGTGCACATCCATACAGGGAATTCCATTTTATATTACAATTTTATTCACTTGCTATGAATAGTCACAACATTAATCTACTGGAGATAATCTATTCAGTATATTTGAAAATCCATTTAATTTCATTTATTGATATGCATGTGTTACACTTGTATATAATACAGTATTTTCAGCATTGGTTTGAGAACAAGGAAAAAAGAAAACAAATATTTAGAAGCATGATATAGATTTTTTACCAAAGAGAGGCCATATTCAGTCTACAAAACAGCACATTTACCATTTGCACTGTCCCAGACAATATCTTTAAGATGCTACCTTCTGTCCTGAACCAGCTAGCACAAATCCATACAATACTAATCCGTCCTTAAATACTGAGATACCTAGTTGCTGCTACAGTTTATTCTAATTAAATTTTAATCAGAAAATAAGATCTTTCCTTGCCACAATTTTTTTATTATTTCTCAGCAGAATGATAGAATATGTTTCTCAGTTTTATTCCCAATAGTCATTTATTTTATTTAAGCTCTCCTGTGCAATAATACAAGAGAGGTAATGAAATGGTTTTGGAACAGCAGGGGCTACTGTGACAGCCAGAGCACTCCAGGGTGTTCATCCATCATGAAACTTAATATATAACTAAACTAGTCATCTCAATGGCTTGTAATGATGAAATAATTTCTTTCTTTTTTTTTTTTTTCTTTTTTTGTTAGTCTGGTAATAACACAGGACTCAAAAAAGCTTACCCCTATGTATTTTTGACTATCGTCGTGTGTGTGGCTCACCAAAGCATACAGTCAGAACTCCAGTACCCTCTCTAGTCAGCATGTTTATGCAGTGTCTCTAAAAGGAATTGCCAATTTTCTGTTGTATCAACATTACAGATTGTACAATATATATTAAATGGAGTATAAAATTATACATTCTGTAATAACTTAGAAAAAATCTCAGAAACGCTTAAGGCCTTTAAATATTGAGGATTCTTTTCATGTAACAGGACATCACAAAGTTCAAAAATTGCTACTAAATTAAAAAAAAAAAAAAGTAAATGAATTTTGGCAAGGATCAGATCTGAATTGGATGACTATAAGCAAGTAAAATACCCATGAAGCATAAATCTGGGAGGGCACTAGGACTTTTTTCCTTTATAGCAAACAGACTGAGCAGACATCTGCATAAGCATCCATCAGTACTTAGGTTCAAGTAAGAGATTTTATTTTTTAATAAAAGAACAAAAATTCTGAAGGATAAGCATCCAATTTTGTAATTGCAAAACTCATTTACATCCCTGCCTAACTTTACAAAAAAAGGGATGAAATACTGTCATTGCTTACCATGAATTTAAATGAATTAAAGGTTAGGAAAGCAAAGTACATATCAGGAATACCCATCTCCTTCAAACTAAATGGAAATGTATATCTTAGAGGTATAAAATGCTTAATAATGGTAGTTGAGTTTTGACCACTACTTTTTTAACTGTTAAGCTGTAGTAGTTGATTAGCCTTAGGGAAACATGTCAACCTGACTATACTATGTAATATGATTGATGTGTTCAGATAACTATTACTTGTCAACAATAATTATTAACAATGGATATATAATTCCATTCCTATAACAAAAGCAACTTCAAGATGTTGAAATATGCACCTTTCAGAGCTGCAAGATTAGAACACAAATAAAAATGTCTAAAACTGCACCATGCTAGAGGACAATTTCTGCAACAGAAATTTAATTAAAGCAGCGTCCAGTCCCACCAGCAATCTGAAAGTGGATCAGGGATCATTTTCCAGAGAAGGATCCAATACATTTTGGAAGTTGACTTCATCAAGATGAAAAGCCACTGGTCTGCAACGAAGAACCCACCAGTTTGTTGTTTTTCTGCACCGTTACAATATCAGCACGTGATTACAGCTGCAAATTCCTCAGCAAGTGCAGTTTTACAAGTGCACACACTTTAATCAGTTGAAAACTTAGTGACACAGAAGTTCAAAATTACTTTCCAGTAGTTTTGATCTCAAGGCTGTTGCTGATTACAAGCCAGATTCTCATTGAAACAATTGATTCTGAAGGATACACACCAGCTGTATAAAATTTCACTTCAAGGATTGCCTGGAGAAATGAAATTCCTATGTGTTGTATTTAATGTTATCAGCCTTGAGACTGATCTGATTTGTCTTTAGCTATCGGGTTACCTGTGAAGAAAAAGAAAATCAGAAAATCAAAACTGGACGTAGTGAATCTACTTTTGAAGTAGTGGAAACTGAGACTGAAATGTAAGATCTCTGCCCAGCAAAGCGCTTTCAACTGTTTTTAAAATAGGTGAATAATCACGAATGGTATTAAATGGCATTGCTCCCCAACTTAAATTGTGTGTATGAGCTTTGTTGAAATTGGATTTGACAAGGAGAAACTGAAATGTAACCACACCTAAAAATATAATTAAAAATTTGAAGTTCACAAATTACCAACCCACAAATTTCTATTTCTGTTATTTTTTTTATTGTTAAAATTTCTGTATAGTAACACCTATGCTTTTAAAATGTTAACCATTGCAGTGACTGATACTGGAGATGTATTCTTTCATTGTTTGCATGCTTCTTTACAACACAATCATAGAATCATTTAGATTGCAAAAGGCAGTGTCCTGTTAAAGGCTAAATGCATCTTAGCAAGCAACAATTACTTAGTGGAGAAAGAGGACAAAAATCATGCATCCATTAATGAAAAAGATAGACATCCTGTTATTTACAAGGTACAAAATTATCAAGGATTTAATTTAGAGTGGTTTCACATAGCCTAACATGAAGCAAGAGTGAAACAGAAGGACCAGAGAAAGAGTGGGAGACAAATCATTTCACAGTAATTGGATTTTCCCTCTGATTTGGATTTTAAACATTAAAAGAAAAAAAAATCTGTTATATTAAAGAAATGTAACTTTGAGGAATATTTCTGCTGTGTCAGTGGATACAATTAATCATCATGTAACATTTTAATATCAAATTGTGTCAGGTGACAACTTCCCAATTCTTGAGGAACAAGTCATTGGCATGGTCACAACAATACTTTATGACATCGAGGGGCACATGCTTTTCATTTTGATCACAGAGAGAAGGGTTATGCTCCTTAATGATGAAACATTCTTTTGCCCTCAGCAAAACTGTTTGCATACAGCTCTTGTCAGCTCTGCAGAGCACAAACATTGAACAGAATATTAAAAAGACTGTTCAAGGAGTTTATTACTTCAGTTTGCCTTCTCCACCAAGTTATTTCTAGGAACTGCACTTAAGGCAATAATAAAATTGTGCTTTGTGATTTTTATGATACAGGGACTTATTTTGCTTTGTTCTTGTTGTTAGAAACAGCCTCATGTGGCACCTTCTCCAATGGAAGATTGCCTGAAAAAATAATAAAGAATTAATTTAAAAGTCAGGCAACATATTTCTGTGGCCTGCACCAAAGCTCAAAAGGCTGATGCAGCATCTTACTGTTATTTATTTTTTGCTTTATTGTAACAAGCTGGAATTCTGCTTATGGAACCAGATGCCACTGAGCTACATAATGTAAAATACACATATTCTGATCTTATCCGCAAGTGGATTTTTATTAGCTTCACATACAATACATGTCTATATACCTCTATCTATCTATACCTATCTATCTATTCAGTAAAGAACCACTAAGGCAAATAAGGGACATGAGCTTCTTCATATAAAGAAAGGCTGAAAGCACTGTTCAGCCTGGAGTAGAGGAGGCTCGGGGGGGATCATGCCACTGTGTACAAATACGTGAAGGGAGGGTGCAAGAAAATGGAGCCACACTGTTTTCAAGTGGTGCCTGGCATCAGGAAAAGAGGCAATGAGAACAATCTGAAACACAGGAGGCTCCCTCTCAGGAAAAGCTTGTTTACTGTGAGGTTGACTGAGCACTAGCACAGGTTGCCCAAGGAGTTTGTGGTACCCATCCTTGAAGATATTCAAAAGCTGTCTGGTCCTGGACAACTGGCTCTAGGTAGCTCTCCTTAAGCAAGGGTATTGGACTTCTAGAGTTCCCTTCCAACCTCATCTATCCTGTGATGTTTTATTTCTATTACATCCAGCTCTGCCAATGCATTGGCTTACGTGATAAACTGCAGCTAGCAATAAAGGTATTTTCACACACACATGACTGCTCGGTTACATGGCTGTTTGGAAGTGCAAATATGTTCTCTTCAGTCACAAAGAAACTCAGTAAAATCATAATCAGCAGGCCTATCTGCTCCCCCATCTAGCTCTACAACTCTGTGGTGATAATACCCCTATAAAGGCAACATACACTCTCACATAGATTAAATAGGTGATATAAAAAAGAAAAAATCAGATAGGCATTCAAATCTCTGCCCTATAACAGGTGGCTAATCATATTCAAAGGTCATTTTGCTTATACAGTCTGTACAGGAAGTCAGACTGAATATTCTTAGTTTTTACATTACATGACTGAAGTTTTTAACTACTTTCCCTTGCCAGAATTTTTATTATTTCACATTTTCTTTTTTTTTTCCTTCTTTTTTTCCTCATTTTTTATTCTGCTAACCACAAGGTCACACAATGCTATTCTGAGTAATTCATATAGTGGTTCATATTTGCCTCTAAGTCAAATGGTAATACTTGTTATGTGCAAGCAGAGATTACAGATTAACATCAATGAAAGTTATATATCCATACACGATAAACGTTAGGCAGTGAATAAACCTCTTGGCTGGTAAAAGCTGTTTCATAAAGAAGCAATGACATTTTAGCTAATACCTAGTGATGGTATTCCCAGAAATGCTTAATTTGGGGTATAGTAAAAGCTATTTGGTTTAAGTGTCTGGGAAGTAAGATATTAAGGTATTGTGCCAAAGGTCTTTATAGGAAAAGAGGGACCAATAACAGTATTTGTCTGATCTTTGACATCCTAAGAGAACAGTAACATGCTGAATAGGTGCAAATCAAGTCTAATCAAGTTTCCAGTTAATAATTATTATGTATAGAAAATTAACAATGCAAATGAAAAAAGTACATGAAACCTTTAGCATCCTTGGTATGGATTTGAATTAATTTGTTCATTCTTGGAATAAAATTATTCCCTTTATGCTAATAAATTTTTTCACATAGTTCTTATATCATAAATACACCACATTAGATTCTCTTTATTTTCCTGTCCTAAATGTGTAATTAAAGTATAATTATTCTGCAGTTGCAGACTTTTTAATTTAAACTAGTGAGTGGCGTCTGTAAATTGGCTATAATTGTATGTGAGCTCACTTGTTTTACTTTAACATAACAATATGTAGTTAAAAGCAGCTGAATTTTTCCACATTCTTCTGCTTGCAAAATGTTCAGAACAAACTCAGTCTTTGGGTAGAACAATTTTGCCAGAATGGAGCAGAGATAAAAAGACTCAAGGCATCACATAAGAAAAGCTACCAGCTCAAGAGATTTTTTTGGATATCTTCCATTCCAATGCTCCTCACAATAGGTGAAAAATGTCCTCACTTGTGAAATCCGCACAGTGGATAAATACATCAGACAATGCTGTCTATTTCATATAGAATAGATTCCCAATAAAAATCCTGACTGGTACTTTTACTGAAGAATTTCTTCCGCTTTAGAAGAGGAATGAAGGAAAATCAAGACTATAGGATTTAAAGAAAAGGTGAGTGAATATTCCCTGAATAGTAAAGCACTTTTCCCTACTTTCATACACTTAAGCATCAAAGTTGCAAAACCACAGTTAGGTATAGTACAAATCTTCTGTTTCTTCAGAGACACAAATATATCACTAATAATTTGCTAACTACAGAATAGTTTGTAAATGCAAACAAGTCACATAATTAATTATGATTTTATAATATTAGGGAAAAATAGATAAAAAATTATATATTGAAATTAAGTGTGTGCTGGAATATTTCATAACACAACTTTGTGCATTGCTGTTTTTTGACTGGCAGTCTTTGAATTTTTACTGTTTATTATAAATCACACCCAAAATCCAGATTGAAAACTGTCTCTTGAGTTTGCAGAGTCAAGCACTTGAAAGTTAGCAAATTGCCTTTTTATGTGTGCCTTTGCAAGTGCAATTCTATCTCTTTTCCATCATGCATAGTAAAGAAGAGAGTTTAGTGTGTGAGGAGAGTTGGAGGGAAGCCTATAACAATGTCAGGACTATGTATCAATGAAAATACAGAAAGGGGCAAATTTTTAAGCTGGTGTTTCTTCCCTCTACAGGTGATTCTGCAGTATGATGGACCCTCTGTTCTAGGTTTTCTCCAAAGAAACAGAAAGAACTTAATTCTGAAGGTTTTCTTTTTAACTAGAACTGTTTCATCAACTATATAGGATGGTGTGTGATCATAGCTTGTGGCATCTGAGCATACTCAAGCTATATTTTTCTTTCTTGTCTTTCCTGAGATGCATAAAACAGAGAAAGGAAATTATTTTTTTTGAAAACAATTAATAGCTCACCCTGAGCTAAGTGGAATTTCATTAGACAAAGACATATTGGCAGCCCTACCATTCTTCCCTAAAATATTAAAGGTCTGTGGCAAACAAAAATGGTCTGGGGATTTCAACCAAAATTAAAAAGGGTCTCACAAATTTATTTAATGACCAACATGATATAAGCTAAGTGCAGGGGATGACACAAGAATCCCTTAAATAAATGTTTGAGGAAAAAGGCCTGAGAAATGGCTTGAAGAAATGCCTAGCTGTGGATTGTCCTCCAAGCCACGGTGATAAAACAGGGATCCCATACCAAAACAGCCCTTATTTGCATACAGTACATTTCCATTAATTTTGTGTCCTTACTGCTGTATTCTTTCTTACACTGTATGTAAAAGACCACAAAAAATTAATTAAATGGTCGACAGAGTGATTCTTTAGCAAACAGAATGAACTTGAGAGGGCTATATCAGTCGTATTTTCCCATAAGGTAGTGAGAACCTAATATAAATACTACAAAGCAGAGACACAAGGGCCATATAACCAGAAACAAATATCTGCCAATGCATTTTTCCCCCTCATGCCTTCTGAGATTGATGTTGAAGTTGGAAATTAATCTTTCTAACAGATGGAAACACACTGTTTTCTGGAACTTCAAAATCCATACAGTGTGTTTGCCATGCACTATCATTCACACATGGCTTATGAAAGCCAATGACAGTTTGCACTAACACTTGGGCAATTTCATTCAGTGAAACAGTATAACTTGTGAGCTTGGAAAATGTTTTTGTTCTACTGCTACTATCTTGTACCAATGATGCTGAAAAGTACCTTGCAAAAGTACCATTTCTAATTCCATGGATTAGGAAACAGGCCCTTGTTTCAGTATTACAGACTGCTATTTGATTTGGGCCACTGACAAAAGGCAAAATTTGAGTGATTTGTGAGCAGTCTGGAAAACAGATATTTAATGATAACTATATGGATTCAATTACCTCAAGAGAAGGTTATATATTGGAAGAAAATTTTCAAGTCATGAAATATTTCATTTCTGCTTATAAAACTTTGGCCCTACCCAGCTTTTTATACTAGACTCAAGAGCTTTAAATTGTTCCCTTAGCTTTGCTTTAGGCACTACAGAATGTAAAGCATTAGTCTAAACATGTTCTCAAGCCTGTAACACAGCAATTTAGAATTCCAGATTCTCAAGCCTGTCCTTCAGCAAACACGAATAGCTCATTTTATTCATTAAACCGAACATTTCCCAGTACACTTAAATGACTCAAAAGTTTCCCATTTTTTTGGTAACCGTCAGACTCCAAAATCTTATAATTCTTTTATACTTTTACTGCATTGTGATTAATCACAACTGCATTTGTGATAATTCTTGTGCTTACGACCTTCGATTATAAAGAGAGAAACATTTTGAAAACTCATTTCATAGAATGTAATTTGAAATAAAACTCTGTACTCCTTGTTTTCCCACTGCTCTTAATATTTTCAGCAGGAGATTATTGGTGGCAAAGTGAAGATCTAGACTATCAGTGTTAAAAATTGTAATTGAAACTAAAAGGCTTTGGAAATGTTTCACATTTAAATTGAGCTTTTCACTTGGTTCAAATAATCTGAAAGGTAGAACTAGAAAAATAGGTAAAGGAAAAACACTTTAAAGTATGGCATATGTTCCTGTAAATGATAAAGTACTTAATCTTTAACATAGTTTTAAGACTAAGTGGCATATCTTGGGAAAATAGTGGAAATACCCCTTTCTTAGCTTTTTCTGAAATTTAAGTCATCCAGTATGAGATAGTGACCTTTCAGCTACCAAGGTGACACTGAACTGAATGTGTCAAGATGGGCTTCTTTTCTAAATGTTGTTCTCCACAGTATCTGTTGTTTTCCCATGAGAGTGGCTAACTTGAGTGACTGGGACTACCTTCATAAGTAGAGTGAGTGAAGAAAGATGTTTTAAGGCTCCCAGAAGCATCCCACTGACACACTGAAGCTGCTTAGAAGTGCAATGCAGAATCTCTTCAACCACCCTTCTGAAGCTCTGCCCAAATAAGCCACAATTCCTTGGTGCCTGCAGCAAACTGCACAACTACAATGACAAGTAAGGTACAACAATTCCTGTTAGTACTGTGTAAACCTGTATTTGTACACACCTGCTGCTCTGTGAGTAATAAACCAGGGCTGGAACACATTTTCTGGAGTGGTTTGACTCTTTATTCCTCAACGAACGTTCTGGCCCTTCCTTAGAATCCGACCAAGACTAGGATTCATCACAACTAGTGCTCCAACGTGGAGCCAGAATATTTTTTGTGTGGAAAAAACAAATATTGTCATCAGGCACAGCAGAAACCTCCTTTCTCTACTTCTCCATTCGGACTTGAGGAGTTTTACACGTTTGCCTAAGAAACAAACACATGTCAAGTACTACACTGTTATGACATTAGTTACAGAAAATAATTAAAAAAAAAAAAAAAAAACACACAAAACCAGAACTGGAATAAATGGATTTTTTTTAAAAAAATTACAAGGATAAAAAGTACAAAATAACGGGAAAAAACACATTTCAGAATCACAACAAATTCTCTTAGGAAAAGTGCATCGTCTTAAAAATACCTAAACATACTCAAATTCAAACTCTTATTTGTCACCAAAAAGCAATGGAAACTGATAGATTACATTCATTTTTGAAAGTTTATCAGCGATATTTAAGTACTACAAAAGAGTAATTGATAAGTTCTTGCAGAATATGTCCACGGGTAGACCTGTGATACAGAAAAGAGTCATGAACTCAGAATACAATTCCTTTAAAATGAAAGATTTGCATGTGTTCTTCTCACAAGTGTTTAAAATAAAAATCCCAAACAAATGGGAAAAAAACAAACAAAAAACCAAAAAAAAGAAAACGAAAAACAATAATACAAACAAACAAAAAAAAAGTTTAAAGTCTGAACTAAGAAGAACTCTGCTACAGACATTTCTATGGCTAGAAGGCTACAGGAAACATCATAAAATAACAGATGACACATTTCAAAAGGCAATATTCAATTTAGAAAGACACTTCCTTATCTAAACAGTTGAGGTAGATTTTGGTAGATATTTGCTTCTGAAAAAGGTTGCACAGCATCTCAAAATATCACCAAAATTTCTTGAAGTTTCGTTTTTTTTTTTTTTTTCCCCTTTAGGCTTTTTAACTTAGATTTCATCCTGCAGATCATTGGAAATATACATTGCAAGATTAAACTCAAAACTTCAAGAACAAATTGATATTGTTCCATATTCATATTTCCTTGAACTGGCTAGTTTACAAAATAAAATTAATTGGTACAACTCACTGGGACAATCATAATAGAGAATAGCTGATGAAGATATATGAGTTATGTCAAAGCTAAATCCAATTCATTACTCTTTCCAATGTACTTCATTATTATTGTCTTCCAAAAGGTTATGCCACTACAATGCACATCCCTTAACTTTCTCAATGTTTCTGTAACTCAGCATAGAAATTAGGTTTATGGTAGAACTGTTTTAACTTAACATTTGTAGACAAGAATTTTATATTAAAAGAACACTTAAACATAAACCTTATTTTACTTTCTGTAACAGATAAAAACTGTAGCAATTCAGACAAGGATATATCCTCTTGAGGTTTTTGTGGTGATCGCAACTCCATGGAGGGACTGCAGCATGGCGGCATAGAAGACTGCAAGACAATTAATTAAATAAATGTAATTTTCTTCTTTTCTGCACCACTTATTCCACCTAATCATCCCAAGTGGGAGATAAACCAACCTCCTTTCTCCATATGAGAAAACTGAAGTGTAATAAAGTGTCATGCTACCTTTTCAACTGTGAGAAAATAAATGGAGATGGAGGAATGGGAACAGAGTCCTTCTGTTTTTGGCTTTATCTGACTTCACTTACCTAAAAAAAAAGCCTACACTTCTTTCTGATTGGAAATGAAAACCTGTAACAAGCTGTATTTATATTCTAAGTATGAAAAAGCAAAACAAATTAAAAAGAAAAATAAAATCAGCCTTGTTTTAAAACTAGGTTGATGTTTTAAATTACCTAATAGGTATAAAGGATTTTCATCTTTTAATGTATTTTTCCAGAAGTTGGATAAGATTGAATTTCAAATTATTCCCACTGAAAAAATCAGGTAGTCTAAATTCATTATGTTTGATATCTTTTTCTTCTTCAAATGTTTATGCTGTGGGGTTTTTTTCCTGGGATTTTGAATGGAGAGTAACAGCCATTTGGACAAGATCAAAATAGAAATGTAAATTATTTCCTTACCTGTAATTTTATCTTCTCTATAAGGGGTACCTGCTGTTAGTGCAGTACTGATGTGTTTTCTGCCTTTGTCCCAAGCTTCAGAGATTCCTCTGGTGATTTTTCCCCACTTGCTTACCAGCTTCCACTGCTGGCATTTTGAGGTAGTGCACTCACATTTGGCTCCAGGAATACTGCCACAGCTGAGGGAATATAAGACAACTAAAAAACAAGTTAGAAAACAGCAGAGCAATATCCAGGCAGGAAAAAAAATCTTTAAAAGCAATGAATCAGTCATCAGCTTGAAACCCTTTGATCATTTTCCTTTCTCTTTTCATCCATTTAGAATCTCCATATGAAGAAAAGACTTTTCTGTGCTTGAAGAAATTTTAGACAAAGTAGTGGGTGCTGACAGAGTGGTGGGTACCCATTCAGAGAATATAAAATTATTTTAAGGAAATCTAATTTTAACTTTCTCTAGTATGAATACCCATCAGGTCATCACTCCAATACAGATAAAGAGAAGAAAGGTGGCAGATTTGGAGGATTTCAGAAAAATCCCTGTCCTCTTTTCTCAAGTCTTAATAGAACTGTGAAAAGGAAGACTCAAGGGCTTTTCCATTAGGGGCTGCAATAGATAAACAATGAGAAGGATTTCTCATTGTTCAGGAAAATAAAATATAAAATCTGTTTCTCTGAGAAGTAGTCAAGATTATGGTTGCTGATTGCCAACTAATAGTTGTAGTCATCCTGGTCAAAGACAAAAAGAACAACCACTACTGTCACTTTAATAAGTAAATGCTTTCTTGCTTGAGTACTATGGAGATGTCCAGGTCAAAGTTACAAGGTCTTATAACTCCTCTATACTAGGGATCATCTGGATACTGTTTGTGAACTCCACAGGACAGAGAAAAGAAGTATCCTGTCAAAGGAAAAAACAAATGCTAGAAATTTAAATAAGAATCTGATGTAGTATTAAATTTAGTTTGTCTTTCTTAAAGAATCTGTCCAGTGGTCTTCATACCTGCATCTTCTCATTATGTTTGGACTAGTATGTGGCCCAAGGCAAGGTAAGTATGAATGAATTGAAGTACCTAAATGAAATTAGACACTGTTATTCTAAAATCTCAAGTAATCAAGGAAAGACCAAAAGGCTCTGAAGAGGTTGTTGTCTTCAGATACTGGGGATGTTCAGTACCAATTATGTGCTTTAAGGTCAAGAGAGAGAAAGGACTCTGGTAATTTCTGAATGACCATCCAAAAGGATTTGGCTTTTCAACTAATAAGCTTCAAATTTGCCAAGGTGCATTCTAGAAGACAGTCTTCTGTTCCTTTTTTTTTACTTTGAGAAAGATGAAAAATAACTATTAGCAAGTGGAATTGGAATGATGCCTGGAAGTTGATAAATTTGCCTTTTCCAAGATCACTCTGAAAAGATGACAAGGAGGAAGGACAAAGGGATCTCCAGATTCTAGAACTTAATCTGATTTTTCAGTGTATTTGCCTCAATTAGAGACAGCAGGACAAGAAGTAAAGTCCTTTGGTCTTCCTTTGGCAGGGCCATGTTCCTAAGCCACAAAGGTGGAATTCAGGATGAAGAAACAAGTTCTTCTGGCTGGCATCAGTAATACATCTTCTGATGTTCTTGAACCTGAGGAGACAAAACTGTTTTGGACATCTTAAAATACACAATTCCATGAAATTCTCAGATCTTCTATTACTACTAAATGTGTAGATATGTGCTGGTTAGATACAATCGTTTCCTTGAGATCAGATCGATCTTCATAAATTGGAGACATACTTGTGTTCAGACATGCCAGTATAATTCTACAGGTTGCATCATACAAATAAGCCATGATGAACTGGATATCATGTAACTTCATCCAGAATCTGCACTTCAGAACTCTATGACATTTATCACTGCAGATATGGAAGGGAACAAATGAGAGTTGGAACTGTAAGATCTGAGAAAGAATCATCAGTGTATGTTAATAATGCAGTAGAAGAATGCTCAGAGTCCATTTTATAGAACATAGAAACTCCTTTGGAGTCTTTTCTCCACAGCAATAGTGTCTTTCCTGAAACTGACCAGGTGTTCCCTGAGGTGGAAGGAGGAATAAACTACATGCTATGAAAATAATAAACAATTTTGAAATTCTTATGTAAATTAATTCTATGTTAGTAATCTTCTTTATTAATTTAGTCATAGACATCAATCTTCCAGTTATTCCTGTGTATAATTTTTCTTCATTTTGAAGAGTTCTCAGGTAGGACAGGACTATCTTCATTCTTCTTATGAAGAAATATATAAGATATGCAACCATGCTCACTTTGCTATGAAAGAGAATAATATCTAAATAATCTGAGTTCAACTGGTTAGAGGGTTGTTCACCCCTCCCACTGTGGATTCTCAGAATTATCTATACGGCTGACTCTCAACTTCATATTGATTATTATCCATTTCCTTCCCTATTGGAAGGCAGAAAAGTAGAGCTGCAATAGGACGATGTTTCTGATATTTTCAATAATCAGTCCTAACGAGTAAGGAAATACCTAAAAAAAACTATTTTATTTTGGAGAATTGAAGGTTATTACCTTTTGAACAACTGGGGGCCATTTTTCCACTCCCGCATATCAGTTCTGCAATTAAGCAGTGATACAGAGTTTGTGAAGCCTGTGCCGAATACCCAGGGAAAGAGGCAAGAATTCTGCCTGCAGCTATTTAGGTAGCAAATAAGGTGAGGTTTGAGGACACCCTGGTCCCTCTGAGCTGAAATGTATCATTTCTGACTTGCAGAAATGATTCAAAGAAGCCTCAACAGATTACAAAGGATGGTGAGACAAGGAAGAAACATTAGTTTTAGAGCGTGCCAGCATGACTCACATGATACTGGCAAATGAATATCATCTCTCTATGGTAATTTCTGAGGTAGTAGAAACTGACAAAAAATTTCCAAGAAAATATTCAAACAGTTCTTCTTTCACAGCAGTGAATGTCAAAGAGACTGTCAGAATGAAGCTGCAAATGAGAGTGGAAACATTTTTGATTTTGGTGTCAGGATGTTGGAAAAGTAGAACTTCATGAAGAAGTGAAGAAAACCAGTCATTAGCAAACACCCTTAAGAACTAATCCTTATTTTCCATCACAGAGGCAGAAAATTATTCTTTGGACATGAAGTCAATGTCTCAAACATGCCAGCAAAAGACAAGGGGGAAAAATTAAAAAGAAAATCAAACCACAAGTTGAATCTTTTGGGACAAAGGCAGAAAACCTCTTGGCTGGACTGATGAATTGTAGGATTCACACATGGAAGTAATATTTGCAAAAATCACTGGTTATTAATTAATGACATGCAACTAAAACCTATTTGCCTTTTTCTTTAAATACTGTAGAAATATTTTCCCTCAATTTCAGAGTAATTCTGTCAATGTTCAGGTTCTGCAGAAGTTAATATGATGCTTTACAATGGATCCTAGCTGCCTTCTTACCTCAGGAAAAACTATTCCCTGATAAAATGTATAAACTACAGCATATATTACTAACATTACAAGTGCAATGAAGGGATTGCAAAAGATTTAATTTCTCATGATTTGTACAGTGTGTCTACTCACAAAAAAAAATTAGATTGCCCCTTCTGAGTAGCTAGAGACAAGACTGTGTATTCACATGTATATTTAGCAAGGAAATGCATTATCAGGCTCCCTCTTTTCAAAAGAGCTGTACCTATGAATATTGCCTTTAATATAATTGCCATTCCCTCTTTTGATGTTCCTTGCTTTCTTTCTTAATTTCACTATCCATAGGACTTAAAGTCAGAGCAGAACTAAACAAAATTTGAAACTTAATATGTCTTGGGTGTTGAATGTTTGGATTATCCTCACCTGCCCAAGAAGTTTTACTGATCTTTCAGTCTCTGACTTTTCTTATAAAATTTCACAATACAACCCTTATTCCTGTAATTCTTTATGCTATAACTAGTCTTTTGTGGGTATTTTAGAGTATATTTGCTTTTGGGGAAAGGACCATGACCCGTCTAGATTTCTGTTACAAATGAACATCATCAAGCTGTAGGTCTAGACTCCTGTCAAATAGAGCCTTGCAACTTTTCATAGGATAAAACTTGTCACGACAACATTAAAAAAGCAAATTTGGTATATAAGGACTATTTTTAGGAAAATCAGTGAATTGTATAGCCCTGAATACTGATGATTTCGTGTAACCTGTGTTAGCTGGCAGGCTATTTTCATTATCAGTGTTTAGGTGCCCTAAAAAAAATATGAAGGTTCAAAATGAAAGAATGGTGATGCTAGATCAAAGCAGTAATTACTGATTAATACAAAATCTATCTCGACCCTAGAAAATGTCATTGTATTTCCATTACCAGCTCATTTGCCTTCTAAAACTTGTATGTATTCTTAGAAAATGCATACATACATATAACTTACTGCTCTTTTAATGACAGATTGGATACAGTGGGTCTCTGAGTTTGCAACGAGAAACATACTGCAACAGCTGCAAATTTGTCCTAGTGACAGATTAGCCAAAGGCATGGAAAGAGATACCATAGCAACAAAGAGGCTGTCGTAAGTGCTGCCACAAGTGCAATCACTCTTTTCCATGGGTAATATTTTACTACAGTCTGTGCACTCACTTATATTGCAATCATATCATTTGCATGAAACACAAGGTGTTTCTGGTCCCTGTATATATGTGCATTATTCCTATAACTCTTCATCTGAAATTAAGGTAGGAGCAGAGGGGTCTATAGACAGAGGCCCTGAAGTGAGACAGGAAAACAAAGCAGTTTTACAGTGAAGTGGTTTCTTCATTGATACCTACATCTCCTTAAATAATATTAGGAAAAGCACTTCCTGTACCTAACACATGGCAGATCATTGATTTATCCTATAAGTATTTCACATTTCACAGTGATCAAAACAAAAGATAAATTGTTTCATGTAATGTAAGTTAGCAGCAGTTTTAAACAGTAAGACATGTCATATGGGAAATACACTGCCTTATCAGCACTCACTGACCACAACTACCACACCTTCAGCCTATCAGAAGCACCCTGAAATAACATATACATAACATTTATATTAAGCATTTCTGCTTTTTCCAATTACATATCATTACTACTGTTGTTCCTGAAAAGCCTGGAGGAGGAAGAGGAACAAAGACGTGAGGGAAGAAGCTACCACAATGGTGATATTTCTTTTAACCTTTGGCAGAAAAACAATAATGCTTGTTCCATTTTCTTCTCCTCTGCTGCTCCTTAAAGAACCTATGCATCTGTTCCTTGTCTGGAGAAGTACAGATCAACAAATAACATCGCTGCATTGCTAACACTAGATCAGGCTCAGTTACAAGAATAATGCCAGTTTCTTCTCATATCCAGGGCCATATTTTAGCTCTCTTGTATTATGTTTTTTTACTCAAGCAGTGGTTATGACAGCACTGGTGGTAGTTGAGTCACCACGTAATGCTGCCTTTTGATACTGGGAATCTGAGCAGCCCAAGGAAAAGCATTACTATGTAAAGGTCCCAACAGAGGTCCTTTCATTCCTTATGCTGAAAGGGTTATGAACAGCATATTTTATAAATTGAAACATAAATAAAATTACTGCCTCTCCTTTCACCAGCTGTAATTAATTTAGAAACAACCCAGCATCTGCGAGTGAGAAAGAGGAGACAGGGTAAAAATATAAGCAGTATTTATAGATAGCAAACAAACTGCATTGATTGAGAGCAGTGGGATGCACGTACTGAACACAATTTGGCTTCATATACAGTCAGTTGGTGTGTTTGGACGATACACTTTCTCTTCTTCCAAGGATGTTATTAAATTTTGAGTTTCTTTTAAACTTTGGAAGCTGTAATGTAAAATTAGATAAATTGGAATATTGCAAATAACTACTGCAGGCTCTCTCCAATATTGTTTTTGAATGTAAATAAACACTCTCAGTATGGATTTCTCACCATGCTGGCAATATTTCTGTTCATTTCACACTAGTCATCTATCTCTGGTATTGATTTGGAAATCAGATTTGGATTTGGAATGTAGAAAAATATACTCAATATGGATTTATTTTTGGTCCTGTAATATTTCTCTTTTATTTCTCTCTGCCCTTGTAATATTTATTTTATTTTATTGCAGTAGTCTATTTCTAATATTGGTTTAGCATATAGTTACATAGTAATATATTAGATATTGATTTCTTTCTGTTCTGCAGTATGCTTTTCTCCACATGTCAAAAATATTAGCCAGTTTTCAGAGTGACAGTTGCAGTTCCTTCAGCTCATCTTAAAAGTGTGGGTGTTCAGCTATTCCAGTAGCTAAATGCTCTTTTCCAAATGATGGCCCTTTTTGACCTAGCTGAAAATACTTTTTTCACTTGTTTATAGGAAAACATTCCTCATTTTCCCTTTCTAGAGATTTTCAGAGGTCAATAATCAATACTTGCTATGTATCTGACTTTTTTTTTTTGGTTAATTTATATTGTTAGTGTCTGTATTATAGCAACTAGTCAATTCCAAAGGAATACTAATTGTTGCCACCTTTAACTGAATAGTAGATACTGGACATGTTGCTCATCATAATATGATTCGCCGATTTAGCTCCTAACTGTGTATCTTCAGAATGCGAACATTTTTGGAACTCTGAAATATTATATTGCATTTGATAGTGCTCAAAGTCCAACACTTTCCAAACAGACAAAGAATGAAGGGGCCTTTATGATTCTCTTCCTACTGAAGACCACATCAAAGGGAGTAAATTCTCTAAGACAGCTGCTTCCTATTCAACATTGAGTCTAAATGTTAGGGACTAATTTAGTGACCATAGCTTTCCCCTGGGTTATCTGAGAAACATAAATGCCTCCAGAAGATAATCCATCTACCTTATCTTAGAGCAAAATGGATTGTTCTCTGGCTTTGAACAATTCTATTCTATACTTAAAAGACAGTCTAGAGCTTGGGCAGTTATCTCACTCTAGAGAGTCCTAACCCAAGCAAAGACCAGTAAATTCCACTCCACATATTTCAACCTAAGAACTTAGGGCTTAGTGTCAAACTATGCCTTGTTCTACAGGGAGTTCTACCAAATCAAAGTAAAAGCTTGAGGACAAGGTACTGTTTCATTACTGTTCAAAGCTGCACCAGGGAAGGTTTAGACTGAACATAAGGAAGCTTTTTTACCAAGACGATGGTCAAACATTGGAATTCTTTCTAGAGAAGTGGTCAATACCCCAAGCCTGTCAGTGTTTAAGAGGCATTTGGACAATCCCCTTATTGACATGCTTTAATTTGGTTAATGCTAAATTGGTCCCGTAGTCGGATTAGATGATCATTGTAGGTCCTTTTCAATTGAAATAGTCTAATCCATAGCTTTTCTCATGAAAAATACCAATGTATATTTCTCTACATCTTCATACGAGGGACACTATCACACTGCCAGAAGAAAACACACACTTCTTTAGTCACGTTGCACCTCCAGGACCTCAAGATGAGACCTGGGATGCACCACTTTACTTTGTTCTTGTGGTCTAGTTTCTGCCGGAAAGACACACATGTTTATGCGCTGCCCAGGAGCCCTGACATACTCCAAGCAAGTCCCAGTGTGGATGCCTGGGGAACAGGGACTGCAGGAGTCATTGAAACACACTTTCATACAGTCTACATGCAGCTTCTGGTGCTCTTATGTAAAGTCTGCCTCTATTACTAGGATAATGGGCAATGTACAGTTCTTAAAAATACAAGTAAAGCCTGGCATCTGGATCTGCCCCAGAAAATCCCTATCCACAGAGAGACCTTTGGTGTGGAATACACCCCATAACTAAGAGAAATATCAAATGCTTTATCCTCAGCTCTTATCTGACTGCAAAATATCCAGTCTTTGTAAAAGGCTCCTTTATTTAAGACAAACTCAGACTATTTTTTAAATATCATTGTCAGTTTTATACATAAGACTGCTATATGTTGTAGTTTTTAACTGATAGGAAAATTTGTTTTAAACAGACATTTTCCTATATTGCAATAAAAGAAAGGAAACGCAAACAGGACAGCTTTGTGAATTAAAATGATTATATTAGAAAGAGACTGTAAGAAGAAAGAGTATTTCAAATGTTAAAATAAAAAAAGGATTTTTCCCTTTTTCATCATTTAAAGAGGCAATGTGAAAAACATATTGTGTTTATTTATCAAAAATTGAGGCTAGCCATATAGAAAAAATTCAATTGTTTCCTCTCACAACAGTTTCTCAGTCCAGAGGAGAACACCCAAATGTGCCTGGTGAAATCTCAGCTATCACTTCATAATTCTTCTAATGTGTTTCTGAATATCTTCTTTTGTTATGGTATAATACTCAGGAAGACAAACACACATTTCTTCATACAAAGTCAAAAAACTTTCTGGTTTTGCTAATTTGTCATTGGCTTTTTTCCCTTCCCCTCCTGCAGGCTGCATAGACCAAAGGTGTCAACTCTAAACCGGTATAAGTTAACTTACTCAGCTCCTTCATACCCAGTTTCTCCCTGTATTCAGTCCTTTTTTATGGTTAACTCCAACATCAGCCTTTTCCTACTACTATGCAAAAACACTGGGAAAATAATACCTGGTTTTGCATTCTGAAGATAATTCCCAAAGGAGTTTTCTTACCATCTAAATTCTGATATTTCTAATTCATTATTCGTGTCTGACCCTATTAGTTCCCTATAGCAGAACAAAATGCAAAACCTCAAGTTGACCACATTTTTAAAAATCACTTGGTTTTCTCCCATTATTCGTTTAGCCTCTTTGCATAATACCATAAGTATTAGGAAGTTGGTATTATCATTTGTTACAATAGTGTGATTAAACATGCTAACAATAGTGGACAAACAAAATACCTCCTTCCTCCACTGGTCTTCTGTCTTACAGAAAACTTATCTACTAACAATTCAAGATGCAATAATGTAAGTGCTGCTTTTAACTTGGTACCCTGTAAAGTATCTACTACTTCAGCAGTTAATTGAGTTAAGTTTTTTTGCACACAAAGGAGGCAAGCTTAGAAGGTGTTTGGAGGTAAATATAGACTTTTTTTTGGCCTTTCAGGAAAGTCTTCACAAGGTTTCTCTGTAAACTACTTAAATCACCAAAGCTGTTCAGTTCTTTTTGTCTCTTTATGCTTTTACATTATACATGATAATCACATATGGGTTATTTCATTTTACAGTCAGAAACTTATTATTCATGACTTCTTAATACTGACTCTCTGTAGTTACTTTTATTTAAAAAGAAAAGAAAAAAAAAAGAGGAGAAGAGATATACTTTGAAACTACTCAGCACTTAAGAATTTTTCCTTTTATTTATATAGACTTTGGGGAGCAGAAATATTGTAGTCACTACATATTAGGGGAAAATCCTTGCTTTTTTGTAATAAGCTACTCTCTTAACACAAAGAACCACTCACATTTCCAGTGTGTATTTCTCTGGCCATTGGAATGATGCCTGCTAAAATTACAGCTCCCTGCATCAGGAACAACAGAGACCTTCATTCATCTGTTACCAGGTTTCAATGACTTAAACCAACTTTTAGTCAGAAATCTGAATTCAAGTTTGATTTGTCTCAAAACAGCCTTGCAGCTGTGTGGGAAATGAAGGAAGAAGGAGGACAGCATACAAAGTCTGGACAAACTAGAAGGCCGAACAAATAGTGGGATGTTTAAGATAACTAGTAACTTCTTTTTAGTGGTGCTAAGTCTGTAAACAGGCTATGGTGGCCATTATACTGAAACAGTGTTTACGATGGCAAATATAAAAAAAGGACGGGCTTTTTCACAACATCATTTTTTAAGAGGTCTGAAATGAGTCCTGAGTATTGCCCCCACCATGGAGGACAAGAAAATCCCAACTACTGCAAAGAGCCAGACCTACAAGTCTACAACAGAGGCATAAGCCCTAAAGGACAACAGCCTCAGACTTCTGTAGATTCCTTACAGGGGACAAAACTTCACAGCCTCAATCAATGCAGAAAAACCTATTGTCTGACAAATTGTTATGAAGTCTCATCAAGTCAATTCTAATTGATCTTTCCTCCTTTCATGACTTCTGGTTTTCCTACAGAAATGTAATCCAGACCCACTTGTTTACTTACTTCTTGTTAAATACTCCCCATAAATATAAAGTGGTGTACATTCAGTAACACTAATAGTGCCACATAGTACTAGCATGGACAAATTTCAAAACACGAACAATTCTTTTTCTATTTCTATTACTATTATTAAATTCTATGTAGTTCCCTTTGGTTATATTATACATGCACACACATTTACATGCATATAATCAGGTTTGCATTGGCATACACAAAGTTAAGTGTGTGCAGCATTCCGGCAAGGTTATCTTCAGAAGAAACACATTTGAAAGTGGATTCAGGAGTGGAATTGTATAACAAACATTTAGGAAGCATCCTTCCTTCAAAGAATGTCAAAATGTTTTAGAGACTTATAGAAACTGAGACATATGGAGCTCTCTGTGGAATAGGAGGAATATAATTCAGTCAGTGCACACTACATTTCACTACAACCAATGTGTACCAGAAATGTAGTACTTATACAAGGAAGATTTCAATTAAATTATATAGACTATCAAACACCTGCATACAGTAAACACCACACCAGCAAATTATGGCCTGACGCTAAAAACAATTACTAAATACTTTAAAAAACAAACAAACAAACACACAAAAAAAAACCCAGCCATGTGTATCATGAGTATGTATGCTGGCGTGTAGGGGTGAAGGTGTTTATATTAAAACACATGCATGTGTGTCTTCAGACTACATTTTAATCTTTTGTATGTTGATGAAGAACTGTGTTGACCCTAATGAGATACAATGCTGTAGTTTTAGGAAGTTTGTGTGTTTAAATGTATATCTGCAGAGTTTGTTTGTCTTCTCTTTCTCTTAGCCACTAAAAAGCAGAAATGACAACATGTATATTTTATTGTCAGGAATTGTATATGATGAAAGTTAGCTTTAACCAAAAGGAGGAAAAGAACTCACTGAAACTCTGTCAAATTTTTCTGGGAAATCCCAGACATACAAGATGGAAAGAACCAGAAAATCATACTGTAGTGACACATCAAATCCTTACCATACTCAGCAGTTTCTATGTAGAAACATGGTAATCCCATGTTATTGGTAAAAGTGCAGCTGTTTGGTATCCTATAAATGAAGAGCTTAGTGAGGTCTACAGAATTTCTGCAAGTGGTTTCAGAAAGAAATAGCTATTAGATTGTAATAAATTTGATCTGTTAGTAGAAGGGATCAACTCTGCTATCCCCAGTGCTTACCTGAGAAGGTCTGGCACACTGCTTACTATGTTCAAGTAATTGAAAAGTATGCTGAGAGTAGTGTGCAGAACCAAGAAGTCCAATTCCAGTATGGTTTTCTTCCCATGCTTCTTTAGTCTTCCCACCTCAGGTCTTCTATGTGCACCTAATTCCTGGTGCACTATTTTTTTTTTTTAACTTGTTGATAACATGTCAGGTTGGTATCATACCTACCCTAGTTGTTTTCACTTTATTCCCAGAGGAACAGCTCCACCCCTTACGATCTGGAAGAACTTTACATTCCTCCCCTTCAAGACATGGTTGCATGTGGCACCACCATTTCTGCTCCACTATTGAAGCTACAAGAGAGGAAAACAAACATATTTGCATATTGTTGAAATGAACATTTTAATATGTCATTATGTTGCAACATTTCTTTTATTTCTCCAGAAAAATATTAGAAATATGTTGACTGACAACGAGTCTGTGATTTTCAGGCACCTCAGAACCTTAATAAGAAATTAGGTTTCAATTTGCAAAATGTGCTATGTACTTCAAAGTCAATCTCTTCACAGCATTTCATTCCAAACTCATTTTTTCTTGCTCAGGCAGACTTCAAAGTGATAAGTAGAATCTATTCTTTTACCTGGTCTACTATATAGTCTAGCATAGCCTTATTGAATTTATTTTCCAATGATGACATATTTACAGCTTCTCTGACAGCCAACAACATATCAACAGTAAAGAGATTCTGTAAAGGGTGAATCCTGCTTCTCTTTCAGGGAAAGCAATGTGAAAAATCATCTAGTATTTTCCCAAATGAAACATATGAACTTACACCAGAATTTTTATATAAGACACTAATATAGCACTGTGAATAGAAATAGTGTTGGTCTAAAAAGACTCAAAACTGGACAGAACTCTGTTCTGTTTGTTTACTAGGTGTTTTCCTTTATGATAAATATATAAATCAGTAGCACATAAAAATTATATGTTCATTTCAATTTTGCATAAATACTTTAATTAAGTGAATTTCATACAACTCCAAGGGTCCTCTGTTAGTTAGATCAAATTTAGCCTCTCAAGAAATCTTTCACTGGGATTTAATAATTTTGCTTAGCATTTGCTTAGGAAATAATTTTTTCCCACCTTCCTCCCATTCACCTTGGACATCCCCTTCAAAAGGCAGAAGAAGTCCTATTCTTATTTTAAATAGGTAACAATAATGGAGTGGGTCTCATTGATAATGTTAAGCCAGCAAAAAATTCTTAGGAGCTCAAAGAAAGGAAGCAGTAGAAGTAGTCGCACCATCAACACAAGAAGGAGCTGCCCGGGTGGTACCAGCCACCTGCCCAGGGAAGCAGGAGCACTTCACCGTCTGTGATCTTTCTTCTATCTTGTTCTTATTGCAACATCTGTGAAGTGCCACCACTTCACAGGTCCCAGTTTTAACATGGTGAGCTGAAAAAATAAGAAGATGAGCAACTTGATAACTTTGCATGGTAGTATCATACTGTTTGGTTTGGGTTTTGTTTTTTTTTAATCAAACATGAATTAAACTTGGTTCTGTAGGGCAATCTGCCATGCATGAAACAAGAATTACAACGGCACCAACACTGGAATGTAAAGTTGATTTCTTTTCCAAATGTTGTATAACTATCTTAGGCAGAAAACACTGGCTAAAGAAGAGTTTGACAAGGCTGTATATGGGACTGTTCCAGTGAAGTGGCAACCAGAAACATAAAACTAATCTAGAAACTATATCAAATTCTTGACTCCCATAAACAGCTGTGTATCTCTACCTTTTTTTTTTCTTCTTCCCTGAAACAGAAACTTTGAAATGAAAGTGTAACAATGTTAAAATACCCATATATGCATATGTTTTCAGAATCTACATCTCCAGGCTTTATGTCCAGAAGAGATGTGGTATTCCAAAACCTCCCTCCCTACAAGTGGATAGAGAACAATTAGCAGAATAGAGGCAAAGGCCTCAAACAAAACCCAGAAATAAAATCTACTAAGGAATCACATTTTATATCTTTCTGCTTGGCACTGCAAAATCTGTGTAGTGGTTTTGGTTTAGGCCTTTCCCAGTAACTGGGTCATAACTAAGGAAGTATTCCTTCTCATTTCTTATGTAAGCAAAGATATAAAGAGGGGGAGTCAGGAGTCAGGGGTTAGTCCTCCTTCCAGGAGTGTTGGAGACCAGACGAGCTCCCTGTGGTCACCCTTGGTGTGGGAGAGGGCCATGGGTGTGGGTCTGCTGATCGGCCAGCCTGATCAGGGGAGATGTCCTGAGATACAGGAACGGCAGTTGTTTTGATGAGAAGGAAGTGAAAACTTATTTTCTTTCTCTTTTCTTCTCTGTATATACATGCATATATCTATATATAAACTGTTTCAGATCTGCTGAAGTTTGGTTTTGCAGGGGTATTTTTTTCTTCTTCCCTGTGGCCTTTGTGGCCTCTGTCCTGGGCCCTTTGGCTCTTGGCGTTTGGCCAATTTCAACCAGTCACAGTCTAGTAACATGGACAACCAAATTTTTCAAAAAAGGGAGCCAACAGGGCAATTTTCATTATTCCATCTGTACCCATCACTCCCATTAAAGCTGCTCTAACTGATCACCAGGACCATGCTACTATGGTCCTACGAGAGGATCAGTCTGATAAAGGAGCAACCAAAGTATGCTTTCTCATTCAGCAGCCACTTACCAAAGGACTTGGAGTTCAGGAAAAGTGATTTTAACTGAACTTCCAGTGGTTCCTGATGCAAGACCAGATATTTGTGGCAATAGTTCATTCCCATCAGAAGGAAGAAAGAAATCTGAACTTTTTAACGGTAATGACCTACAACTTTGTGCGGGGAGGAATACTAATTACATGAAGCAATATGTGTTTTAACAATACCCCGAAGCCGCCTACTTCTGCTGCTATTTAACTTTTTGTATACTCTATGCAAAGCATATGCACTATATGTTTCAGCTACCTTTTATATATCCCTAATGTCAAACAATGAACAAGAGCTTTCACAAGGAGAAAGTTCTACTAACAAGCTTTCAGGACTCCAGCATTGATCTCTGGATCCACTGAGTTGTTACTGCAGAGTATCAGCTCCTAAAAAGCCTGAGAAAGGAAAACAAACTGGATGTAGGCTGTGGATCCCAAGAACGCTCCTAAAGGCAAATGCCACAGACAGCAGTTAGACTCTGTGTCCTCATCAACAAAACATAAACTACTAAACATCTCATTCAGGGAATAATGCATGTTTCAGTATAACAAATTCCAATCAACAGTCTGTGGTCTTTGTTGTCACTCAACGCATTGTAGTATGTCAGGTTTGATTATACTCCACCACATCATGCTGTGCTACAGCTGAAACACAATGCAAACAATTAACCCATGATCCATCATATTTTCATATGCTGAAATGTTACACTTAAATCAGAAATCTAAGAGGAAAGAAAATATTTTTTGCACAAAAACTTTCACTTTCTGACTATAATTCTTAATTCAATAGAGGATAAGAAAAGCAATTCACACTATCTGCCTGAACCTTCCAATCTCTGACATTTTCATAGCATTGATTATGAGCAAATATTCTTATAGCTACTAGCAGAAGCTGCAGCAAAAATTACTTTTAATTGTTTTCCAAACAATTCCACTGGTATATATGCCAATAAAGCAATTTAAATACATTATTTTTTTTCTCAGCAAAACACTTGGAAGGTTTTTAATCTGTGAATAGGGAAAAAATTATTCTAGGATATATTGAGAATGTATAATATATAGTAAAACAAGCACATGTTGCTTTTGTAAGTTCACACTAATTTTTAATTTAATAGGCAATTACACAACTTATATCCATTCATGCTAACACACATTCACTACTTCCTATTTATAAAAAATACATAAAACCCCATACACTGAATCTGCAAATGGAAGTAAACTTAGTGGTAGGATGAGAACTTCATACCACTTAATTTTTCGCTATCTTAGTTTTAATTTGTATTCTTTGTACAACTGTTCCTGAAATTTTTCTCCTTGTTCTCTTATTGCATATCTTTACACTGCTCTCCTAGGTCTACAGAAATGCCATAATATAGCTGCTAAGAGAAAATGAAATACAATGTATGCCAACAGCCATTGCGAATGAAAGCCAGTTAAAAGAACTGTCATAAAATTCTGTGAGGGAAATTTTAATACTGGAACAAAATTTTTGAAAGCCTCCTTTGTAGTAATTAGAAGGAGAAAATCATGCATTGTAATACTTTTATGGAAAAATAATGTAATTAAATGAAACAGTCAGTTACATTCATGTACAATACAGAAAAGCATTTCATACAGGGAGAAAAGATACATGAAAAATGGAAAATAACAAAAAATAACCATATACTATTGATAGTATTTGGGGAATCTTTAATAAAGCTACTTTGACATTTTCTGGGTATAAACAAAACATGCTAGAAAAGTATTCAGAGATATTTCAAACACTGAAAAATCTAGGTGTCGGGGTTTGACCCTGAACAAAAGCCTGGTGTCCAGCAAAACTCCTTCAAGGTCTTTTCCCCCCTCCCTTTTCGCCTTCCAGAGGGAAGGGAAAAAAAAA
>JAWWEE010000040.1:31756458-31769792 GCA_035221455.1 Xenops minutus
TGGCTTTGCTCTATAGGATGGAGGGAAACTTCCAGAGGCTTCCATCAGAAGCCGATCTTCCTCTTATAAAAAAAAACTTAATCAGGGAAACCCATGACACTAGGCCAATCATTCTTTAGTTTCTATTTACCATCTAGACTATGTAATGAATATTCCTTGAGAGGAAATGTAGGGATTCCAGCTCCTTATGATATCAAATAATTAAGTTCCAGTGCAGTAAGTACAGTATGTGTAACATTCATGTGAAATTAAAGCTTCTATAGAGTAGATAAAGGATTTCCTACAACCTAATACAAATTAACCTCATTAAGCCACTGAAGCATTTCACAAAAGGAGGATAGTACTTTGGGAGATTCGCATTTTGGGTTTGTTTCTCTTTCTACTAGAACAGCCTGCAAAGTATGCTGCTTGCTTTGCAAAAATTGTTTGAGGAACCAAACATCATTTCTGGAATTCTACAGAAATTAGGTATTCAAAACCACTGCAAACACTTAGCCCTGCATTCTGTTTCAGTGCAAGTTATCCTTCCTGCAATCAATGTGAAGAAGGATTGACGAAAGAGACTCAGAGATCTTTATGTGCAAAATTTTCCTGATGACTATGCATAGCATAATATACATATAAATTGTATTCTGGAGGATGTAACACTGTATTATGAGAGTGGAGCCTGGAAAACAGGCATAACTATATCTCACCCATTAATGGTATATGCTATATTTAACCTGCCATTTTTACAGCTTTTTTTCATGTAGCTATCTCATAAATCAGTATGATATCGGTATGCCAAAAAATAAAGTGGTCATTATGATGTTCCTGGAAAAAGTAAAGTTAAGCAATTATTATTCCTCATTCTACATAAAACTGTTCTTGTTCCTTCATGGCAACTTTAAATTTCTTTCAGGTGAGTGAAATTTCAGTCATGTTTGCACAGTGTATCTGGCACTAAGTTATGGCCCTTACTCCTCTACTTCTGTGGAAAGATTGCTCTAGGCAAGGAGGGAAGTTACTCTTCAAGATTCGGGAGAGATTGGCAAGGCAGAACAGGCAGAGGGGTGCTAATGTGTGTAATAGAAGGGTTAGAATGTATGAAGCTTGCATGGGCAATGGCACAGCTGAGAGTCTTTGGGTAGGAATCAAAGTGCAAACAAATAATGAGGATGTCATCATGGGAGCCTACTACAGATCTCCCAGCCAAGACAATGATGCCGATGAATTATTTTTGGAGGAACTAAGGAACACTTCCAAACCCATTGCCCATGTTCTTATAGGGGACTTCAACTTGCCAGAAATTAACTGAGAGCATCATAAAACTGGTACAACCCAGACCAGAAGATTCATAAAAAAACCTGGATCACGACTTTATGGAACAAGTCCTAAGGTAGATGACTCAGAAAGATGCCCTCCTTTATCTGCTGCTTGTCAACAGAGTGGATCTTGTGGAGACTGGTGGCCATCTGGGCTACAGCAACCACGAGGCAATTAAGACTAAAAATCTCTGTTTACAAGAGGAAATGTGCCAGCAAAACCTCAGCTCTGGACATGAGGAGAGCAAACTTCAGGCCACTCAGGGAATTAGTAAGTAAGGTCCCTGGAAAAATGTTTTTGCAGGCGTTGGGGTCCATCAGTGCTGGTCACCTTTTAAACATCACCTCCTAAGGGCACAGGAGCAATTCCCAAATGCTGGGAGTCAAGCAGGCAAGGCAGAAGGCTGGCTTGTCTGAGCAGGGATCTTCTCTTGGAGATAAGGCTAAAAAGTAAGGTGTATGCCCAGTGGAAGCAAGGTCAAGGGACATGGAAAGAATTCAGAGATGCTGATAGCCACTGTAGGGAGAAAATTCATACAACCAAAGCTCAGCTGGAGTGGAAGCTGCCAAAATGTGGGGGACAATACAAAGAGGTTTTTTCAAATATATTAATGACAATAGAGAGTATAGAAATATCACTGGCTCATTACAGAATGAGGATGGTCACCTCACAAACAGGGACAGAGACAAGGCAGAGGTGTTTAACACTTTCTTTGCCTCTGTCTTTAACATGGATGAAGGACCAAGGGGGTCTCAGTGCCCTGAGCTGGCGGACCATGACTGTGAGAATGATCAACTCCCAGCTGACCCTCAAATTGTGCGGGATCTGCTGTTCCAGCTGGATTCTACAAATCTATGGGGCCTAATGGGATTCATCCAAGAATCATCAAAGAGCTAGCTTATGTCATTGGAAGCCTCACTTAATGATTTTTGAGCAGTCTTGAGAATCCAGAAAAGTCCCAGCTGACTGGAAGTTGGCCAAGGTTGTTCCAGTTTTCAAGGTCAGGAAGGAGGACACTGGAAACTACAGGCACGTCAGTCTCCCTTCAGTGCCTGCTAAAGTTACGGCAAGCATTATTCTGAGAGGTATTGAAAACACCTGAAAGACAACACAGTTGTTGGATTCAGGAGAGGAAAGTCCTGCTTATCAAATCTGATTTCTTTTTATGACAAGGTAACCCACTTAGTTGATCAAATGAAGCCAGTTGGTGTACTTCTTTTGGATTTCAGTAGGGTTTTCAATACTGTCTCTCTAAGGATCCTTCCGGACAAAATGCCCAGCACAGCTTGATAAACACACCATGTGGACGGTGAGCAATTGGCTCACAGGCCAAGCACAGAGGGTAAGAGTGAATGGGGTGACATCAGACTGGTGACCTGTCACTAGTGGGGTTCCACAGGGCTCCATCTTAAGTCCTGTGCTCTTCAACATCTTCATAAACGACTTGGATGCAGGACTGGAAGGGATACTAAGCAAGTTTGCAGATTACACAAAACTGGGAGAAGCCGTTGACCCCCTCAGAGACAGGGAGGTCCTGCAAAGAGACCTTGACAAATTAGAGGACTGGACAATCACCAACCATGTGAAGTTCAACAAGGGGAAGTGCTGAATTCTGCACCTGAGATAGGGCAACATGTACTTACAAACTGGGCGATGAGATACTGGAGAGAAGTACTGTGGAAATGGACCTGGGTGTTCGGTTGATGGCAAGCTGAATATGAGTCAGAAGTGCCCTGGTGGCCAGGAGGGCCAACCATGTCCTGGGGGGCATCAGGCAAAGCATTGCCAGCCTGTCAAGGGAGGAGATTGTCCTGCTCTGCTCTGCAGTGGTGTGGAGCCTCACCTTGGACATTGTGTGTAGTTTTGGGCACTGCAGTATAAAAAGGATATTAAGCTCTTAGAGAGCATCCAAAGAAAGGCAATGAAGATGGGGAAGGACGTGAGGAGCAGCTGAGGTCCCTAGGTTTGTTCAGCCTGGAGAAAAGGAGATTGAGGGAAGACCTCACTGCAGTTGCAATGAGGTCCCCTTTGTGAGGGGAAGGAGGGACAGGCACTGATCTCTTCTCTGTGGTGACCAGTGACAGGACCCAAGGGAATGGCCTGAAGTTGTATTAGGGGAGGTTTAGTTTGGATTTTAGAAAGAGGTTCTTCACCCAGAGGGTGGATGGGCACTGGAACAGGCTCCCCAGGGCAGGGGTCACAGCACCAAGCCTGACAATTCAAGAAGGGTTTGTACGATACTCTCAGGCACATGGTGTGACTCTCGGAGATGGTCCTGTGCAGGGCCAGGAATTGGACTTTATGTTTCTTGTGGGTTTCTTCCAACACATAATATTCTGTGACTCAGAGTGATTTTGTGATATACACATTAAGGACCACAGTGGAACAACTTTTTAAAATAATCATCTGTAAGGACAAATAAACAGTATTTCATCAGATTATCAACTTAATTCATCCATTTCTCTAAGTGATTGGTCACTATTCTATATCACAATATTCAAACAAAGGTGTGATTTGCTGTTGTTAAAAAAAATTAGTAGTTATAATCTACCATTTTTCCAGCCTGGACTCTAGATTGCTGTCCTACTCTTAGGTCACCAGGAAAAAAAGTGGATTTTCTTGTTCACATAGTCTATTTGCTTTTTTCATACTGATTTATAAGGAAAACAAATGTAGGTGATCTGTCTGATGTACTTCAGCAATTTCAATACGTCATATCAGTCTCAGTGTGTCGCTGTAGAAAGGAAGGATATAAAAAAACTTGCAAAATCTGTCTCACATACAAAACACACACAGAGAGTATGGCTGCATTTTTTAATAGTTTAGTAAGTGTTTGTAGCTGCCACATCTAAGCAATCAAAATCTTATGCAACCACAGCCAAGTCAGGATTTCAATCTAAACTTTTTCTGTTTAAATGTCAGACAAAGATATATAAAAACAAAAGACACTATCTAGTTTCTTCATTCAATTAATTTTAACATTTTTCAATATTTTCTGTAATATCCATGTAACAGCTGGTAGGCAAAAACTTGAATTTTGTTTATTTCTACTGTATCAATAATGTTGCTGATAATGCTGCAGTTGTGTCATCTAAGGACAAAAACAATGTGAAGCTTTTTGTTAAAGATATAATCTTTGACTTTACCAGTCATTAATGCAATTGAGAAAGAAAGCAACTAAGATTTTGGAAACACAAGCTTCAGTTTGCTTGTGTAAACACAAAACAAAGCAAACAAAGCACAGCTCCATTTCAGCTCCATGGGCATGAGGGAACCCTGGCAGCACAGACATCAGGAAAAGATGTCCGACTCCCAAAGAAGCACTGGTAGATACACATCAACAGGAACCTAGCTGAACATTAACTTTAAAGATCAAATTCAAAACCCTTTGAAATTCACAGGTTTGATTTGATAGGTGGTTTTTAGATCAGAATTCCAATGACAAATTCTTTTTTTTTTTTCAATAAAGTGACATCTGAAATTCAAACTAAGATATTTATTCTGATGGTTGCATATATACTACCTATTAGAGTGTTTGAGCAGATGATGATATATAATTTAGACATGTGACTGAAAAGTATGATGAAGATTATTAAATCAAGTTTTAAACCATCATTAGACTTGTCATTGTACAGTTCTTTTACTAAAACTACAGTATCCAAGCCATATAACTATTTTTTAAATTTAGTCGAATTACTTATTGAACATAAAAATAAGCATTCTCACACAGAAGGGAGATAAAGAATTGTTTCCACATGTTTGGGGTTTTTTTTATTTTATTTTGCTATGCATTTTTAATTGCTTTGAAAAACTTAAGAAATTTTGTAAATTGTGAAAATTATCAAAAACAAATGCGTTTTTATTTTTTTAAAACTTCCTTTGTATTTTTCTTTTTATTTGATTGTTTTTTCCTCTGTTTGGCCAGTGAACTGAAACATCTATTACAGACACAGCAGTAATTCCTGTGTCCTCAGCGGTGATACTGAGGCATGACACAGTTGTGGTGCCTGTCAGGAAAGGCACTGATGTTGTTTTATTTCCTGATGACACCTGGGGTTGTACTGTAGAATCAACAGGAAAAAAATGCTAATTTTGTGCTGTCTTATTCTACACTGTCACAGAACCACAAAATCACAGAATGGGTAATGTTGGAAGGGACCACAGTGAGCCTCCATCCTTTTGACAACCTTCCTTCAGATACCCATGTACATTGTATACACACAAGTCGTCCATGAGCCAGCAGTGTGCCCTTGTGGCCAAGAAGACCAATGGTATCCTGCTGTGTCTCAGGAAGAGCAGTGCCAGCAGGTGGAGGCAGGTGATCTTGCCCCTCTACTCAGCTCTGGTGAGGCCGCAGCTCAAGTGCTGTGTCTGGTTCTGGTCTCCTCGGTAGAAGAGAGACATGGATCTCCTGGAGTGGGTCCAGCTGAGGGGTAAAAAGATTATTAGGGGACTGGAGCTTCTCTCTTATGAAGACAGGCTGATACAGCTGGACCTCTTCTTTCTCAAAAGGAGATGACCGAGAGGGAATCTCATCAATGTATATATTATATATTTCCACACAAATATTTCTCAGGCCCTTACACACACACCTTATTGACAGGACTTTGAAGTCTTATTTACTGCACTCATGTTTCCATGCCTTGCACCTCAGCTATAGTTGCTAAAAGTCACTTTGTCACCTTAGGCACAGAAAAGTCCAGATAGACTATGCCCTACTTACAATAACGGAGAATCAATTTAAGTTAGAAGTACAGCATTACTTTTCATTTCTCTTTTACTCTGACGTCTCTTGCATCTTGGGGCAGGTTCTCAGGTGAAACATTAAAAAAAATATATATTTTTGCAGTGCCACTTGTGGGCAACACATACAGAGATGCCAGTAACTGCGTCTTCTCCCAGGCTTCTTTGATTCTGTATGGTGATCTCTCTCCTTAGAGGACCATTTTAAAAGCACAAGAGTAAGTTTTGATAAGTATTTATTCTGCATATCTTAGACCAACTTCTCTAGCACCAATTAACCCAGTTAGTCCACTCGGGTGAAGGATGATGAGCAGAGTTCGTATAACAACACTATGCATAACACATCTCTGGTAGCCTTTAAAACCCAAGATAATGAATGGTTTGCCATGGTCATATCATCAAGCATAATCGTCTGCACGGTGCCAAAGGAAAATCGCATTCATAAGCTTGTCTGCCAGTCATCAGTTATAGCCATCTGTGTGCGAAGACATTTTCCCTTTTGGGAAAATAATCAAGGAAAACTACAATGTAAGCATTCCCCTGAGAAGATCTCCCTAATGAACCTCTTAGATCCAGCCTCAGATATTCCTATCGCAAACCCTATGCACTGAAATGGACTGAAGGACTGAGCTATCTCCACTAAGAGAGAAAAAGAATGGAGTAATGCCGCAAACTGGCACAGCCCCAGCTGGTTGCACAATCTTAAACATACAATGACAAATGAAGCACTTCGTGTAGGATCTCCTGGATCTGGAGAGCTCCCAGCATCTGACTTTAGGCTCCTAGCCTTACTGACATTAATCTGATTCAATCAGTCCTCTGGCAGGAGTGAGCCAGTCTTACTTAAATAAGCTTCTTTCTCAAATAAGCCCTCTCACAAAAATCAGAGCCTTTTTATGGCAATGGCTACAAATGATGACTTCATGCCAAACTTTCACCCAGAGACACAGGAACTCAAAACACAATTCATTTTCAGGTAGCCTGAAGGATAATTTCCTCTTCTCCATAAGACCCCTCTCAGTCTAAAGTATTGCCCTCTCTAGGTCCAGCTTTCAATTTTGAAATCAGATGATCCGTAGGTTCACAAAACCACAGAGAGTTCAGAGACAAGATCACAAGCAGCGACCATTTGGGATTTTGCAGCTCTTTATATGTCCACTCACTGGAAGAGAAGACACTTCTGCATGTTAGCCCTCACCACAAGCTGGGCTCCCTGACTGCTGCCTGCCAGGTGTTTCCTCACCTCCCACTGCAGGTGTCCAGAGTGAAGCTCCTCTACTGCAGCCACCCCATTCCTTGGGCAGCAGAGCAAATGATAGAATGATGACAGCAGAAAAGGCTGCATCTTTCCTTACAGGACAGAAGTGGAGCCACTTTGCTTTTTACAGACAATACACTTCCCAGGTTTCTTCTCTAGCAGCTGCAGGCTGACACTATTTATGAGAAGAGCTTGTGTAGAGCTGGTAGAGAAAGACCCAAGGCAACACATAGTTTATAAATAATACAAGAAGTTGAAAGCCCCAGTATCTCTGAGGTTGTTATCAAACATGTTAAGCAAATGATATATTTAAGTGCGCAGACATTTTGTAAATTACCAGGCTGAGGCTTGAGATTACTAATTATATGATTTCACTGAGAAAAAAGACCAATCCAGCTCTCAGGCACTCAAAAGAACATTTGGCACAAAGACTTTTTATTCTCTCATACTCTCTCTGTGGGCCTTCTGCCAAATACCTCAACTCAGCAAGAAGCAGTAGCACATGTCTCAAAGCAGCCTTCAGCATTTGACAGAATACAAAACCCCCACAATTTTTTCTCAGTCTCAGGGCTTCAGAAGCCTGTAGTTTACACAGTTCTGAGGAATATATCTCCCCTGTTTCCTTAGATGACTCATTATTGATTTTCTTTTCTTTCCTGCTGACCCAAATGGTCCCAGGGCACACTGTACTAGATGATAAATTAACATGTTCTCAGGGAAAAGAAAAAAAAAAAAAAAAGATTTTTCTATCTGCCCGTATTTGCATGACCCTCTGACAAAACATCCTCACCACAAGTAGCATCTTAAGAAAAGTACCGTGTATGGAAGTCTCTATGAAATAGGACTAGTGTAACAAGGTGAAGAGGTAATTTGAGTAGTGCTTTTGAACTGCTTGTTTTCAGGCTTCTCATCCTCATTGGAAAATATCTTAAGCACCTCTCTGGACTTTAGGGGCTTCTAGGGAGACAGCAGTTGAAGCCCAGGGAAGGGCAACCATGATTTTACCAAAGAAGGGCGCAGCTGTGTCCCTGTGCTATATTTCTAAGGATGAATATAAACATCATTTGTTTAATATCTGTATTAAAGAACAATTAAGCTGATCAAACCTAGAATACATGCTCTAGAAGCACTTTGGGCCTTTGGTGATGACCTGATTAAAACCAGTCAGTGAGGTTAAGTTAGAGTTCTGAAAATTCTTCCAATGTCAAGATTCCCATTGGGCAAAGTTCTTCCAAAGATAACATTCATAATACTGAGTCACTCTATATCCCTATTCTGTGCAGAAAGACATTTATGTACACCTGTGCAACCATTCACCTGGAAAGTATGTTTAAATGGAAATATACTATAAGATACTGAAAATACTTTTTATCATTTATATGTGTGTATACATTCAGCACATAAATATGTGACAAAATTTAACATAACATTTATAAAAGGCATTTAATTTTTGAAATTCCATATTTAAAAGCTCTGCGAGTTTTTTTGCTTGCTTGCTTGCTTTGATCATTGGCTGGTTGGCTCAATGTTTTTTACAAATAGAGTTTTAGTTGTGTCAATTTTTTTGTTTCTTTCTTTTGGGTTTGTTTTTACTTCATTTTTCTTCACTTTATCTGTTGTCACAACTTGGTAGAATGTACTAATTTAAAGTTTCTTTAATTCTGTAATATATTTTTATAATGCATCACATTCTGTTTTGCAGCTCTGTAATGCATTTTTACTAAACGTATCAGTTTAGTATTAAAAATTGTCAAATACACTTTGAAATATTCTTCCCACAAACTGTGGGCACACATATATGCATGCACACCTTCCTGAAAGCTATAACACTTTTTGCTCTTGTTCCTTTTTACACCCCTGCCTTCTAGGACTTCCCCACAGTCTGTCAGACTCCCCGACACGTTAAGAGAAATTCCATAGGATGTCCCAGCACACAGTTCACTGTCTGAAAGAAAGATCTTAATTTTAAGTTTCAGCTTCCTTCTGTAGAGCTCCAGGCAAGCTCTCTGAAGTGCAGAGTTGGGAGGGAAACTTAACTCAGGCCTTTAGAAAAAGCAACTAACAAGGCACATGACTAGTACTGTGAAATGCCCTCTTTTGGAGTGATCTCCCCTGCTACATTCTTCCCTCTGCATTATTGATTCCTTATAAATAGCAAGTCTCTAAGCCGTGGGCATGATGAATCAATAAGGATCTAGACAGAATCTATGAATTGAAACTGGATGGCCTGGGAAGAGGCTGGGTCTTCTTCCAGACAGAAGAAAGCACACTTCAACAAGCCAAGTAAAAGAGGGGAAACTGCCAGGAGAGCCATTCAGAGCAGTGAAACCAAGAATACTTTTGCTCAAGAATTTACAGTAGATAATACTTTCAGATATCTATTCTTGCTGAAAAAGTATCTTTTAAAATGTTCTTAGCAGACTCCCTGGCACTTGTTTCTGAAGGAGCTCTGATTAATAGAAGATGTTGATAGGAAACATATATACCCACCCTCACTGCTATCCAAAGTCAGAAGCTGTAAAAATAGCACCGTTCCCAGAACTCCAGAAGCATGTTTTGTAAAAACTGTGAGGTAATAAAAGTATCTGCTGCAATTCACATCTTCAAGAAAAATCTATTCAAAACAAAGACATGGGAGGAAAAAATTCATAAGCCTTTTGGGACTTTTTCAGAGAGTGAAAACATGGCTTCATCCTTGGTATCTTAATTCTATTTTTCTATGGAAACTCATACATTGCACACAGGGATGTAAGAGGCCAGGCTAGGCCAGCTCAGGATCCCTTTTCCTTACTGCCTATCCATGGAATAAGCCAAGAACCTTGTGTACCTAGACCACTGTTGAGACACAAGTGCAGAGCACAGCAGATCTTGCTGAGCAGCTCTTGGGCATAAGTTTTCTCGGATCATAAAAAGCACACCTGGAGGAAAATGTAAGCAAATTATTAGTAAACTAGTTTAGCACTACCCTAGCAAGGTCAAGCCCCCAGCATTGAACATGATACTCACAGACTAGCCATGCAATGGTGCCTCCTACAATGGAGCATAGGGAAGACTATGGTGCTGAAAGGACTGGTGAAGGGGCCACTGCTCAAGGCAAGCTTCCAAACAGTTCCAGCTCCCACAGCTTCTCCTCTGCCATGTTGCACCCAGATCCATCATTCTCCCACAAGAGCCAGAGTGATGCTTCTGTAGACGCCAGGAATGAGGCACTGTCCAAGGTGTTATGTCAGTGCCAGAGACTGGTCATGCCACAGGGAGAGTCTGAAGAGGCACCCACAGTACTCACATCTTTCTCACCATTGTGAAAAGGTGGGGCAGAAGGAAAGGAGAGTGGTGGTCCCCAGGGGAGAAATGAAAATTTAGAAAAACACGAAAAATAAATTTATACATTGAATTTTCATACAACTGTTGCTAAAAGGAACTTGCAAGGAAGACAAAATATATAGGCAAATGACCATCTGCACTTAAAATTATAGCATATATGTGCTGGTTGCATACATTTTTATGACTGCATATTCTCTGATCTTTCTGGTTGTTTAACGTAGGATTTTCCTCAAGAGGTCAACATCAGAACCTCAAAACTTCAACCCTCAGGTTGCACTGAAGAGTGTTTTTTGATTAAATAACTGAGAGATCAGTAGATTGGGTAGTAGTTGTTAGCTATGGGCTATTTTGACTCTTTCAAACTCCCAAGTGTGAAGCTGAATGCCACATACAATATATAGTAGTGTGCTGTATTTGTCTGCCAGTGCCTAACAACGTGTCAAAAATGTCAGCAGACCATTTATAAATATCCACAGGGCTATGCCTCTTTCCAAAGTTAGAAACTGTTATGGGGAAATAACTAACTACTCACAATTCCTTAGGAATATCTACACTGTCTCACAACACATACTTTTACTGCCTTGGTTTTAAAATGCACATCAGACAAAATAGGTGAACGTTAAATAACTGTCCAGGTCCACAGCACTGACATCTTATGAGTGGAGCCACGCATAATTTTCTTTAGAGTGTGGAAGACTGTCACAAAACCAGAAAAAAAATTGCCTTACTCTTCAATTCACAATCTTAAAAGCTGAGCAGCAAGTAGATACACCATAGGATTTGACAAAATGCCATTCAGGAGATACCCTGTCTGATTGCACACACAAATCTAGCAGGAGTTTTATCTTCACAGGGCTCATAAGTCAGGGAAATCTTCAGAATAATCCTAGTGTATATCCTTCAGGTGCAACTGTAGTTACCAGATCATTGTAAAACAAAATAGAAGGATGAGGAAATTAGAAAATAAAGATGCAGCAGATGCGGCTGAAGATGTAGCTGCCCTTTCCCAACTTCAGTGAGAGAGCTTTGCTCTAATACCCAAGTCTTTACGTGAAAGTGTTTCATTGTCTAGGAGTTCTGTGTTGATTGGCCACCTCTAATTTCTAAGGAACTCGACACACTATAAGAAAGTAAGCATGGGTACTGTGAATTTCCTTTTATTTCACACTCTCATATTTATGGTTTGTGACTCCTTTTTATTTGGATTTTTACTTTAACAAATATGCTGCATAGCCCGGGTGCTATCTGATTATTGCTGATCCTCTGTCTCCACCGCTACAAGGAAGGGGCATGTTCATGCATATATCCTTTCTCATACAGTTCTTTCTAGAGTCTAGAAACACATGTATTACATGAATATGTTGTAGGCTGAATGAACAGAAGCCAAATTTCACCAGTTCATGTATGGTTCTGAGCACCAAAAGGAGTGCACAGCAGTCTGTGAACCTGCAAACTGGAGACACTCACTAGAGTTTTATCCCTGCTTATTTTTTTCAAGTGCTATACATTTGCATAGCTACATATATACATATACAGTCAAGGTCATACAAGAAAGTCTCTGTAAGTAGAAGCGTTCAATACTTTAATACAGCAATGTATCTTAACATTTTTATTCACTTTCTGAATATTGATATGTCATTTACTGTATTGTTAAACAATAATAAAGTGGGGTTTCCACTGTTCTCTGCAAAAGCAAAGACACATGGGTACACTAGATGTCTACAGTGCCTTATCTAATCTGGACAATCCTGTATAATAATGTAGCTAGAGAAAGAAGCACCCCCAGCAGGTATTAGCTGAATTTCAAGTGTGTTCTCATTGGAATCTGACATTACCACAATACTGAAACAGGTCTAACATAGGTCACTGCTCTTTGATGACCATGTCTGCCCTAAGAATGATCATATATATGTGTAACTAAACCAAGTTAAATATAACCACTGATTTATCCTCCTCTGTAAAGTTGACTTTTAAGATCTCAGACATTTACCAGGATCCAGCAGTGGAGTCTCTTGCAGGTCCAAATACAACACTTAAGTGTTGTATTAACACTTAAGAAGCAAAAGGACATTGGCTCAGATAGATGCCCTGGATTTAAAACACATCACTGATTTATTTCCTAATTGTATTAATAAAGGGACACAGTAATAGTCTGAAGCACTTAAATCCCACTCAATAGCTGTTAAGTTCCATTTCCATATTTTTCTCCAAGTTGTCTGTAAGAAAGAAATCTCATGTTTACCATCTACCTCCTCTTTAATTATTCATATTTTCTGTGCATGAACCTAGGAGACTTTTCCATAAAATAAATAAAGTACAAGATAAATGGAAAAAAAAATTAAAAACTTCATTAAAAACTATTGAAATTTTTACCCCCCAATGATCATTGTTATGAAAAATGGAGTGATATTTTATAGCTTAACACTCATCTCCTACAATGACTCTATTCGTATAAGCCATAAATTGGCATTTTTCAATATTTTTAGTGTGGGTCATGATGCTGGTTGACTGCAGACTGTTGTATCCCTAGCACGCAGCAGAAAAGCAAATTAGTTTATAATCACTTCTACAGATCTGTTCCAATGATAGATTTTTAGGAGAGCTTTTCTGGTAGCCAAGATCAGTCTGTGTCCTAGTTCAGTAGGTGGGACCAGTTATCACTGTGTGGGAGTGATTAAAGCTGTGTATTCTACCCCCATCTATT
>JAWWEE010000040.1:31769892-31786224 GCA_035221455.1 Xenops minutus
AAACTGTAATTCTGACTTACAATATCTCTCGTGGTAGGTCCATTTCTCCTGCCAGTTTACTTTTAAACCAGCACAGTCTGATTAGTTGGACTTTTTACTTCTTTTTTTTCCCATACACTATTATTTAGTGTGACAGTTTTAAATGGGAGTTTTTCACAGGGTTTATTGTATATCCAGGTTAAAAATGTTCATTAGATTAATTCATATTTGAAAAGAGATACAAGAACTAGACTTGAGAAAGATATTTGCTTCAGTACTTTCATTGTTTTTAAAAATACCTTCAGTACTTACTGTCAATAGTGCCCAACAGACTAGCATTGTTTATTTCAGAAAGATGAAAAAATAAGGGTGAAATGTTGCCTGCTATGAAATAAACCACATGAACTGCAAAAATAAGAGTATGATTTCCATATGTCATTCAGACTATTTTAATTAACTTTTGCTCTCACTTTCAGGAAAAAAAATCAAAGAAAACCAAAAACAACCAAAAACCAAACAAAAAACACCAAAACCAATGCCTTTTTAACATAAACAAAAAATGTTGATAATCTATTAATGGAGGTCTTAGTCCAAATTAATTAAAATATTTTTGTGCTTTGTTATTTCCAAAAACAGCTGACTGATTCTGAAAAATTTTTGGCTACTTCTATCACTAAAAACCAGCTCCTCTATAATATGACATTTTTGGGGGGAAAAATATGCAATGTAGTGTTCCTTATGGTTTTTTTGGGGGGGAGGTTTTGAAAGGAAACTTAAACTTACACCAGTTTAAAAATTCTTTCTTTCTCTCTAACATGTAGATTGTACTTCAGATTTGTGAAGTAGGGTATATATCCACCCCCTCTCTAGTGGCTATGCTCTTTTCTTCAGTCATTTTCTCTATATAAGCTGCTTTCAGAATAAACCCAAGGAAAACCTAATGACAGTGATGTTATGTTGTGACAGAAAGGTGGGAAATGTGTTCTGTCCTAAAATTGCTTTGCAGAAAACACATCTAATGATGCAGGACAAAAACTGAAAAGTCAAGAAAGACATAAGACCAGTGAGCACTGTCTAATGGACTGTAGCAGGATGCTCTGCCCTTGAAATGTCATCAAGCAAACCAAAGAATGCCGTGTTTGCAAGGCTATCAGTGGTGGACTGAGACAACTTGTGTCATGCCAGTTTGGGTGTTGAATTATGTTAAAACCAGTCTGACTCCAATTACCCCAAAGTTAACATCCTGATTGTGAAGCAATAATTTGGCAGATATGGCAAAATATTGTTATGCAAAAATGTTAAACTGACACAGCTAGACTGGACAAATGACTGTCAGTCAATCACTTTATATTATAAAAGTCCAGTCCATTTTCATATGGTAGGTTCTTCTAACATACCCCTTTCTCGGAGTGTGTGTGGAGATTCCTCCCTTGAGCAGGGATGCCCCTGAAGGCTCCTCCTCAAGGCTGAGTGAAAGGGATATGCCCATGGTCATTGGTATGAGTGAGTTACATCAATCTCTACTTATTAATTGTTTCTTTTTTTTCTAGGTTTAATATAATTGATGCAAAAAAAATCACTTTGATATAATGCACAATACTGTACAAGTAATTTTAACTTTGATACATTGTAGCAGATAATTCTGATTAAGATTTTTTTTTGTCTACTCATTTATCATAATATATATCCATTTTTATATAAATATATCTGATTTGACATTCTTAACCCTGCAGGACAAAGTTGTCCAATCGCACTTCTATAATTCCCTAGACTTAAACCATTGACAGCCTGGGGCTAAGACTGGATCCAGACGCATGCAGGCTCCTCTCTGAGAAGTTTAGGAAGCAAGGGGGTCCTTTCTGCACCTCATGACTGAGTGGGAGAGTTTGTCTATTAAACTTTGTCTGGAGATCCCACTCCCTCTGTCACACAGGGTTCCTCCTAATTCCCCATTTTTAAGTGTTTTTATCCCATCCCAGCTTCTTCCCTAACATTAGACAGAGGGCCTGAATGCCCTTCATTCCCGCAATCCCCCATGAGAAGTTTCCAGGAGCGATGTTCATCTAAATATACTAAGAACACAAGTGGCCTAAGTAGTATGAAAGGTTAATTCTTTTCTGAAATGTTTCCAAGGCATAACCTCTGTACGATTCCCTTTGTCTTCTGCAATCCAGCTAAACACAGGCATAGAAATAGCATTGTAACTCTCCTAAGGTGATTTTTAACCAAAACTAGAAGGAAAAAAGATATTTACACAACCTTCATATACACAGAGTGCAGCAGTGTAACAAGTTGCCAGAAAATTACTCTTTCTCCTTCCTTATTTAAACTTATATCTTCTCTCAGATACAGTCATATTTGCTCTTAATATCTCTGGCAGATGTTCTGGGGTGAATGAGGCAATTAAGAAGCCAAAATTCCAATTTCTTCCAGATGCTTATTTTCTCAATATTCACTCACTGGAAATATATTTACTTTCCACTCTGTGTGTCTAGCAGTCAGCACACCTTCTAAGTTCCATTTCACAAAATTTCCAGTTAATCTGACACATGCCAATGCTGCACAGATAAAAGTTCAGCACCAGTAATATTTTTTCTATTGGTAGCATATTTACATAACAGAACAAAACTGAGCAAAGTTTGAAATAAGTATTTTACTTTAGAAATATTTTCATTTTGTTTTTTCTAGGTACAATACTTTCTACTATCCCTCTTCTTTTTAAAAGTTCACTTTGTTTTTTCTTAGTCTTCCAGCTCACTGAAGGAATCTAATGATGGTTTCAGTCTTTTCTATGATTAGTTCTATTCACTGAGATTGAATTACAGGCTTAAGTGCTTCATCCTTTCTCCCTTCTCATCAGACACATATGTAGTCTTGGGTTCAAATCCCAGATTCAGAATAATTCTGACCTTCCCAGCCACTCAGACAGCTCTCCTCTCATACGCGGTTCTGGAGCACAGACTCAGCTGAAGCAATTCTAAAAACTTGCCCCTAAAAATACAATGGCACAATGCACCCAAGATTTGTGCTGGTCTTAACAGAACACTTTCCTTGTGCACATCCTTTCTGCAGCTCTGCATTCACCCAAAATAACCCACACATTCAGTTTTCTACTTCAGTCACTCAAGGGCACTTGATATTGAAGCCAGAAGTACTTTGCAAAAAGAATTCCAAGTCTACTGCATTTGCTTGAGAACAATTTGAGTACAAGAGTTATACAAATCTATGGGGAAAAAAGAACAAGACAGACTTGGCAGCTCCTGCCTCAGCCTCCTCATCTTTACAGACAGAATTCTTGCTCAGCCTGGTAAAAGACAGCTGCACAAGGCAGACTGCTCTTTTATGATTTTCCTGCTTTCTATCATCTGAACCCTCAAGCCAGCCTCCCTCCTCCACTACGTATGCCACGGCTTTGCTCCTGTCTAAGTGGAGAAGTGGGTTTTTCTTGGCCACAGTTAAAAACTATTTTCACACTCCCAAAGGGAAGGTCAAAATTTCTGTACTATTCCTTTGCAAATTTAATAATTCTTCCAGACTCTCTCTGCATGCACACACAGCAGACAGGGTAGGTGTCAGGAGAATGTGGCAAGACTGTCCAGTGGTGTCCACAGACAGGACAAGGGGCAACAAACAGAAACTGAAACCCTGGAAATTCCACCTGAATACGATGAAAAACTGCTTTTCTGTGAGGGTGACAGAACACTGGAACAGGCTGCCCAAAGGAGATATTCAAGACCTGCAGGGACACAGTCCTGTGCAATCTGCTGCAGATGAGCCTTCTTCAGCAGGGGAGTTGGACTAGATAATCTCCAGAGGTCCCTTTCAACCCCAGCCATTCTCTCACTCTGTATATTTTAGCTCAGCAAGGAGAAATGGAACAAACTCAAAAGCCAGGTTTTACCAGTAAACCTCTTTTATCACAACAGAATGACATTTGCAGAATGATATGCAAATATAAATGAATCTGTAACAGACCAAATTTCACTGGCTTCTGAACTGCAACATGAGACTTTATTTGAACATTGCAAATAAAAGAAGACCTTTACAATTTTGTTCAGACTTTATGACTTTGGTACAGGAGAAGAGCAGATAGAACAATATCCAAAAGAACAATATCCAAAGTCAACAATATCCAAATCCTCCTGCTAAAAGACTCCCTAAAAGTTCCAGAAGCTTTTCAATAGGTTGTAAATTATTTGCTATATCAATTCAGGGATGTACTCACACCTACCCTGAAGGCTTGAGATCCCACTTTTTGAAAGGAATGATCTCTAAAAAGTGTTTCAGAGCACCTGGGAGAGATGCCTAAAACTGAATGTTGTGGAAAATTCCCTGAATTTTCAGTTAGGTTTGAAAAGCACTTAGTATTTTCTGAAACTCAAATAAATAAATGATAAGCACTTAAAAACACTGAAATGATTCACATAAGCAATTTCAACAGTGATGACCTTGCATTTTCCTCTGTCGTTCAAGTCTATCATACCTCTGTGCGTATATGCATGCACACAGACTCTGGCTTCGCTGCTTTGGAGCTGTTGGTTTGTGCAGCTTAGATCGATTCCCTTATCTTCTAAAATTACAAAATTACATTGAGTCTTTTTAGGTTGGACTTGATGATCTTAAAGGTCTTTTCCAACCTAAATAGTACTAGGATTCTATGATTCTAAATCTCTGCTGCAGCGGAAGACTGCCCCAGTAAGCCTTAAAATGATAAATTCCCTCAGCATCTCCCCCCCGCCCCCAACCCCCACAAAGAACAAAACTAAAATTTTTTGTTCAGAGAGAAACTTTATAAACTGCAAAACAAAGACAGTATTTTTTCTACTGCTCTTTCACATGCAAGAAGAATAAGTTGACTATTTCTGAATGTTTCCTTGGCAGCTCTACAACTAAGAACAGCTGTTCTAAAATATGACATTGTACTAGCAATTACTTAACACTGCTGTAAATTCAGTGAAGAGTGTCAAGAGAGAAGGGCACAGTCTTTAGACATCATCAGCAGAAAATTAATGCAAATAAAAGTTAGATTAACATATGCCCTGAATGTTATAGAAATAATCTCCACGTGGGATGTGGTTTTTCAGGCTCAAACCTCCCAATCTGAATATGTGAAATATCATCTGAAATAGTCAGGTTATGAGGGTGTGCAGTAGATACCAGCACAAGTATGGGACAGCCATCACTGCACGTATGAAATGTATATTGGATGAACGGAATGTATGTTGGATGTATGGAATGTATATTGGAATGCCTGAGGGACACTGCAAAAAAACCTTAAGACTGACACTAGGATATATGTCATCCACACATGAAACCAGACCTAGACTTTGAAGATGGAATTGGTCCTAATCATGCCATTACAGTAATTTTACACATCTGGATAGAATGGTTTGTGTTGTAAAGGACCTTAAAGATGTTCTTGTTCAGACAGAAACTGTTAAGGATCAAATTCTAATTATAATGTAATATTGACCCATCATATTTGACCTATAAAAATGACATGATGTTAAAATTTTGAATTTGGAGAGAACAATGTAAAGGAAATTGCAAACTGGTCAGATTTTCATTTCAATTATATTCTTGCTTGATAGTCCCAGACATTATTAAAATTTTATGAGCATTTTTCCAAGGAAAAATACAGAAAAAAATGAAGTTGTCATACCAGTGGAGAAAAATCTTTCTTGGTTTCTCCACCACAGAAAGCTGATTTCAGGGTCTTGGACATAAACTTTGTATTAGTCATGACTGTACAATATACCTCAAGATAATCCTACTATCAGCTCCAAAAGCATAAGAATATACAGGCACAGCTCTTCTACAATTCATGTCAAATTCCAAGGCTGAAACCTTCAACCATAATGTACGTCAGAGCTTTCCTGCACATAAGGATTCACATTTTCACAGTAATTCAATAGACTCGTTTTCATCATTAAGTATTTTTATAAAGAGACAGAGAATGAAATTTTCTCAAAAGGTTTATTTGTGTAAACTCATCTGATACTCATCTTTAATCATTTTCCCACTTATGACTCCTATAGGATCCTCTTTAAAGATAGTGTAACCAATATAGTCAATTAGTAAAAATGTTTCCAGAAAAGGGGAAGGTTCTGGGAAGTCAGCACAGGCAGCTGCAGCAATGCCATCTGCTTGCTATGGCATAGCACCCTGCTCCATGGTGTATGACAGGTCTCCAGGTCATTAAACAGTCCTTCTCTTCTTTCCTGATCACAGCTGTATCTAACATCCATTGCTTCTCTTTTCTACTCCAAGTAAAAACTTATTTAAGACATTCTCTATGACATGATAAACATTTAGGCAAATGAAAAATTCAGAACATAACTGCAGACCGAGAAAATAATATTTTAAATCTAGAAATGCTAACAAAAACATATATTACTATGGGCTACATTAAATGAGCATTTAAAAAGTTAATGAAACAACAAGGAAAATTCTGATCAACACATCCAAGAGAGGGTACTATTAAACCAAGACTAACTGAATAAAGATGACTCTTGGAGGGGGGGAGGGAGCATTTAACAATTTATTTCATTCTGCTTTTATGGTTTTAGTCAAAATTATGGCATGCAAATGTAAATGCTCTCTTTTCCTAGGTATAAGGATAAAGGAATCTAGCAGAATGCATTACTTAGACCACATAACAAATCCATAGCACTAATTTGAAGCCAAGAATATAAAACTGGAAAAGTAGATCTGATTCCAGTATTAAAGAAATGTCAAGATTCACTCATGATAGGACCAAGTAACAGAAGGATAAGTATACTATCAGAATAATTTACAGTATTTTCTTAATACAAATGTAGAGGAAAGCTTAATTTTTCAAAACAGATTTTAGCTAAAGAACCAGTTAACTGGTGGGACAGTTATCCAAAGAAAGATAACATTGCTACAAATTAAAGGATGCAAAATATTAAGAAGTTTGGTGTTTCAAACTGTAAAATCAACTATGCAACTTCTACAAGAATATAATCTTCTGTACAGTCATCTCCTTTTCACTGCAGCACAAAATCTGAATGTATTTAAGAAAAGGATCCTGGGTACTCACTCATGAAAAGTTAACAAAAATTTAGTACATTGGGATTAGAATACCAGGCCCAAGATACAGAACTGCCCTTTTCTTAGAAAAACATCAAGAAACCATACTACTTGCCAAATATAAATAGAATACTTTAAAGTGATTAATATTAAGGAAAATGCATGGCATCTCATTGCAACTCTCCGGCTTCTCTCTCCGTAGCTGCTTCAAGGACAGACAAGTTTCACAGCTGAAGTGATGCTGGGAGTGGGGGAAAACGAAAGCAGTCATTTGCTGTGATGGAGCTGGCAACACAGAGAAGAAATAGATGTAACTCTGTTATTGTGATAATTTCTGCACCCATATTCCAGTGAATCATCAGAACTACTGGCATCTTGGCAATCAGAGAAACTTTTTTTTGCTTTATACCCTGGCAGAAGGCCAAGGAATATTATCTGCTGAATTTTAACAAATATTAACATTTTAGATTGCAGTGACAGATACTGATATGAAAGTTTTTGACTGACTGTTCTATTTTATCTTCAAGCAAATGGCAATTTTCGGATCGGGTTCTGATCCTGATATGGCTGAAACTTTCAAATAATGCCCATGCTAGATAAGAACATCTAATATCTTTCTTTCATGTCTGTTAAAATAACTATTATCTTCCTTTGTTTCTATATTTAAACATTAATTACATTTAGAATTAAGCTAGTGAAAGTTGCACACAAAGCATTCTCATTTAAAAGAATCTATCCCTGGGCAAAACTTCCGCAAGAGATAAGTTTGTCCATGTTTGAGACAGCAAATATGACAAAAGAGTTTGATTAAGCAGGAGGGCAGATTAACAATAGATTAGTGGATGTCTCCATCTAATATTTTGACAGACCCTATTGACATCTTCCAGCATCACCTGGTAGCTTGTAAGGCATCCACACATCTCTGTATGCTTGCATCTTCCCTTATTTAAATATAAGGTGTTTTCCTCCTAATTCCAATAAAGAACCTAGTAATATGCAGAACTCTTATATTCTTTGACAGGTCCACACAACCAGAAGGTGCATGTTCAGCATATGCAATTTGCCTACAGGGTCAGATCCCTCATCAAATGCTGTAGTAGAGGTACTTCAAAAAACTGCAAACTGAGGTAAAAAACAGTACTGTGTCTGCCTACCCTTTATATTAGGGTCCATATCATGGAACTAGGAGATCTGCATTTGGTACCCTCTTTAGCTCAAAGAAATTCAAACATTATCTTATGTCCCCAGAGAATGACATTACCTCCAATCAGGCTCATTCAGGAAGAAAGAACAAGAGGGAGCATGTGGCTGTCTAGTGGTTACTTAGCTGGACATATCTGGTTTCTGTCCTCTGCACTAAAGTTACTTAATGTTTTTAAAACTGAATACAAACACCCTCTGTTTCTGCAATATGAATATTTTCTTCTACACAATGTCAAATCCTCAACAGAAAGGAAAAATATACATTCATCCTAAACCACTCTAACTGAAGGATGAAGGCATTTCTACAGAAAGACAAAGGTTTGAATACTTCAGAGGTCTCCCATTTAACAGTTAGGGCTATTCTTTTCCAGACAGGGAGTCTCAAAACACTGGGAATATAGATTTCAAACAATCATAGGAAATCCCCTAGTTTTCCTCAATAAAGTAAACTAGACATCAATGTTTTTCTGCAATATGTTGCAGGTATTTATCCAAGCTTCTGAGCACTTTTGTCAGGAACCTGCAGTCTTAATCCAGTAACAAGACACCAGAATAGGGGGGCTGACACAGGCCTTCTGAATTACTGCAACCTCCAATGTGATTCCCAGGAGCAGGAGCAGAACCAATTGTGTATATTCTGGAATGTCCCAGTTGACATAACATTCAAGAACTTTTGATATGATTTTTCATACAAAATGTAATGAGACCAAAGTCAGTCAGAGGTCTATGGTGGACCTTTTCCTACAGAATATCCTAAAACCTCTGCAGAATTAATAATTCAAAATCATTATTAATAACTCAATATTTTAAAACAGGGGGAAATAAATGATGCTAAGATGGATAGAAATAAAAGAGTTTATAAAAAAAGCTTCCCTTGTTGGGATGGATTCCCCCTTTCTAGTCTGCCCCTAGACCAGAACCCCTCAACACAGTGCCATCTGACTCCTTAAGCCACTTTCTTTCACCTCAAAAGGCTAGTCTTTGTCTCTTCAACAGTCAACTCAGCTCTGGAGGCTTGCTCCCAAGAAACTTAAGATAGTTTCATGGGATCTATAGCAGGTAGTCACCACAAGAAAAACAGTATCTTCTGCTCTGCCACTGAAGATTTATACATAGAGCAAACAGCAGGTGAGGAAGACAAATAAGCAGAACTAACCATCCGTACTCAGAAGCATTTCCACTTAGGCATTGCCTTTAGTAAACCTCAAGGTACATTTATGCACGTCCAAAATATACAGTATTTTTGATAATAAAGTTTTGTTCTGGGAGTCCAGGGACTGCAAGCCAGTACTGGGTTTTATATACTGACATCTGAACACGGAGCTACATAAATAGCAAATCATTACAAATAAATGACTAGATGAATATCAGTCAGTGGATAACTGTAAGGAGAAAGTTTGACTAGGAGAAAATCTGTTGCAATTATCAGAGGAACAATGGTATCTTTAAGGCATGATTCACAACACTATGAGTTTGGAAAGCATTGCACAGCATGCTTGGAAAGGTTCGCCAGCATGCCTCAAGTCCCTTGCACTGCCCTAGTGATACAAAAGAACCACAAATATGTGGTTAGTGCAAATATGACATAAACCATATATTAAACCATCTAAACAGTGTTCTTACTCACCAGTGAGTTTCACCCTTGTACAAGAAACAGGCATGAGGGCATTCAGGCAACATGTAGCTTCTAACAAAGTGCTATATCATCTCTCCACAGAACAGATCAGTTCAAAAATACTGCCCAGAAGTCAGGCAGAGCATGCCACATGCTGGTTCAGTGCAGTGTTAGCATTACTGCACTTGTTTAGAGAGCCCTGATGAATGCTGGAAGACAAAAGAACAAACTTGCACCACCCCATCTGTCTGCAAGAGCCTCCGGTCACCCTCCAGAACCAGGTGTACTACTGCCCATACTGAACTATGATATCATATTTGATTAAATTTGTTCACTACTATGAGATTTCTTCCCCTAAAAAAGTTATGTTCTTAAAGTTACACACATGGAGGACATATGTTAGACTGCATGGAGACCTGTTCAAGGCTTGCCACCTTTTGGTTCATTTTTCTAATGGAAAGCATGACAAATCTGACATAAGACTTTAAGGCTCTTGCAAAGCAGTCTAAAATTTTGAGTTATCCAAAGAAAATAAGATATCCAGGTGCTGAGGAATACATTCAGTGCAGGTAGTTCAGTGCACAGCTGCAGTGCCAGCTGCAGACTGAGCTCCGGGTGGTGGGACCCCAAGGCAAGAGGCTACAACAAAGGGCACAGGTACCCAGCCAGGGGACAGAACACTCAGAGACCGAGCAGGAGCCAAAAACTCCAGACTATCATGTGGTAGACTGTGAGGATACAAAAACCCAGGGTTTCCTTCGTATGAGATCCAGCCTCTGAGGCTCCCAGCTCAAGCTGTTATTTTGTTATTTAGCTGTTGCACCAAGATAAAATTATTTCAAGGATTGAGATATTTGAGACTCTGCTATGAGAATCCTAGGCTTGAGCTGGTAAGGAAACCTTGTCTATCTGTGTGAGTGTGGTATGTGTAGGAAGTCTAGCTGGGCACTATTTGGATCACTGGAGCCACTCGCTGCTAAGTGGCTTTGGTTCCAGCTCAGGTCGTGCAAGTGTGACTGACAGAGTGACTCCTGCATGGTCAACAGGGAAATTTCCTTAACACAGGATCAATGATTACAATTAAGCTGCATTTCTCACTCAGTTTCACAAAGAGTTAAAATCTTCAGACTTAGTCTTTCCAGTATAGTCTTGCATATTTCATTTGTACTCTTTTCACTAAACAAAAGGAAAGAGAACTGGTGAACAGGGAAGAGGATGGCCACCAATGAAAGTACAGCTATGGGCATAAACACATTAGTACCACAGAAAGCCTATCACTGCTGCCACTAGGTTTCTTGCTTCTCATAGTCACACCCTTTCCCTAACTCCAGGCACATGTGTGGAACAAACTACATCACAACACAAGTGCCAGCAGTGTTCCTGCCACAGCAAGGCAGCTGAGGAAGGCAGACTCATCAAGAAGAGTGACCCAGCCAGTGGCTTTACAGGCTCAGTGACTACTTCTTTCAGCTGGCTTTCAGAACAGCTACTCCTCTGCAAGGAGAAACCAAGATTCATTATCTCCTTGCAAATAGAAAGACATTCCATCAGAGTTCAAATTTAGTGCAAATTCACAGGCAAGTAGGAGCAGCAATTCTATATCCCAAATGATGGTTTATGTTATTTTAACTATATGATAAGCATCAGATGAGTAAGTTCAGCTTCTAAGTGTCATTTTTTTAAATGAAAATAAATTATCATGACTTTTCATCTCATAAGTCCAAAAATACTCAATTACTTTATTTGTATACCTGGAGTGTTTTCTGGTTTCATAAGAAGTTCCTTCTGGCATGTAAGCATTCATGATTAGCCATATTTTTAAATAACCTTTTTTCCTGGGGTTTTAAAATTAATATAAAGTTTATTGTTTTGTATTTTGAGAAATATTTAACTATGCTTAGATTCAAAAGCACTCTTAATTTAGTTAGAATATTTTTTTCATGATCAATGAAAAAAACTTAGTAATCACAAAAAGATCACAGAAATATAAATTGTGAAGAAGTTTTTAGTTTTAGGGTAGAAATTGTGTGTCACAGTAGCCTGTTGTCTACAAAGGCTGCTTGTGAGGGGCTATCAGTATATTTCTTTCCCAAAAGTACCAATCCAACACTTGAAACCTTAAACAAGGGCTGTGATACAATAGTCACCAAACCAATTCACACTCCCTATGACAGAAATAGCAAACAGACAACAATGCTGAACTGATGCCTGCCTGCCATGTGTGCCAGTGAATACTGTATGTTTGCACATGTTTGTTTTCCAAGGGCTTGCAATAAGTAGGAGGATCAGGATCAATTTTCATGACTGACTCATAATCTTAACAACATCCTTTGATTGATATGTCTCTTTTCTCATACGTAGCAAGTGCAGCACAAATGGATCTGGTACTGAGAGTTGATTCACAGGTGCATGTGCTCGCATAAGGCACCCATCAGCTGGCATCAGAGTTCCCAGAAAAATGAAAAAGAAAGAGCAGTGTTATTGGGGTTTTTTTTACAGAAGACAGGATAAACAGAATGTAAGTATGTGAAGGAATTATGCAGGAAAGTCCTTAATCCTGTATGCAGAAAAAGTGAGCTTTGTGTGTTTATCTTTTTTAGCTCTTGGACTTTCTGTTCAGAATGCTGAAATTTCAACAATAAGTCTAGATAGTGGGAGCAGAAGTGTCTTCAAATCAGACTTCTCAAGAGAAAGAAAGATGGATTTGGCACCCACACCACACTGAAAAGATGTAATCTGAAATCCCAGTTTGCAACCCTGATGGGTTGCTTGGCTGGTCCTCAGAGCCTGGTACCCTATGCCCTGCCTTGGCCTCTGTTTGTCTTGCTCCTAACTTGGGAGTTCTCATTTGTGCCATATCCCCGAAGTAAGTGTAACAAGCATAGAGAAAACCTGTCAGAGTCATCTGTTTATATTCTTCCTGAAGCCTGCCTGGAGAGCAGAATGCTCATTAAACAATTTTTCATGCACTAATAATCTTTTTCTTCTTTTCTTTTACGACAGCATTCTGAAAAAGAGAGGGGTTTGAGACTAAGTGCAACTAGTGCATAATACAAGCAAATCAATAGGAAAGTAAAGATTCTTTTAAAAATGCAGATTATTGATTTTTGAAATTGTAGGGGCTCCTTCAAAGTCATTGGGGTTTTTCATGTCAATATGTTAGTAAGGACTTCTTAAAATGAAGATTAATGATTCTAGGGATAATTAGCTCTGAAGAAACTCACATGTTTCTCAGTATTTGGAAACTCCATGGAAAGGTGAACAATGTCAAGTTCTCCTTGAAGGTACCTTAGCTCCATTTCTGCCATGAGAGTAGGGGGACGATTTTCTATGACATGACAGGAAGCTAAACTCCCAGTATCTTTGGAAATCAGTGGTATTTGAGCTGCATAGCTCTGATTTGTGCTTTTTAAAAAATCCCCCATATGCAGTGAGTGCAGCTGATTTATTAAATCCAGAAACAAAAATATTTCTGAATATTTTTTTCATTCCAGAAGAAACTAGACAGGTACAATAGCTGCTTTTCCAAATTAAACACTCAATTCATACTTCTTACTATTGTTTTTCCCTGCAAGACTTATTCATATATTTTCTTAAAGGCATGAAAAATTAAAATTAAATAAAAAGAAGCTTTTTCATGAACTTGCAGGAATGTAAAGAAATCCCTACAGCGAATAATGTGATTGTGCAGGAGCACTTAGGCACATATTTATTTTTAAATCTAAAAAAGATTAAGTCAAATATTTCTTAAGTTATTTCTGCTCTAAGGCTGAGGTTCAAATGCTAAATACTGTCCAGATAATAAATGGTATAGTTCTTGCTGGGGTTTCCTTTGCACAGAAAAGCTAAAATTGGTGGTGGATCATTTTATTTTTAATTACGAAGTAAATTCCTCAGATAGTCTTTAGTATTAATTTGTTTCTATGAAATACTTGGTGATAGGTTTTACTCATCAATTTTTCAAAAAGAGAAGCAAACATGCTTTGGAAAAGTTTGAACTCAATTGAACCAAACACAGCTTAACTAGTCCTTGTGTATGAAATCAAAATGCTTTGGATATAGGCTTTTCGATTTTTAAAGAAAGATAACCACAGACAAAGGAATTCTGAATCCAGGCTAGGATATCTTGTCTCTTTTCCAATAGACAAATAAACTGGGATGCCAAGGCACAAATCCATATTCCAGTTTGGAGGGGAAACAAAGGCTGAGCAAAGGATGTCAGCACGGTTGTTATCTGGCATGATATCCATCTTTAGTGGCCTGCAGGACCACATCAGAATCTGTTATGTCTGCAACCAAATTACCCTTGCACAAGACTTTGCAGAAAGTGTCTCCCAAAGTCCTTAATGATTGAGGTATTTTGAAGAAAGATATCCACACACAGCAGAAAAATGTCTGCCTACAAAAATCCTAGTATCAGAGTGAACATTGTGAAAGGTACATAAATGCAGAGAAATTAACTGACTGGTGTTTTGGGAATCCTTATCCTGGATTTAATTCCTTAGATCTCAGTAACGTTCATATCTCATTCTTACTTTATCCAAATTGTTAGAGTTTATTCTGATCTTGTATAAGTGGATAAACAGACTCTATATGATGATGAGAAATGGAATTCAAAATCATATCATACTGCAGATCACATTTCAATTTATATTAGCCTATAAGAAGACATTAGTATATGAATCTGGAGAGCTCGTTCCTTGCACTAAGAGTTTACAGAAACACACACACAAAAAAAGAGACCTTTTTAAAAGCTTCTATAAACCATCACAGCTTATGCTGGTGTGTATATATATATTAAGAACTGACCAAGAGGAAAGAAATCTCACATTGTCACAAACGACCAAAGTTCCTGGTCTGGTGTGAAACATAGAAGTCAGACAACACTGCAAAGCAGTCGTCCTTTTTTATGATGAAACCGTCACATTCAGCACACATTATACATGAAGTTAGCTTTGACAGATAACTGCACACAGTAACATCATATACATTACTAAAATTTGTTTCTTTCTAGTTCATTCCAGGAATTCATTTGCAGCACACGTATCTGCTGAGATAACTATTTTTATGAGACAAGCAGTATTCATTATTTGATTTTTTACTTTCCCACACTTTTTTTATCCCATTTTCAACTGCATCATCATTACAAAATTACTCAAAATCAGAGAATACTGAAAATGGCACTGAAATACTTAATCTCTCGATAAATTAATAAAAGTCTATCCATTGAAAACTCTCATTCTATGAATCAATATCAGGAGACAAAAACATGTGAAGGAAAAAAGGTTGCATAGACCAGGCACTTCTGGATTTGTTGACAGAGTCCACAGACACAAAAGTACAACAGAACAGAACATAATTTCTTACCTTTATGATGATTTGCCCCAGATGCTAATTTCCCCCACAGTGTTACAATGAAAATTATTATAAGCAGTTTTCCTTTTGTTGCTTTCTGTAAGTATCTCTTATTCATCCTGAAAACAAGCATACACAAAAATAAATATTTATCTTAAGACTTTTTTAAAAGACAGTCTTGGCTTAACTTAGGGAGAATTGACTAAGTTTTTATGAGTGCCTGGCTGACAACTGTTAAGTCTTAAATTCTGCTTAGCTCTAACTGAGGTACACCTAATAGAGCAGTAGCATAACCTCCCTCACTGGTCTGTCAGCATTCCTCCACCCTGGTCCAGTACCAGGAGAATTCAACATCATCATAGTTTCTCTCCAGGTACAAGCAGTGTTCATAACAGCAGACTCCAAAGCTGGCAAGAACAATGAATCCATGCAGCTATGAGCAGGTTTTGATAAATAGAGCAGTTACACTACTGTGTCTGGGGCCAGTCATGGTCAATGTGGTTCTTTCTGACCATACAATGGTGTTTTTAGCTTTTGGGATTGCAACTTTTTTGAATTGTGCCCACAAGTCAAAAGGCAATAACAGATTTGAATAGACTTTTAGCACACATACCAATCCTCCTCCAGAGAAATCCTCTTAGGAAGACGTGAATGTTTTGGAAACATGGACCCAAGCAGAGCAGATTCACTAGTCTCTCTCCTGTTTACCTTTGAGTAATGAAAAGATTTGATTTACTGCACCAAGGGAAACTGCACACAGCTCCCCTCATCTTGCTCAGTGTTTTCGCTGTGATAATAAGCCACCGAGGTGGTTCAAGCATAAGACAACACATGACCTTAACTATCTTTCAGTAGCCTCCCCCAAAGTCAAAATACCCTCACGCCTGTGAAAGAGACAAGTTTAGGAATGTAGGCTCCTGTGCTTGAAAAATGCAGTTGTGCAGGGAATGGCAAGAGGTATAATAATGAATCCTTCTCTGTAGGAGGGGAGTCCAGCGAACACCAGGATTTTCATGAGTGGGTCGAGCTGTCAGCAAAATGAGAAGGACGCCTGCCAGATCTGTGGACTGTTACTTGGAATATTGGACTGTTTCCCATGTTTTAAAATGTTTTAATAGTTAGATATT
>JAWWEE010000040.1:31786324-31808839 GCA_035221455.1 Xenops minutus
CTATTTTCCCATATTTGTTCTAATTCCACCCCGTTTTTCCCTTATTTGTCGCGCCCCGTCCTTATTCTCGCAGCTTCTGTCCCAAACCCTTTATAAGTCTCATGTTCCTTTAATAAACGTTCCACTCCTGTTTCACTTTCCTTGAGTGTGGACCGTCCCCTGTATCCCCACGGATCGCGCGGCACTTCTCTCACTTCATTCTCTGTAGAAGAACCCTAGGGAGATGGCTAAGGAACAACCCTGCACGATGGTCATGTGTCTGCTGATAGGTCAATAGGATGACGCTGCCTATTTCAAACCACTTATACTGGAAAAGCTGCAAGTTTGATCACTTGAACAAAATTGGTGTTATCTTGTAATGCCTGAAACTAGGTTGTCCCAAGCAGAAAAAAATGCATTGCTTCAGTATGGTTGCACGGTTGTCTCTGATCATGTTCATAGAAAGCCCAGTGGAATTCAAGCACCTCTATTTTGCTCTGCTTATGTACACTGCTATCTAGGGCAACCACAACTCTCTGAAATGCAGACTGCTCTAATAAGAGAATTAACCAGTAGTGTGTTTAAACTCCCAAACCATTTTCCATTCCTTCAAAACAATTCCTTTCCTCTGAGCAAATTTCTTTTTAATAGAAAACCATGTGCTGATAATGCAACACCCACACATACAACTCCATTCATGATTTACATTCTTAAAAACAGACCACTTCCCCCAAAATTAACAATCTTGCTCTCTGGGACATTGGTGAGATCTTGTTAAGCACCTCTAAGTTTCCACACCAGGCTCTATGTAAGAAAACACAATTACTGAAATTAAGCATTCACTGAAAAGTGTGCCAAACCCTTTTACACCTGAATTCAACAGAACTCAGCATCCTTTTACAGAAGTAACACATCTGAATAGTGTTTCCTAGAGGTTCAGATATTCTGTTTATCTGGCACAAGGAGAGAGGAGTAAGCAAGTGCTGTAGTTAGGATGTTGCATATGCCTCTGAAAGCCTGACTGATAAATAATCATAGGGGAAGTCACAGTGTGCTGTGAACCACACCAAGCTCTGCCTTCTTGCACTGATTCCAGTGACTTTGCAGTGTAAACTGCATATTCATCATCAGCTCCAGGCTTACGAAGCACTCAAAGCTAAAGGGAAATACATTATTTGCTGCTGTAAATAAGAACAAAAAAATGAAACTGGAATTCAGCATATGCTCTTTCACAGCTATCTCTATGAAAAGAAAATGAATTAACTCTTTCACTCTGAATTCTCATATTGCACCTGTTATGTTGCTGGTGCCAAGTCATCTCTCATTATAATCAAATCTTTCTTTCTCACCTGCATAACACTGCTCAAAACCCAGGTGGGACTTGCACCATTAAAGCAAGGATGAATCTAATACAGTTTCTTCCTCTATTTTGCTGATGCCAGATTCACTCACAGTGCTATGAGACTGGCAGCAAAGGCACATCAGAAAATGCAAATGCATAAGGAAAAACAAGAGCAGCAGGGGAAAGAGAGAAAACCAACCTATCTGCCTGTGAACAGCAGCCCCTCAGCATGGATGGCAGAGGGAAGATACAAACCTCTGCACACAGCCCAGCATACCAAAGAGGAGTAAACCAGCACTGAGTGAGAAGAGACTGTTTTCTGCAAAGTAAGGGAAGGGTTTCAGCTTTGATACAGAAAATCTGGACTCAGTGCCATTGCCAGGTTTTCCAATCATGAGAAAAACAATACACCATTTCTATACTACAAGCCTGTTACATTATTCTGCACTAGTTATTTGTCATAATCACCTTTAGAAGGACAAAAATCTGAACTTTGTCTACTTGTAGTGCCATAATAAGCATAATTAACAGAAAAGTCAGTGAAAGTACAAGTTCTAGCTTGAGACTAATAGTTCAGAGGCCATCAGTAGAAATGCCAAAAATAAAAAAAAAACCTCAAAGGAAAAAAAAAATATAAAGCATTCCTAACATACAGCAGCTCAAATAAAAGAAGTTGGAAGATTATGTTAAGCTTCAAACTAATTATGCTGCATAACCCTATACCTAGATCTGTGGTTGTGTACATTATCTGCTCACAATAGTCAATCCAAGGACAGATGAGTGGCTGCATAAGCACAAACAAGGTATGAAGAACTCTGCTCCCAGCAGTCCTGCTACACAGAGGAACCACAATGTAGCAATACAGCCATAGGAAAAAAAAAAATGAAGGGTTTGTGGTCTAAAAAGTGGAGTGGTTGGGATGGATGCACTTCATCAGTAAAACAAGCCAACAGCTAGAAGAAAAGGAGAGGCCATGAGATGTTCAGTGTCTGAGTGCATGCATTATCACCTGCGCTCAGAAACTCTGATGCTTGTTACAGTTTTCTTGAATTTGCAAAACAGCCCATGATACAGCACTGAGAAGACACTGGAACTAGATATCATTTGACCTCAGCACTGAAACATAACTATTGACCTCTTGCAATGCTGACCCATGTCAAGCAAGTGCATCCAGGAAATAAAACTGAGTCCATTATGGTACTGTTATTACACTAACATAACTGGCAGTGTTAGAAAAAATGAGCTCTGAAATGAGGTCTACTTTTACTAGAGGTGATGCAGAACTCCACAGACAAACTATAGCTATTAACCTGAACGGTTTTCTCTTTGAGACATTTTTGTCTTCTATTTACCTTCCTTTCTGCAGAACTTCTCCCTCACTACGATCCTTACAGCCTTCAGTAATGCCACATAAGCCAAAGCTGATCAAAACAGAGAATAGCAATGTTATAGGAAACGCCTACATTTGCAAATCAATTTTACACACAAATACAAACTTAATATGTAACAAAAATTTCTTTCATTTCTAACCATAACGTATTGGAAATAAACCCAAAGAATTCTCAGCACTTTCATGCAGAAGAGGACATAAAAGGCTGCTGTGTTTGAGTTCATTTTTCAATGTGCTTTGAGGCAAGAAAAAAAACAAAAGGTAGCTCATTTTGTGGTTCAGGGACACATTCAAAATATAACAAAAAGATGTCACCCACATAATTCAGACAGTGGCTGAGTGTGAGATGGCTCTGCCATGCCCAGCCCTTCATTAACACCGTAACCCAGGGAATAAATTCATAGGATTTGTTACTTTTGCTCCCTAAGATTCCTTTTCCCTGAAGCACATGTCATGAGACCGTCACCAGTCTGGTATCATGGGCTGAAGCATAGACTGTTTTGGCAATTAGTGACAAAAAAACGCAAGAGTTTTCCTCAGGGTGAAACCCCATCTGATGCTGCAGAGAAGCTTCACAAGCTGCCATGTCAACAGAAATACTTCCTCCTGGTCTCTGTGGCTCAACAGCAGCAAACTGTGAATATACTCATAGGTTACACAGGCTCTCCTTGTCTCTGCTCCGCCTCACTGTTAGCTCTCTCTCAATAGCAGATGTGGTCCAACCATTTGGCTGTACTAAAAAGACCAGAAACAGATGTGTGCTTTCAACATAGTATCCACAAGCTTTTGAGTTTCTATTTTCCTCCTTCTTTGCTTCTGGGCTTGAGATCAGCCACCTTTCCAAAAGTGCAGAATTAGAGGAGAATAACACAGGAATTACCTTACATTGTATGGCCAGTGCTAAATTACCTTGCTTTCTGATTTCAGGTTAAGTGCAAACTCGTGTAATCTTTCTTATTGAGGAGAAAAAAAAAACATAAGGAAATAATAGCTTTCATTATCTGTACTAGTATTGTCTGGGAAGTTCTTCTCTTTTGGGTAACACCTTTAAGAGCTTATACACAAATAAAATTCTCATCTGTTTCATAGTAGTAACTGCATTTTTCTCTGTTGTGCCTTATCTTTCCTTTCTTTACAAACATCAGCTTCTGTGAAACTGATCAAAATTCGTTTGTTCCTGCTTTACATATGTGGAAACTTTCACTGTCAGTAAGATCCATTTTCCTTTTGCAAACACATACACCCTGTGAATGCAAGTGTTCATAAGGAGACACATAAGCCTATTTCTCTACTGAATCATGACAAAATGTTTAGGAGACAAAAACCTGATAGAAAATCAGTCCCACATCCCCTTAGTTTTCTTTTTACAACCAATATTTTATTTGCCACTTCAGAGAAAGCCTAAATGAGTAGTAGAAATCATTTGAGACCCCTCATCTCTTGTACAGAAATAATGCAGCTAGTTAAATTATGTTCTGTTCTGTTTTGAATCTTGCATTATTGATTAGTTGTGTTAGTTTCTGCATCCTATGCAATGCAGATATTTGCAATTTTATTTAGCCTTTCCTGTGTAGGCTAAGGCAGATTTAAAAATAAGGTCACTTTGTAAAAGTAGCATTGATGTGACCCCTTTGTATTTGCATATATATAAATTCCCTCTATGACATTCCTGTCATGTTTGCTCAGTGAACAAGTAATTTGCCACTCTCATTACTTCAGGTACAAGGTAGCCTGTGAAAATCAATCTTCTTTCTGCTTCATACATCACCGCCTGTAAAAGACACACAAAAAAAAGGTGCACTCATTCCAAACTGAAGCTGAGGAACAAACATGGACCTGTTCTCACAAGCTTTCTTTGATCTAGGTGGGCAAGGAAAGAAAGACAATAGGCATTTAGCCTAGCAAAGAATGGACAGTTAGCAAATCTCTGCATGCACAGCAAAAGGGGTGGGTTTTGTTGGGGTTTGTTTCCCAAAAGTTCTTGTTTATTACTGTGGATCTTTCAATAGCCAGAATAAATGACCATAGAGAGCTTAGCCCCACTATTGAGAAATATTCAGAAATAGTTAAAGCACTGTAGACTGACCAATACAATAATGTTTTTACTGTTACTTTCAGTTGAAGTGTAGCAGTGGAAGCAGATTGAAGAAATTTAGGCTTTAATGTCATAAAGAGGACTTTTGAAAGGCCACTGTGCTAAGGCTTAAGGCACTGAAGCAAATGAAATCTTCTTGCCAGAAGTATTTAAGCATAAGATTGATATGCATGCCCACACTCTTAATTAAATCAGTGTAACTTAAGCACATACTTAAATTTAAGCATATATTTTGCCAGAAATATATGTACACAATATGAATTCTTGAAAACTTATTATCAAGTGAGGTTTTATAAGAAGAAACAGAAAATATTTCAAGTATGTGAAGAATAAACAGTATGGAATACATGAAAACATACAATAAACAAAAAAACATTCTTCTTTACATACTTCAATCAGTTTCCCAGTAGAGAGAAGATGTAGACAGATGCACATACAGGTAATTACATTTGCCAACAGTCTCACAGCACTTGGATGTGAAATTTACATATATATTATTGTTTCCAGAATCTGATAAGCATGAATGCTCAAATTGTCAGAGATATAAAATGCTTTAGCCACCTAGCTGCATTCCACCTCCCAGCAAGAAACGCTGAGAGATAATGGAGAAAACTTATTTCTTCCAAAAAAGTATATATGGTTCTGATTATATCACCTTGAAAACTTAGGTCTTTCCTCTAAACTGCTATCACTCTTAATCTCCCCTGTTCCCAGATTAACCCCAGATTTTGTAGACACAGTTGATTGTAATTTTCACTTCATTAATTTTCTGATGCAATACCTAGCTGAAAGCAACAAAGAAGGCAAATAAAGAGTAAACAAGAAATGCACAGCCCTCCTAGTGAGCTTCAACTCAAATAATACAGAAGTATTTAACTGTATATACATTAAATTTCTTTCTTCGTCATTTCATGAAGACCAGCAAAAGTGTTCACCTGAAGAACATTGATGCTGACACATTACTCAGAACAAAGAAAATGTCATGAGTTTTGGGGGAGTTAGATTCTATACTTTTTATGAAAATATAAAAGTAATAATAATAATAATCTAGCATTAGACCTACACATGCCATTCATTGTGTATTTAAATGTTAACATAAAACATTACAGAATAGTCAGACATGCAAGATATTTTAATATATTTAATCTCCCCAGTGATGTCTTGCATGCTTGCAAAATAAAGTGTTCAGTATTAGAGGGTACTTAGGCTCCCAGACTCATAATTTCCTCTGATATTATGCCACTTTAAACTTATTTTTTCCCAGTTTCTATGCTTTAGGGAGCTTTAAGTTGCAGCAGATACTAGCTATTCACTTAGTCATCATGGCAGTAGAATTTGCTTATATCTTACATGTAATCCTTCTGCAGCTGTTTGGGGGTTTTTTATTCATATGTCTCTAACCAATCAAAAGCTTAACTGAAAAATAAAAAGATAAATGTGCAATGGGCTTTGAATAAAATGTCTCACTGAGACCTGAATCACTAGGTGTACTGTGATTTCATAAAGGCCACTGCAGTGGCAGAAATAAGCCTCCAAATCTATCAAGGCAGAGAAAACATCAAATATTAGTGGAGAATGGCAACTGAAGTGCTCATATTTAAAAGCAAGGATGAAAATTATCTGGGCAAATGTAAGCCTATTAGTTTGACCTCTTCAGTTTGCAAGAGCTTTGAAGCCTTTGAAGAAAAAAGATAAATTAAAGACAGGGAAGTAAATAGAATATGAGAGAAAATGTAGCGGTGCTGTCAAGGGTAGCTTGTGCCAGACTAACTCGACAGCTTTTTTGATAACTGATTTTCCAGACAAAGAAATGAAGTAGATATAATTTGTCAGGATTTAGGTAAAGCATTTTCTACAGTGTCACTCCCAAACTTATGCATTAAATTGAACACACTGTAGATTACTACAGGAATTGAAAGGTGAATTCGGGTGCAGTAACAGCAGGTAGTACTGAAAGGGAGTATCAGGGATTAATAGCATTTCTGCTACAAATTGGAAACTCATTATCTGGAACAACAATTGGTTTATTTTAGCTGATCACCAAGAGCACGTCATAATGATATGAGATGGTTGTGAAAAAAAAGCAAATCCTCTAAATTACTAAATTATATATTTTTAACAGACACAGAAGGACAAGTATGAAGCTTCTTAAACTATCATTCAGAATAATCTACACAATTCTGTCCATTCATCTTCATGAAAGAAAAACTAAACCCACAAAATATATGGGGACAATCTTCTGGTCAAAATAATAAAATCTCTACCATAGGGGGAGTTTTAAAAAGTCTGTCTTGTGAAGCAAAGCAAAGGCTGAAGGGAAACAGAGAAATCAAGAAAAGGAAATAAACACAGTGAGGGCAAAAAATATTCATAAGAAATGTATTAGATGATACCTTGCCAGCAGGCAGGATCAGGACACTTAGCTCAGTGATTCAGGAGGTCTCCTCCTCCAGTCTTGTCTCTATTTAGTTTTTGTACACTAGTACAGGAATGCAAGAGCTAGGGTTTTTTTATGAAGAAAACCATTAGCAAGTTCTCCAAAACTGCATTAATGAAGTGCTTTTTTCCAAGTCATTTCACTCTCCTCAAAAAAACCCCAAAAGTCACAGCATTTCACAGTGAAAAAAACCTATGAGGCTCCTCCCCACTTACCTGACCCCATGTTGTGTTCAACTCAAAAACTGGCCATGCTGATGAACATCTGATTAAGATGAATATTCCTCCTTATTTTTTTACTATCATTCATATTTTAAATTTAAAATCTTCATATTATCCTTTTTTTAACACTGACGTCATGGAAATATAAGACTGGCAAGCATCACAATTGTCAAGATACGAAGAAGTCTTGTTTTCCACAAGAGCAGAAATGTAGAAAATATGGAAAACATAGAAAATGTAGAAACAAAAAACTATGTACTTTCAAGTACAAGTATTTTAAGATAAAAACAGGAAAAAAACCAAAACCATTAGAAGCATTTTAAGTGTGGATACAGAAATTTAAAAATCTCAATTGTTATGTAATCTATTTAAAGTGATTACAGTCTTAAATGTAATGCCTTTCAAGTAGTAGTGAAGGGCTAATTCTGGGATTCTTACATGGATATAAGAGTATGGATAAAGACTGATCATCATATTACATGATCTTCCCAGACCCAAAATTTGTATGTTCAGATTCTACTGGATGAACTTCTGACTGAAAGTTAAAATTTTGTTTTTCAGAAGAGTTCTTCTGGCAAGTAACACTGTGACAGACCTCTGCAGATGAACAGGGAGGCAAGACTCAGACTAAGCTCCCCCCTGCTATTTTCATGACAATTATATTGGTCAATAGGCGTAGTAGCACTTCTGACAAATAATAGGGAAGTCTGAGCCTAATCTATGTTTTCTACCTGACTCCTACACATTTTGGGCCACACTTGAAGGTGAAGGTTCAACTGTAAATAAAATTGACAGGTTTCTCAAATCACAGAAAAATATGAAGCTTGCTTGTGCAATGACAAAAATAGCTCTAACAGCTGACATAACACACTAAGTAGATAGAAGAGTTGTCAACTGAGATTAAACCTAGTTGAGACGCAGTTGGAACACATTCTCCCACTCTTTTAATGTCAAGTCCTAACACATGCTCATTTGTCACAGCCAACACAGACACCACTTTCAGAGAAAAAAAGTGAGATCAAAGTTAGACCAGACTCTTCCAAGACATGGATCTGGTACATAGTGCAAATCTCTATTACTGAGCAGGTGCATCGAAAAAGACTTTTTTTTCACTCTGAGAGATGCTAAAGAAAGGAATTCAGTCTGCAAAGCAACCTGCAGCTACCAGCTGGGAAGTAAAACATGAAGTCCAGCAGGTAATCCAGATACAGAGCATATCTCTCAGCAGAGATATGCCCACTCATGCACATGAAAAAAACATGAATTTTCAGTTTACTCATAGAAAACTAAAATGGCTTTTCTCTCTAGACACATCAAATATTAGTGGGGGTTTGGCCCTGCCATATTATCTAATTTTTCTCATAGACTACAATAATTAATACTTAATCACCCAATATGCCACACAATTTGACTCTCAGTCTGTACTTTCTTGTCAGTGTTCTGAAAGAGTAAGAAATTATTAATACCAGCTCAAACTAAAAAGAAAAAAAATCAGAGTATTCTTGTGATGTCTTGCTAGGAATGAATTCGAGTCAGGTATGGATTTGTCTGGTGATAGCTGAAGTATCTAAATGACACCCAGTCTTTCTTGAAAAATCAAATGAATTTCCTAGCTCCTTTTCAAATATCCTCTTTTGAAGGGTAACAGCAGCTATGTAAGTCACACAGACCTACAATCCTCATTTCCATTCAAGTGAGTCTACCTCAAGAAATAATGCATTCTCCTTGGGATGTACTATGCCAGCCTTGCAATGGCTTTTTAATATGGACAGGAGCTCATTAAATAGCCAGTCATAACCAACACTTCTTAAAAGTCTATACCCAGTTTCCTGTTGCATGATGTGTAGCTTGGGATTTGTAGGCAGAGCATAGCAGCAGAAAAAATGACAAAGCAAATCAATAAATAGTGTGTTTTCCTCTAGTGCTCTGGATCAGAGACTTTGGAAGGTGTATTTATGCTGGCATTTCACCTTGGAGATGGACTTCACTTTTCAAACAAATTTTTGAGTTGTCTCCATTTATTATTATGTGGATCACATCATGGAATGATTCTGGAATGATTAACAACAAATTAATCCCTTTTAGATGAAAATAAAGAAGAGGATGAGCCCAAGAGTGCACCTAATGCACTCCAAGTTTAGAGGTGTCCAGTTCTGGGGACTAGGACTAGTCAAAAACAACCTTTTTCTCCACTAAATTAATATAATGTGAACATCATGCCCTCAGCAACAACAGTTTGGGTCTACAAAATCACTTCTGTAAAGACAAACTGTTTGCTAATGTAGATGCAGCCCTACAATCTCATGCGAAAAGAGATAATTATTATAATTATTTTATACTTGGATAAGATGCCTTTTTGGTTGTGATTAATCTGAAAAGTCTTTTCAGATCCTCAGCAAACCTCAATGGCATGTTGAAAGGGACCTGTCACTCAGGAGGCCCTCAAACAAGCCTGGATCTGCATTTTAAGGCCATTATTCCTACTGTGACACCACAGTAAAGGGAAAAGACAGCTTGTGTACCAAAGTCGGCTACCTGCAGTACATCCCCCTAATTTAGAGCATAGAATATAGAAGAAATTACTTCAAATTACCCAGCGAATTGTTCCTTTTTGTGAAACAGTAAAATCCTTTTCTTTCAATGCACAAAATTAACAAGAGCCTTTCTGTCTTTTTTTCACAGTGAATATTACCTAATCTACAAGCAAATTTACTGTTGAAGGAAAGTACAGCTCATTGTAAAACTGTCAAACTGGATGCTTTACTGGCTCTATACCTGCCATTCTCATCCCTTGGGCTATTGACAGTTTTCCGCTGAGTCTGGTAGCCGTCGCCAGGAACCACACTTCTAAGATGAGTAGGTTGACCCTTTTAGGTGAATAATATAAAATGACAGGCCAAAAGGGAAGGTCCAAGGAATTACTGACTGGCAGTGGGACAGACACTGGCCAGCAAGGACGTGCACTGTTCACCCCACTACATTCCCTGGCCCAGAGGGAAGACAGAGACTTCATGTTGCCCTGGCAGACAGGATTTGAACTAAGGATTAAGCCCAAGTACACTTCAGTTGACTTTATCCAAAGAAATAAAGGTCATATAATTCGAACAAAATTCTTTTATTTCAATCTATGAATGTAAAATGTTCTTAAATTAGAAGTTTATTAGAGTAAACTAAATATGAATCAAGCTGCTTTTGTTCTGTAATACACATTTGGACCAGAAAGTCCTCAGATTTTGTCATATTTACATTTAACAGGTTTAACTATTTCTAACAAATCCTTCATTGGTGTTCTTAGCATGCTTGGCATGCTTAGTGGAACAAAAAAAATTACTACTTTCATTTGCTTATTATTATTAAAAAGGGCTATGTCATTATACTTTCATAGCCATTGCATTAGTAGCACCAGTATTAGACAGAAGGACATTCAAAATTTCATACATCTCGTTTCTAAACAAGGGGTTACAGCCAGTGTTTGTAGTATTTATGATTAAAGAGAGGCTTTTTCCCTCCCCATTCTTCATGTTATAATAATTAATTGGAACTGTCTAGAAACTCAAGCAAGTAATGACTATTTTGCTGCCAGTAACAGTCTAAATTTGGTAACATACATGAGCAGTACAGTCCACTATGATCCTTTTAGTGCTGTCTTAGAAAGGCTTTTTATGTGTCTCTTATAATAAGCGAACATTAATTACTCTCTAAATGTGCCTGAAAAGGGTGTTTAGGTAAAAAAGAGAATTACCTACTGCAACTTAGAAAGGGCCATAAACGAAAGGCAACAGAAAATTATCCAAACTTTTAAAGATAAATGGTGAAGTAAAAGGGTTTAGAATGCTGTTTCAGTGAAACCATGACTTAATTTTAATAAGGGAGCATTATGTTTTACAAGAACACAGGTATAATACTGTACATACATTACTTACTAAGAAAAAATTATATAATATTATTCCCATAACATTTCAGTCACAAATACAGATACTGCAATCACCATCAAAAGAAATGATTAGGTGTTTGCCAGATGTGCAGAAAAGTGTATGTATGATACTGGGATCAGTAGTTCATTAGATGCTGCTTTAATTTTGGAAAATCAACACAGCTTTCAAAATTTAAGAGAAAAAAAACCAAAACAGATGGTCTAAGCTGATGTGTACTTTCTTCTGCATAAGTTAGTTTAATTTCATTTTAACAGCTACCTGCCTTGTGCTTCCCATAATCCTTGCTCGTAAAAGGTGAAAACTCTTCTTACAACACTGATGCAAGAAGGGATGTTTTCTGGTTTTACATTGTTCCTTGCATAATTTGCAGTTGTGATTGCTAACAATGGGACTCCATTTCAGTACTCTGTTGCACAGGGAAGTAAGCACAGCTCTCCCAGTGTTTCTCTGGGTCTTTGATAATTGGTGTTTCTCTGAAAGCTCCCAAAGTCCAATAATTACATAAGAACTTCAATTTTAATTATCCTTTACTTCATAAAAATTAACTACTATCCTGTAGTTTCATAAAAAATGTGATTTCTAAAGGAAACAAAGGGATCTATTTCCATGTATTAAAGGCTTGAAACAGATGAACCTAAATTTATGGACAATCAGATTTGACAAGTATTGCCAAATTTTTGATTTGGAAATAATCAGTGGGGCTTACATGTTTATTTTATGCCTTTTTTTTTTTTAAATTATCCACAGATGCTGTATAGAAAGTTATTACTCTGAATAGCTAATACTTACATATTAAGTATCATAAATTCACCTATATCACTGTTGTTCATGTCTAATTAATAAAATGCTGAACAAGGAATACTAACAATTTTCATAAAACAAGTCATAAATTCTGAAAAGGGCATTTTGCCCATACTTTACTTATGTAAACTTTGAAATTTCACAGAGAAAAAATAAATTGAAATTTCAAGGTCAAAATAGGTTAGCCCCGAGTGAATTAAAAAATGCTACCTAAACAATGAAAGTTACTTACCACAGAAATATATACCTTTAACAAAAAGCCACTAAGATACATGGAAATAAAAGTCTATTAAGACTGCTTCTTATGGGGTTTTTTCTGTGTTTTTTTAATAGGTAATAGTATGTGCCCCATCCTGTTTCACTGGTATCACAGCAACACATGTTTTGTTTTCACCATCTAGGCCAAATGCTGTAAGACTGAGTCTCCTGTGAATGGCAGGAATGAGGATAAATTCTCATTCCAAAAATAATTCCTGAAAAAAGAAGAGCTATGAATCTTTAAAGTTATTGTCTTCAGGTATACCCAGCAGTAGCTGGGTTGCTCTTGTATATACAGCCTAATATATTTTATTTGATGGTAGCAATTCAAGCTTCTTCAATAGAAAAAGGACTAAAATCTAGTTGAAAGTGTCTAAAGAACAATTCTTTGCACACTAAATGAGACCAGCATCCTTTTTCCAGTCATATATTTTCATTATACCTCACCTAAGCTAACATAGAGCTGATGAACCTAAATTGTATGCCATGACCTCAAAGTTTAGCAGCCTTCCCATCATCACATTAACTGCAATATGTGCAAAGTATTTACGTGAACAAACAGTGGAATGTAGTGGGAAAGCAATTCACCCAAAATTTATAGTTTTTATGAATATAAACCACTATATATTTGCAGCGTAGTGTCAACCAGATTAAGCTCATCAAATACCCATTCTTTGTTCAGCTATAATGAAAATTTCTTACGTGAGGTAAAAGGTAAATGCGACATTTCTCATGTTGGCTGTAATTCAGAAATACTCTTCTACAGGGAGTATAAAAAACCCAAAAAGTTAAGTCTGAGTTTCAGAATAATACTTTTTCTATTTTAGCCCATTCCTCTAAATACAAATTTTGTCAAACACCACTTAAAATTAAAATGGTTTATTTTATGATTGTTGTCTTCTAACTTGAGTGATGTCAATAGGTGTATATATAGATTAATGAGCAGAAAAGTAGGGAATCCAGAAGAGAATTTTAGTTCAAAATAACTTTAAAAAGACCCTAACTAACTTTTCAACTTAGAAAATGCATTAGAAGAGGGATGGAATTTACTTACTTATAGCAGAAAGAAACTTCTATAGCTCACTTGCTGAGAAAATGCAGTTTCATTGATTAAAAGTTACACAGACATTGGCAGCTGTGAGAAGGAAAAAAATAAATCAAACTAAATAAACAAAAGTCAGTCATCCAGAAGATGGAAAATTCACACTCAGGTACTTGAACATAGCTGAAGGAATACCTTCATCTTCCAGTAGTGTATGATACTCTCAGATTCTTTAGCTAATACTGCCCCTTGAAACCTTTATTATTCATTGCAACATTTCACCTTCCAGGTGACTGTCCCATCCACCAGACTGCAGTCGCTCCTCTGAATAATTATGGTTTATATAAAACATAAAAAAGCATTAAGGGATAATCTCTGAGCAAGCCATTCACACTTTCACTGCACAATCAAATTACTCGAGGCAAAAGGAGAGATCTAACTTATGAATCTCACAGGCAATTTGTACAGAAGCAGTTGTTTCCTCTAATTTTTAAGGACTAAGACTTTGGTTTGTTACTTTACACTATCTATAAAAGAAACGTGATGTTTTCTTTTGGTCAGATATTTTGTTTAATGCAAGCACAAAATGCATGGAAACCTAAAATATTCTTTCAGCAAGAGCAAAACAGAAAACCACTTTCATTTAGAATTTATCAAATGAAAATATGATGAAAATCAAATGATATCTTGAGATCTCGAGTTTTCACAAAACCTTACATTTTCTTCCCTTTCCCCTTTATATATCTATGTCTACATCTACATCATCCTGGGAGTGTGCAGTGGTCACTGCTTCCACAAGTACATTATCTTTTAGACTCTAGCCATTGGCCCTAGAATATTCCCACAAGCCATAACGATTGCTCAATCCCAGCTGCCAGTTTTTGAACAACATACCCCAAACAGTGGACTACATGTCTCTGTAAATCTAGTCCCTTTAAAATCCCATATTCAGTTTCCCCTATTTTTGCAGAATTCTAGAGTACCTGAAGAATTATGAATGAGTTGGCTACAGCTAAAGCAAATTTTGGAAATAGAATTTAAAAGCTGTTGCACAGCATGTTTCACATCCTAAAAACAGATGTCATAGCTACACAGGTTAAAAAAAAAAAATAAAAATGTGTGAAAAATATCCCTTAACTACCCCTTCGATAAGGCATGCCAAAAAAGTAAAAGTATCAGAATGTTTAGAAATTATTCAAATTGACATTCCCAGAAGTACTATTTTTCTAGCAATAGAAGAATCAGTAGAAAGCAACTGCAAACCTCGCTCTTCATCAGAAAAAGAATCACCTAGCTATATTTCATCAAAATGCCAAAATGCCATTATAATCCAAGATTCAGGAAAATAATTCATCTCTCTGTTTATGAGCCTATGATGTAGCCAGTGTGCTTTGTAATGCTGATTTAAAATCTACTCATTGTCTCTTCAAACTCTGATTCTTGAGAAATATTCAGTGTGATTACAAAAAGTATTTAAGTTTATAATGGCCATTATGGTAAAAAGTGGGAGAAACTATATTTCTTATCTCTCTATCATTTTTTTCAGCAGTATGAGAGGAAGGATCTATGCTTTCCAGAAGTAATCAAAGTTAGGTGAGATGAGTGGTTAATAAGAAAACTGAGCTGTGCATATCTACCTATCGTCTTAGAATATGCACCACTTTAGTACAGTGTGGAATGACTGAGAATTTATGAGCATCACAACCGGAAAAAAGTAGAACATTGATCCTCCTTCCACCATAATAGCTACCAGGGTGTACAGAGCATGGAGCAAAGTCAGGCTTTTCTTCGTGGACTTAAAGGGTTCTCATTAAAGAGATATTTTGTTCATATAAGTTAACATCTTGTAATGCAAACCTCTGATGAGCATGCCATGCAGAATTCTGGTATCTCTCCTGTTAAAACTTCAACTGCATACGTAGCTTTTGTTTGGCAGGCAAAATTTAATTTTGAGACAAAATGCTGGATTTTCACAATTTGAAGAAGAGAGTAATCAATTCTATGATGCTTTATTTCTGCAGGATAATACCTATGTACTGCCAATATGCTTAAAAAAATCTGAAATTTCAACTTGTCTACAAATACCTTGACTTCATTTTATTCTTAAATTTCATCAGTCCATTGAGCAAAGAGAGGGTATTTATGAGAAATCTTTGAATGGACCGTAATGGTTGATACATATGTTTAAAATTTCTCTGAAATTATAAATTATAAATCTATATTTTATAGAGAGCAGTTTGGTTTTAGGAAATGGAATCAATGCTTTTGATTGTGCCATTGAGTGTCAGAGCAGTGTTAGTATAAATTGATAACATATCCAGTGACTACAAGCCTGTTGCCTTTTTATGAAATTTGCAACACTTCATGAGATGAGAGAAAAATTACTGACCAGAAGGCTATGCAGAACTTATACTGCAGACGAACCCTGAAAATTCAAAACAAGCACCCAGAAATTACTTGCAAGTTTATTCCACTGGAAGTAGATCTTTTAGTAAAGATTATTACAGATCTAGTTGAGCTTCACATCTGTGACCTCCTATTCACAGTATATCAACAATATGGAAGCAGTCACTTTTGGAATATCTACATTTTCAGCATGTCTTCACTAAAGTAGGATGATGCTACATTTGTAAATATGCTGTTAGTTTTATTTATAAGACATTTGACTGAGGTAAACTTAAGAGCTAAGCAGGGAGTAATCCCCAAAACACTAAAGAAATCATCTCTAAGATATGAGAACTGTTGAGGATTGTAGGCAACAAAGTAATTTCTGAATGTAAGGAGAAAATGCAGATAATCTCTAACAAACAAGGGATATTATCAGCAGACTTATTTAGTTCAGTAGCTGACATGCTGGACTATGATTTGGAATAACATTTTGCCTGCAAAAATTGCCACTCTCTCCCATATGAATCAAGGTCAGAGATTTGATCTCAGTGTCATATCAGAATTTTTTACATCATTGGGAAGGCAGACTTATAAATGCAGATACATCTAGCACTCCAGAGACTGTAGAAGCGTATTTTAAGTGTTGAACATCCAGAAGAAAAGCTGAGTTTACCAACGGATTCCTCTACCTTCTTCCCCATGAGACATAAGATTATGGGTGTCACACCACCAGAAAGGAGTGTAGCTTAGAATTGGCAAAGACACCTTCAGGCAAACTGGTTCAGAACACTTAAGAACAAGTCACCAAGTTGAACTATATACAAATAACCTTTGACCTATTAATCATAGCAACTAAACACTATCCAGGAAACGAAAGGTTGGAAAGAGAATTTGGAAACAGTTTGCAAGCACAATGCTGGAAAGGTAGCTGCAGCCTCAAACCATTCGCTACTATGCTTTTAGTAGAGGGACAATGAACTAGACAGTTTTAACTGGGAGTCACTTGCTCTAACCAAAACATTTTAAAGATTAAGTATCTAAATGTCTATACTTCTCTTAGACTTCATGGAAGGGAAGAGAGATTCTAGAGGTGGTTCACAGCAGCTTAACACAAGGGCTGCTGAATCATCCCAGCAATTGGAAGTTTCCCTCCATTCATTATAAAATGAGGTAAAGTTAGTCTAGACAGACAGATCTGCCTTTTTAAGGCTGGGTAAGATGAAGCCCACTTATGGAGTCCTTTACTTTTCCAGCAAGTGTATATTAAACAGCTGTGATCTCCTCTTTTCCCATGGTTATGACTACTATCTCCTCCTAGTAGGAGCAGCAGGAAGAAACTGCACACCTACACCAGCTACTGAAGTGTATTTGTTTGAAAGCACTGTGTTCACTGTATTCTTCTTCTGCTATACAGACTTCTCCATTGAAATTATTCTTGATAGAATATCCCAAGGCACTGACTCTGGAAATTGAACACACAAATAAGACTTAGAAGCAAGTCTATTCCTCAACACCATTTTCCAGAATATCTGAAGTTCTGACTTATCCTTAAAAGGTTTGCTAGCTTTGCTTTATTACTATAAAGAGCAAAATGACATTTTACCAAGGAAAAGCTGTGATTTCATTATCCCAAGAACTGGAGCAGCAGTCTACTATGTCCTTGTGCAGACCTTAGTCTCTGTAAAATCAGAGAACTGCTAAAATTTCTGCAGTTTTTGCTGTTTTCCAAAAACAATTTTTAAAAAAAAAATCTGAAAACAAGAGCCAGAAAATTGTTCTAAATAAAGGAGCCCATAATCTACAGACTAATATATTTTGCAACTTTTTAAATACTTGAAATAAGAAATTTGCTTTTCTAATCAGAATATAACTACTGTTACTTTAAAATTTATCACCAAAAATCTATTCCAATGAGTAACAAGGGTTTTGTTTCACCTGGTAACCAGATGGCAGCTCCTTGTCTGAGGTTTGGTGTTATTTAGCTGGATTTTAGTTTTTGTTCTTAATAGGTATGGCAAATGTTTTATCCTGCTACTAGTATATTTTAGCATATTTAATTACCAAGTTCATAAGAAACTGACTCACTGCTTTTCCCAAGCAGATGGTGAAAGTTGATTTTAAAACTGTAGTGAGACTTCTTTTCCAAAATGCCTGCATAGCTTTATGAAGTCTAACTGCTGTTCAGTATGCACATGGAATAACAGCTCATGAGCGTGTATGCAGTTAGAGGCCAAGTATGCAAGGTGTTGAGTGTTCTAGCCTAGAACCCTGCACTGGGACAACTTTTCCTCTCTAAAACTCAGCACACATTCCACTTTCTGTCGAACTGGGGCTACGCTTTCAATTCCTGGGAGACACAGGGTTTTAATAAACACTGGTGTCCATTTTGGACTCTGTGATTTACCCTTTCACTATATATCTATTATTTTATTAGTTTTAAATATGGGAACTTCACAGCTATATGTCAGAAAGGCATAGAATAAAAACTAATTTTTAAGTGAATTCTATTTTAAATGCCAAGCAAAATCCATGAGTGCTGCAAAATGAAGAGTGACCTAAAACAATGGTTTCAAATTGAAGAGTTTACATAAACTCATCCTGGCAAATAAGAAATATGAAGAAGTATCATAGGTGACATAAGACAGAAATGTATGTCCAAATATCTGCCAGCTGTCTCTGAAGTTCACATCTGGATCTGAACCCAAACTCTGTGCCTCACCAATCATTAATAACTGTGAAGTAATCTTCTAGAATGACTTATGTGCAAATAACAAAAAAGAAACTAAAAAGGAAAAAGAAGTAAAACCACCTCTTGCCAATCCCTATATAGCCCAAGAATATAGCTAGGGAAATGAGCTGGAACAGCCTATCTGCCCTGACATGACCCCAGAACTCTGCCCCCAAGCAAAGAGGGCTCCTGCCACCCCACCCAGGCATAGGAGACCTCAGACAAGGCTGCAGCAGCAGCTATAGCCCATGAACTGTGCTCTGCTGGTAAAAATTGCCAGAAGCAAAGTGCACTCCCAACAACCTCCCAAATTTACCCTTACCTTGAAGGACCTGACCCATTTATTTTATAAGAGCAAGTATTAAATGCAATTGTTCCACATAAATACAACCCTATTCACACAGAAACCATAAAAAAATGTCCACTGGGAGTAAACAAATCATTCTTATTTTCAATAAGTTTGTCATATTTTTGAGACTGCCACTCCACAGCTTTTGCACCATGCTCTGCACAGCACTAGCTCCAACATCCAAAGTCGAGAGAAATAAAAGCTCTTACAGTGTCCAAGTAACATGAAATACTGCCAACAACCTAACCATCAAATTGACAGATCACTGATATTAATTGGGATCTTTCAATATTGCAAAATATTAATTTGTACAGTGAAAGTCTCATTCTTTACATTGTTACACAAAGACTAGGAAAGAATAAGTATAATGGATTAATGAATAATATGAGAGAATGAATAATATGCATTAAGCTATGGGAAGATAATGACGTACCATTAAATAGACTAGCTATTATGCTTCCTAAATTTCAATAATTAAGTTAAAAAAGAGCAAATAGGGCAAAAAGGAGTGAAAGAAATGCAATGTTGCTATTAAAAATGTGCCTAAGGACCTTATGTGTGTACTCCTTCACAATTTAATCTGATGAACAAGGAGTAATAATTTTCAGCTCAGCACTACTTATGAAAAAAAAATCAAGTTTTCATCTTATATAAGTTTTCGGTTTATGTAAGGTTTTGTATAAAACACTTTTCAGCCTCAAGATAGCTAACAAGCTACCTATTAGAGAGCCTGCATAATTTCACGACACAAAGAAGGGCTTATCACACATTTCCCATCAAGATTGTATTGTGAAAAATTGTATCCAGTCATTGCTGGGTTTGACTGACTGGAACAAAACATGGTGGGAATAAAATGCATATTCTTTCCAAATGCAAGAAGAAAGAATGTTCTCATTAAAATGATTTGCTGATATGACTTAAAACAATTTATTTAATCTTCACCTTTTAATGTAATTATCCTTCAACTGAGAATTTTAAAAGTATAATTTAAAATAGATTTTGTAAGTATAATGAGATGCTCTCTCAGATGGGAAGACAAATTAAAAGTGCAATTCACACTGTTATAGAAACACTGCCACAACGGAGTTACTAATCTTTTGCACAATGCTCACAGTAGAATGTACTCCAGTCTCTGTAGGGCAGAGATTATAGACTTGCAGGGGAACTGGGATTTAAATTATTCAGCAATGTGTATTTCTTTTTGCAGAAAAATTAGTGTGCCAGAAAAATAGCAAAACTGTTAATTCTTGGCCTTTTGCAATTTAACTGCCAAGTAATAGCATATGTTATTACCAGTTAGTTTCCCTAGCAGTTACAACAGCAATATTCTGTCAAACTGAAAGCTATATACAAAAATAATGCAGGAGACAGAACATCCTCATGACCAATAAATGTCCAGAATGCGTTAGTCCTATTAATGTAAACAGCGGTGCATAAGACTGTCAGGAGACATGATGAATGCCAGATTACAGCCCCAACCTTTATGTCCAGAGAACAATGCCATTTTAGCTATAGCATGCCCTTACGTATGAACATCCAGAGGAAATAGGATACCGTAACAATTTGCCTGAAAATATTTGCAATTTTCAAAACTGTTAGGTATGGACTTCAAGTGAAGTGATATGTGGTTTCATCCACCTGCTAACAACAGCACACTACAAGCCCATTATTTATCAAGTCAAACTCCACTGACATCTGAACAGTATTATTAAACTTTCACACAAATGGAACCTGCACGATTTGGGCAGCAGAGAAGGGCAGCATTTCTGACATGCCAGTTCTGTCAGAACTTCTGTCAGCAGAGGTTGGTTTCTTCTGTGTTTGAGGGAACTGCCACAAAATTTCCAGCCTACAGGATAGATTTAAATAACCAGTTCCTAGCAGCTTCACTGAAGGTATCCATTGGACACAAAGTTAAGCAGATGCCTAAAGGTTGGCCATTATGAAAAAAAAAGGAAGAACAAATTAGAGAAAGAACTGTACTAGTGCCTTCCTAAGTGCTTAGAATGGTTCTTTGTACTTGTGGCTGGCTCAAAAATTGCAACCAACAAGAAATTATAAAAAATGAAAGGCTTCACAGAAAAACATTTTTAATAGTTACATTCATAGATATTCACAGATTATTCTGAATTGAAAGGGACCCACAAGGATCATCAAGTTCAAGTTTTAAGTGAATGGCCTCTATAGGCATTGAACCCATGACCACAGTATTATTATCACCATCCTCTAAGCAACTAAACCAACATCAAAAAAAGCAAATATCCTCGATTTTAATATGTAACTGAATTTACTGCTTACTTCTGCTTTAGGAATGAAACATTAAAAAGTAAAAACTAGTATCAAACAGTAAAATATCAGACTCAGCAAAATCTGAGTGAAATGCCAATATTAAAATTAGAGAAAAAAATAATCAAAGACACTACCAAAATAATTAACTGCAAAGAAATGCATACAGGTTGATACTAAGCAAAAATACACCATCTCCAGTTCAAAATATGAAATCCTTACCTTCACAGCCTGAAAAGGAAACAAAACCATATATTTTGCCTAGACTCCAGTTAGACAGAAATCAAAGCTGTCCATAGTGTGGCACAACATGCAAATTTGTTAGTTATTTCAGATTTCAGATCACAGTTCTGAGAATTTGTATGACAATATTTTGGTCTCACAGGAAAAATTGCAGTCTCATTTTCATTATTGTTCTTTAGGTAACACAATAACCCCAATGGATGTGGACCAGTCCTATGTCTGACCAATAAATCTGAACATTTCAGGTAGTCTTGATCATTCTCTCCTGGAAGGCCAAAACCACTACATCCAAATAAACTTAGGGAACACAATCCATTATCTCCAGAAATGCAGTTGTATCTAGTCAGCCTCTTCCTCTGCCATCTGAAGGACACTCAAAGAATAGGCAGACCAGCCAGGACTTTTCTTCCTTTCTCACAGCTATCAATGGAGGCAACCTGGCATGTAACATTTTCTATTTCCCACAATAATGATCACAATTCAAATGCTGCAGCTCAGGAAGATCTGTCTATAGGAGCTGAAAATATAATTTGGGACACAAAACAGACACTTCTAGGGAGAGATTTTGCTCGCTTCCACATTGCTTTTCTTAAATGTTGACTTATTTATTTTTGCAAATATATTTTGCATACTGAAGAAGGATATATTTTATTCTAAAAGAAGATCTTATTCTCTAAACTAGCAAACATCACTGTTTCTACTGTGTCAAAATCAATGAGGAACAAGTTGCCACCTCAAGCAAATTCTACCCACTGAGACACTCCTTCCAGGAATATACACCTGAACCTAACCCAAGAAGAAAAATGCACTAAAATATTCTTCCAGTTTTTAGGCTGGATTTAAAAATATATCAGGTTTCATTACCTAGAAAAGGTTCATTTGCTACAACAAACAATTATGTTTTGTTTTGTTTTTTTTTTTTCCAAGAACAGTATTCAATTAATTCTTCTCCATGGACACCCCCTTGTCGTGGGGGAGAAGCTTGCGTGCCCTTATGAGGTTGTGAGCTGTGCTGGTGGTG
>JAWWEE010000040.1:31808939-31866451 GCA_035221455.1 Xenops minutus
GCCTATCTCGCATTGGCCTTTTTAGCCACCAGCGTGCTTGTAGCAAGCATGGGTAGAGCCCTTGTAAATCTTCATTCATGAAGCCTAGCCATGATGCTGATGATTCAATTAATTCACCTTCCCTCTTACTCAGAAGTAATGTAAAGTAGCACCCACATGGAAATCAGTCCTGTTTCATAGTTATTTTATTATAATGTGTCGCACTGACAGATACAGATGCAGTTTTTATTTCACTTGGGTTTCAGGTGTGAAATTAAGCATTTTATTTCACCAGAGTGTATAAATAGGAAATTTGATTCTAAAATTATTATTATTAGGAAAAAACCCAATTAATAGAATCATACAATGGTTTGGGTTGGAAGGGATCTTCAAGATCACCTAGTTCCAATCCCCCTGCCATGGGCAGCGACAAGCTTTCACTGGACCAGTTTGCTCCAAGCCCTATACAGCCTGACCTTGAACACCTCCAGGGATAGGGCATACACCACTACTCTGGGCAACATATTCCAGAGCCTCACTTCCTAATATCCAATTTAAACCTACTCTCTGATTTCCCCCTTGTTCTATCACTATATGTCTTTGTGAAAAGAATGCATGTAGTGACAGGACAAAAAGGGGAATTCTAAATAAGCTTCATGGAAGTCTCTTTCACATAATATTCCTTATAAAACTCCTATTCAAATTATTCTACCTGCACATGGATATTTGACTTCCAATGGACAAAACCCCACAGGTTTAAATATCCTTCCAGGAGAGCTGAATGCCAATGCTTTGGAGACATGTAAGGATAAAAGAATGAAATACTTTTATTTAAATATAATTGATTCTAAACATAGTCTTGGTGATGATTCCTCTAATTAAAAAGGGACACAGTGAAAACCTAACTCTGCTGATGGAGCACTCACTTATTGTCGTACTTGTATCTCTGGAACTACAATCCCATTTCTTGTGTCTCACTCATATCTCTGAACTACAATCCTGTACACTGTATGTAAGGAAGCAGCCAACCTAAACACAGCTCCATGCCACTGCAGATGCATTGCTTCTATTACTCCAGCTAGTTCATTTAGCAGGAGATTAAGTATCTCAACATTGCAAGGAGGCTGAAGGCCAAGTCCCTTGGTAACTTTAAAGAGAGTCCAAGCACAGAGGAAATTCCTTGCAGATAAAATACAGCTGTCAGCCTATAAAAATTCCAGTTTTTCTATTCCATTCCTTTCCTCAAAGGGAGAAAAGGGCTGAGCCTGGATAATTACATTGTCCTTTCAGCATAATTACCTATCTTTGTCACTGTTTCACACATAATTAAGTATTAATATTACGCTATAAGTAAACAATATGTACATGATATCTCTGCAAGAAACCTTATTTATAGATGCTGTTAGCTGGAGTAAAATTGTAAATTGCATGCTGAATCTGAAGCCATACTATTCTGTCAGATATTTTTGATTAAAATGAATTTGTTTTTTCTTCAGTACAATGAACCATTAAAAACCAATTTGCACAATGCTAAAAGTATTCATTATTGAAGGGATTCCTATACAGTAAACAGTGTGTCCAAAAACATGAATCATTAGATAAAAGAAGATGTTGAACTCAAGACTGCTGTTTGGAAACATGATTATATGTGTCTGTGCTGTAAAATTGCCTATGATGTCTTAACTGCAGCCAGCAGCTCAGCACCACCCAGCCCCTCACTCAGGTCTCCCAGAGGGATGGATAAGAGAATCAGAAGGCTAAAAGAGGGAAAACTCATGGGCTGAGATAAAGGAAGTCTGATAGGTAAATAAAAAGCTGTGCACTCAGCCTAATCAAAACAAGGAACTAATTCATCACTTCCCATGGGCAGGCAGGTGTTCAGCCATCTCCAGGAAAGCATAGCTCCATCACACAGAACAATGACTTGGGAAGAAAAACACCATCACTCCAAATGTCCCCCCTTTATCCTTCTTTCCCCCAGCTTTCATTGTTGAGCACCATGTCATATGATCTGGAATATCCCTTTGGTCAGTTTGGATCAGCTGTCCTGGCTGTATCCCCTCCCAACCCCTTGTGCACCCCCAGCCAACTCGCTGACACGGCACCAAGAGAGGCCCAAGCCTTGACGCTGTGTAAGCACTGCTCAGTAGTAACCAAAACATCCCTGTGTACCCAACAGTGTTTCCAGAACAAATTAAAACATAGCTCCATACTAGCTACTATGGAGAAAAGTAACACTATTGCAGAAAAAAAAAAAAAAAAAATTATATTTCCAAAGAATAGTGGCACTATATTAGACGTTCTTTGCATGAGTGTTGATGACTTCGGGCGAAAGAGTGCAAAAATATGTTGAAAATGAGATGCTCCATGTTCATTTGTGAACTTTGATACAAGTCAGCTTTAGAACTGCTCAGTCTGGTCTTGTGGTATAGTCAAAAATCACCAACACAGGACAGAGTTCAAACAGTATGTTTCCCTCATACAGCAACCAGCACTGCAAGGACTCAATGGGTCTTATGCTAAATCAAGACCATTAAAATAATACCTCTAAATGCCTTATTTTTTGTAATTTGGTTTCATCCCTTCAAGAAACTGTCTCTGTGCCAGTCTTACTTATCAGTTGTAGGAAAAAGTGCTTCCATTTCTTTAACTCCTAAATAAGATGGTGCTTCTTAGTTGTAGTGCAACAAGAAAGAATGATCATTCATGATTTTGTACATATTTTCACATTTCATCACAGCTGTCTGTATTTCAAAGGAGAGTCCTAATTTACACTGTCTTCTCTAATTGCACAGGTGCTCCACACCTCTGGTTCATATTTGGCTAAATTCCCTGTACCCTCTCTGGTTCTTCTACACCTTTCTGTGATAGAATGAATTAATATTGCATGCAGTATTCAAACAAGCTGTGCAACATGTAATTGTATTAGCTTAATGAAGTTCTGGTGTTTGTTCTCGAAGCCTTGCCTTGAAATTTCCAATGCCTACTTCTACTTTTCAGTGTTAAGCACTGAGGTGACATTCTGTATGAAATATTTGCTGTGATTCTAATATTGCTAAATGATAATAACAATGGTAATTTTGAGGTCATTATTCTGTATGTGTGTTTCAGATCATTTCCTCTGCATGCATCACTTGGTATTTATCGACATTGCATTTCATTGGCCATTTTATTAGCCAGCAACTCAGTATTACACCATCACAATCTCATCACAGACTGTTTTAAATACTACGTATTACTTTGTTTTGTCTACAAACTTTGTCACTACAATGCTCATCTCATTTCCTGAATAATTTATGAGTCTGTGAAATTCAAATTTATGAATATGTTGAACGGCTCAGGCTCAGCACAGACTTCTGCAGGACTTTATTTATAACTACACTCCATTACAAAAACAAACCATTGATTTCTATCCAGCATTCTTTTAATAAGGTGGCAATGAGGGTCTTTGTTGAAGGAATTTGTTATAATCTCCTTCACAGTCCCAACTTGATTGCATCATCTGGATCATCTTTATCCTATGTTTACTGACACATTCAAAGAACTCTAGATTTTTGACTCATTACATCCCTCTAGCTTCCAAACCATACTGGTGTTTATTGCATATATTTATCTATGTGTCCACTAATTCTACTCTTTATAATCATGTCTATCAACCTGTTTAATGCAAATGTCAGATTTCTTGGTATGTAATTCTCATCCTGAGCCCCCATTTTAAACACTGGTACCATATTTTTCACCTCCTACTCATTCAAAATTATTGATTGCTTACAATTAGCAGCCCTGCGACTTTATATTTAAGTTCCTTAGAACACTTGGATGGATATGAGCTATTAGATCATGGTGATCTGGTACAATTAATTTTATTGTCCAAAAATGTCTTTTATTGACACTTTAATTTGAGGCAGTTCCTCAGATTTATCATCCATAAACAATGACTCTGAAGAAGGTATTTTCCTAACCTTCTCTGCAGTGTACATAAATGTGTACAATCAAATCAGACTTTCTGCACAATGGCCTTATTATACTCAATGACTTTGATTATCTACCTATCTTCAACATTCTCTTGCACATCTCCTGATTCCAGTGCAGATGTGAGGGTGCTATTTATAGGTTTCCCTTAGCAAGTTGTCCCTCAAAATGTCCTTGTCTTGTTTCATGACAATTTTACATTTAAACTACCGCATTTATTTCCTGGTTTGACATGCATGTCTGTGAGTTCTAACAGTTTCTTTCTGTTTGCTATTTAACATGTTTTCACTATTTTGAAAGTATTTTCCAATTAGCACTTAAGTTTATAGTTTATTTAAATGTATCAAGGTTACGTGCAAGCATTTTTATCCTTTTTGCTGCCTCCTTCGGTTTGTTTATTTACACTTTATTTTTCTCACAATCTACTTTTTTAGTGTTAAAAGGTATGCTGGAACTATTTAGATTTCTTTTGTACAACATATTTGGAGTAAACTGAGATCTCTAAACATTATTGTGTTTTCTGCTCTAGTCTCTGAGTATTCATCTGGGGAATCCTCATTCACTATCTCTTTCAATACAAGAATTACAGACATCTATGTGAAATTGTAAAGTAGAAACTTGACAAGCAATGGGGAAGACACTTTTCATCCAGTATTTCCTCTGACTATGGAATTCCCTGTCAGCGTCTAGGCTAGGTGTTCAATAACACAGTATAATGCACCTTTCCCAGCTTAGGCATGCCATGGCAACCTCTATGAAAATCTGTGATTTATTTTAATAGATACCTTATATGACTTAATGCTCTCACCCATCCACATCATGTCTACGTGTGTTATTTAAGGTTACTTTCTATTCCACCAAAGCATGTCTCTCTCATTATTTACCTTCCATTTTACTACAGAGATGCCTTTTATATCAACAAAATTTAAAACTAGCCATTTTCATTTCTAAATTTGGGGTTCAGACTTCAAATGCTGAGATGAAGCTGAACATGGAAGACATACACAGGGAGTTATATGGAATATCACTGTATTGCTGGTACTAAAGGTAAGTGCAGGATTGTTCAACAGTTACTCCAAAAGCTAGAAACAAACACTAACTAGGAAAATGTTTTTATTTACAAGATATTAATTGTGTCATACTAATTCCATGTGTAGATCTTCGTATTCTAAAACAAGAACTTATTACAAAAAAGTTTATTTCCAAAAGAGTATGTGTGTGTATATATATATGTGACATTAATTAGAAGACTGCATTGCAAACAACTTTTCAGAAATCTCTTATCAGATAAATTCTTTTTTTTTTTAGATCATGAATATTCAATGACAGCTGGTTTTATTCCTCTCTAGGAATTTATACAAATTGAACACCATGTTGCTCATTTCATATAACTCTTAATCAACACGAAAATAGACTTCTATGTACTAGAAAAAATCATCTGTGTATGTCTTTCTAATTCAAGTTCTGCAATATTAATTTATGTTGAATCTTCTAATTGAATGGAAATCTCAAATGCAAATTGCAAATGCAATGGTGAACTGGTCAGGCTGAAACTAATCATATGCAACAGACAAGTGGTGGGCAAATAAAATGGAAGTGTAGATGTGGCACTTAGGGATGTCGTTCAGTGGTGGACTTGGTAATGCTGGGTTAATCATTGGACTTGATGGTCTTAGAGATCTTTTCCAACCTAAACAATTCTGTAATTTCAAACTGTCATCCAGAAGTTGAGTAAAATATAAAATTATATCCGCACTTCATTGGCTTTGGTTCCTCTTATGTGCTATTAAAATGTTCTACTTGTGCAGACATATAGACAGACAGAAAGACCTATACTTTTTTTTCAGTGCAGAAACTCCAGTCCACTCTTAGTTGACAAGTGAACACAGAATCGCAAGAAAATACTACATCTTGTATCTCTCCATAGGAACAAGACATAAAAGGAGAAGCAGCATGTATGTCAAACCAAAGGTTCATATAACTCAATATCCTATCTCTGGCAACAGTGAATACCTAAGGAACAGTATAAAACAAAGCACACAATGGTAATGCCATTTTAAACTCTCCTTTGCCCATAGAAAACTTCAACACAGAGCTGGTCTGATGCCTCTTTTTCAGAATGAAGTACACTGTCATAGAAAGTCACTCTTCATTTAAAGAAGTCATCATACACCTTTCATGAGTCACATCTTCTTTATCTTTTCTAATTCTGCTATATTGTTTTCAGGACTAGAACACCAGAAGTGTAGCAATTCTCAAGGACAAAAGCAGACCATTATGATGTTTGCTTAGTTTTCTACTGCTTTCCAGCAATTCTTTTCATTTTATGTGCCACTTTTGTGCACTGTTGAATCACTGGATATTTCTAAGCATTGGGCTGACTTTATCATAGAATGATCTATTATAATTCCAAGATTCCTACCTTGAGTGGAAATAACTATTCAGAGCCCATCATTATGTATGCAAAGTTAGCTTTTTCTCCTAATGTTCATCACTATCAACACTGAATTTCATCTGGCACTTCATCACACCATCTCCCTGGATTGTGAAATCTTTTGCAACTCTTGTCAGTTAATTTCCATTTCACTACACCAAATAAATTAGTATCAGCACACTTTGTCACCTCCCTATTCACCTCTTTTTCTAGATCATTTATGAACATCTTGAACAGACAGGCTTAGCACAGATTATTTTGGACTTCACAAATTATCTTTTTTACATGAAAAAAATAAATTTTTTTCCCTAACATTTAATTAGTCTAAGAGAAGACCTTCCCTCATGTCTCATTGCAGCTTGTCACTAGCTTTGATGCGCAATCTTCCAAGAAACCTCTCTTCAGAATGCAAGTGATAAATAATTTGAAAATATTTTCAGTTATTTTGATGAAAGCAAATTTATTTGTAAATTTCAATTTAATGTTCTGATTTTTCACCAAACTAATTTTCCATAAACTATACCTATGTTGATAATTTTCAATTCTGTTTTCTTTTTGTTTGCTGCCTCTGAATGAGCTTCTGTTACAGTTTTCTGCATTGTAGCATAATGGTCTTCATCTGGCCAGGAGCTTAACTTGAAGTATATAAGTGGTTCTATTCAATTAAGAATTTCAAAAAGTATTTCACAAGAATGACTCTTTATGAATTAGGACAAGCAGTGAGGTAATTAAAACCAAAACATGAGGTTTGCTTAAATGATAGTGGATGCAAGTTCTCACTGCTTTCAGTTTCTGCACATCGAATAACAGTCTATACAACATCATTATTTATAAGTCATTGACTAGTGAGATGCTAGATGATAATTCAGAAGACCTTTTAAACATTACCAAAGACAAAGGCCTGGCATGGTCAGCTCCCAGGACATCTAGAAGTACCAAACTAAGACTGAAGAACACAGAACTCTTCACAAGCTTCATCTTTAGTTCAGTTAGTTAAGTTCTAAAACCAGCAATGCTCATGATATGGGCCTTTCTAACAGGAAACATACCAGGATTTCTTTTACCTGGATACTGCTGTGAGTTACAGCTTACTGAAGAAAGTGCCAAATCAGCAGAGAATCACAGGATTCCAATACCAGCAGGAATCCGAATAATCAAAAGTTATCACTAAGAAAGCAATGCACCCTCATTACATAAGAATCTAAAAGGCCACTGGAAGCGTAAAAGGATGATGTATGCATAAAGAAGAGTAACTCAGGGAAAGAGCCGCAGACAGCAATTACTCCCCTCTGGACTTATCTCATTATAACCCTGGCTTTTCATGCGTGGTGGATGCTGCTACAAGTCAAGTCTGCTTAAGTTCAAACTTACCTATTATCTGCTAAAAATGGCAATTATTCTGTAGAGGAAACCTGTCGTGAACCATTATTGGTTCAGGGGTCACTTAGCTGTTCATTAATGTTGGAAAACATATCATGTATAGGTCTCTTTCTTCCGTATCCCACAATGTCATGGCTATTTCTTGCTTTACAAACTTATAGCTAACTCTCCATAATGAGAATAATACTCATCCAAAACACTATTTACTACCTATCGCAGCACCTCTGTTTCTCAAAGTAGTGACACTCTTTTTCTTTCTTCTTGCTCAAAATGAGGTGAAGTAAACCTTAATAACAAATAAATTGCTTCTGAAATGCAAGAAAATGTACCACTAGTAATCTGCTAAAAAATATTGAAGTAAAAGTCCACATTAGTTTCTATGACTTACCTTCAGGCTGTTTAACACTGATCTTACTTTAATTCAGTGCAATTTTGACATGTGTATGCTGGCACAATATGAGCATGGATGCCACAACACTAAAGGATTTATACCAAGAGATTTAGGTGAACTTTCTCTGACCACTGTTCCTCTAGAGTTTTTCAAACTTGTTTTTTCATTTTGTACTAGCCAGATGATCTTGTGTTTTTATATTTACCACTTCAAGTTTGCCAAGCAGATACCAAACATGGATGATTTGTGAATGTTATACTTCTTTGTGCTTTTACTTTTCAGATAAGCAGCTGAAGAAGGCTAGAAATTGTGCTACATTTTATTAACAAGATATAAACATGATTTGTAAAACTGGACACAGAGATTTCTCTGTTTCAGTCACTGAAGCATCACAAAGAAAAGGTGAATTGGAAGTACAGCTTTATGTCTCTGCTTGATCACAGCCTTTATAGTCCTGATCAATAAACAAATTGAGTTCAGTCAGCTTTCTCTTTGCACTTTTCATGATGAAGAAAATATCAAACATCAGCAGTTGCTACAAAACAGTTCCTTTCCAGTAAACCTAGGAGCTTTAGCAATAGAAATTATTCTGTAGTGCTTGAACCACTACAGGGCAAACTAACCTTGTCACTCAGTCCAGAACAGATAGCCTTTTCAATTACAAAGGGGAGCTGGAAGAACTATTCTGTTTAATGACATCAATGTCTAAGCTTTCCTAGGGATGTGGTTTCTTTGATGCTTTCAGACTACAGGGATTAGGCACACATTGTCCAAAATATAAACCAAATCCCTCAAATCACCAATTACCTTAATTGCCTGGTTTTCTCAATATAAAAATGAAACATGCACTTTAGAGTACTTTAGTTCAGAAAAAAAAGGTAGCAATTCACATGAGCACCATTCAAAATCATGCAGACTGTGCAAACTGAGAGTGCACACTCAAAAAAAAAAAAAAATGGGGGAAATATTTTTAATTACACGGAAAAGAACAGAGAGGACATTTGCTTACTTTTTGTTTCTTTTGTTTTCCACAAGAACTGCAGCAAAGTAAGACAGAACTCCAGACATGGCACCTGAACATGGCACCAGTATCTGGCCAGTTTTAAGAGAAGAACAAGTAAGGAATGAAAAGAGAAGAACTCCTCAAATACTCAAAGAAACAAAGCTAGACTACACTGAAGCACAGAGAGGCAAAGATGAGGGGACAGGGTCTCAGGGATGAAGAAGCAAAAGGAGGTAATGCAGCAATGAAAAATCAGAAAGTTTTGTCATGGATTGAAGGAAACTGTATGACTACAGTTCAGTCTTCTGCTTTGTGTCAGCACTGCTTCCAGGTATTGCACTGCTGAATGCAGGGAACTTCCCAAACTCTAATGAGTGACCTATGCAGACCCCTCCAAGCAACACTCCCCAGCATCAGCAACCATCCAACTTAAATGCATTTTGGAAGTTCAGTTTTTCCAGGAGCAGTCAAGCAAAGTCTATGGCATCTCCTCACTGTTAGCTGAAAGTCTTCAGTCCTGTAAACCCTATTCTGTCTATGAGTGTCCAACTGCTAGTTTCAAAATTTTAGTAGATATTGTTGAAGTTGCAGCTCGCTTGTATTTTTTTTCTTCCTATTCTAATGCAGTATATTTTCGTAGTTTTCTCAGGCAATAAAATATTTTTGTTTTTACTTTTGACTTACATTTGAATTTAAATAATAATAATCTAATAAAACTTCCATAAGATCCATAGAAGGTGCCATAAAAATGGCAAGAAAGAAAATACAATCCCATATTAAAATTTTCCATTTAAAAACATTGACATCTCCCTTGTTTTTATTTTCATTTAATATTCATGAGAAAAGAGAAATTACATAAAACACTCTAAAAATAATCAAAGTTTTAAGTGACAATATGAGCTCTTATGCCAAACTGTCAATATGTTGTGATCATCTTTGGCTCTTTCTCAAGTCCTGCCAAGGCAAAAGAGAACACTGTGAATACAGCCAAGTGTCAACTATGCCATTTCCCATTCTATCATCTTGATCTAACTTAGAGATTTCTGTGAAAACTGAACAATTTTACAGAATCATAGAATCTTTTAGGTCAGAAAAGACCTTTAAGATAATTAAATCCAATGCACTTGATAAGGAATAAATTATTGAGTAACATTTAAGAAGTGGTAAGATTCAATCAGAATAGATGTAGAGTGGGTTAAAGAACTACATAGATATAATTAGTCCTTCTAAAATAGAAAGGTAGTGTGGTGATTCTTACTTGCAGATCAGTATAGTTGAATAGCTAAAAGGACTAAGAAGACACTTGCTTTCCTGGAAAAGCATTTAAAAGTTCACATGAAAAGCAAGAATTCTATATTTAAATATGTTTCCATCACACGGATGGTGATTTAGGGAAAAAATTCTTTTGGCTTTAAATAATCACATTGTGCATAATAGCAGAGGAAGAAACACCTTATAAATCCCCCCTTATGAAAACCAAAAAAATTTATTTTGAGCATTCCTTATGAATTTTGTGGGTTAACTCTGCCCTAAAGCACACACTAATACTTGATGCAGGTTTATATCTATCAATTCATGGAATACATTCTTCAGTTGATTTCAAGATGTAATTTTAAAAGTAGTAATGATTTTCATAGCTATTTTTGTTGTAACCCTGCAGACTTTGTGATCTAGTGTTGACTGTATTAATATTGGGAATAAGAGTGATAGGTAATAAAAGGAAAAAAATTCAAGATTCAGCTTTGTAGCACATTGCTATCACTTTTAGGTGACATCAAGGAATGGCATCTAGTGATTATGTAAGACAATTACATCTATGTATGTATGCTGCAAGTATATGAACACTCCTGAACCAATTCATTATTTTTCAATTTGAACTATAAATGAAACAAATTTTACTCTTTTTTTAATCATCTTATTCTTTTCAAAATAAGAATACAAAATATGTCTGATGAGATATCCTTGGAGACTTCAATTTTGCATCAGTATCTCACTGGCCACTTGAAAAATCTTAGAAAGTCTCCAAATACTATTTCTCGAAGTGCAGTAAGGCTTTCTCTGCCCTGCCAGATATTTTGCAGCAAACATCAGACAGCCCTTATTCCAGGAAATATTGTTCAGCAAACTCTGTCAAGAGGCAGCATCATTTCCCTTACAGTCTCCAAAGGGCACAGTTGCTCAGGTAACAGATAAACTCTCTTCCTCAATCTAACTGTGTAAGTGTTTAACAAGCCCCTCATTAGTACAGTGAAGTGTCCCAGGATGGAAGCATTAATCACACGGCTTTAGTATCCACCAAGCAAAGAACTGAATTCCTTAGCTCCATTAACAAACTCCGATATCTAGGGCAGAAACAAGAATAAATATGAATTTTATCAGCACCTACTATAATTCTGCAATCCCATATTCTCAAATCTACAAATTCCTGAGCCAGTGCTGAGTACTGGGTTCTCTATCAACATACATATATCTCTTCCAGGAGCTTAAATATTCTATCTACCTATATTTTAACTCCTGCCTAGAGACAGTAGCAATTTTGTTTAGTGTTAGCACATACTACTTCTAAGTTTAAGAGCACACATACTAGTATCAGGATTCATGCTGAGCTCCATAAATCTCAGAGTAGTCTTTGTTACTCTCAAATTTGGAAGCCACTGCTAATCATTACAGATCTAGGCTGTTATTGTCAATCACTAGTTCATGTTTGCCTCCAGACAGGTATTTTGTCTTGAATAAAATGCATTCAACAGACAGTCTTACAGTTGTTCTGTGTGCTCCTCTTCCACAAGCTGCCTATGCTCTCCATTACTCTCCTGCTCCTTCATCCCCTACAAGCAGCTGCCAAAACTAATGGGAAAGCTGTTTGATACTGGCAGTAGATGCTGTGCTTAAACCATCTGCAGATAAACAGCAAATACATCACATAGATAGTCCCATAGTTGCAACAGCCATTTGACCATGATGACCAGATAAAAGTTGAAAGAAAGCAATAATTGCTAGCAAAAACAAACGCTTGGAATAGAAAGAAGTCAAGGAAAATTGTGTAATTTAGCCCCAAATTGCAGAATTCCTATTGATTCTTGCAGATTTCCAGTTTTGCTAAACCTCTGCCATAACAGGGCATTCAGTAGCAGGGTAAAGAGACTGAATCTTTTATCTTGTTTTCAGTACACAAATTTATGTAATTATGGAAATTGCATAACCAATTATGAATAATCTATAGAATGAAAATTGTTCACCTAAAAGCCCTGCACAATATCCAGTGAATTCATTTAGGAAAATAAATTATTCTAAGTCATAAGTCATTTGCCAAATAAATTATTCACTGTGAATTGTTCACCCCCTAGTAATCAAGGGCTAATCTGCTGTTCCTCCAAAGACCGTCAGTGGAAGAATACAAATTAATCTGGAAATTGCATTGATGGAACCATTGATCCATCTCTCTGGCATATATAACAATGCAACTTGATCCTATTTCCTATTTCTTTATAAAGGCTATATTAATTTATTTGCTGAAGATCAGACCTAGAAAGTAGAAATACCCAAAAGAAAATAAAAAACAAAAAAAGGAAAAACTTCTTGCAACAAACAGTAATATTCTGCCCAAGCAGAATTCATTCTAAAGAGTTTATGCTCTTACACTTCTGTTGTGGTATTATAATCCTCTTTGCTCTCTCAGTAACTCACATCAGTTACGCAGCTTAAATTCTCTAGGTACTATATTGAACAAGTATTCTTTCTCAAAATTTTCAGTGAAGGAATTTGATATCTGTTTGGTTTAATTTCACTTTCCCTTGAAGAAATAATTTGTGAGGTTGCTGCAAGACAAGCAAAAACCAGTGTCTGAAGGCAGTTGTTCCATGCTTCTCCAAACAGAAAGATCCCTGAGGCAATAGTATACTTGTTAAAATGATGATGAATGTTTCTCATGAAATCAAGCCAGAAATAAAGTAGCGTAAACGATTTAAGTATGCACAGTTAGTTAATAACCTTGTACTGAAGCTGGGGTTTGGATAAGTAAACTTCTTTTGGTAAGTATTTTCTATGATTGTGTACTTAACTGTGTGGGTCTAGAGAGTTCTACCCTAGCTGTAATATATTTATCATTCCTCATCTCTCTTCACTGCTACGGTGTCCTCACCTTCATTATGTTCCTATCTTTTATGTGCAACAGATTTGTCTCCTGACATATCCTCCAGCTTACTCCACTTGGTGATTCCTAACTTTCTGCATTTCTATTTGTCCCTTCCTATCTCCCAAATTGCATCTACTTCTCACAAGTTCCCATTTTGCTTTCCCCTCTACTAGCAGAGTACTTTTAATTCCCTAGAAGGGCTAGCCTCTGGTCAAACCCCTTCCCACGGCACACCAGGACATCATCTAGCAAATCCTCTGAAGGCAACAGGCATAGACATGCTCTTTGCAGAGCAGTTCATGGATTCCTGATTCGTGTGCCTTCACTGGTGAAAGAAAGACCCTGGAACAAGAGCTCCAGGCCACCGTTCCTTTTCCAGATCCTCTTGCTGAAACTCTCATGCATAGAACTCCTCGTATCTTCCACTTATGTTCTCCCTGAGGCCCCACAGACTCATTGTACCACCTTGCCCTCCTGGTTTTGGCATGATGGGCATCAACACCACCAGAAAGAAGAAAGTAATGGTAAGGATATTTCAACGGTTCATGTCTCTGAACAAATCACCACCTGAAATTTCTGAAAGCAATGGGCTCTCTCAGATATGCTCTGCTTCATGCCTTTTTCTTGAGCCTACTGAATCCATTTTTGAACCCTTTACTCTCAAAACCTGTCTTTATTTTTTTTTCCCTTGGTTGTTAGCCACCATCAGTTGCCTATTTGTTTTAAGCTTGCTCAAGAGATGATGAAGGAACATTAACACAGGAAGGGTCAAGCAGTTTGGGGAGGCCATGTCTCTTGACATCATATGACTCAAGCTCCACCCTTATTTGATGTACCAAGTGGATTCATTGGGGTAGCTACATGCTATTCCTTTTCATGTACTGCAACAGATCCCAGTGTAACTTCCTAGCACACAAAAATATTCATTATTTCAACTGCTTTCCTTTCCCATTGAGAGGAAAATAAAGGCCAAATTCTCAAACCTTTTGCAACTCAAAAATGTCAGCAGAAGACATACTTTACCAAGATATTTCATTTTTAAAATTCTCATTCCATTGCTGATATTACTACAAAAAGAAATACATGTTTCAAAACAATTTTTTCAACTATTAAGAAAAACTAAAATCTTCCTTTGGAAAATGGCAAAGTTGTTTGTTTCCACAAATTTAAAACTTTTTCAAAACTATTTTAAACCAGAAGATTAATCAAAAAAGATCTCCCACAAGCAGTTTAAATTCAGTCCAGTCAATATTTCCCAACTGAAAATCATTTAATCAAAAATTACTCTGATCTAATTTATCTTGTACATTATTGATGATGTTTTGATATGTAGTTCTTCTTAAGTAATTTTTTCAATTTGCTTGTTCAAAAACTTGGTATTAAAAACTTTATATGAAAAATTCATTAGAGCACAATGAGGCTCTTACATGAGGTTTCTAATTGCATAATTTCACCAAGACCAGGTGATGCTCAAATAGTCAAAAATGTTCAAACCTTACCTCTAACACTAAAGACAGAAAGTTTTACACTTAAAAAATCCTGAGAAACAGGAAAAGAGTCATTCTTTATTAGAGTTCACATCCTGAGTTTGGTGAAAGCTTAACAGGTTAACACTAGTGCTTTGGAGAACTGAAACATAAATTAAAGCTTAGCTTTATAAACTCTGCTCTTCTGAAAATCAGGTCCTACAAAGGGATCAACTCCAAATACAGACAATTCAGGAAGATAGAATCAGCCAATTTCAGCTTTTTAGACTGTAAAAGCTTGCAAATAGAGTCTGAACAGAATATATAAGTTGTTTATGTGTAAACACATCTACAAAATCACAATAAGTAACAGCATAAAATCTTTCTGACTAAGCAAGCAGCAATTCTAACAAACCACTTCAGTGCTGAAATTTCATTTTAAGAAAAATAACACTTTTTGTTGAGATAAGGCACCTCATTTCTGGTTTATATAATGAATCCTAGGTTTTCTCAAGATAAAGGAACAGACTTGTTTGTCTTTAATTGAAGAGACAGATTAAAAATTCACATACATAGATATCTACAAAACTATACAACTTTTCACATAAATAAAATTTACTTAAAGAAAAAATGGTATGCAGATCCACTTGCATTTAACATTATATGTATTGACAAAACCTTTTTCTAATTAAGTTAATTTCGAACAGTATGAAAGCAATCTGAAGGAAACACTACTACAGTTCATAGCTAGATATTACTGGTTATTTATGAGTTAATTATAACTTTGTTTTTTATCTCTGCTCTGTATGTTGATTATTAAAATTAGAGACTGCTATCTATAGGCTAGACATCTGGAACATGAGCAAATAAACTTCATATCCCCTAGTGTGAATCCATGTGATGGCATAACCTGTTTCCTAGGATTGTTGAAAAATGTTGCTAAATTAAAAGCCCTCAAAATAAACCTAACCTATTACTCTGTTTTCTGAATTTCAGGACGGCAATCTACATCTGATGAGGTCTTCTTTTATCAAAACCAAAAGGCTTCTGAGCAGAGAGATTTTATATAACAAAAAATAAAGCCACCTCCTTTCCTAGTCTCTTGTTTTTTCATCCTGACATTTAGCAATAGCAGCTGAGTTTTCACAAGGATACAGCAGCCAAAGCCTTGTACTTACATTTCTCTTCAGAAAGAGCTGCAGTTCTTCATATAGTTCATAACATCTGTGACGCAGCTGCAAGGATCTCTTCAAGTGCCTTGCTGATTTCTTTAAGTAGCAAAAAACAGGGCCCACCATGCTATATTGTTTTCCTTCTTTGACAGTGATAAGTGAGGCCTTGCAGCAGGAGGACCATTCATTTTGCACTATTAGAGACAGCCTGTATTTAATACCTAATCTTCCATGACCCATAAGCATTAAAGGAACTGCTAAGTATTTGATCAGGTAAAAGGTATATATTTGAGCCACAGGCATGCAAAAGAACACGTTGGAGGACAATAATGTTTCATATAATGAATAGAATGCAGCACAGTCAGGTAATAAAATAACAGAACAAAGGCATACTGTCTTGGAGGCACATCCTTGCCCAGAAACTCCACCACATTCTTTATGGCAAACCATAGAGACGGTCAGTCCCAGGAATAAGAACAAACAGCCTCTCACAGACAGGCTGCTTGACCCAAGGGTTGCAACACTAATACAAGATACAAGTAAAAAAAAATCATGTCATGTTTTATATTAGTCCATTAGTGTCTGGTTTCCTCTGGATTGTCAATAATCCTCAGAGAAATAGACTTTCACAAAACCAGACACAGGGTTAATCCCTCAGGAATGCATTGGTCTGGCAGACTAGCAGAATAGGACAAGCCAGAGGCAATAGCAATACTGTGTGAAAGCCGTGTCTGGTGGTATATATCTGGGATATACAAGGAAAGTTTCTCTCTTCATTTTGCTTTGTGCACTTCTTTTCTAGCAGCAAAGGAAAAGTTCTTTTAGTCAGGCAAGGGTATCAGGAGAGAGGAGTTCTCTAATGCAGCCCCCTGTTCAAAGCAGGGTCACTACTGAGCTCAGACCATGTTGCTCAAGGTTTTATCCTGTTGGGTCTTGTAAACCCCCAAGGGCAGAGAACACAGTTGTCCTGGACAGTCTTATGGTGTAAAAAAGGGTTTTATGTCCAGTCTATACCTCTCCTCTTTTGGCTTATACCCATTATCTCTCAAAGATCCTGTGTCCATCTCCTCATTAATCACCCCTTAAGTAGCAGTAAGCTGTTGTTAGGTCCCCGCAAAAGCCTCCTTTCCACTGGGTGATGAACAAGACTCAGTCTCTCAGACTTCTTGCAGGGTAAAAGCTCAAATCTTGAAGGTCTTGGAGGCCCTCTGCTGAACACACTCCAGTTTGTGTCTTTGTTTTGGGGAACCAAAACTGAGTACAGTGAGACAAGGTCTAGTTAACGAGTGTTGAATAAGGGAGGATGAAACTTTTTCTCAATCTACCATTCATGCCTCTGTTTTTGCAGCCCAGGAGGCCACTGCACATGCTAAGCTGCCCACCAGGACCCCAGTGAGCTGCTTGCCAGCCAGGACCACCCCCAGCAGCCAGGGCTGCTGCACTGGGCCTTCGTTCTCCGGGGCAATGCTGGGCATTTCTCCTCCTTGAACAAATACGAGTCCAAACACTTTACTCAAATGGATACCTGAGACCACCAGCAAGTGGAGAAACTGAACCTCTTACAATAGCTGTCTGCCCAACAAAATCAGTGATTGTCAGCAGGGCCACAGCAGTGGGAGCAGCTGCTGTGGCTGTCAGACTGTGACTGGCCGTGCTGCAGCCATAGCAGCAGTAGCCACACAATCATGTCCAATCTCCAACCCTACACCTTCTAGTCCAGGAAACCAAAGACAAGTCCAGACAGCAATTCAAAGACTTGCTTAAGGATATCAAATGAAGTGGCAGTGGCAGTTTCAATAAGCAGAGTCCAATGAGCTGCTCAGGGAAAAAAACAATCATCTTGTTAGCCCTTAATCTGAGAAAAGCAGCACAGAGCCCATCCTGAGAGCTGAACATGATTAACAGTTATTCTAAGGTACCTCTGTGTAATCAGAAAATGCTCTGACAACAATTCCAGGAGGAGATTAGGGTCTTTTCTCTGCCTGCAAAACAGAAAAGTCTGCCTTCAATAAGCTCAGTAAGGGAAACATCTGTTTTGCAAAGAGGCAAGCACTGGCCCTGTTCATATTCTACTCTGTCTCTGCAGCCAGAAGCTGTGGTTGGAGTTTTCCTTGTGACAAATCCCCTAACTTGCCCTATGAAGAAATGGGACATGTTGCTTCAGACCTAGTGTTACACCCTTCACGTGCACACACACAGAATAGCTTGTGCCTGCTTAGCAAGCAGCAGACAGGCAGTGGATCCCTCTTGCTTTTGCGTAGCCACAGGACCACAGCCTGGCGTCTTCCCTTACTCCACTGCTCCCTCCCAGAACATTTCAGTGCAGCCCAGACCATGGGTGGCAGCAAGGACACAGCCCTGTAAGGAGGCACTTGCACATGGGTGGCATAAGCATAAGGAGGTGGTAGCAGCGCTGAGCCCAAGGAGCTGCTTCTCACCTCTGCAAACCAGTGCCCTGGGAAACTCACCCAGCCCAGCTGCCTCTGAAATACAATCTACAGGAGCCCCTGTACAGCTGCCCGGTCAAGTTTATTTTGTTGCTGCAGCAACCATTTTCTCTGGCTCCACTTGGCCCTGTCACCTCCTCCATTGCCTCTAAAAAGAGATTTTTTGGTAGGGAAGGGTGGGAGGAGAAAAGCTCCTATAGAAAAGGAAATCTGTGGTGGGGAAATATATTTAGATATATAAAAACTGTACAGCCAAAAAGATCCTAAAGGCATTTTTAAATGAACAATCACTTGAGCATTCAACAATGAACCTGGAAGAAACCAGGAAGGAAAAAAGAACCCAGGTCAACATAAACCACAGCATATTTCCATTTGAGGTTTTTTTCTCCAAAAGACAATGCCATTTACTTTATCACTGCACTACTCCAAGAGAATTAGTTTCTTTTCTTTCTATATACTGCTTAACCAGCTGACAAAGCTAGTAACAGATTTCAGTAGCAAAATTTTGCATATGTTTTACTCACTAAAGATTGAAACAACACTGCATTACTCCCTACAACTGCAGCAATCACTTACTGTCTTTTATTTAATGATACCAACAAATGAGCCTATGTTAAAAGTTGACTTTCATAAAAATAAGACAATTTTTTGACTTGGCAAATCAAAAAGATGAAGACGAAAACACAAATGAGGTAATAAACAATTACTTTCAAAGAACCAATTATCAGCTTAGTAGTTTACATAATAAGAAGAGATCGTGATGCAAATATAGTGTAGCTGCATCTGCAAGATGTGATTTAATAGGTAGAATGAATCAACTAGAGAAATTACTTTAAAAATCCAGGATTTTGCAAGTCTAGGGAGAAGGTCTCCTTTCTCGTTTAATGGGAAATATTATCACTATTCTGCTCTTGTTCTACAGGCAAAATGTCACTGATGTCTAATGAAAGTCTGTCAAGTCCCAAATATGTCACCCATTCACCTTGCAGAGAGCACTAAGTTTTTTGCCCATCCTACCACTGCACACATCCAGGAAGAGTCTATGTCTTTTCTATAGCTAGGCAGCAATTAGCCTTTCTCACAGAGGGCTTGAGTCAGATTTAATTTCTCCCTCCCCAAACTAGTTCACCTATAGCAAATTCAGAACAAAGTTTTAATATTCCTTCCACTAAGTTATGAACTAGCTGGTACAGGATGCACACAAGCACTTCTTCAGTGGGCCAGGTACTATTCTTGTATTTAACATCATGCTTGGCCAATTTGGAGTAGACCTTTCCCCATATTTCAGCACAGAATTGCTTCTATCCAGTGAGCCTTCTATTTTGCATCAGTTTGTAATGCAATAAATACAAAAATACAAATGTGATCCATGCATGCAACTTTTCACTGTTTATTCACTGAAATCAAGCACATGATATGACACAACGATGTGAGATGACTGTGACAGAGATTCCTGGCCCCCAAGTCCTTGAAGAATAACAGTGATCTATACCATAGAAATTCTCATCCTGAAACTTTTCTATGGCTTTTTGAAATTAGTGTCAGGGTTTGTCTATTATTGAATGTTTTTTCATTAGTGATTAAATGAGTATTTGGCATGGGGACAGGAGCATCTGACTGTCAAAGATATCCTGACAAAGTGCCTTAACAAAGAAGATTGCTCACCAGGGAGATGAGCACAGTTTTAATGTCTACTTAATCCTTGTCTCTTTATTGAAACTTGAAAGACCATAATTAGTGCAAAACGAGATGGTAATTTTGTGATTTGGACACCTGTCCACTACAAATTTAAGCCTGTCATTTCACACAGACCAGACAAAAGCTCTCAGGTGATAATTCCAGCCAGACAGTGCCAACTCAACCTGGGACATAAATCAATGCCCTAGAGGTGAAACACTTCAAATCCTGTTACTGTGTTACTAAGCAATCCATTCTGCCACCTTAAGGATCCTTGAGAGTTGTTAAAACCAAGGCAGTAACACAGCCTAGACTGAAGAACACATTTTCACACATCCTTTAGTATCCCATACTGGTCAGCTTATTAATATTTTCTACATGTATCAATAGAGAAATAAATATTTGGGCCTCCAACTGAAAAAGAGTTCACAAAAATTAATGGCAGCTATAAAAATCTCATCACTTTATTTAAACTGAGTCTATTCTTACCATAAGCTTTGAAATGTTACAGCTATATGTGCTGTACACAGGATAAAAAATGCACAGTAGCATAACTGCAGCTCCAGGAAATGTCACAGGAAGACATTTTTGTTGCTTTTGGTTTGTTTTGTTATTTGGGGGTTTTTGTGGGGCGTTGTTTGTTTGTTAGTTTTTTGCAGAACACTGCATATGCAGAAACACAACCAATTCATTAATTGATCTTGAACAAATCAAATTGTTTTAAAAAATTATCTGCTTCATTTGGTAATTTTTTAAAGACTATTTCACTTCATCTAGGGTAAATCATCTAGGGTTTTTTACATTTAAAACATTCAAAATCAAAGTATTTCTGCTTGATTCAAAACACAATAGTTTCTAATTTTTAGTTAAAAACCACAATATTTTGGTTTGTGATTCTTTCAACACATTTTATATTTTCAGTAGCCCTGGACAACTGATCTTATGCCAAGTATTCTTCATTCTCTCTGTAGTCCAAAGTACCCACCACCTACCTCATTAGTTATTTGTTAAAGACCTTCTGCTTTGACAAGCTCAAAGAACCACAGTCACCCAGTCAAAGGTAAGGAACACCCACTAATTTGTATGCCTTGTAAAAAAAATTAAAGCTACTCTTTATATTCTGTGTATAGTATTTGAAAATATTATTACTCAGTAATAATAAAAAAGAATAATTAAATATTGGAAAATAATTCCAGAACAAGAATTTCATGTTAAATTGAACGTGTGACAGAAATTAGCCCTATTCTAGCATACAGTAAGGTTCTTTTATTCATCAATATAAATAATAATAACAGTTTGCATTTAAGATAATTTGAATTTTCAGACTTCAGCTATAGCAGTAGTCACCAGTGTGCTGTTGATAGGAGTGGTCATGTAAGAGCTCAGAATTAGCTAACAGCCTTTCCAGCTTCTTCCTCTCTGGTTCCTCAGGTCATATCAAAAGCAAATTGCTCTGCAGACTCATGGAAAGAGCAGCCAGGGCACCTCATATTCTGTCTTTCTGGCTTTTCTCCCTTTCACCCCAGGACCCCCCAGCAAGCTCAGCTGTTTTCCACATGTGATGGTGTGACTGTGATTGCAGAAGTTGCACTTTTCAATCTTGTTCCACAATTTTTAATACTGCTTGGAGAGATATAAGCATTCCCAAACAAGTTAACCAAAATTTACTTATAAATAAATATATATAAATTATATATAAATAACTCCCTTGAAAATTTAGAAGATATTTCTTAGGATTATGTTCTGGAAGAAATTAAGATAGGTAGGAAATGATACGTTTTAGCATAAATTACTAAAATTTTGAAAGGAAAGGAGGAAGATGAAGCCCCAGAGAAAAATAAGTGAATTTCAATGGTATCTGTGTGTGCCAGAGAACGTGAGAGTACTGTTATCGCATTACCTTTAAATTATGTGGCATTTCATTGATCAGGTGTGATATAAACATTCTTATAAACAAAATGTAGGCACAACAAAAGAAAATTAAAAACTGCCCAAGTTTTCAGATATGAAACTCATATCTGAAAATCTCTTACTTCACTTAGAATTTTATCACAAACCAGGTGATTTCCACGCTTTTGTTTTTCGCATTAATGCCACTCAAATGTTTTTTTAAAAAAAAAGTTGGAGTATCTTGTAATTTTTTTACCCAATACTTCATTTTGACAGCTATCCATTTAAACCCAGTATTAAGCAGAAGAGAAAGACATGGATTAAGGAAAACCTACAGGAAAATAATATTGTTAGGTAACTGTTTCTGAAATAATCTCATCCCTGATGTTAACTTTTCTACCTCATACATACTCATTTTATAAATTTTTTCCAGCATTATGCCATATCAAGTAATTTAACTAAGTATATCAGGAAAATTCTAATTATATTTGTCAGAGTCCCCAAAATTTGTTACTATGGCTTTGTATATTCCCAATTTGACTTGTCCCAGTTGTGGAGCTGACTTTTTGGTGTCACTGCTTTATTGTCACTGTTTTGTCATCACATGCCTATATATGTGTGTGTGGGGGTGTGTGTGTGTATATATATATATATATATAGTCTCCATTTTACGCACATAGGCACTTAAAAATCACTTAAAATTAGGTCAGTTCGTATGTTGTTTCCAGCTTACAGATATGGGAAAAAAAACTAAATGTAAAGTACCATCCTTTAATTTATGATTTACCCATTAAACCACCTTCCTGTCTAGACTCATCAAGGTGATTCATCTGGATACCTCTCAAACCAGTGACTTCAACTTTCTCTGTATCAAAACCAATGACATCCTTACCAGTATTTTTCCTTTCCAAAACACTACTGAAACAATCTTGTCTAAACACTGAAGTAGTCAAAACCTCAAAACATTACAAACAAGAATCTTTACTCAGATCCCACTGGGAAATGTTCAATTTTTCACAGAAAAGACAAGACTAGAAAGCTACTAGATATTCTCCCTGTCCAAAGAGGGAACCAGCTGTACTTATATCATTCTTCAGTGGCTCTACATCAGTCCCTTCTTCTTCAGCCTCCCTTAGATAAAATGCCTTACTGAAGACCAACTAGTGAAAAATAAAAAAACACCCTGAGTTCTGTTTTAGAAAGATATTTTTGAAATTTCTGTTCATCACATCCCAGAAAGCCTGAAAAAATGAAAAGAAGAAAAAAAAAAGAAATCCTTCAAATCTACACTCTGTGGAGAGGATTGCACCCTCACTGCAGAAGAGATTTGCAAGTGTACTGCTGCAGACACACACTGCAGTAAAATTTTGCCAGTTAACAAAAGAGCTGCGTAGCCTTGACACGTACACTGGCTTTTTTATTACAATGCTGCAAATTAATCCTTTGCCCAGGAGGCTTTTGTGGCCCTGCCATTAAAATTATGCATGTTGTGAAAGGAAATGTTTAGATTATCTAAAGATGCTGTCAAGCAAATTAAGGCTATTGTTGAATGTTTGCTTTTCACTGTCAGACACCAGCCAGCTTCACCAGGACTATCTGCTACAAATAGAAATGAAAATGCAGGACAGCAAATTATCCAAAAGTACAATTTATAAGAAAATACTGAATTGAAACTTTTTAAATCTTGAAGACACATTGATCTCTGAATGTACTAAAGACCCCAAGATTCATATTCCCAGGCATCTTTTATTATATCCTCACAGTCTGGCTTAATAGTGGAACTAGAAATGTTCATTGTAAAACATTTCCTAAGATATAACTTATTAAATAAATGCAAAGAATTAAAAAAACAAAAAATACCACTCCACTGTAACATACACGAATAGTAAAGCTAATGGAGAAAAAGTCAAGTCTCTTAATTTTCCAGGCAAGGAATTAGTTTGACATTTATTTGAGAGAGGTCTCATCCCAAGAAGATCACACAATCTGTTACACCTTATGGTTTTAAACAAAGTTATGAGCCCTGATTTTATCTCAGTCCTAATAAGACCGTCTCCCTTCACACCATCAGTTTTAAAATAGAACAGTGCAAAGAAATCAATGGGTAGCTCTACTTAATAATTAATACAGCCAACAAAAATTCAAGCACTGCACATTGTACAGCTGCTCTAAGACATGCAATAAATGGCTGCTATTATCAATCACAATAATTAGACTTCCACAGCATAACCCTATATTGAGCTGTATAAAAGACCCTTATTTGGTGTATTTATTGTTATTTGTTTTAGATGATTTTCGTGACATATCCATTCCAAGCACAACAGAAGGCATAGCTTCTGCTATTTGTTTTCATTAGTACTACAACATAACGTGCAATTAATTTAATTCTTTAGTGCAAAATAACTACATGTGTTATTAAAACTATGAAGATTATAGATATTTTATATTTCTTGAATAGCTAAAAGCTGATACCTCTGCTATTTCAACGTGGAATAGATTTTAAAAAAAGAGAGTTTTATTTATATGTTCATTGTGGAAAACTTGTTCATGAGAAGAAAGGTGACACAGGGGGTTAAGTGCAAAAGCTCTTCTGAAAATGAGCTTTACATTCTCATACAGCTAATCCAAAGGAAGTCAGTGAGCTTCAGAAGAAAACATCAATTTGTCACAACTGATAGCCTGTTTCATAGATATATCTTACTGAAATATGAGAAGGTTATTCCAGGGCAAAACTGTCAGTTACATGATGAAACTCCTACACAAAAGAAACACCTCTTAGTTGCCAATTGGGTCTGTCTAATGACTTACAACAGGAAGCTAAAAATGTTGTAAGGCATCTAAGATCAAGTGAATAGGTCTAACGCTATTTTTTTAAATGTGACAAAAATTAAAATGTTTCTACCCCTTCTATATTTACATTCTGTCATTAGAAAAAAAGTAAAGCTTATTAACATGGATATTGAAATTTTTGAATTCAGGGTGTAATTCTTGTTTTTTCTACAAAAACAAATTATTTGATAAGGAAAAGCAGGAATTTCAAGAAGCAATTTTTTACATGTGACTACATTTTTAAATTAACATGGTTCTTAATAAAAGAATAATTTGTTAAAATAATAGAAAAATTTGCAGTCTAGCAATGCCAATGCATACTATAGGGAGACAGGGAGTAACACATACACTTTTATGCAACTTCTTATCATATCATGAAACTGTGAGATTAAACCAAAAATATATTTTAAAAGTTTTTTAATAATTTTTTTTTTAATTAAAAAGTTTTGAACATTTTGGATATTTATTGAAACTAGTTTACCTCAGGTATGTATTTGGACCTTTTGAAATCTGCCATCCGCTTCATCAAGTAGAACATGTTTATTCCCTACCAGTGGCAACACAGGGTATTACTCAGAAACCTGGGGAATGTTATATGGTTCTTCCTCTCCTAAAACAGTACTTGAGATCTCATTTTGCAACTTCTTTTTAGCTCATTTCCATTTCATTTCATAAGTTAAACCATAGAGTTTACAGTAACTAAGGAGCAATCTGTTGTACAATTGTCTTGCTTCTCAATAACTGCATTGAGCTGGCTGATATTTTACACATACCTTCATGCATAAAGACAAACATCAGTCGAAAATAAAATCCTAAGACAGTAAACATCTATCAAAGCTATAAGAAACTGGAAATGGAACCCTATGACAGGACTTATTAGGGATTCTGACAATAGGAAAGAATAGTAATCCCATTAATAAAATATACACATCCACATTGTATGATACATTCATTATTTATGATTACTGAAACTAGTTCATGGCAGAAGAGAATCAAGTTCTGTAACTTTAAATATCCTTTTCTGTGTTCTTTCTTTAGCCTTCATAGAAACACTTATCTCTGCATGAGATGTGACATGAAATTTCACAGGGAATGGCTTGTTTTGGGGACAAGTGTTTGCTGTGAGTTGCAGATCAGGCTTGCAATGAAAGCAAACTTCAACCTTAACTGTGCAATAGCTATAACTGTTCCATAATAAGAACACAAGATTAAGTCTTGGTATATTGTTTTGTCACTCTTGCACCCGGGAGTTAGCAAGAACCTAATGCACAATCCAGTCAGAATAAAGCATGCTAAGAAAATTGAATGAATATGGGTTTCTAACCTTTCCAGGGGATAGATTTGTCAGATGCTTCTTTCTCTTAGTTTTGTTTTGGAAAAAGGTATTTTAAACAATAGGGGTGCAAAAACAATACAGTGTGCTGCAAAGGTGGCTAGTACGAAGCAACCTCCACAGGTTTACACAGAGATCATGGTGCAGTTAAACAGAAGAAATAATGAACACTGAATTATACTGCATATTCATCAAATGGAGTATATCTGTCTCTTAGTTGTACTTAGCAATTATTAAAAAACTATTTTCTTGGATATTTGACATTTTGAAAGAATTCTAACCTGAATTTGCTTCTGTGTAATGAAAATAAAGTCATCAAAAATAAACAACTCAAGACATGCTCTGTATAATGTGTAATTATACACTGTATAATTATGCACCCTGCAAAATCACGGCTTCTGAGCAGTTATTTTTCAGCAGACCAAGCATTAATCCCACTCTATTATCAAACACTTATTTATTTTAAAGTTTGGGTTAGTGGGATGACAAGATACCAAGTTGCCAACTATCACTACTTCACCTCCAAAAGAATGAGAGAAACCAATGAACGGCTCTCAAATATGTTGGAAGGCGTTACTAACACGCAAGAATTACCATTTTAGTTATAAAAAAGTAGTATTACTAACAGTCTCCAAAGTATTCTGGTCATATAAATTTTACATTTCCACAGCACAAGTTATCATGCTTTAGATCTCTTCCTATTAAGTCATGCCTGATGTCTCGTCCAAAGCAACATCTAGGTGCTGAAGAAAGGGGTATATAGTCTTACTACATCAGTAAAAATAATTTTAGGAACAGCTTGTCCCACAATTATTTTTAGGTGGCATGGAATGAACAAGTCAGAAATGTGAGAGACAATCTATATTTGTTAGTAAAAACTAAGCTGCTACCACTTCACAGAGTTTACAAAACATTTGATTTTGTACCACTTCAAACAAAGTTTGAGAAATGTGGTCATTTTCTTTTGGTTGCAGAAAAAAATCTGAATACAAATGATTGGATTTCTCATGTCTCCAACTGGTAAATTACATTCTTTTCTATTTTGAATAGTTTTCTCTTGCCATAAGATTAAGAGACCAGATAGTTTCATTATCTCCTTTAACATATTTTGCGTGTCAAGAACACATCTAAAAACTGCAGTCAGAAATAAAGCTGTTCTTTGATTTGGCAAAACTCTGACTATAAACAAACAAGTCTACATGAGAGTAATTATTTTCTTCATTTTTACAAAATAATAATGTTCACAGAAATTCAAAACATTTAGTCAGGAGTTGTGACTTTAAAAAAATTAATCTTATTTACAGTACTTTATAAACAATGATCCCATAAAATCTCATAAGGATCTTATTTGTGTAATTCAAATGGAATCAATAAAAATGAACAATTAAAAGATGGAGTAGCAGACTTCAATTGTGAGTGAAGATAGATACATTTTGCTTTCCTGTTAGGAGTTACTATATTGACCTCAACAGATATAGAGGTGTCCTGGGTACTTCAAAGCACAACTGGACCCTTTTTGTGGGCACCATATACTTTATTTCCAAAAATGCAGCCTGGCTGACCTTAAGATGTCATGTCCAGATGCACAGTCCTCTAGTCGTAAGAGCAAGACAATGATTAAACAGCGGAAGTACAACTTTTATTGCATCAGTCAGAAGGTATTTGCAGAAAAATATTTACTTGTAGCTAAATATTATTTTATAAAATATCTCTTGAGTATACATCCACGAATGGAACAGAAAAAGCTGTTTCATATAGTAAATTCCTTATGAGTTGTAACTTAGGTACATAAGATTTTAAGAAGGTTAATTACCTAAAAACACAGACAGCTTGAAAATGCCTGCTTGAATCTCCCAGCAATGCTGGTGGCCTCGTTAACAATAGGATTTAGGCACCATTTAATCAACTTAGACAAAATGGGCCACCCACAAAATGCCTGCATCCAATTTCCTGCCATTCCCGAGAGAGCAAATAATCAGGAAGTACAAATTCTGGGTTCCAATCTTGGCTTCCATCACGTATTATTCAGCAATAGTCTTATGTGTAAGCTTTCTAAGAAGTGGACTGGATCCTACTGTACCTCACCTCTACTTATCTGAGTTTCATTGCTGGGCTATTGTCTGGATTCTGGTCCCTGGAAAAGAAGACTTAGATCATGTAAAACAGCCAAATACTGGAGAGCAAAAAGGGTCAGTAATGGACAGCAGATGTAATGAAGAGTAGAATGCAAGACAGTGCAGAGCTCTAACAATCTCTTGAATCTGGTCTTTTCTATGGCAAATCAGATCCTGGTACAGCCATCAGATAAATAAATGTAATAACAATGTTGAGCTTATTAATTAAGTTGTAAATTTCATTTTGTACACTTTCTTACAACTTATGACTTACAAGTGGTGTAATGAAGCCACTGAATGGTGGCATGAAGCCACTATATTTAGCTCATATTTTTGGTCAGTGAGGCTGGATGATACAATACTTCCAGCTGTGGCATACCTTATACCATATCAGTAGTGAGACTTGTTTCAAAGGGCACAAAAATTTTCTGCATAAACAGTAAAAACTTAATCTCTCTTACACTGACCTCCAAGTAATCTCTAATATTATAGAAAGATGGAATTTATTAAGGATTTCTCACTAATGAAAACTACTCTGCTTTATCAAACTGCCTGTAAATAAGGGAACTAAAATGATATGAAGTCAATAAGTACTATAATTATTTAAAGTTCAGAAACATCATAAAGATCAGCAAAAGAAAAAAAGAATATTTTAAAACTTTCATAGCTTTTACTTCCAAAGCATTTATGCATTAAAATGTTTAAAAATCAGGAAAACAGAATGCACTAGAGCCATCAACCTCTTGATCCTTTACAAAATCCAACAGAAATAAAAGTATTTTCTGAAATTCTTTATTTAATCTGTTGAACAGAATATAATAAAACTCCAAGTATTTCAGTAACAAAACAGCAATACCCTAAAGGACACTGTAAATTCAGACAGAACAATGAATTTCCATTACTAAAGGTAGGTGTTAATTTGACTTACAAGAATGTTATCTGCCTTTTAACGCATTTTAATTTTTTACATATAATTGTCTATGCGTTGGTGATCTTTTTAAAATACTTCATTCTTTGCTGTGATTTTCACATTTTATCATTTTATTTCCAATATATTTAAAAAAAAGTCTTATTTCCAGGGATATCCAGCATATCATTATCCTTGTATAACCCCTTTCAAATTCATCATCTGTTGTTTGCACTCCACTAAAATCACCCTCATTAAATCCCTAATGACTTACTCAAAGCCTACGCTTAAAACCCATTGAATCCCCATCCTCCTTGATTTATCAAACTACTTCAAAGCAATATCTAACCTTTTCTTCTTCTTGGAACACTTAATTACAAAAATTTTACTGAGAAAAAGGTTGGCACGTTATCAGAGAGATGAAGACCAAAAGTTGGCCTTTTTGTTTTTAATCTTTTCCTATATGCCTTGACAGAAGTTTGACACTGCATAGTTCAAGTGGGATGCACTTACTTCTTTGTCAGAAAAGAAAATCAAAGAATTATTAGAATAGCAGAAATTTTGAACTACTCAGACCAAATAATAAAACCAGATTTGACTGAAGAAGGTACACAATATTTCCCTGGCCTCCCTCTGAAAAACACTGGAGGAAAGGGTAAAAATCGAACAATCTACAGAGAAGTCCTCTCCCAAAGGACTCATTGCTTAAGGGGCACATGAACAAAGTCAAAACTGCTGCGGTGAAAGCATGTCAAGACTCTTTGCAAAGGGCCTCAAAATCGGTGGCCCTGCCATGCCCTCCATCAATGGCCTCTCCTATCCACAGCCCCCAAATCTGAACAGAATGGGACAGAAGTTGCTCCTTAGGACAAGAACAAGTCAACATTTAGGCTTGTCACATGTTCTGTTTGCTGAAAGTTCACTCAAGCTGGGATATCAAGGTCTTTTCTTTATATGCTTAAAAAAATAAGAAGAATTATGATTTTTAAATTGAGTTTTTCTACACTAGTAGGCCCCAAGAGCATATCAAAGCAGTGTCGAAAACGCAGACTTATTTTTTCTTTGTGGATTGATAGAGCAAGGAGAAAACAGGACTTCAGAACGTAAACTAGAATGTATAGTACCACTGAGGGGAAATGGTCAAAGAATGTACCTCTGTCTTTCACGCATATCCATTTTTCTTTTGTCAGTCTCCCACTAATATTAAAGACTGTGAAAAGCATAAGAGGATATTTAAAATCTGAAGTGAAAGGCTGGAAATAGGATAGAAACTGCTCAGTGTTATTCTCTTCTTTATAAAAAAAAAAAAAAAGAAATAAAATTCATAAATAGCCACATAAGTCAGGGAGGTTTTGTGGTTTACAGAAAGAGCCACTGAGTGACCAATATTCCTGTAGGGTAAGGCAGCTGCAGTCATGGGTGCCATGATCATAGCAAGCAGGACTTCTGTCCATCCATGCCATCTAATATCAGGTTCCTGTGCTTCTTAATGGAGTTTCCAGACCAAAAGCAGTGGTTGGCTCTTTGTAGTCCCTAGCACCAAGGGATGAAGCCTGTTGGCTACTAGTATTAGTGTTTTCCACTCACCCCATAAACTGCTTCACTCTGCTCATCTGCTATACAGGGAATCTGACACGCCCAAAGCCCTGCAGCATAAATGCATTGCTGGAGTTTTTAACTTCATTCAACCCAATCTCCCTACAGTCAGGTACATATTGCAGAGGGATGTAGAGAGCAGTTTCTCTATTTTTAAAGCTGCTCTTCCAGTCATTATCAAAGTGTGGTCAGTTTCAGTCACCTTCTCACAGGTAGAAATTCCTTTGTATTTCCTTATGAGCCAATGAATAGAATTGAGAAAGAATGATACTATCTATTAATACTAATGAGAATATGTCAGTCAGCTTCTGCTGAAGAGTGTTATTGGTAAGCGGCTGGTCTCTAAACATCAGGCTGATGCAGATTTATACTGTGGGACCTCCATACATACTCTGCAAGGCATAATGTTTAACCATAAAAATCACTTTTCCTTTGAGACATCAGAATCCCCATACTACAATTTAGTGTCTGTTCTCTTTCAAAGTGCATCCAAAACCACTGAAAGTCCACTGAGTCCAGCTTAGACTAGGATAGGAAGGAAATTTTCCACAGGCACATTTAGAGGCAGTCAGAGGGAGTGAGGGTTTAACACTGTCCGTGTTTAGGTCCAGACAGTTCTGCTGTCTCTGTGCATTTAAGGATGCTGTTTTTACTAACCAAAGGTATGTTGGCACAGATCTGAGCAGAACCACACAGAGGTGCTCAGGTTAGCATGGACAAAACTAGCCTAGGTACCAGAAGGCACATAACTCTATAGCACAACACTCCGTGAGTAGTTATATTAAATTTCTCAGTAAAGCTGGCTAGATGGGCTGTGAAATGCACTTACTGTATGGCAGCTGGCACCTCTTGGGCACATCTGCACAGCAACTCACTGCTTTATAAATATATCTTTACAAGACACAACTTGCTAACTTGGAAAATTAGTGTTCTTTCCCTGACTGGCACAACCACTTTTAGTATTTCTTTCTCATTTTCAGACTCCTGCTAGAGGTTCAGAGGACTCTTAATGCATTAGGATTGACAACACCATTGTTTACCTCATGTCCAGAAAACTGATCAACAGATTCTTGATATAAATGCTTGGATCTTTCCATACTAAATCCTTTAAGGTGACCTTGCAAAGTCTTCTCCAGTTGTTTTCAGTCATAAACTCTTAGCTAGAAGATACAATTATATGCTGTGATTCCTTCAAAAAGAAACTCCTCTGATCCTGTCAGCATCAATATTTCCTTCAAAAAGAAGACAAACCTCCACTTTCTTTATTGTCTGACAGGAACTATAAACTCCATGAAAAAAAAATCCTCAACAGACTGGAAATAAAAAAGAAAGGTTACTTTTCAGGAGTGTTAAAAATTGATATTCAAAATTTTTTTTTATCAAATATCAATTAGGATACTGATGCTACCAGTAGACCAAGCCCCAAAAAATGGCATTATTGCAATATTCAGAAAAAAAACCAACACTGTTTATAAAATTAGAGAAACAAAAAGAATGATAAGCTAAAAGAAGCACATCTCAATGTGTTTCTGGAAGAAATAGTCCAGCTCATGGAAAGAGAGAAATCAGAAATATTTTTTCTTCCTTAATATTTGCTCCAATAAATGCAAAAAAAATCATTAACTTCCTTCTTATTTCCTCTTATTTATAATAATAAGACTCTCAACTCCTACAGCAGTGCTTCACAGAAACATTGTTATGAGGCAGGTTTCTTTTCAATAGAGCATTACCACACTATGATGGCAAATTATTTGTTTGGGGCTTTTAAAATTATTATATATCTTTTTTTATTAAAATTAGTTACAAAATTAGTTATACTCAGCAAATAACCTTGAATGTTCTGAAGATTGAAGTTTTTTAATAAACTAGAACTTAAATATACAGAAACATACAACTTTGAGGAAAAAAACAGTCATATCTAAAAAAATTTCAATTTAAATGCTCAACCATACTGGCTTCACTTATGAGACAATCTCTAGCAGCAGGAGATAAATCAGAGCACAGCAGTAAATTATAGTTTTAATTCATCTGATTATATAATTTTATTCTTCTCTTTCTCTCTCTTTTTAAATCAGTGCTTGAGGGAATGAATTTATTGCTGAGGCTTCTCTTCCTGTTATGAATGATGGATTAAACATTATTCTTGGAATTACATATATATGCAATTTAGTACTTCAAAAATTCCTTTGTTTTATAACTTAGTTAAAAATATCTGCCTCATATTTATTACTGAAATATTAGAAAATCAGAGAACTGAAAGAATAATATAAAATATGTAAATGTTCTACAAAAAATATGTTTTCATCAAATTTTACTTTTTTTTTTTTTTGCTAATAGGATCTTATTTATTGAACCAAGCTTTTCAAAAAAACTCCGACATGAAAGTCAGAAAGCAAAGAGTACCTCAGTTACTTTATTATTATAACAGATTGGAAAGTTTAGAGTAAGCAGATCCCTCAATAACAAAATTAGCCAATATCTGAATCCTACAATGCACAGGCTTTAGATTAAAACAAATCAAATGGCAGACAAAACTTAATTGTGGCATTAGGGGGAAGCAGATAAATGCAAAAGGCCTGACAGGTGGACACAGCTTAGGGAAAGGAGCAGGTGGATGAAACCCAGTCAGGAGTATTCTTCCTTTTATTCTTTTCAGAAGAGTAGCAGGAATTTCTCTGTGCACTGCCTTTCCCAAGATAATGCACAAGAAAAATGCTGTTGAAGGAATAAGGTAGAAAAAAATCCTGCCAAAAGGCAAGCATTCAACATTAACAAGACCTGCAGACTGGTAAGCTTGGCAGATTGCCCTTCTCTCCTTACCAAACTGGATTGTTAACCAGGGAGTTAAAATCTCCAGCCACTTGATTTAGCTCTACTCATACTCTTTAGCTTTGCCTTGCTTATTAGATAGATCATTGCCTCTCTCTTTAACTAACTCCCTATAAAACATCATCCAATGAAAAAAAACCCTTGTATTTTAACTAGGTCTGAGAGGCACTTCTTGTACAAGAGAATAGTGAGGAAGCAGCCAATTCCTGTGAAACATTTGCTGTTTGTCCTCACAGTTTATATGCTAGGAGAGGCTGAAATAATTTGTGTAATAACCAGCTGGATCTCAATATTTCTTTCTCAAGCTGTTGGTTCATTCAGTTTTCTCCCTTTCTTCAATACAGCAGTTTTCCCATTGAACTTGCTGTTCCTTAAATTCCATCTGTGCTTTCAAGCTATTACCCATCTGTACAGCATGAACTGCAAATAAACCTTCGACCAAGTGCTGAGCAAGCTTACTCTGGTTTTATTATACTCTGTAGCCCCTTTCATGAGCTGGTGAATAATCATTAAACAAGACCAACATTAGTTCAAATCATACAACATGACTCTTTCTCTGTTGTAAGATAAGAGGAAGTTAAATCTTTTTTTCTAATTAAAAAATATCAGTGTTTTTCAAAGTAAAAATAAGATTTCTTCCTAAATACACTAAAACGTTTAAACCTGTACATTGCTCTCTTTGTAGCTAGGCTGTCCTTTTCAGAAGCCAATAGTTATCACTTTTTTGCTGGTTTTGGCTGGGATGGAGTTGATTTTCTTGATTGTAGCTATCAGTGCCCAGAGTACCAGCTCTCCTCACTTGGTACCAAACCTGGGGCTCAGCTATGCAGTACCACTCACCCCACCGATCCAGCACAGCTGTACATGAAGCCATGGCAAACATTCGCCCACAAGATGTGTAACTGGGTGTGTCGCAACCTCTAGTTTCTCATTACCAAGCAAAATCAGCATCTGCACTTCTAAGCAAGGTGTTTAACAAAGCTTTTAAACAGTAATCAATGTAGCAATCTCTCCACTCTACAGGTGTTTTCTCTCTGATAACAGTTTTCCTGTTAGTAGAAACAAAAAGAACAAGAGATTACGTGTGGTATTATCTACATGCACCAAGAACTTTTGCATTTAATGTGTTTAGCTAAAGTCACAATGAATGATAGTACCACTTTTAAAGTCTAGTGGTCGGGTGATTATGTCAGCCCAGGTTTCACAGAACGATAGACTAGAAAACTACAACAAAAAACATCCACCTGGATTGCAGAATATGTCAAACATGTTTTGCAGGACTATACAGGATTTGCTGTCTATTGGTTCCTTAACAGGCCTATTCTAGGACAGCTGCAATATTCCTCAGCAAAATTGGGATACGATATTTGCAAATGCAAAGCTATTAACAAAGCAAATGGGTTATAATGCTAATTAAGAAACCACTAAGCAACCATGCATGACCTATTCCTGATTTGTGCCACGAGACTTTGCACACTGAAAGCAAATGAGAAAATTCAGCAAAAAGGATGACCATGCTAAGTTAAATGAATCTGTCATCCTTATTAAATTAGCATTTATATTCTAAAGTGTTGTTAATAACGTTTGGTTCAGTTAATACTAGATCTGAATTACAGCTAATTATGTCAATAAAGTAGAGCTCTGCAAATACATAATGTGAATTCTATGAAATTTTACATTAAAAATTGTAATTTTATAGTTCTTTAATCTCTGCTATTGCAGTATTCAGAATTTGATTAAAAACTTCATTTTGATACCAATACAGATCCATTACTTTTATTTTTTTATTTAAAGAAAGCATGTTTATTTTCTAAAATAACAGACTCTGTAATGTTTTTTCTTATATTTTTCTATTTTTTTTTAATTTATAAAGCAAGGAAGATCTTGTAGTATTTATAATCTTTCAAAGTAAGAGAAAAAATTGCTGAACCTTAGGGATGAATCCCGTGAGAGCAGATGGGAGACTTTTGCTCAGTTATGCTGTAAGACATGGAATTCTTTATTTAATACTAAGAAATAGTATTTTACTATACTCAGAATGCACAAGTTTCACATCCACTGTGTGCACCAGATCTTGAAATAACAGTCTGGGTTCCAAAGTTAAACTGACTGTTCACTCAACTATTTCCTTCATTGCTACTCTTATCTCTAGATGCCTCACAGAAAATACATTTAATCTAACTTGCCCTGGCAAAATAGTAGTCATGTAAAGAAAACACTGCCCAATCTACTAGTGTAAGGCTTTTTTCTTCTTTTTCCTTTTTAGTGTGATTGCTCAAAGTCCAATTGAAAATTGGACATAGTACCATCAATACAGCATGACAGTCTAGCACTGTGCAGGACCTTCCTGTGAACACAACATATCCTCCTTTCCCTACCTCTGTATTGCAAGCCTTCTTGATTTAAGGCAAAACATGATGCACGTCCAATTTGGTTTGCACCCAGACATACCATAGGGCTACTGGATTTAGGCTAGGTGAATTATTTCATAACACCTGCCTGCGTTTGGCATAGTTTTATAAAAATGGAAAACTAAGACAATAGCATCCAGTCTGCAACTACCTGAAGTTATCAAATAACCTGCACAAGCCTGCAAGCATGCATATATATCTGCAAAGACCAGGATGAGCAAGTGTTGGGGTTTAGCACCTACCTGGACAAAGGGCAAGTGTTGTGGGATAGCACCTACCTGGACAAATTGAAGATAAGATAATCATTTGGAGCAGATTTATCCTAACCAATACAGATGCCAATGATGTCCAGACGACAGTTTTAGCTCCAGTTTCTCTTATGGAAGAGTTCTTGAGTCTGAACATCTTGACCTCATACAGCTGAGAACCACCAACCATTTTGGTCATCAAAGCCAAGCACACCATTAAATTTGCAATATTTTGTACCCAAAGCTTGGCTGATTTGCTTTACTTGTGCTTGATTTCCAGTCATTGAGTATAAGAAAAGGCTTGTTTGAAGTTTTGAGATTTGCCTGGTGCCTCAGTCAGTTTCTTGGGATAGCCCCATCACAGCAGCCTCTAACTTCCTAACAATAACAGCTGCAACACCTGGAAATAGAAGCTGGTATCTGGAAGGGCCATACATATGGTGAGGAATATTTTTCATCCACCCCTTGCATATATACCAGAAAACTGAAGTATCCAGAAAACTTCCTTTAGCGAGGTTTGAAAGAGATGAAATATACTTGCTTTGAACTAATTTTCATACATGAAGGATATGTATATGAGGAAGTGTATTAATAAGATTCCAAGATGGGTTTTCCCTTAAAAGTCACAGAATTTTAGAATTAAGACTAAAATTCAATTTTTAGTTTCTCTGACTTACATGTATCAGTCCCTAATTATACTAAAGCTTCTGAGATGAGCCTTCATTCAAAGAGCAGGCAGTTTTATACAAATGCATAACATAGCATTATTGGTGACTCACAGTCTAAATTAAATCCATCTAAGAAACATTTTACTATCCAAAATTCTTGCAAGTTATGTTTAGTCAGTGGTTGTTTGAATTTATATAAATCTATGTATAATTCTGATTCAGTTCATACATATACATTGAGATTAGGTCTATTTGTTTTCCCTACAGATTTTTTTTTTTTTTTAATGCCAATAATAGTTACAGAAAGTGTGAAACCAACAGGTCAGAGCTCTGGAATAACTGGGAGCAGTTAAGAATAAAGGCAGCAGTAATATACAGATTGCCTACTAACAGTGTCTTCCTTACTGGGCACCAAAAATAGCTGGCTACACTGTAAAACGTCTATTATTAACTAGTGCAAAGCAACTTCTACACTACACATCTCTGTCAAGAACTCAAAGAAGCATGCAGAGAAATTGTTTGAGGAGAAGTCTTTTGATACATGTGAAAAATCATTTCTTTAAACAAAGATTAAAAAAATTGTTTAAAAAAGTTAATGTTTGAAAAATAATTATACATCTTACACTGAAAGCAAAAAGGCTCTTTGGGAATTCTCATGATGTCACAGCCCAACTGTGAGGAAGGTTGTTTAACAACAAAATAGCTTCAATGTCACTGGAAATCTAGGAGACAGCTCTACTGAGAATTGTAATGGCTCCTTTGAAATCTATAAACAAATACAGAAAAAAGTCTACTGACATTATAACAGTGCTTACATTAACTTAAACCTTGCCATATCAATGCATATTTATGTGACCTTTCAAATAAAAAGAAACTAATACTTCACAGATGATATATTCAGTATATACATTCTATGAACTTGATGCAGTTACCTGGCACAACCAAGAATTTTACTATGGGCCAGTGGAATTCAAATTTCCTGTACATTATATTCTTTCAAAGTTAGGAAGAAAAACACTTTGACAGTGATAATTTTTCCTCATAATGAAGCTGAAGGAAATTAGTGGCAATTTTGGAATTCTATGCAGTATCTACCTTCAACATATCTCTGCAAAATATCTAAATGCATGAGTTCAAAGCAAAGTACCACAAACTGAGCTTTCACACTATCACTACTTAGTGTAAAAAATGTTCTTGAGCGTGATGTTTCAAGATCAAGATTCTACGGATATTGGTGACATTTTCTATTTAGCTTTGAGTTGATTCTCAAGAACTAGTGCCAAGCAAAAAAATACCTACTCAGAGCAACAGACAGATAGAGAAAGAATTTAAATACAGCAAGAACAGGTCCACATTCCTACTTACAGTGTCTGGGCAGGGTACAATGAGGCAGGATTGTGAGCCAGTACACCACAGCCCAGCCTCAGCTCTCCCAAAGCACAGGGGCAACAATCACAGATCTGCAGTGTGTCTGCAACTTGGGAGGCCAGACACAGTTAAAGAAATCTGAAGGTCAGGCTTTGTTTCTGAACATATATCTATCCCAAGAGGTTACTTCAGAGCAAGCCAAAGTCAAAGAATAAAAATGAACTTCAAGAATAATCAACTCGTGGTTCAATAGTCCACTGGAACTGCAACATAGATGTCTGGGAAGTGCACACAAACAGTAAGTTTTCTTCCTTGCCAAAAAATAACTCGCCTTATTTGACAAGTTCTGTGACTGTCTTTTTCCTCTGATTCAAGTCCAACACATTTTGATTTATTTATGTAGACGCACACTGGACACACTTTTCATCCTGGAAACCTTCTCTGCTAGCTACGACAGCTACCAGTCAAGTCGGAGACTTCCATAACATTTTTAATACCTCTGTTCTGCAATATTTTTCAAACACTTTCAACTATTAATATAAAATCAATAACTTTTATATTTGGCTTTGGGGTTTCAACTATTGCATTTAAGCTTTCTGTTTTCACTGTTAAATATGCTAAATGTTTTAATAGTTATAGTCAAAGTGTGCAGCCTTGCCACAAATAAAACTGTCATGGTAAGTTTAAAAAATGTAGAATAAACACAAATGAGAGACTAACAGGGAACTGGTAGCTAGTATTGACATGGTCCATCCAGGATTTACTATTAATCCTGATCAAAATAATATTAATATTCTAAAAATGTCATTATGAATTATTTTAGAAAATAGTAGAAGAGAAAGAGAAACTTAGAAGTTGTTCCTTTTTGTTGGAATAATGCTACTACAATCATTTTGTTAATCCACCATCCTAGCAGTTAAAATCTGGAGAGTAGTATGTGACTGATATGTAAACCATAATGCAAATGATATTCAAATCACAGTGATTGATAGCAGGTCAAAGCAGCATTCCATGAATATTCTACTAGTGGTAGTAGAATTACTGTTAAGTATTGTCTGCACACCACAAACCCAACTCATGGCATTCTCTACACAAACACCTACCCACATGAAATTTTTTCTTAATCTTCTTTATTTCAGCCACAAAACAAACCTACTCACTACTTCAGTGGTTTTGCTTTCATTAGGACATTCAGAACATTTCCAGATAATAAGCACTAACCTTTCCACTATACAAAAGTTTTCAAATGCCACCATCATACATTACTCAGAAAGTATACATTTTAATCTCACTCTTATCATGTCTCTGTCCCAGTGATCCAGAATTTTACAGCAGACTGATTAAGCAGGAGCATAACTTTTGTTTCATTTTCCCTTTCAAACCACATTACCTGTACTAAAATTAAGGTATTATACACAGCAACGTATAGTCAGCTGTGAAGAGTAATACAAGAGTCAAGTCTTTAGCCAAGTGTGGCAAAGACCACGTTTTCCAAGCAGAGGCACCACACTGCTCCTTTACAACCACCTCACACCACCTTAGGAGCACATTTATACATAACAAAACTGACAATTTGAATGGAAATCTCACCTTAACTCAGGAAATTAGCATCAGGTGAAAAAAACTGCACAGGAGAAAAAAAAGTATGGATAGCAATAGAAGGCTGCATACAACTGAGGAAATCTCAAATGTTTTCCCCAGATTACACACAGTGACGGTAGACTACACCAAGACAGCCCCACTATTCTCTGAGCAGAGATTTCCAAGTTCCAGTGCTATAAAACAGACACATTTCAACAAGTCACTTTTCCCTTCTTATGATACTTACAGTGCTTGTAAGTATCATCAATTTTTACTCCTCAGGTAAAAGGGTAAAAGGAGAAATCACCCCATGTTTCTTTAAGTCATAACCTAGACCATCATGTGAATCATCAGGCACAATCCTTTCCTTCAGATGATTTGGTTAATGTTATTTTTGAGAGTCTGTATAGGTAAATGACATAGAATTTGGTGTCAGATTGATGTCTTTTGAATAGATTCTACTTTGGGAGGATTTCACATTTGGAAATTATTCAAGAGTTCACCTTTTCTGATCATAAAATTTTTGGTACAGAACGAAATCTAGCTTTGAAATCCAAATATACTCTACACAATGATTACTTTTTTGCTTAAAAAATGTTCTAGCTAGAAGTTCTGTATGTAATTTCATGGTAGTACAATAATCCAGGAAAAGCATTATTTTACTTGGTTTTAATATAATACTTCTTTAAAAGTTTGGGTTTGTTATTGCAAGTTATCTCCTCAAGTGTATGTCAAGAGACTTGATGCAATATCAGTCCCTATGGGAAAGATCACACCAGCTATAAACAAGCTAATCAATTCCCCAGATGCAGGTTATCTCTATTTTATGGTCATTCCCATAGTCTTGTAGCTAACCAGTTCCCTAGGTGTGGGTTCTCTCTATTCTACCACAACTCCAGCAGTGTTGCAACTGATTCACAGCTTAAAAAAGCTGTAATACTACTAGTGGGTCATCTGACCACACATGAAATAAACATTATATTCTGTGGTTTTTGCCTAATATTGGTATTGTCTTCAGGAGGCCAACAATACTGAATAGAATTAATTAATATTTTCACAACCCTTAAGCTTATATGTTTAATGTCTGCACAGTAGTTAATCACATATGGAAGTGCCAAGTGTTGTTACCCACACGTGGTTTCTCTGGCTGAACTGAAGCAGCCAGGCAACAGCACTCACTGGACTGTGGGCAAAGGGAGCTATCCATCATTGTGTTCTGGCCTCTCTCTGTCCAGATGTGTATAATAACTGCACCACTGGGTTTTTCTCTGATAAAAATTCCATTGAGAATTAAGACAAAAATGACTACATATGTACACTGGGAGATCGATGAATGTCATTTACCTCATCTTTATGAAGGCTTTTCAACACTGTTTCCCGCAGTATTCCTTGAGAAATGTTAGGACATTACACTCAGGAGGAGGGGACAACCAGGTGGATGAAAAGTTGAAGGTCCCAAGAGTACTGGGTAATGGATCATACTCTGCCTGCAGGCCAGCAAGAAGTGAATTTCCAGGAGTCTCCTTGGGCCTGTCCTGCTTAACGTCTTTATTAGTGACCTGAAGAAGGTAATGGCTTGCACTCTCTTCAAGTCTGTAGATGACACCAAGTTGCAGGGGCCAGCTGATATACTGAGGTGTAGGCCTGCCATTTGGAGAGATCCAGGTGGGCTGGAGACATTGGCCAACGGAAGTTCCAAGGATCTTCTTGAAATTCAATGAGAAGAAATTCAAAGCACTGTCCTCAGGAAAGAGGAACCTTTGAAGCCACCCGGGTGGGGAAGGCTGACCACCTTAAGACCCTTACAACCTGAATTACCTGTGGCTCTGTGATCCTACTAGACATAAACTTTCTTTTAAATAGCTATTCTATAATTCGGTCATATCTGAAATAATAACAGAGCAGCTGTGAAGTTTTATTTAAGTGTACTACTGCACCCAACAGTCTGTCTCTCTGTCACACATTCTTCTTGCACATACCCAAACTCTCCACCTTTTCAGTGGAAGTATTATATGAAGGTCATTAATCCCCTATAATCACTAGTTTTCACAGAAATCCAGATCTTTCAAAAAATTCCCATTTTCTCTGTCCAAAGATTGCTCAGTACCTCTTCAGCAAGAGATTTGGCCAGTTTCAGCCCCCTGGGTTCTCAGCTTATGAAATTTCCTTTTCCTTCAGATAATTAAGCATTCACTACCTAAATGTTTTCAGAAGTACTGGATGTCTGATATTCGTTTGCATGCTAGCAAGTAAACAGTTGTGTATTTTTATCTCAGAAGTTTTCTATCAAAAGCAAGAATATTTGCATTCTTGTGAAAAAGAAATACAAAAAGAGAAATCATTTGAGTTATATATTATGAATCCTTCCCTGTAAATCAATTTCAGCGCAGCACAGTCAGTGGTTTGGAACAGCTATGTCATTCTACTTTCCTTTGTCTTGAGCAACAAGGATTTCAGATAGTAACAAAAGAGAGTCCAAGAGAGGACAACAGCTTCAAATTTAGAAGAAACTGACTCAGTTTTCTAGACTTCTATGGGTTTCCTACAGGACCTTAGGGGACTCAGTCAGTCGTCTTACATGGAGACTACATCTATAAAACTGAAAGGCTTAGTAAGATAAGTAGTCATCTTGCAGTATAAAGGAAGTTTTGAAATGCTCAAATACCGTGTTAACAAGAGTGGATGTATATCTACCATTCACATATAATCTTCCAATTGTGTTAAGATCCAAATGTGATGCATTGTAAAGTAGGCATGCAAATATTGAGACATTAAGAAAAGAAAATCAAACTCGTGTAGCGAAGAATTCAGTCTGCTCCAAAGCAGATCTCCAAGAGATAAAAACGTTTTATATGCTTGTTTTTAACATTAGAAATATCAGAAGCTGAGCTCCCTATAGTATTTGTGTTTGTTCTGAGATGTTTGCTGAAGAGCTAGCATTGTTTAAAGAACTCAAGCAAACAAGGACGTCATATTGATCAAGATACCTTACTTAGAGCTTGTCTGTGTATGACACTGTAGAAAACTTCTCACCGTTTTCATCAGCCTATCCTAAAAATGTTAAGCAACATTTAGGGGCAAAAACAAGCAGGTGTTAACAAAATAATGAATATGTAATGGAAATGGCATCTTCACATGCCAAATTCTGCAGATTTGCAGTGAATTTTGGGACACCGAGCACTGCTAGTACTTCCAAGAGACTACCACTTGAATATCACACTTGTGGTTGTGGTACCATTGCTACGCACTCCTGAAGGCCACCTGTCTGTAAGCACAAAAAAAAATGTGTTATTTCTCCAAGAGCACTTTCTTAACACTCATGATTATTTCTCAGGCAATTATTTCCTATTTGGAGTTGTAGGTGACGGGGCATGATTTTGTTGGCTGCTACACTGTCAAGTCTTGGGTGTGATCGTACTTCAAGGAGGTTTCTCACAAGTTTCATACAGAACTTCAGATTCTCTAAAGAGATCAGTCCATCCCCACATCTTACTTTTATTTCTACAGAGGTGTTCCCAGAAGATTAGAACCATAGTTCTCCATAAACTCAGCCATAAATATAAGCTCAAGTCAAAGACTGCAATTTTAATAAAAAGTATTTGCTTTTCATAAAAGAAATTTCAAGTATCTGGCCAATTTATTTCAGTAAAGAAGAGCTCATTATTTGAGCACTTCACTGTCTGTGAAAGAAAGCACAAACACCCATCAACTGTTAAGTGCCAAAAACAACCTGATTGGGATGGGGGTTTACTTAATTCCCTCTTTACCATGAGCCCCAGCAAAGTGAGGGGAGGAGGACCTTTGAGATTATTTACAGAAATCAACTGGTCATTATAATGAAGCATGTAGTTGGCTTTCTGAGCAGCTGAGAAGACAGAAAGCAATGTAACTGTCCGTCCAAAGCTTTCTAGGAAGGTTCCACACAAGCCATGATCTCCACAGCATGGAAGACCTCATCCAGGGCCTCAGTGAGCAGCAGGAAGATTTAAGGGCCTCTGTTCCTACCTCAAGAATTGCAGAAGACTTAGCCTCAACTTTTCCAAGGCAGAGTATTTTCTTGTGTTCCTACAGCATAGAACAAGAAAACCTGTGCAGAACTGTGTCTATAAAATGGAATCAAACAGAACACTTTTATTCCTTCTTTGTGCCTCAGGTGTGTGTAACAAATAGGAAGTTCATTGCTTCCACTGGGGCTCTCACTGTACAGATAACCATTCTTTAAAGGAGCACAGAAAAAGGTCATAACACTCTCCTCTTCTTTGACAAACATTACATGATTATGGAAATACCAATTTTCACAGTCCTGTTTCCTGAATCCTATTCCCTTCTAAAAATCTATTAATCTATTTTAATTTCCTACAAAGAGTGAATAGAGAATCAGAAAAATACAGCATCGATTACCATTACCAATTATGGTCCTTTGCACTACAAGATATTCATCAAAAATCATCCATCACTCTTTCAGCTGGGGAGCAATGCTAAAGCCAAAAGGATGATTTTATTTTCTCCTGAGGGCTCAGAACTGAGGGTTTTAACAGCCACCTTTGCATCCCCAAAAAATCATTTTATTTTATATAGGAATCCACATCAGAGATTTCATGCACTGTCAACATATTCTCATCATTGTTTGACCACACTCTTTGAACTACCTCCTTTCAGCTACTGAAATATTAAAACTGCATTTTCCTCTATTCTGTTAAAAAGCTATGCTGCTTAACAAGACCGTATTCCATAGTTCTGAATGTTGTGTTCTCTCCAGTGAAACTGAAAGTGGGAATTAAATGTATGATTTTATGAAAAATAACCATTAAAATATAAGAATTATTCGCTTGCAGTGGGATAGAAAAGTGAATAGGGAATTATCTTCCACTGGTTTTCATAATAAAAAATCAATGCTAATTAAGAAGACAAAGTTAAAAACAAATGCAAATAGCAATGTTTGGACAGACCATACAGTTATGCAATCACTGTCACAGGATTTAGTTTTTATGGGTTCAGCTAGATGAATTCATGCAAGAAAACTATCACTGTCTATTAAACACAGAGATGCAACCCTAGATCCCTAGATGTAGACAGCTGCAAGCGTATAACTAGCAGCCAGGACCTCTGAAAGTATGTCCTGCTCTCTGCTGTTTCACAGATCTCCATCCACCAATGAAGCCCAGGCCAGACTGAGCCAGTACAGCTGTTCTCATATTCTTGATATAAAGTAAGACTCATGGATGAATTTAAAATTGCCACCCAAATCCAATAGTTCAGTAAAAGGCACAGAGAGCAGAACTGTGACAGTCAGACATGACATTATATGTGTTTAAATTGTTTGAAATTAACTTTAATTAACAGGTGTTAATAATTTGTGTATTAATCTGATTTCATCATTCTTCTATTGAGCATAATGCTGTAATTAATTATGTCCCATGTCCCTTTCTCTCATAAGGAAGGAAAATGTTAATCTTGTTTTACAGATGAAAACTCAAAGAACAGGAAATTAGGCATTCCCCTTAAGATGACCCAATTTCAAAGATAAATTTGGCCAAAGATTTGAGTGTGCCAAGAGAAGTGTTAAGAAACTGTAAATTACTGAATATCAGGAAGAACTGTATTTGGAACATGATTATTATTCCATACAAGGAAGCTAAGTATAAGCCAACCACTGGGCAAGGGAAATTGCATTTCAAAAAGGATGTGACTGTTCCTACATCCCCTATTCGGATGTCAACTCTGAGTAGAAGTCAGAAGTTTCTCCATGTGAATCCCATACTCGCACAGAAAGATAAGGCAAATGAAAGATGTCATGGGATACAAGCAAAGTTAAGGTTCCAACCATAAGATTCAGGTTTCCAAATGAGTGATACATAACTTCCTTAGAAAATAAAATCACAAATAAATAAAGCAATCCTGAAATTTTCTCATATTAAGCATATTCCTTTATCCCAGAGATACTCCTGCCTACATCTTCTGAAATAAACTTTAAAAATAAAGACAAACCTGACAGTACAAGGATCATCTTAGAAAAGGCATGGGGGAAATTTCTGAAGCACTAGTCCTAGGAAAGAGCCATGGTACTCAAAGCTTACTCTGTAGCACTGGGACTTTAACAATAGGAACATTTTATATTTATTTTCATTTAATAGCTCCTAATCACAACCCTACTCATATATGTCAATTTTCCTATTTTTTTTACTATGAAAAAAAATAAAACTCCACTAAAAATTCCAAGCTTCCTAAGCCCATTGCCTCATCTATAGCAGTCAACAACATTCATAAATCTCAGGCTGTCATGGCTCAACTGCAGATCCTGATTTATAACAAATGGCAAAAATAGTGGATGTAAAAAAGTATTACTTCAAGGACACCAAGATCCAAACAATAGTTTGGCATATTAGAAAACACTACAAAGTTTTTAAACACCCTGCTACCTTTTATTTCACACTTCTATAGCAATGAAATTACAAATTTTTTATGTTTAAGTAACTTTGAAGAGATTTCAAAGCTATATTTACTTGATATATACTTACTTGATATATTTGGAAAGCATTAGAGAAACACAGTAACCTTAACTATGTTTACTATAAATCAAGGTGCCTTATATCAATTAAAATTCAATGTTGTAATGAACAGAATAGTACAAGAACAGCAGTGTTAGCCCAAATCCAAGTCTAAATGAATAATAAAACCATCATGGCACAGAAACACAGACTGCTCCTGCCCTGTTGTACCCTTAATATACCTGCAAAAACAGCTAGACTACCCTACATACCCTGAAATTCAACAGGTTGAAGTGAACTGGAAAACACAAGATTCCTTTGTTGCAGAAGGCTGTTCCAATTTTATTGCACTGGAACAAGGTAAACTTGTTCCAACTTGTCTGCTTTTGACAGTCCCTAGAAGGTGACTTATTTTTTCACAGGGGTAGAAAAAAAAATTATTTTAGAATAAAATGTGGTCTTGCACATTAGAACTAATACCAGAATATTGCCAAACAGTCTCATGTAACATATGCTGAAAGTGATGCTGCTTAAGAAGGCCACTGCTGTATGCTATACCTTGCTAAATGTCTGAATATTTTATAAATTAATCTCAACACTGAATGAAACACTACAGACTCCTATCAGATCTACAAAGGCATCAATGACTACACAAAAATTATTCTACATTCAGAGGATGGAAGAACAACCTCTTAGTGAGACAGAGAACTGTGACAAACAGGCTCCATTTGCTCCCTCAGTTTAGGGATCCAGCCCTCCCAAACTGGGATCTCCATAACAAGGGCAGCTGCACACTATCTACTACACTAACTCTTTTTCCCACTGGGAAACATCTTTTTCAGTAGAAAATTAATTTCCCAGCACCACTGATACTGTGTGTACTGAAGAGGAATTTTATTTCAGTTATGTTGCTGCAAGCATAAGTCTTTTGTCATTGCTATTCCCTACATATATTTTCCAATATTTAGAGTGGCAAGATTCAGTATATCAGAGAAAAGTCCTATCTCCTTCACTCAATGCTATAAAATGCAGTTAGGAGCTCTTCCAAGACTAAACAGTAGAAAGTTGGCTATGCTAAAGAATAGTTAATGGACACAATCATCTGCTCCTGCCTCACTCACGTACGTAAGAAGTAACCATGGTATGTACTGATACACCACTACTGTTAGCAGGACTCAAGCCTACAGCTTTTGCCACTGGAAATACACATTGCTGTCTAATGAACTGAGACAGAGCTTAAGAAATTTAGCAAGTCAGCCAGTAGTAATACGACCAGAAAGAAGGTTTTATTTGAACAGATCTTCAAAGTTTCTGTTTAAGAAGACAAGTTACAACTAAACCTACAATGATTATTCTGCATATATGTACACAACAATTCATTATACTAAAGTATCTATTTTTTCACTTGAAAAAAAATCCTAAAAGTTTCTCACAAAGCATTACCACAGTATTTGAGTTAAAAAGTTACCTTTCAGTTATTACATTTATAGAATAAAGGAAGAAAATTAAGACATATTTAGCAATAAAGAGTATTATGTCAGACATTCGGTATAAGATAATTTTCTTCCAGAATTTTGATAGAACATTAACAGATTTCAGCAATATAAATGCTTTGAAATTTGCTGGGTTTACTGAGGACTTGAGAATGTCGCTTTCCAAGTTTATAACATAAAGCAAAATAACCTTATAATGCAGAAACTCTTTTCATTTCAACCTTTTTCTTTTTAGCAGTTGTTTAATTAAAAAAAAAAATAAATACTTTTTTGCAAGATGTTGAAGTATAGGAACTTGCTTATTTCAACTCTGATGCTTTCTAATGCTGCTAATTAGAAAACAATAAAACAAGTACATTAAAAGACACTAACTTCCCAAAACAGGTAATGACCAAGGTGGATCTGATATCTTGACATTCACCAAAACATGATGTCCTCAGCTCAAATGCCAAAGTTCTCGTATAGGCCAAACTCCATAATAATTGGCTGACAAATAGGATGTTTCCCTAGTAAACAGATGATTTCTTGCAAATATTGCATCAAATTCCAGGAAAAGCATGCAACACACAACTAAATGTAAAGTAATATGATCTCCACCCTAAAGAATTTGCAGGCCAGAAATATAAATGCAGGCAAGCACGAAAGTGCAAACTACTCATGCAAAAAAGCCCCCCACAGGGAGCCTTTTTACCTTCCTCAGTAAGTTTTAAATAAATCTTATTTTAAAAAAAAAAAAAAAAAAAAAAAAAAAGTAAATCCTTTTTTTGTGTTAGAAAGGATTATCTGGTTTGAAGTAAGTTATATTGACTTTCTTGCTGTGGCGGTTCAGGGTTTGTCTATGCTGTCAGCTTCTCACAGGACAAGCAGCAGCAGAGCTGGCTCTGCCCTGCAGCCAGGCTCAGCTAACCCAGCCTCACACCCCCATGGTGCTCAGCAAGGGGACACTTCCCAGCTCCAAGCTCCCTGCAGCTCACAAGGTGCCTATATACATATATCCCAAAGAAAATGTCTATATATTCCACTTACTTATATTAATTACTCTTGGAGAGAATATATCCCATCTTATCAGCCTGAGACTCTTCCAGTGCTTTACAAAATAAAACGTGTTCATTTTAACAAGGCTAGAAACCGGACTAGGAGAAGGAAATATTCTAGAGTCCTTCTGGCTACTTCAGCATCTCATGTAGAAAATCCTTTAATTTGTCTCAGAGCTTTAACCTGGAGAGAACACTGTACAGCACACATCTTCAAAGTGTGGCTCTGAGCCTATGCCCTTTCTCTTGGTCTTCTTCTAAGACAAATCCAGCTCCTACACTTCTCTTTCTTCTCTGTTTCAGTGCAAATAAATGTATCCCTCTTCAGCAGGCAACAGACTAGATCACATTTTCTTTTGGTTCCTCATTTCATATATTCTGAGACAGGTGAAAAAGAAAAAGGCTAGATAATACTGATTCAACACAAACCAGGTCTCAGCTCCCACATTCTGAGGCTGTCTGCCTGTGCATTCCCTTTGTTCAAGAATATTAAATGTTTCAAATAGCAAGAGAATGGACTGGAAAGATGCTTTCTGTAGGCACAGTAGACTCAAGTGAAATGCTATAGCCCAGGTGAAAATCAAAATTCTCATAAATATATTTGATCCAGTGGATTCACTAGAGTGGGTTTTTTAAGCTTTTCCAAAATCTCTGTGTTGCTGGAGACTTTTCATTTTTTAAGCGGCAAAAAAATATGCACACAAGAACCTGTTAGAATGAAAGCTTTTACTTGGTCACTGTAATATAAAGCATAAGCTAGCTGTTTTTTCTTTGAAACTGACCCTTCAAAATTACTTTTTAGAGGATCAGGCTTACTCTTAGAGGGAAATAGACTTTACCAACGTAAGGTTGTTAATGAGACAGGGCTGACTGCCATGCATAAACAAGGTAGTACTATTACCCATATTGATAAAATCACTATGATTATTATGCTTAAGAAAGCTAAAAAACACTATTTTCTAACCCATATAATACTGAAAAAAGATATGCTCAGAAGAAAGATAATAATTTCTCCTTTTTCTGTCAAAATTTAAAATAGCTGAAAAAAATGTAAAAATAACACTTTTTATGTCTTCTGTGAAATTGTAATATTCAAAACTATTATTGAATCTGCACTGTCATTTGGTCAATTTCAGTATCTGTGATTAACTAACTTTCAAGAAGACTCATTCAAGTCCATAATTATACACTTGCCAATTGAAAACAGAAGTACAAAAACCTGCAATTCAGATGTTCAGGCAAATACAAAGCACTTCAGCTTTCAGAATATCCACAGATAATTTATTCTCTTGGTGATCTTAATAGATTTCATCAAGACAGCTCAGTAAATTGGATGATATATAGGAAATATCAGAACAGCAAAATGATTACTCAAATGACAGTTTCATAGTAGTAAAGCTCTAAGATCACCTAAATGCATAGAATAATACAATCATAGACTCATTTAGGTTGGAAAATACCTTTAGGATTATCAAGTCTAACTATCAGCCCAACACTGCCAAGTCCACCACTAAACCATGTCCCTAATTGCCATACCTACATCTTTTAAATGCCTCCAGGGATGGTGACTCAACCATTTCCCTGAACAGCCTCTTCCAATGTAATACGATAACTAACATGAATCTTTTCTGTGAAGAAATTATTTTTTTTAATTTAATGATACACTCAAATAATCTCATTTTGAAGAGAATTCTCATGGCAGCATAATGAGTCCACTGCAATTTCCTGACAGTAGGGGCTAAATGTTGCTAAAAGAGTGAATTACAATAATCAGCCAGTGAGATGACAAAAGAATTAGTCGGCATCTCTGTAACTTTACTTCTGATCAAGGTCTCAGCTTGGCACTGATATAGAGACTGTAAAAAGGAACCTTTGTAACAAATGCAAACACTTACTAAATGATAAAACTAAGCAACATGACATTTTGTGACCGGATGTATCAAATGATGCTAAAAGCATTACAAAATGTAATAGCAAAAAGGAGAGATTAGAGGAAGAAAAAAAAATATTATTTTAAATATTCTGCAACATAATTCATGGTCTTTGAAGCATACCCTTAGCACGGGTATTTTTCAAATCAATTACATTTCTATAAATGAGAACATAATTAAGAATAAATGGAATAACTTCTAAACGAATTAAACACTTGGTCACCAAAGAGATTATTGTTGTTGGCAGACATCTCTATTATTCTCATTAAAGTCAAAAATTTTAAACACTTTCTTCCTATTAATCTGACATATCTGATGAAGGAACTTTATTATAAAATTTAACACCATCTAATGAAACTATTTCCACCTTGCACTGCTTCTCAGTAAATGATGACAGTCTGTGCCCCAAGCAAAAGAAACAGCCCTATGGATTTCTCGAGGGGTGAAGCCAATGGCAGTGTTTGACAGCCAAAAAAAAACAGAAACCACTAACTGCCTTTCAGTGACTTCACTGAGAGTGGAGAAGGATGAAGACTGCACAGACTCTCCAGGCAACCTGCTACATTGCCTGACTGTTCTCACAGGAACAGTCTTTCCTCAGATCCAGTCTGAACACTTCGTGTTGCAATTTATGTCAAACTATTTCCTTGTCCTCCCACCATGCACCGCTGTGAAGTGCCTGAGCCTGTCTCCTGGTTAACATCCTCCTAAGTAGGGGAGGACTGCTGTGAAATCCCCTTGATGTCATCTCTTCTCTGGGCTGACCATGCCCAGCTCCCCCATCTTCTCACAGGACAAATGCTCCAGCCCCCAACCAGCTTCATGGAGCTCCACTGAACTCACTGCCTTCTTGCACTGCATGGCCCAAAACTGGATGTAGTATGTAGATGCAGCATCTTAGATGTAGTCTCTAAGAAGTGCTGAAAAGAGGCAGATAATCCCTTCCATTAATGTGCTGGCAGCACCCCTACTTATAGAGCCCAGGAGGCTCCTGGTTGCCCCTGCTGCCAGGGCACGTGACTGGTCCATGCTCACATGCTCACCAGGGCCCCAGGTTGTATTACATTGTGTGACTTGTCACAAAGGCAAGAAACCAGGATCATTTCTTTCCCATGTCAATAGATGCAACAGTAGCACCTGGGGCCATGTTTCCTGTCATTTCCTGCCAATGGCATTGCCATTGTGACTAATAGCTTAGTTGTAGAATCACGCTTTAAGAGGGAAAGACATGGGAAGTCCTCTCTCCTTCCTAAGAATCTGGAACATAACATTATCCTAAATAATTCTTTAATATACTAGGCAGCATAATTTCTTTGGGAACCATAAAATCACTGAGGTGTACAACATCCACCTGGCACTGGACAATGGTAAGGCCCTTCTTTATTTGGTACTAATCGTCCTTTTGTTTAAAGCTTCTGTACACATTCATGCACCTTATGTCAGACTTGTAAATGCATCAAAATAATCCTTCATGGGTACTTTTAATATAGCATCAACTGAGATGAGAGTAAAAATGTATTACATAAAGACGCAGTACTGGGAAATCTCACAAACAGCTCCAGATAAAATCCTCTGTTAAAATTGATTAACTACCCAAGCCTCTGCTTTTTCTACTGTAAATTATGCACTAATTAATGTTTGTTTCCTATTCCAGAGTGGTATTAATGTGACAAGAAAAAAGATCACAAACACTGAAAAACACACGCAAAACACCTGATTAGCTCCCATTACTGAAAAGGAACCTAACGTATAATTAATTAGTCTTACAAATTATAGCTATTCCTAGATCTTATAAGAGACCTTACATCAGAATAACTCTATTCCTATACCAGAATATTATCTGACAACTTGAACAAACACTTGCCTTTAATCTTTAATCATCTCAGCTGTTCTAAGTAAAGCACAGGAAAAAGTTGCCACTTCACTATAACATGATCTCATTGTCACTGGTGATGCCACACCTCGAGTCTGTGTCCAGTTCTGGGCCCCTCAGTTCAAGAAAGACATTTTGCTGCTGAAGCATGTCCAGAGAAAGGTAATGAAGCTGGTGAAGAGACTGGAGCATAAGTCCTATGTGGAGCAGCTGAGGGAGCTGGAGTTGTTTAACCTGAAGAAAAGGAGGCTCAGGGGGGCCTTATTGCTCTCTACAACTACCTGAAAGGAGGTCAGCCTTTTCTCCCAGGAAACTAGCAATGGGACAAGAGAAAATGGCCCCAAGCTGTGCCATGGTAGGTTCAGGTTGGACATCAGGAAGAATTTCTTCATGGAAAAGGTTAAGCATTGGAACGGACTGCCCAGGATGGTGCTGGACTTACTATCCCTCATAGTGTTCACGAAATGACTGGATGCAGCATTTAGTGCTAAGGCTTAGTTGACAAGGTGGTTGGTCAAAGGCTGGACTCGAGGATCTTGGGAGTCTTTTCCAACCTTAATGATTCTATTCATGATTCCATGATTTGCTGTCACCATGGGAACTTTCCTTTGATAATCTGACAAACAGAAATAAACCCTAGGTTCTGAATACATGTTTAGGATTTATTAGTTTTTACTAAGAAAACAGAGTTTAACAGAGGCGTGTATAGAACTGCCTATTTTAATTTTTAATATCTTCCGCAGTGTATACAAGAAATCTAACTCAATGTATTTAATCTTTCAGAAACTTAGTGAATAAAGTAGGTGAGATTTCTTTTAATATACAATTTTGTTTCCATGTGTCCTGGTTCTGGCCAGGACAGGGTTAATTTTTGCAGTAGCCAGAAGGTAGCATGGCTAGGACACAGAGATTTTTCTAGTCATTGCCACGGGCAAGGGGAAGGAAGTCTCTTCTGGGGAGAAGGGCTCTCTCCCAGGTCAGCACAGCTTGGTGGAGGAAGCAGTTGGGTATTGTCTATGGTCCAGGCATCTCTGTGTGAATTGTTCACCTCTTCCTTATATCCTTTGTCATTAGTATTGTTGCTGTTGCTGTTTGGTTTCTTATCTCATTGGTGTTTCCAGGAACTTGTTCTTACCTCAACCTGTGATCTTCACCTTTTGTGCCTCCAACTCTCCTCTCCAGACTGCCACATGAAGAAGGGAAAGGGAAATGAGCAAGCTGCACATAGTTTGAAGAGTCTCAGTGAGAGCACTAAACTGGGGAGTACCATCCTAAACCATGATACCATGCAAAAGAAAAACTGGATACTGCACAAAGAATTATGTTAAAAGACATGAAGTATATAGAATCATATTTATGCAGTGGTGTCCCAGCTCGTCAGGCAAAGAAATGGTGATAGACAGGACTCTTTCCTTCAAAATATTCTTCTAGGTCATTTTCTGAAAATACATTTATAAGAGCAGAATCTAGTGCATATAGCTTCACAAATTTCCAGAAAAAATGCAAATAGGTAATAAACAAACTAAAGTGCTGACCTTACCAACAAGTTTTTCTCGTTTCATTAACAAGGATGTAAACTTGGAACAACAGTGTAAAAGAGCTGATATTGGTAATTTCTCAAATGAAATTGTGCTGCTAGATAATTCTGACAGCTTTCAACCACAGATAGCTCTCACTAATGAAGATGGATGCTATATTAGTGGTAAGTTAAAACACTGCACAATAAGGGAGCTGGGTCTTTTGTGTGACTCAGACTTTGGACTCATTTTGAGGGACAGCTTAATTTAGGTTGTTTTTTTTCTCCGAAGTCTTGGAGTTTACCCCCAGGTAAAAGCAAAACAGAGTATCCAGGACTATGGATGCTACTGCCTCACTGGAACTTCAATTGACTTTTTGATTTCACATCAAAAGGAATTTCAACTTCTCTTTCCAAAGAATCAGCAGGGGTTACTGGACTTTAGACAACAGGATTGTCTCTTGGGATCACACAGGAATGGTAGCTGGAAAAATTCTTGACATTTCAGAGACATAGGACATGACCAAATCCCTCAATCTCTCTTATTTTCTTTACTGTGACATTGTAGTTGTCTCCTTTTGGCCTTTCACTACTTTTGTCTTGTCTTAGCACTTATCACGGAACAGTAGGAATCACTTTGTGATGGATGATACAGGACTATCTGTGTGGCAGATGTTCTCTAAACATCAGATCCTATGAGACAGCTGTTCTGTGAACCTCTTAACAAGGTGTCTTTTGTAATAATTGTAATAATCCAAAGTAAGTGCAAGGAATTAGACTTAATGACAGAGTTGGTCTATACTTGCCCTATCTCACCTCTGTGTAACAAATTCCTTCTTTGCAATAGACAAATATTTTTCCCCTCTCTTGAAAACCATTTCTAGCCAATCCATTAGTTGGAAACTTTTCTGAAATCCTCAGGTCCCAGAAGACAACAATCAAATCAGTGAGTTAGTCTAAATTCTAGAAAGCACATACAAAACCTTTGAATAAGAAGTCATTGCTCTAGAATCTCCCCCTTTCTTCCCCATATACAGAACACAGCCCTCACAAGCTGATGACGGAGGAGCAGATAACTTTATCAAAGCAAAGAAGAACATCCAGAGGCTCCAAGTCTCCTCCTACTTCCCTCAAGCCTCAGCATATCTCTTCAGGACAGTGGATCTGCACCTTGCCTTACCACACACAGAAACAGCAGATACCAGAAAGACTTTAGGAAAGCCAAACATAGGAATTTCAAAGCCTCAGAATTGCTTCCCCAAAGCAGTCAGCACTAGCTATAGCTAAATGCATAGCAAACACATTACTGTTTTCTGCCAGGATGCAGTTTTGTTGAGTTGGTGACTTGAGATTATGTTTTGCTTTGGGGTGTTCTTTTCTTTACAAGGTGTTCTTACCTGTTACAGATAAGCTGAATGAGAAACACTTTGAAAACAACCATCACATTCAAAACAAGCAAGATTTTGGGGAATTTGGTTCTATTCTCCTTGATGGAAAAGAACCTCCTTTCCACAAAAGAAAACAGAGCAGCAGTTTCTTTTACAGCAGCACAGTCCAAGCTTCTCTTGACTCCTCTTCTTGCGCTGATGACCAAGAATCCAGACAGAATGTAAGAGGGAGAGATAAGGCAACTGCTCAGCATAAGCTGTTGAGTGAGAAAAATGTTCTGTTAGCCTAAAAATGCCTGTCCACCCCCAGTGTCATTTATTACATCTGCTATGAAAGAGATACTGCTGGTAGCAGCTCATTCTGTCATGTGAAAAAGTTTAGACCTCTTTCAAGGAGCAGTATCAGTTCTACAATGCTAACCCTATTCTCTTTGCCATAATATTTTGTTCAAACTTCTTTTCAAGGGTCTCAGTACAAGGAACCAGGCCTCAGGCAAACTAGGACTGTCTTTCCTAGGTATTGAAGGAAAGAATGAAGAGGTTCAGTTACTTTTACCAATACTAGGAAAAAAAAAAATAATAGTACTTAATTGCCAGAGAAGTAACAGTGTCTACGCTGCAATTCTGCAATTACCTGTTTCTACCTGTTTCTGTTACTACAGAACTCCTTCAACTGAGAAGGAGTTACCAAGAAGAAAAAACATCAAAGAGAAAGCAGAAAGCTCAGAATATCAATGCCGATGTTTCAGTACCTCAGAGGCAAAGTGATTGATGGATGGCTCAAGATTGTCAAAATCTAAATTCTGCAAAGACAAGAAGACAAAAGGGGGATTAGTTTTGTGTAAAAAATGAATTAGCTTAGGAGTACCAGCCTCAGCAAGAAACAAATGAGAATGCATTCTTACCCTGGCGACTACTAAGCTAGCTATCTTCACCACTTTGTTGTCAAAAGTATTTTTACACTGAATCATCAGCATACTTTCTTCTCTACTTCCAGTGTGAGGCCAGGACAGGGACAGGATACACCATGACAATGGAATGGCTCCATGCAGTGGGACTCTAGTCACCAGCAGTACTTCTGAGAGAAAAAGTAATTCTACAAGGGGATAGTTGTTTCTATTTTTGTGCAAGAAACTTTTTCTCAAGAATTACTTTGCTGTATTCAGAAGTCTGAAAAATATATGTTGATTTCAGATAACCCTTCAATTCTTTGGGATTGATCCTGACAAAACCTTTTGAAACTGATCAGTTCTCTAAAAAGAATATCACCACATTGGACTACTATACTTATTGTCTAAGTCAATACCAATACTGCTGCATAGACATTTACAGGCAACATATTCCCTTCCTCTGAAGTTGGGATTTTTATTTAATATTATTCCTGAAGAAACATACTGGCACTTCAAGTCTCACATATTCAGCATTTGATTGATGATGTGGTATTTCGCTTCACATGCTTCCACCATGAAAGAAACTCATGCATTTACACAGTGCAGTAAGATGACCTCCCCTTCAGCAGCCTGCAGATGCACATAGAGCCTCTTTCCCAGATCTACTGACCAGTTACATTTTGCAAGTCATATCAGAAAACCAAAAGTCATGATACTGAGCTGCTATTCCCAATAGTTCTGTTTCTTTGTAGAAAATCTTGCTCAAAGAAATTTAGCACCATTACTACTGTCCTTTTCATGACCGGAGTACTGTCTCTCACAGTAAAGAAGGAGAAGCTTTGAAGGTCAGAGCATACAGAAATCATTAAGATCAGTTCTTACTCACCAAGGTGTTATACAAACCTGGAGTAAATAACAGATATTGTCCCATGTAAGTGTTCTAGTTTCAAAACTCAGAATTCCTTCCAAAGCTTGGAGCCAACGCCTAGTATTGATAAAGAGAGTTAACAAAGGATATAATGAATATGTATGTGGTGATAACAGCTCTAGCCAGAGTTTTTGTTCTGAT
>JAWWEE010000040.1:31866551-31931770 GCA_035221455.1 Xenops minutus
TTTAGTTTGTTAGTAATAAATTTAAGCATTATTCTAAGTTCTGCTTTGCCTGTGGTATTAATCAAAGCTCCTCTTTCAGTTATCTCTAGCCATAAATTCCAAGCTGGTTTTTTTTTTTCCCTTCCCTCTGGAAGGTGAAAAGTGGGGTGGAAAAGGCCTTGAAGGAGGTTTGCTGGACACCAGGTGTTTTTTCAGGGTCAAACCTCTACACAGGGTTACACCAGAGTGGGGATGGGGGGGAAATATTTAGAACTATTTTTTGTAGCAGGTAGGAAGAAGCAGCATTCATCTGCAAAGTCTGCCTAGGCACATGAAAATAATTTAAAACAAATGTGATGCTACATTTCTGTTAAAATTTTCTTTTGCTGTAATGCCTATTTTTGAATGTGATAACTATAAATCAGATTCTTTCTTAAAATTATGGTCAATGCATGGAGCAAACTTGTCTTGCTGTGGAAATAGAGGTGCCTGTAAACTTCAAAGAAGAATAACTTTTTTAAAAATATTGTGTCCACCAAGCCCAAAATTTCTTTTTCTAAATGTTTTGACAAGTAATTTTCATTGCACTGAAGGCAAGGTTTCAAAGCAACAGTGTCTGTATTTACCACCTGTGTGCTACAAAGCTAAGTAACGTGGAAGCAATGGCTTTCTGACCCTGTCTGTCATAAAAAAATAATGTAGAAAGACTCTCAAAACTTTAGCTCAGTGAAGACATGCTCTGTCCAATATGTCCCAAGCCAGAGGACTCTAATACCTCCTATACGACTTTGGCAAAAAATCAAAATTTTTTCAGAGTGCACCAGAAGCTCCTCTGACCACAGAACTTTCCTGGGAAAATGGCATGACATTGGCCTTGATACTGAATAATCTCAGCAGTCTCCCAGAAGAGATGAGAACTTCAAAGATTTGAAGGAGCTTGACTGTTTTTTATTTGTTCTAATTCATAGTGAATTCAAACAGAACACAGAACAGAAGAAAATCACATTGAAAACTAAATATTATTTGCTGGCTGAGCCTGCAGGGACAGAGACATAAAGTGTAGTGTAGCAGGCAGTGGACATAGGGACAAGTTACATGGCAGAGCTGTGTGGATGTCTTGATTACCTTGGGCTATCTCTAATGGAACTGAGACTCTATGTTTAGGCAATTGGAACACATCTATACGATGAAATAATTCCAAATTAAGAAATATAAATTGCAATCTCTACACACAAATTCAATGTCTAAACTCCGACCATAATTGGTACAACCAGTGGAACAATTCAGCTCATCATAAAGTTCCTATTCAGCATATGATGACCTAATTATCTCTCTAGACTTCACTGGTTGGCTTGCCTGGTAGTTGCATGCCATAACAGAAGTCTGAACCACACTGACCTGTATATCTATCATTTTAAGTGTCTTAATCTCTAATTTTAATCCCACATCAGTGATTAACAGCTTCTCCCTTCAGAGAAGCAACTCAGTTTCTCCTCTGTCTTCCTGTTGGAAGCACTTTTTCACACAAGTATAAGTCTCCCCTACTACTTTCAAAGTTAGGGACCCACATCACCTATACCAAAGACTGACCAGAACCTGATTTATTTCTCGGTCCAGTTCAGAACCTGTTGGTTGGATAGCCTCAGTTTATCAGGATGGAGAAAGTTACAGGAAATGAAAAATAATCAGAATTGATTAGTAAACAGTGTATGCATAAAGCAGAAATAAGCAGGTTAAGGTTCAGGCAATATCTCAGAATTGGTGGAAGAGAACAGAAAGAGATAGAAGAAAAGACAAACAGAAATCATATATTTGAAAGCACTTTACCTGCTTCTGCGTTAGATTCTAATGCACCTGCACAGCTACTCTGAACTCTCAGAAACACTGAAATAAATCCTGTCACAAGATGCATAAATAAAAATAAGCCCACATTTTATTGGAACATATGAGTGACTCTCCTAATGAAAACTAGTGCCAAATTTGAAAAATAAAATTTACTTTCTGGTATGCACCACTTGACATGAAAAATCCATCTTCAGAATACAAATCCCCAAAAGAGAGCAAAATAAACAAACATAGCCCTCATGTCTATAATTAACTCTTCAGTCAGTTTTTGGACAGGATAACATCCCATTTGGGCATATGCTTTACAATTCGATTAACAAAAAATTTTCCCTCAAGAATAATCTACATCTGGTTTATCTTTTCTTCCTCTGCAGTTCCTTTAACATCAAGTGACAACATGTTGTGATAGTTTGCCTGGAGGCCAGGTACCCACCAAAACCACTCTATCATTCCCCTTCTCAGCTGAATAGCGGAGGCAAAATATCATGAAAGCTTCATGAATTCAGACAAGAGCAGGAAGAGATCACCAATTAGCATCATGGACAAAACAATCTTGACTTTGGGAAATTAATTGCATTTATCACCAGTCAAAATCAAAGCAAGACAGTGAGAATTAAACCAAATTAAACCAAATCCTAAAAACACCCTCTCTAGACAACTGATTTCATAAAGGTATTGCCCGCACACTCTAAGAAACAGACCAGGTGAATCTTTCCATTCATATGTCTTTGGACTTAGGGTATTTGAAACTAGAGATACGTATATAATTTCTCCTATCTAACTACCTGCAGCAGATCATCTTAATTCTCTCTGCATGACCACCATCCCTTCTGTGTCTGTTCTTCCCCTAAAAAATAAATCAAAATCACAAACCACAATGCAGAGGCACCAGCTTATATTTCAGGATAATGGTTCCTTAGGCCTTGTAAAGTAACATGCTCTTCCTTCCTTCATCTGCCACCATGTTTGATATCTGGGCCGAAAATGCATTACACTTGGTTAATGCAAACTAGTGACACCTGAGAGTGAAAGCCAAATTTTCCTGTGCTGAGACCAGTAGGGACCATTCACCAGCCTGGATTTGTCAGCTCTCACCAAGGGCAAAGGAACTGCATAAAAATATCTAAAGTTTACATCAGTATTTTTACACAGATTGATATTAACAGAGCTCAGACAACTGAAAGAAATCAATTGCAACCAGACCCATACTAAAATCAAGTCAAGACAAAGAACTTGATGAGAAGGCATAAGAGTTTGAGACCAGTTGGGTGGGGCAGGAGGGACCCTACTATGTTTCTTTAGCCATTTCACTAGCAGCCTTTTTAGAAACTGTGTTAGTGTGACATTTTTAATAATAATGCGTCTTGCTCTCTGTTGTGGTTTGACCCCAGCTAGCAGCTAAACACCCACTCAGTTGTTCATGCGTTCCCTGCCCCCAGCAAGACCAGAAAAGAATAGGAAGAGGAAAAAATCCTTGCTAATTGCGACAAAGATAGTTTAATAAATGAAGAAAAGAGGAGGAGAAAAAGCCAAGTGACACAAAGGCATCTCTCTACAACCCAAAAGCAGATCAATGTCCAGCTTGTCTCTGAGCAACAACTAGAAGACAAATCCTACTGTTTTTCTTCCTATCCATTTTACTGCTGAGCATGACATTTTATGCTAAGGAGCATCCTTTTCAGCAGTTAGGGTCAGCTGTTCCAACTGTGCCTCCTCCCAGTTTCTTTCCCACCTGAGCTACTCACTGGAGTGGGAGGGAGCAGAGAAAAAAATGGGAAAGCCTCCAATGATCTGCAGGCACTGTTCAGCCATAACCAAACTCCAGGTGGTTTTAATCCCAAATCCAAAACATTGCCATATAAAGAAAATTTACTCCATCCCAGACTGGCCCAGTTCACTGTCTGTGGGGATTAGAGACAAAGGCCAGAAATGCCACTTCCCCTGTCTGGAGAGGGGATTCACACACTGGAACAGGAGTGATTTGCTCTTCACTCTCATTTATTTCGCTCTTCCCCAGCTACTGTATTTTGAGACTACCTTACACAATAGTCATTAGCAATCAAACTGGCATTACCTTTCCAAGGTTTCAGCCCAGCAGAGGACATCTAGTCTTTATTTACTCCACTATGTCTTATTATTAAAGTACATGCTACTTCTGCTCCCACATTCAGTTGTCATTCATCCAGTTCACTTTATAGCATCAACGGTCAGGGTTCCAGAAATATAAAATAAATTCCTTTACAGCTCTTAACACCATCAACCCATTCATAACTAAATGTGAAGCAACTAAAAATCACACCAAACAATCCTACTGAAGTGCAAGGAGCAGGAAGAAAAGTATTTTTCTATTAATTTTTTTTTATAAATAGTTTTACTATACATATAAGACTTACATTCTTACATTGAAATTTGAAATGACCAAACATCAACTTCGACAAGTGAATTTCATTCCAGGTTTTGAATCTGTGTGCAGAGAAGGCTAAATTATAGTTTTCATCTTCAGATAATACAAATTTCAATTGTTTTGAAAACTGAGGTATTGCTTTGATCTCTATTGAAATAATTAATGTGAAGTTAGATATTGTGACAGACAACACTATTGGGAAACCTTAAAAATATAGTCTTGAATATGTTTAACTATTTGGACTCTCTTACTGTATCACACCTTAAGGATTCTAAGAACTACACTGGACTTTGGATGAATTTGCAGTCAGTGAATCCCTGCAAATTTATAGCAGCTGGGGAGCTGGACCATTACTTCAAGAACACTTTCTGTTGCTTAATACCAAAGTAACTGTTTCTATAGGAATGTGTGTTCAACAGCAGAAATGAATGTGAAACCACCTCACCTCATATTATTTATTGTATTGCTTTATCACCTGAAATAAGGAATAAGCTACCACACTGTGTGATCCCTTTGTGGAAAAGCTTTGTGACAGATGCTCCCGAGCATGTCACTAAATCTTAGGAAAGCAATTTCAATGAGTTGAATTGTGAATATTTTAAAACTGCTGACAAACACTTTTAAGCTGAAATGCTTATTAGTATATCTGAGTCTGTTCAAAAGTCACATCAAAAGGAGTCTGTTGAAAAGAAGAAGCTTTAACAGAACAGTCAGGCATGTAGTTTCAGGAGTACTTGATAGTTCCTCAAAATGACCTAATTTCTTTAAACTGACTATCAGATTGCGTTTTCAATCCCACTTCAGCATTTGCAAAAATCTGCTATTTATCCTTACCTACTGTTCCAAACAGAAGTGTAATTGGCATTTCTCTGATATACAAGTAATCCCTGCTTTTCATATTCTATTAAATGCTTCTCAATCTTGCAAAAGCTGCTGTTGTGGCTGCTTTTGGAAAATAGACAATACTTCTGTTAAATCATCTAAATAGAAACACCCATTTTGAAAACTAAAGCTGCCTTAACATGACTCCCTAATCTCTGCAACATTGCAGTTGAATTAAGGACAAGACTTGAAAAGGATACAACATTCGCCTACTATGGAATGGTGTTTTTTAACTTAGGTTCATAAACACACACATGACTATCCATACATATGTCTTAGGGGTTAATGGACCTACCTTCACTTCAAAAACCTAATTAATCACAAACCTTAGACAGAAGATACTGTTCTCTTTGAGTGGCACCATTTAATTTCCCATAGTCCATATAAAACTTCACCAGAACAAATGTACTAATAAGAGTGGAGATGCCCAATAATAATAACCAGCAGCAGACACTATGTCCTCTTTTAACATTTTATTTCATTGATCTTCTATAACTGTTTATCCTTTTAAATGGAGCTGCATAAGGCATTTCAGTAACAATCTCTATTGCCAGCACAATATGATATTTGATTAAACCAGTTGTTCTCGGCTTATCTTTAGAATTACTAGCTTTTTCAGTGTTAAGAATTTAATTACTTTGTTTCTGATGTGATTCCATTTGTAGATGCAACTAACAATTTTTACTGTCTGGATTACTTTAACTCAAGGCTTTCCCACAGCTGGTGAATGCTTACACTTTTTCGTAAACTGGATCTGCTTATGATACTGAATCTGAGAGCTAATCTTACAGTGTGTTTTTTAAATCCCATTAATTCACTGTGAGTCTTGGAATACTGTAAAATACCATTTTTGCTAGAGACATAGCAGGATGTCCACAGCATCTACTGCAGCTGCTAGGCTTTATGTCCATTATAAAATAAAATAGGCTTTTTAGAGAGAACATCTAAGATAGGCCTGTTTTGACTAGCACTCTGAAAAAAACTGTTTTATTCTTTCTGTCCAAAGACTATAAAAATGCCTAAAGTAGAAAAGGCAACCTAAACATCCTAGATATGATGACCTGCATCCCTTCACAATAATAACAAAAAATATTCAACTCAAGAACCTTGACTGCCAAGTATCTGCAGAAAATGAACATCATCACAAATCTCAATATGTACTGAATTAATTCAGAAAAGCATTCTTTCGAAGGATTTTTATCAGCTTCTGTTTTCCTTCTTTCTCATAAAGATAGCAAACTCCTTACATCTGTCCTTCCTTCTCTGGGTTCTTGTGTGCAGCAGGCTGCTTAGGAGGAGTCTTCTCATTTCTTATATCCTAGGTCCAACAGAGAATTTAGGCTAGTTGTTTCTCAGCTTACCTGGCACGTATAATTAGTGCATTGTAGCTTACTCATGGCAAAAATCTGCAAGGGGAAAGCTTCACAAGAGACAGGATAAAGCCAGGAAGAGAACATCCCATAGGAGTGGTTTATTACTACAAGAGAAGTCACAGTGCCATGAACTGACATCACCAAAATACTCTAGAGACACTGTCATGGTGAGGGAATCAGAAACTGTGTTTTGGAATAAAGAGGCTGAACTACCTTCTAAGTATCCTTCTTGATTTACTTTTTAAGAGAAAACCGACAACTGCAAAATAAGCATACTGACAAATAAGGGGCACAAACAGGAATACAAGAAACTAGGGAGTCAGTAAATTAGCAAATCCATGAGTTACACAATTAGTAAACGAATACCCCATTCTACTAGCAGGTATTGGAGGACAAGTGTAGAATAGTTCAGGTGCTGAGTAATCTGAGATACAACTGATACAGACCCAGCATTAAAAAAATACAGTTATTGCCTAGCAAATACTGTTCCTTCAGGTCTAAAAAATTTATTAGGTAACCTAAAAATTGCTTGTATTACAGACACTAACTGATCTTAGTAAACTCTTGTTTTATTAAAAGTCTATTATGTGAAATGAAATTAGTATGTTAGAGGATACAGACACATGGAGGCAATTTACAAAAGTTTTGCTAGTATTTTTGGGCTCTCTGATAATATTCAGTCAGTATATCCTGGAAAGAAACAGAAAACACAAGCAGAAGAGTAGTAAAATAATAATAAATATCAGTGAAATTAACTTGAGGGCTTTTTTGCAAGATCTGTGTTGGATTTGTACTCTTTCAATAGACCATTTATCATCAGCATTAAAGATGGAAAAAATGTAAGACATTCATCTTCATTAGCAATCAGGAAGAGGTTAAACAGCACAATAATTAAATTAAGAGATGATAATAAATTGGGAAGTGTAGTAAATGACCTTTCTACAGCAAAGGCACAGAAATGCAGTATAGAATTTCCTTAGGTTCAACTGAATAGCTAGAAGATGAAGAGACTAGATTAAGTTGTTTTTCAAAACATGAGAAAAGAAACAAGAACACCACTACTATTTCAAAACAGTAAAGTGTGAATTACACAATAGCATATTGCACAGATAGGGCAATGTGACTGCGAGCAGCCTGTACAGAACTAGCTTGACTTACAGGAAAGAAAAAAATATTTCTTTTTTTCGACACGAGTAGAATTTAGGCTACTGTATTAAATTCTAAGAAGCACAGCCCAACAGACATTTGAAAACTTAGGGAACCAAAAACATGAAAGCCACATGAGTGTATGGAGAGAATAATTTAACAGGAAAGAGAGCACTAAACATCCATAGATTAAGACAAAATGCCTAAATAAGTTAAATGAGTGGAGTACTTGATAAAGGCCAAATTAGGAAAAATAAGTAGGTTGGGTTGCAAGTGTTAAAATTATTTTTTTTAAAGAAATGAGATTTTTCAGGTTGTGTTTTCTTGGAAACTCTTTTTGAAGTTTAAAAAATACATTGTGGGAGACCATCTTATCTTTGCCAAGATGTTAATTGCTTGTTACCTCATATCTAAATCCACCCACACTGAGCAATTTCCCCATATCCTTCAATGACAAACCAAGGAAAGGCAGCCAGGCAGAAAATCCTCAAGGAAAGAACGGAAAGTAACTGAACGTCTAGCAAAAGTACTAGATTTGCAAATATGTAGTAACTCGCATTGAATTCAAAGATTTAGAACTTACTTGCTTACCTACTTTACTAAAAAATTAAGTCAAGTAGCCTGTCTGACTCTTTAGCTTTTTCTACGTGCCTTGAAAAGTATTACTCTAAAAAGCTGTGTTGCTTTGGTTTTTGTTTAAACATGAAGCTTCACCTCTTTCAGCACTTTTTCCTACACTATTTCACATCTAAGTGCAAACTCCCATAAAGAGTGACTTGCCAAAAAGGTCACAAACTTGACATGCTCATCCAAGACTGGTCTGTCATCAGAAAAAGTTTGTTTGGGGTTTTTTTCAATTATCCATAAATTAGTCTATGAACACAATTTCAGAAGTTCTGTTTTCTTTCCATTTTTAAAAAAAAATTTGCAAGTTTAAAACTTACAGTACATGCTTTTGTTATACAGTATGAGAAATGGAAACAATCTCAGGAATGGTAGTTTTAATAATAAAACTATTTCATGTCTACTGTAATAAAGAATTTCATATAAGAAGATACTGTTTTGGTACACTAAAACTATAAAGTATGCATTTTATTATGTATTCCCAGAGAATTATTAATATCGTGCAATAATTGCATTAGTATTTCAATGTAAATTAAGATGTTTTATGTTTAGAAACTAGCTAAATCACATTTTGCTGAAAACCTTCAAGATAAAGTCAAGACATTTTCAGCTAATACACTGCATGATTGAGTCCCTTAGATTTTTCATTGCAGTTTAAGATGCAAACAAAGTTAGCTGGAGTTCATTATACTACTACAACAACAAAACTTTCACTCTCTAAGTGAAATAAATAAATATTAAAAAAAAATACAGGAGTAGAAACGTCAAAGTGAAACTAGTTTCTGAAAAGTTAAGAACATTTCAATCCTTCCTTTCTCCTCTATTCCTACTCATGCCCACCAAAAGGATGGCTAAACTTAGCAGGTTTTATTTTATGAGCACAGCAAGTGTCTGTAACAACAGGCTTACCATCAGCTGCCAAGGCTCAGCTGACTCATTAAGCCACACTAATTCAATCACCTTCAATCATGGTTGACTACATCCAGATGAAGACAAGTGCTCTAAAACATGCACAATGTTTTTCAAATGTACCAAGAGTCACAAGACAACACACTTTGAGAAGGTATAGTGTATAGTACTCTTACTGTAATGTAAATTTGCAATAATTCTGAAAAGTCCTTTAGTTCCCTGATTTAAACCAAAGTGCACAAAGAGGTTTCTCACTGGCAGATCAAATTAAGTTTGTGTTCCTTTTTAACAATTTAATTCTATGCTTCTTTTGCATTTGTTTTATTTCTTCCCTCTATTTACCATAGACTTTCTCATGCAGAATGAAAATTTGAAAGTATTAGCATCTAAGTTTAGGACCCCATGACATTTATTGCATATTACAATCAGGTCTCACAGGTGAACACAAGACCAAGCACCCCATATATTTCTGTAAGCTGAAGAAACATATCTAATATGCAGAACCAAGATCTTATTGTTAGGCAGCCTGAATAAAGTACTGTTAAGCTAATCAAAGATCTGTCCACTTACAATAATACTAACATAGGTCAAATTTTTACACGTCATTCCTACAAATAATAAAGTCTAAGTCATGTAACCAAGTTTTCTGATATTTCCTCCTTGTTCTGGTGTTATGCTTAATCTTTCTTAAGCCCCTCATGATCTTAGGGCAGATAGTATCAGTCTGCCTCAAGAAGGTGGAAGGATTCAGTGAGGTGTCAGCACCACAGTATAAAACTGATGGGAGATTTGAAGGTGGGGGAGCAGGGGATGTGAGGGCATGTTGTTCTTTGTCATTCTTGGGTGTGCCTGGGAGTATATTTTTTTTGCTAACACAGACCACTTGCTCTAATTCCGTGTTATACCTGCATTTCATAAGTTTCATTTTGTATGGTATGCACAGACTTTTTTGCTCTTTTTTTTATCCTTAGAACTAGTTTTACCAAGCTCCCAAGGTTGCATTACTTTAGTGACCTGAAATTGGCTGTGATTTGTGTTTATAGCCTGGGGAGCTGTTATCTGCCTATGCTTGCACTTCCAAAGCTTTTGAACCATCTTGCTCTTGTACTTTTGTAGGCCTGTTACAATCTAATTTCTCTTCAATGGTCTTCAGGCTGTGGCTTCCAGATAACACATCTTAAAGTTTTATTAACATAACTTAGTCACACATGCATCCCTGTTCCAAGGGCATTGAACAATTTACTTCTACAAAAATAATGATGTGTATGTCTACAGACATACATAGACACAATGTTCTGGTATCCACCTGCCACTGGTATTTATTAGGTATGGCGACATCACAAATGTGTTATCAAAATAGCTTTACGGTCTACTCAGCTGTGCTGAAAATCAAGCAAAATAAGTAGGTTTACTTCTGACATTAACAATTCATACCACAGTTTAAAGGATTAAATTACACTTGAATTAATATAATAATTTTTAATATAATGAAGAAACAGGGAATAGAGAGTTTGTTTATTGTCAAAAGATATATGTGTTTGGTTGAACACAGCATTTCTTTTCTCCAAGAGCAAATCAAGTTGGAGAATGCAAGAGAACAGCTCCACTTCTCATTTGTTTTGGGGAATGATGGTATGCCACACCATAGCTATGCCAAACAGCAGTGGATGCCTGTACTGCTTTATATTGCTTAAGTGCCATTTTTGAGAAGCACAGCCCTACACAGCCCATCCTGCTAGCCTGGCTAAGGCATGCTGGTTTCTATTGTCATCAACACACTATGGACTGGCATGCTAGAGTGCTCCTGTCTGCTTTTAACTACCAAACCCTCCTGAAATTAGTTTGACTGGAATAATTTTATCTCAAATTCATGTCTCCATATCCTTCCCATGACTTATCAAAGGTCGGAGAGTCACCACTGCCTAGGGTCACATGCATGTTATATAGGAGCCCCATATTTACACAGGCCCTTTACCACTTCAAAGCTGCATTCAACTGCTTATACCATTCAAAGATGGAGTTAGCTTCCTACAAAACCCTAATAGTCACTACAGGGTCAATTGACTTTTTGATATTGACTATACATATATAGTCAATATATTGACTGTATATTGACTTTTGTACAGCTGACAAGCCATGATATTCTTAAAAAGTCTTTTCCACCAAAACAGAATTTTTACATATCTGCCTTAACAATATCTCTACCTTTTTCTATATCATGGAAGATTTTATATTTCAGAAGAAAATTTCTAACCTTCATACTTGCTAAGGAAACAGCAAACTGGCCCATTTTTCCAGCTCTGAAATCTGAAGATGACCACTTAAAATATCAGCATTGTTAGCTACACTATTGCACAACGTTCCACAGATTCAAGGATATTAAAGCCAACAAGCACTAATGGGACTAATGTAATCTGACTTGCATAATATGTCACTGAATTCCAGCCATTCTTTCCTGCATCAAATCAGTAACCCCAGGCGAGCTGGCGCCTGTACCTTTACAGCTGGTGCCTGTATCTTTATAAAGATGTTGAATCTTGATCTGAAAATTTTCCATGATGAACAAGCCATCATATTCCAGAATATTTTTGCTATTAATTAAAAATAAGTCCATTTGTGTTTCCACGAATTTGCCTGCCTTTATCCTTCAGTTAGCAGCTTTTTTTCTGCCAGATTTAAATTATTTCCTCTATAAAGACTTTTTTTGCCACCCAGCAAGCTACTGGATATGTGTGCACCACACTGCAGAGGTCAGTGCAAATATTCCCAAGTCAATGGATGGTCAGTAAATCTATATAGTTCATCTTCTTAGTAGGTCTTAAAATATTCAGATCAAGAGTCATGTAAACACACCACAAAAGCCAGAAGCATTCTCCTACCTTATGTGTATTTCATGAGTCTTTGGATCTGTCAAGTCACCCTGAAGCTGCAGAGTTCCAGCGGAAAAAAACACACAATCGTCTCAATTATTAGATCAATTTCCTCTATTCTTCATGTAGCTGCTGCAATACTTCGAGATTGAAAATAAAGAGGGTTTGTATCTCATAATCCTGGCAATATTATTCCTCTTTGTTCCTTTCATGAAAAACTACAGTAATAACATCATCACAGTCTGTCCTTGCTCTGAATCCAAGGTTTCTTTCAGCAGACCCAGAGATCTCCACTCTCGGCTGTCATTGCCCTAATTCTTTTAGTTAGTAGTTCAGAAACTTACTTGGAGTTAATTTCCCAAGTTTAGCTCCACACCTCTGTGTAGTTTCTTGCATACCCTGAAATCAAGTTTCCACAACCGAGCCCCTTTCTAATTAAAGAATTACAGAATAGGACATTTCAGAGCAGCAGTTAGATGTGCCAGAATGCTCGGTTCTCAGTTCTCTAATTCTTTAAATCATTATTCTACTTCTGATTTCAGATTAAAATAAGTGAAAATCAAAGCAACCTCTCCGTCTCCAGTCTCATTCCAACAAACATGCTGTTACCAGCCTTTCGCACAGCAATGGCCTTGTCTATGGCAGCAATATGGCAGCTTTTTTTCCCCTCTTCTTTATTTTCAATGAGCAGTTCTGCAAACTGATGCAGTTTTTGGTTCTATTGTTTTAAAAATATATGTGGGACTTTCTGACCAGAATTCTGTGTTTTCCTAAGTATCATTCCTCCATTGATGCTGGCTTGTTCTGTTTCTAGCTGTTGTTTTCTCTCATACCTCTCCCCTCCCTCTGTGAGTCTCATTTGACTGTTGCAACATTTCATATACAGACAGACTAATCAAAGAAAAAGTCTCCTAAACGAAACTGAGTGTCTAGTATCATAATTATTTGCTGTAATTGCAGGAAGTATTCAAACCATGCACAAATATATTAGCTTTCTCTTCCTTTTCCAAAATCTATGTTGTAGAGATGTTTTTCCTACTCTAAGTCACTGCTAAGTACAAAAGAGATATTTTTAGTAACAGCCTTGCTACAAATTAAGACTACGATGGGAAAAACAAGTTGGGTTTTGTTTCCAAAGACATCCTGGAATTTACCTACAAACTAAGGTAACTTAGTCTGTTCATCCTGGAGTAGAGGAGACTGAGGGGAGACCTCATTGCAGTTACAATTTCCTCATCAGGGGAAGAGGAGGGGCAGGCATCACTCTATGGTGACCAGTGACAGAACCTGAGGGAATGGCCTGAAGTTGTGTCATGGGGAGGCTTATGTTGAATATTAGGAAAAGGTTTTTAACCCAGATGGTGGTTGGGCACTGGAACAGGCTCCCCAGGGAAGTATTCACAGCACCAAGCCTGACAGAGTTCAAGAAACATTTGTATGATAGCCCAGGCACATGGTGTGACTCTTGGGGATGGTCCTGTGCAGGGATAGGAGTTGGTCTCAATGATCCTGTGGGTCCCTTCCAACTCAGCATATTCTGTGATTCTGTATTTGCTAAATGATATTATGCCAAGACCAAAAGCCTGTCATTCATAGTTTAGCATAGTTTAATGCATCTTGAATGGTCAGTTGCTATAAAAAGGTAGTGCTAAGAATGAAGGTCAAGCCAGTAAAAAGGAAAATTAGCTCAAATAACAGCAGTTTTAATAAATCTTATATTCACTGTGGTCTAGGTTTGCTTCTTTCAGCAAATCATTTTTCTGTAATATCCAAATCACATTGGACCATGTGACAGGACTGCAAGGGAGCCAAAGCTTTGTCATGAGTTTCCTATGTGTTATTTCCATTGTAACTCCCACAAACCTGAATCTTAAAAGGTGCATTTTACTTGAATTTAAATTATAAAAGTCTAACATTTAAAATAGAAAAATTAATCTGCTTAGTGAGGGGGAGAAGGAAAAAAAATACCTAAATCTCTCTAGTCCTGTGTACTTCATGTTTTAGTTTTGCTCTTAGCCCAGCAACTTGCAATGGCTTTCTACAATATATTCCCAAATTTTACAATACATTCCCTATACTATAATACATTGCCCCATTCCTGGAAACATTCAAGGACAGGTTAGACAGGACTCTGACCAGCCTGATCTAGCTGAAGATTCCCTTGTTCATTATAGGGGTTTGGACTAGATGACTCCTTTGCTTGCCTCCATACCCAGCTGCCCAGATGAGGCCTCTCATCTTCTGCCCTGAGAAGACTCCATCTGACAAAGGAAAAATGCAGCCTTCCCTTTTTTTTTTTTTTTCCCTAAATCACAGCATTTTAAAGGAATGTATTCAACAATTACATACAGCACATGGTGAAAGAACAAGTTTAACCACAGGCTGTCACAAACCAGGTAAACATTATCCCCTGGCAAAAGACCAGGAAGAAGCATCTGTTCTCAGTACTGGAGGACTGTATTTGAAGCTTTTATAGCACTACTCAGGGCAAGTCAAGACTAATGCTCTGGTCTCAGTAACATAAGGGCATAAAAACTGCCAAACTAGGTCAGTCTTGCTTCCAATAGTAGTTTGCTAATAGATGCTTTGGGAAAAATTTTATCAGGAATAGTAGGAATAGTGCAATCCAAGCACAGTCTCACAGCTTCCAGCAGTGAGTGTTTAGGGGTTTCATGAGCTGGACATTGCACCTGTCCATCACATTTAATAGCTACCAAGGGAACTGCCTTCTGTGAGCATGTCTAATCTCTCTTTGAATCCATTTTTACTCCTGGCCTCTACAGATTCTTGTGAAAACAAATGCAATAATTTCATCATGAATTATATAAAAGAAGAGTCTTTCTTCAACAAACCCAAGTGTTTACTCCTTGCTTCTGTCTTAGTTCCTTTAAGACAGTAAGAAATAAGCTGTATGATCATGAGAGGCACAGATAAACATGGAAAACTATCTTCTTTCTCTTACTAGTTTAATTAGTCTGCAACTTCAGAGCTGTAGACCACCCATGAGAAAATTCACAGAATGATTCAGGTTTATTTCATTTATGGAGGTTATGTGACCATGAATCCTTTGGATACCAAATATTTTTTATATGAATGTAGTTAACAAAACTGACTAAACAGTCAGTCAAATTTTAAAAAGAAGCAAGCCAATAAACACTAGAAAGCCACAGTACTTTGGTACATATGCTATTGTCATCAGCAAGTTGATTAAGAGCAGACGACCACCAATTCAGCTTGTCTTACTTGGTTATACAATTGCTGTCAATCATTTTTGTTATTGTGTGATCCCTAGGTTCCCTTATCATAGAACCATAAGGTGAGTCACAATTATTTTTTTTCCTTCTTTATTCTTAAACACATTAACATTTTTTTCTTGAGATGCGATAATTGTGTTCTACAAGGCTCCATTCTTTCACTGCACAGCATGCAGAAGACCACATTTCTTAGGAAGCCCATCAAAATTAATAATTATATTGCCTTTAGAGAATGATTTGCAAAAGGAATGCTTAATATTTACCATAATTCCTTATAATTTCCTAAGATGTCATCCTTCTGCTGTGTACTGACAAGCAATGAGAAAAAGAATGCTCTGGAAAGAAAAAAAAACCAAGCCGAGTGGAATTAGGAGTAGTAAATAGTGTGCTGACTGTGAAGTAATTAAAAGCCATAAAGCAGGAAGAAAGCTGGAGATACCTAAAAGGCATTATAATTGAAACCTAATGCATGTTAACTGTGATTGAAGCATTGAAGTCATTGACATGAATGGCAAAACTCACACTGAGTTCAACTGGGGAAGGATTTTATTCGATAAGTGCTCAATAAGAAGGCCAGTTCAGCTTCACCGAGATTGATTGGAGGTTTGTGGATAAAAAGAAACCTTGCTGAAAATGAGAACAGGTGATTTATATAGACAATGATATTCACAGTTGTGAAATAGCCACAAGAGAAATAAAAAGACAGAATTAAAAACAAATGAGTTAATCCTTGAGAAACAGGAAGGTGAACTTTTTTTTTTTTTAATATGATTAGGAGGAAAAAAACAAAGACTGTTACAAAGGACACAGGATCAAGAAAAATCCTAAACATAGAACAACTTTATACCAAGTAATAACTAGGAAGAAAGTGATGAAACAGTTAAAAAGCAGTGATAACTTTACAGAGCATAGCAATTGATAAAAAGCAGATTGGGAATACTTAGAAAATCTGAATTAATTCAGATAACACATAGTCTATTTAACCACGAAACAGAAATGAATTAAGAAAAAAAAGAATTTTTTGTTCAGTATATCTAATCTCCAGAGCTCATTCAAGTAACTGAACCATTCTTTGAAACAGTCAATCCAGCTTCAGTGGTTTTAACACCATGTTGTCAAAAGTGATGTGAGTTTGCCTAGATGAAGTTAATGTGTTTACAAAAAAAAAAAAAAAAAAAAAAACATATTGGATAACACCACTATTCTATAGCAAGTATTTCACCAAAAAGGTTCTATCTGTACAGGAAGTGTAGCAGACTTAACAAACTAGTGTTTAATTTGACAAAATGAAAGAAATTTCATACTAGATACAAAGCATGTGAAGACCAAAAAAACATGCGGAAAAGTAGTTGCAGAAAATTACCTAAGAACCTGGAGGTCAATTGTTGCAAAAATTGTTGTGTTAATTTGGCTGGTATATCCAAAAATCTGACAACAGTCAGCAAGTAATGAACAGAAAGGAAATACTAGACCATTGAGTAATGATACTCTCCATGTCTAGAGAACACTTACAAAGACACTCCTTACCAGACCAACAAATCTTCCCAGCAAAATAAGTCTAACATTGACTACTAATTCATGAAAAATTATGAGATAGAATTGTGAGCATGCAACTTGTAGAAGGGATGTGAGAAACCCTGAAAACATTGTGGAAAACAAGTATTTTTAACTGTACCATCAAGTAGACAACCCCCTAAAACAACGTGCCAACTTTCCTGATCTGATCCTGCAAGTCAGTAATTAAATTTAATTGCTTATTTAATTTGTCTTTGTGAGATAAAATAAAGAACATAGTGCCAACTGAAGGAGCTCGAGAGCTATGTGTTCTTAAACAGTGTCTCTAGAGGGTCCTAGAGCTGGAGCTTTCAGCTCTGAGGAGATTTCAGTGTCACCAAAGAAAGGGCAGAGGATGGTGCTTCTGAGGCATCATGAGCTCTGTCTCTGCATCTTTTTCTCAGCCAGCTGCGTAACAGGTAGTGGGTCTTGTGCACTTTATATCAGACATTGTTACACTTCATATGATCATTACAGATGCAACTATACCTTCTCTGAAGGGTTGGCAGCTGGCTACCCTAATGCAATGAGCAAAGGCACTTCCAACTGCTCTCATCTGCAGAGTATCCTCATGAGAAACTCCTGTTTTTACTGAGCTGCAATGCAAAGACTTAGTAAGAACATACTCCCTCAGACATGAGTCCTAGTCCCTCTACAGATTACACAGTTTGTTCTTACAGCCATACAAACACTCCCTGGAGACCTGACGCATATTCTCACGCATATTCTGCAGGGAGCTCTACTTTTCTCTCTTCTCAACATCCACACACAGTATAGGAAGTGCAAATAGGGCAGTCTGAAACTCCCAAAAAGCACACATTACTTATTTATTCTTACTGCAATTCCACAAGGATGTAAGAAAAAGACAACCCAACCAGCCACTGTCCTATTTACTTTGTCCTACACTTTGTACCCACTGAATCATATTTACATTTCCAGTCATTTTTAGCATAGTACATTTATTTTTATGTACCAGGTCAGGACATTCTAGGCATATAATTAATACTTTTATCTGAAAATTTTGGAAGAAAAAAGGTCTCTTCAAACACTATGAAGAGCTGAGAAAATGTTGATGAGATTTAAATTATCAACAACAAAATCACCTTAATAGTTTTGCACATCCATTACTAGTGAGGAAATAATGAGCTTCTTTTTAAGTAAGCAGTCACTTGCTTCTGTTCCTCTACAGAAATGATAATCACAGTTAAGACTAGAATATAAGAATAGTTTTGCATCATATACACTGTGTAACATTATGCAATATTTTTAGACTGTGAAAATCAGACATAAATCATTCCCGCTTCACAAGTCACTTTTAAGGAAGTATTTAATGTTTTTTTACTCTACTGTGACTACATAATTGAAAAGTAAGTACTAAAAATGTTTAAACATGAGATTCAATGGCTTAAAATGAATACTGACACAGTAAAAATAGATTCCTTGAGAGAATTAACTAATCATTAATAACTTGAATTGACAAAGGCAGCGCTAATCAAATTCTGGCTTCATAATAATTCTTACAAAAATGTGTGGAAGAGGAGAGCAAGCTAATGAAGTCAGAATAATTTCTGTAAAAACAGTAATGAAACTACAGCACATTAACTCATTACAGAATTATGCTTTTATTTCAGTATTTCCTTTTCAGGTCAAGAAAAATGCATGTCATTTAGGGCGTGCTGAGAAGGAAAAAAATAATGCTTTTTATTACTAATAGTACCTAAGTCATGTGAGAAATACCAGAAAAGAAAGGTCAGTTTTTTGTTAGAAAAGTGGATCAAGCATTTGAAAGGTGCTTACCAGAAAGAATGGGTCAGTTTTAGATATAAATGTAAAAGCTGTGTTGAATAAAATTTATTTGGAAAAACTACACTATTAACTAGGATGCTCAGCTAGCAGGACTGTTATGCCACACTAAATTAAAGACTAACCTGAAAAATCACATTTCTATACAGGAAAAGTATCTTGAACCCGACCCTCAGACTTGACAATAAAGTCTGAGGACTCCATGGCAACTGAATCAACCTTCCTATATAGAATTTACCAGGCTGAAGTATATGTGCACTGTAGAGCACACATGCTTTTGGCTTCAGAGAATAATCGGAACCATTGTACATGCATAAACTGCATGGGTAGTAGAGGCCCAGAAGACCTTTCAGAAGTGTCAAACTTATAATGCATGGCTCTACAACACAGCGCACATGTTCAGAGGCTTCAAATAAGATCATTTCTATGTCCAGAGTCCCAGATGAGACTACTGTGAAATGCTGATGTGCAGCAGCTGGAGCAGGGGCATCTGGGTTACAGCTATCAGGTGTCCCTAAATCCCAGGCACATTTATAAAGTATTCAAAATGTGCCAAGATTTCCGGAGAATATAGCTGAGAAAATCCAGACATACGTATGTGTGCTGGATTTGCCTGGAATAGTGTTACTTTTCTCTGTAGTAGCTAGTATGGAGCTATGTTTTAATTTGTGCTGGAAACACTGTTGGTGACACAGGGATGTTTTAGTTACGGCTGAGCAGTGCTTACACAGCGTCAAAGACTTTAGGCCTCTCATGCTGCCCGGTCAGCAAGTTGGTTGTGGGTGCACAAGGAGTTGGGAGGGGACGCAGCCAGGACAGCTGATCCAAACTGACCAAAGGGATGTGCCATTCCATATGGTGTTATGATCAGCAATAAGACCTGGGGGAAGAAGGAGGAAGTAGGGGGACATTTGGAGTGATGGAGCCTGTCTTCCCAAGTCACTGTTATGCATGACAGAGCCCTGCTTTGCTGGAGATGGCTGAACACCTGCTTGCTCATGGGAAGCAGTGGATGAATTTCTCATTTTGCTTTGCTTGCACATGTGGCTTTTGCTTTACCTGTTAAACTGTCTTTATCTCAACCCATGAATTTTTTCACTTTTACCCTTCTGATTCTCTCTCCAATCCTATGGGGAGAGTGAGCGAGCAGCTGAGTGCTACTAAGTTGCTAGCTGGGGTTAAACCACAACAGTCCTTTTTGGCACTCAACATGGGGCTTGGAGGGTTCAAGAAAATGACAGATTTGATTGAAATGTGCTAGATTGGATTTACAACTGTTAGTGCCTTTTATCTCTTAACTGACAGGCTCCAGTGCTTGCAATGGGGCACTGTAAAGTAGAGTCTAGTGCTTGTTAATGGCTGCTTTTTGCTCTCACTACTTGCTGTAGTGCTGTACTGCTTATCAACTTACTCTGCAGTGCCTGGGAACATTATCATCATAGCAGTGGCCATGCGCCTGGGCTGGCAGATGACCAAGGCATCACTTCTGCCTCTGTGCTGCTGTCCTGGACAGGCTGAGACTCAGTGTGAGTTCGAGTCCAAGAGACTGTGACCTGTGCATAAGCCCTTGCCAGATCAGGTACCTCTTGAAGTGTCTGTGCCCACAGTTATGTCTGTCACAGCAGGTGTACCTCTGAAGGGACTGTGGTCCAAGGCTGAGTCTACATTGGAGAACGTACACCTTGATGCATCTGTGACTGTGCATAAGGACATGCTGGAGCACATCAAAGCACATGACCATGGATAAGCCCACAACAGGGCAGGTACACCAGGGACTGCAGCCATGGTTAAGGTCATGTTGGAGCAGGTTTACTTCTGATGGGACCATGGCCCATGGATTAGGCCATGCTAGAAAAGATACACCTCAAAGCAGCTGTGGCTGTGGATGAGTCTATACCACAGCAGGTATACCACTGAATCGACTCTGACTCATAGACAGACTCTGGCTGATAACGGGTAAAATACTATTACCTATGTTCTACTCATGCACCCACTGAGAGTTCAAATTACTTCATGAACCTCCCAGCCAGCTTCAATTTAAAGTGTTCACCTAAAATCTTCATTTAGCCCCTGCAGGTGCTTCAGTCACTGGGAGTCTTTGTCTGACTTGGAGCTCTGGTCAGGCAAGGAAGAAAGTAAAAGGACTTTGCAAAATCTTCTTTTCACCTTTTTTTTTTTTTTAAGTCTTTACTTTTGTGTGAGCAAGGCAGCGACATTTATATTGCTTAAAATAAATCTTATTTGACACAGTTATTCTGTCTGGCTCTGCAACACAGACTGGTTTTTTGCCAGGAATAAAATCTGTGATCATTATAAAACTGTGAGAAAAATCAATGTCATATGAATGGAATGGTTATTTTCATATGTACACAAACTGCACACACACATAGTATGAGACCTTATCCTCTGATCATGCAAACAAGAAAACAAATTAGTTCCATTTGCTTGGAATGCCTTCTAACACTACTGCTAGATATTTTCAGGAGGTGAGACTGAGAGAAAGCAACAACAGTTTAATCAGAGCTTACTATTTTTTTCTTCTTAAACGTCATGTCTGATAATTCAGTACTACCTTCACTTACAGCAATTCTCTGCAGAAAATCTGAAATAAACATAAAAAAATGCCATAATTTCCACGTCTTGAAAAACAAAATAGGACCACACTATGCAGTCCTACTTTAGACCAAAAATATTTCAAAATTTCAGACTTCTACTCAGTACATTACAATACATATCAAAATCTCTGGTTGCATTTGATGTTGCAGATTTGACTTAATTATGTACAAACATTACTCATTGTTTGAAGATTCTCCAGTCAGACAGTTCTGGCTGCTTTACGGATTCTCTCTGTATTGTTTCAAGTACTAAGGAAAGCTCTCTTGCACTGTGGTTTGTCTTATATCTTAATGCACTTTTTTTTAACTCAGCCCATGTTTGTACACTAGCAGAAGGGCTGCACATTGTAAGAAATCACTTCTACAATTGCCAGCTTGCAAAAACTCCCTGCATAGCCTTGTTTTCGGAGAGAAGGAACCATACACTGCTGCCTGGTGGCCAGGGGATGTCACATTAGACATTTTGCTCTGCCTTCCTCCCCAGCAGTCCCTGATGCTGCCTCCGAGCCAGACTGTCAGGTGGGCTGGAAGGATGCCAAAGTGTGCTGAGCAACATGTCAAGCACCCTAATGGCTAGGTGGGCTTTTCTCTGCTGCCTTCTGTGAGGGAAAAAAAAACAAAATCAATTTGCTAGCAAAGACCATACCATAAAAAAAAAAAAAAAAAAAAAAAAAAAAAGAAACCAACGAAGCAAAGAACTGGTAATTGGAATGTTTTTCTCTCTTAACTGACACATCAGTTCTGTACATTGTAAAACAAAGGGAGTTCTGACTAAATATTTGTCTCCCACTCTCTCCCTCTATGAAAAATTAAAATGCAAAAGATCACTCAGATGAAGAACAGCATGAAAGAGGCTAACAATGAAAGAGTAGTATGAAGTGACAAAACATTCACTAAGGATTAAAAAAAGAAGGGTGGCTTTATGCACTGCCAATAGCTTTTATTTAAGCAGAGTATTGCATCCTGCCCCCACTCTATACCACCACACAGGGCTGACACTAGGATAAATCTCAACTCTATAAAAAATTACTGACAACCTAGACTGCAAGAAAAGAGCTTGTTTACCCTCATCTTCCAGCTCCTGCCTTCCTGTAAAATTCGGCTGTTTAGTGCTACATAAATATGTGTAGCATTTGCTGGGACTTCTCCATATGGCTTACATTTTTGGAGACATAAAGACTACTTGTGCTTCTTGAAAAGATGGGCGATTCCTAACTTGCTGGGATAGAGGACTTCCCCACAAGACACCTAACAAAGCAGAGGAGATAGAGGGGCAGGAGGAAGGTGGTATCACGCAGCTATACCATTTTGATTTTCCAAAACTGGGGCTGGTGGGAAAGCGGGTGGGTCCACCAGTGAAGACCACTCTCCACACCACCACCTGAACGGATTGGAGTGGTAGCAGTGCCATGCTGCATGACAGGGACTGTGACAGGGGAAAAACACTCCCACTCAACCCCCACTGTGCCCTGCACGGCTGTGGCATGCAGGCAGCAGGGAAATCTCACTGATTTTCCAACTCAAACAACACAGATACTCTCATGCTGATTCAACTACAGCCACAACCAGTGCTCCACTGGACTTCTGTTCACACTAAGGGGATAATTTTTCAGTCAATCAAGTAACTCAGACTCACCTCATGCCTGAAAGTTTAAGATTCCAGTCTAAACTACTCAATGCCATCCTGCTGTTTGCTTTACTCTTTTTGTGGGCATGAGGAACATTTTCTGTGATAAAGACTAGTAAAACCCTAGAAGAGATGGCCAAACCCAAATACTGCAAGTTTTTGTGAACAAACAGGCTGTACAAACATGGTCCAGGGTCCTTTATGTTCAGTTAATCCTATCTTGGGCCAGGATGGATGACATGACTGAGAATCCTTGAGGTCTTCCTCTCTGATTCTGTTGTTGGTTAAAAGGCTATTAACCACCTTCCCCACTTTGCTTTCCACCATATAACACAGTACATTGAAGTCTGGTTTAAAAATAAAGGTTAAGCCCTGCAAGTGCATGGAAGAGTTGGAGCAGGTGTCTTGTTATGACAACAAAAATTCATCCAGTGAAAAACACTCCACATGCTAAACTAATGTTGACATGAGCCAAGACAATTAATTCATCACAGATTTGTTGGCATGTCACCTCCACAATCCCTAGAGTCCTGTCCATGTGGCCCTGCAACACCAGAGACTGACAGACAGGAGATTAAACTGGGCAGTGGAATAATAAACAGAATGGACAATGTCTAGCCGATGCATGGCACAAACTGGCAACAACAAAATAGAGTAACATGGCCTTGGGCACTGCCCATGCTCTGCTCAACCTTCCCACTAAGGACTGATGAGAACAGCTGTCTCCAAAAGGTGATCTGGCAGATGATCTAAAGTGAGCAATGCAATGCATGGTGGGGAAAGGCAAACATGGAGAAGAGGCACAAACTGTGACAGGCCTTCCATGTGATGGTCATGAGCTGAAAACATGAGGTCCCATTTTCAGGGATCCTCCTTCAATGTTTTGGCCATCTTCCTGGGAAGGGAAGGAAAAGATTCTCTACCCCTAGGTGTCCCTTCCACGTGTCTCTCTAAAAGAGGATGTTCTAGGCCATGCCAAAAATATCAGCATGGTGTGTTTCCACACCACTGGCTCAATGGTTTGATCACTGCTCTTACTGTTCTGACAGGGTGAAAAAAGAGGCTGAGAAAAAAAATGTCAGTTACATTTTGTCTGGAGAATCATATGACAAAAGTTTGATGGAACAGTGTGAAGCTTTCCCTGGTGTCGGACTAGGACATCCACCGAACTGGAAGGAGGCCAAAGGGCAGAAATCAGGAGAGCTGTAAGAGATTCATGTGGAAATATCTTGTAGCAAGAGATGTTTCACAGTTTATGCTCGTTCTTGAGTGTTTAAAATACTTTCCCAGAAACTAAAGATAATTATTGTCTTGCCCTCAGTGTTGGACATGTCATTCTATAAAGCGTTTTAGTGCCTGTTTTTAAGGCACTGTTAATTTCCAGAGGGAAATTAGCCTGGGTTTCTTGTACTTCTATTTAGCATGGCTCTGGGAGTAAGAGCCACATCCACAAAGGAAGCTTTAGAGAACCCTAGCAAGCACTGATATCTCCTCAAGAAATCACAGTTTCAGCTCCCTACTCTACTGGCTTCTTCTTCTCCCCCCTCCCCCTCCCCATCTATATTACCCACAAAATCTCCCTCTTTGGCAGAGGAGAGTTTTCCTGATGAGGAAGGGTGCCAGGACTGGCAGAGCCAAAGACCTCTGCCCCACTGTGGGCTAGATGTCTGCACAACTGGGAGGAATCCAGGGCACAGCACAGGGACATCAGCACTGTCCTCATGAGCATTTTGCAAGGACCAGAAAGTCCATTGTCCCACACCTGGAGCACTCACAGCATGTCTCTGCCAGGAAATAAGGCACCAGAAGAACCTCCAGGCAAAAGTTCAGCTTTTTAACCAATCCGATTCAATATTGTTCAGCATTTTAGTCAGTTAAGAAAGGACTTACATGCTGTGTTGAATTAGGACCAAACACTTATATCTGAGATGTACTTTTCACAAGACAGGACATGGATAATCTACCGGACAAAGTGCGTGTTTTCATCCAGATGGTTCTATCAGTTTTAAGGTTTTGGTCAAATTTTGGACATAAACAGGTTAACAACAATACAGAAAGAAGATGCTATAGAAAATCAGAGAGGTGTCCTTGAATGCCTTCTTCTCTCCTCCCTTTTATTGTTTTGTCCTTTTCTCCTGTTAAAAAACCCAAACAGCAGTGTTAAAGGGGAAGATTTCAAAGTTTGTAAATGTTATTAGATGATGAGCCACAACATATCATATGGAAATTGGAATCGAAGAAGAAAAGATTTCTTCATTTAAGACCCTGGTCTTGCCAAAAGCAAATGTAGATGAATGCAGACTGACAAGCCCTGAAACAAAGAACCAAACTGACAGGCTATCAGCTAAAAGAAAGATTCTACAGCATAAAAAGAGACAAGAAGTTATTACAGAAAAATCCTTTAAAGCCTTTAGCCAAGTATCCAGTTGTAGTAAAGGAAGTAAACAAGAATTTAGATAGTATTGCTAAAAAAATATAAAACAAGGCTGTTGATATCATTGTAATAACACAGTAGTTAACTTGTAGAGGGAATAGATACTTCTGGTGCACATGCCCTAGAGGAAAATACAACTTCCTTTTTGGCAGGTTGAGCAAAAGAACTTTGAAATACTAATAGCAAATGCAAGGTTTCAATCAAACCAGTAGTCAGAGGCAATATCTGAGGTCCTTCCATCAGTCGATCTGATTGTTTAGATGAAGGATTATTTCAATCATTAATAATAGCTTTAATTTAAATTTTGGAGATGGACAGCTTACCATCATCACCAGAGAGTGGTAATGCAGGAATCTAATATTGAGCATCTCCAAGAACTCTGTGTGAGATAGTCATAACTGCTTCTGTGGGACAGACTGGATACAAGTGAGTTTTCCCTTCCAAAAATGGTACCTTTTGTAAAATTTGCTGTCCTTCTTGATAATTTCCTCCAGCATTTGCAGCAAATATTAAAAAATAAGGAAAAGATGCTTTCCTTTTCTTCTGTTACAATGTGCTTTCCAGCGTCATTTAATAAGGGCAGCCAGCAAGAAATTGCTGCATTTTCTCATAATGCCTTTGTTAAACTCCTTACAGATCACTGAAGGTCTAATTCATTATTACCAGGACTCCCACATGCCTGGATATATCTCTTAAAAATAATATTGATTACATATGAGTTACAGAGTTGTCTAATTTAGTACTGTTGAACATTTAAGCACTTTCCTTTCCTGAAGAATAAAACATCCTGTGTTGAATGTTCTTAGACCACGGGGTTTATAGGTTCCATGTTAACCACCTACAACTGTGTTTGTCTAACTTAATTTAGAAGGGGAAAAGAAAGAAAGATCTTTCTGAGTGGGTTTTGTTTTGTTTGGGGTTTTTTTTGCAATACACTTTAAATAACACTATTTCTGAAAATAGAACTGATTTGTACTATTATATTTATCACAAGTGAGACCACTCATGATATTAGTTGTTATTTTTGTTAAAATTTGACTGCTTTCCTGTTTCTTGTCAGAGACACAAAGTTAAAAGGTAAAAGAAATGTCAATCAAAAAATCACTCATTTAAAGGACAAATACGTATTCATAAAGGCTTTGATCAAGCATTCCTCCCCAAATACAATCTACCTCTGATATCAACTGTAGAAGAAAACCTCAAATAGTTGATTCCCCATTGAAAAGGAAACTACTTCAGTTTCCAAAGCTTCACACCAGAAAACTGTTACAGAAAACATACACCAACTAATTTCAGAAGTTGGCAAAACACAGAAAAAAAAAGTAGGTTTCATTTTTGTTCTAAAATGTTTATAAACAACATCATTAAGCTATCTGAAACAATAAGCAAAATGAAATCCAGGGAATAAGAAGCAGCACTATCCATCCAATTGAAAACTATACAAGAAGAAAAGGCAAGAAGAAACTGATATAGGAAATTAGTATGATGACAGTTCACAAGCCCAGTAGCTTTCGCGTTCCTTGAAAATATTGTAAGTGACATTTTGTATGAAATATATTTCTCTGGTACAGTTCGGTTGGCAACATTGCATGATGCAACGTTTCTGTTTCAGACTTTTCTGTCTGCAGGCCATCTTAGCCCAGTAATCACTCTGACTTTGATATCAAATTTCCTCTGTCAGGTCTTCCATTGGGATAAGAGTTGGAGTGGTGTATACCTGCTGGGAACCCAGTCCTTTAAATTATGTTTTACTTTGCTTGTAACACATGAGATGATTATGTCTCTCAGAGCATCTTGGAGGCCCTTCTCAGGACCAGATCTGGCTGCTGTGCAGAGGAAGCCTGCAGTGTCCCATCAGCATAGCTGGCATGACAGGGACAGCACCAGGAGCTTGCCTGCCTGACCCAACAGCAGATGTTCACTACAGACACAGAGAACCTTCAAGGCAGCACCACATACCAAAAGGGAAACTAGACCGACTGCATGCTGCGGATGGCTGCTCCCGAGCCTGCTGCCATCCACCCAGGGAGGCAGTCAGAAAAGCCAGGATTTAGTTTTGCATAGATTGTAAGCATGCTAAACATGCTTCAAATCTGATAAGAACAAAGAGCATCCCTGAGAAACAGGCATCAGGAGCTCCACCTTCTCCTTACAGCGCTGTGAGTTCTGTGCATGTGTCTCCCCTAAGATTAGTGTGAACTGCTGGTGATTGGGGAGGGCTCCGTGAAGGCTCAGAAGGACTGAAAAATATTTGGTTTGCTGCCACTTTTCTGTACTGAAAGCTATTCCTAAATACATGAACTAATATGAACTCTGGGGCACGTACCCTATTTTGTTATGGATTCATACAATTCCCAGGAAAATAGGGGTTGGTCTATGACTGCAGCACCTTAGCACTGCCACACAGCCACAGCAACAGCATGAGAACAACGTAAACGTCAGTCACAACACTGAGAGCCTGGAACACATCTGCCTGTGACTCAAGCAGGAAATCAGCAGATTTTCAACAAAGCCTGTCATGAAAAAGCAATTTAAACTCCAAATCAGTTGAAGTATAAAATGCTTTCTCTCAACAATTTTAGGAAAACAAAGCTGTAAGGAAGTGTCAAAGTCATTATTAAAAAAAATACTAAATGTTTCTCCATTTTTTTAATGTACAGTTTTTCAAATGAAGGCAGCATTTGCTGTGTTCAGAACTGTTTCCCTATCCCGGGCTAAAAGACTAATGCCTTTCACACAACATTGAGAGAATACAGTCCATAGAGACTTTCTCGGTGCTTCACAGAACAAAGCATCCTAAGAAACCAAACAATTAGCAACTGCTAATTCTTGGTATCTTTTTCCTTAAGAAATTGGATACATAACAGCACCTTGGCTAAATGGTTGAATACATCACACATTCCTTCCCCCCCTGTATTTTTAAGCAGATGCATAGCAAGGGTTAAAGGTATCTTCTCATGTACCTGATCATACAGGTATCTTCCCTTCCCTTTTCAGTATTTCCTGAAAAAAATATTTTGTCAAGCAGATATGTGTTTAATGAAAACCAAATCCATAGTGGAGACAAGATGTAAAATACTGTGGAAAATAGTGACAGCAACTGTGAAGACATTGACCAATTTCCAGTGTTTTTTCAGCATTCACACTGAGCTTACTTAGAAAGATTTGCATTATTCAAATAAACCTACAAACTACAGGGTGATAAAAATCCTAAATCCTTATGGTTTAATTAACTGCTAAGCCTTATTCCTGGGGCCATCTGCCCTTCACTCAGAAGCTGCCATTGGCACCCTCCCACGTGACTAACAGCCATTGCAGGTCCTCTTGCCTTCAGCATCCCCTCGCACAAAGCAAATACTTAATCTCATATAACAATACCATCTAGTGGTAAAATACATTCATTACACTGGGAATCTCCCTCGTATTTTCCTACAGCATCACCAGATACACACAGCAAGAGCAGAAAACATCTCCTCACGCATACACCTGTGCCCAGCACCTGAACAACTTCATAACTATTCATTTCATCTAAACATATTCTTAGCTTTAAGCACATGGATCTTTCCACGTAGAGCAGATAAGCTTGTACCCCTCCCAAGGATATTAATATATTGATGCCATAAACCATCACCCAAGGAACAAAGAAACCGACCCAGGCTGGGAGTCATCACAAAACACAGTTACAGGTTACACATGTGCTGGCCACAACTCTGGAACAACAGTGTGTTCACAGCCCCTGTATGCTATGTATAGAAATAAGAAACACGAATTTCTCCTGTTTCAAACAGAAAATAAGGGGAGAAAGTGCTTACTCCTCTCTACATAAAGACGGAAGTTGTATTCAGGTATCCTGAACCAATGCCCCTGTACGACTCCACTTGTCCACGATACCTAAAAAGAAGAAAAACTGAACATAATGGCAAATTATTACATTTAGCTGCAAAATCTTTGGGAGAGTGCGAATTATTTGAGACAATATAATAAAGGCTGGAGTGAGTCAGCAAGGCAGAAAGATGACAAACGGGAAACAGCAACACCTTGTTTTACAAACAATAAATACAAATTACATTGATGATGAAGAACTAAAAAGCTGTTTGATATGAAATGAAATTATTCAAAGACAGAATCCAGTAGTAACGCATTGGGACAATTTGCTCTACTTCAGTGGGCTTTGTGGGAACATTAGAACATTGTAAACAACACATTAACAAAGAGTGCATATTTGTGAAGGGCAGATTAAGTCAATACTCAAGTTATAGGAATAATGTAGTACATAAAGCAGAGACATGTAAGAGTATGGCTTTTATCAGCTGGGCCTTTTGATTTTTTTCTCTCTCTAAAAAGAACTAGCTTTGCCCAAAAGCTGAGAGACCCTGATACTTGAGAAAAAAAGACCACATTAAACTTACACCCTATCAACTTCCATAGAGACCCATTCATAGCAAGCGACAAATTTCTGCTTATAATGAAATAGAAGATTCTACAAAAAACATTTTATTGTTTGAAATATGTTCTTATAAAATCAACTCAATTGCTTTCACAGGACATAATAAAGTAGAAACCTTCTACGAACTTTAATTGCAGCTGTTGTTTTTCTGCAGTATACATATTCATCCAATAATCCTGAAAAATATTTAAATGCTTGTCTTTCTCACACTCAAACCCCCTTAATTATCTAATTAACTTGACTAATAATGTAACTATTGCCCCGTGAAAAAATGATGTTCTTCAGAACCTCCTTTAAGCAGCCACTTAATGAAAAGATCAGTAAAAGAAGCAGATTTCCAAACATGAAATATTTATTAGCCAGCAATAACAACTTCCTATTAAAAATGGCAAATTAGCAACAGCAGTGAATCCAACAATTGTTTAGAATGATATTAAGAGTTAATATGTTAACAAGAGAATATGGTGACAATCTTTTATTAATAAAAAAGTATGGATAATATTATGTTTTAAGATATTCTGAACAGAAATGCCATTGAGATCATACAGGTTCTCTCCAATGTACATTACTGCCACCCTCAAATATACAATTACATAATCACAAGCCTCAATTTATTTTTTCTAGATGTTAGTTATCAGCTCTAATACATTTTGGGTTTTAAATCTATTCATAAAGCTCTTTACATGGACAACTAAAATTAATTTGAAACTTGGCCTTAACAGAACCAATATTTGGCTGGTATCTGTAATTTATTCAAGTCTGTTTACATATGGAAAACATTAGTTTCACTGCTGAATTTCAGGCAGAAATTGATGTATTCTATTCCCTAAGGTTTCAAAAATACAGTGAGTTAGGATCTCAAGCCAGAACACTTGCTGGAGCAAGAATCCTGAAGCAACATACCTGCTCTGCTCAGTCCATCTGCTCCTCATATCAACAATCCATACCCGGGTCTTTACAGAATTTCAGCCTGTCAGTAATGACTAGTGACTAACATAATTTCAATCAATGAAATCAAAATCTAAAGGCAGTGCTTCAGAACTAAACTATACCACTGAATCAAATTCCTTTTCATTTTCCATTTCCAGAGGAAAGTTACATTTACAGACAAATGATTTGCCATTGATTCTTTGCTGTTACTTGCATTTAAATTAATACTTTATGACATAAACTTCTCTACAGACAACATCAGACTGTCATAATTGCTATAATCATATCATAAAAAAAAACTTCTTGCATAATGTAGAAGCAATAGAAGTAGCATTCAATCATGGAAAGTAGCTTTCCATCATTCCCACCTTCATAATTTTTAAGACAAAAATCACAAGGGGTTGATCATCATGCACCATACAAAAGCAAATATTGAACAGGAAAACATTCATATGTCCATAACTGTGAGGATTTATTACAGAATTACAGAGAAAATTTCATGTAATTCCTTAATATTTTCTTGTCTTAAAAACTGACAAATGAACTTCCTAAACTGTTTAAGTAGTTTAAGAGAAGTGATTGAAAATTTTCGTTATACAGCTTTCAAGATTCCCTGAAGTCTGATGAAGGGGCATCATGGCAGGACACAAATGGTCAAGATTACTGAAAGCATCAGGAAGAACTTTGTGATACATGTACTGGGTGGGCCAAGCAGGGTGATGCTTGTCAGTATCTGCTGTTCACTGACAAGCAGATACTGGGATGGGAAAGTGGGTGGCAGCCATGGCTGTAATAACCATGCAATAGTGGTGTCCAAGACCCTGGCAAGTAAGAAATGGAGTACTGCAGAGGTCTAGCCTGGGACCTTCCTGCTTTAATGTTTTTATCAGTGCTTTGGAGGAGACAGTGGAGTGAACACTCATCTAGCTTGCTGATTAACACCTAGGAGTGAGGGTCTGGTTGATATGCTGGAAGGCAGAGCTGTCATTCAGAGAGATGAAGGCAGGCTAGAGAAATGAGCTGAAAAGAATTGAATTTCAGCTGAATTCAGCTGAAATAAAGCAAGGAGAAAAGCCAAGTGTTGTCCCAAGGAAGGAAGCCCCACTGCTGCAGCCCAGATTGGGGAAGGACAGGCTGGGAGGCAGTTCTTCAGAAACTGCCCTAGTGGGCAGCTGAGCATGGGCGAGTCCCTTGTGCCCTAGTAGGAGGGACAGCCAGCAGATTCTTGGGCTGTATTAGCAGGGCCACAGCCAGCAGATCAAGGGAAGGGATCATCCTCCCTTAATCCCCCACTCAGCACTCACTAGACCTCATTTAACTATATCTAATACTAGAAGGACGTAGACATATTGGAGGGTGCTCAGCAGAGAGCCCCCATGATGATTGGGTCTGAAGCACTTGATCTACAAGAAGAGACTGAGGGAACCAGGGCTTGCTTAGCCTTGAAAAATTTTGGGGGTATTTAACAGCAGTCTGCCAGTGCCTACAGGGAGGTTAACAAGAAGATGGAGCCAAATTCTTAATCAATATAAATAAGGATTTACTGTTAATGTTCAAATACTTCCATTTGGCATTTTATGCACGGCCAAATATTCCTAACGAAGTTTTGCTGCTATTTTGAAAACATTCATGCACATAACAGATTACTCCCCTTTCAGCTGCACAGTAATGATAACCCTCAAAACCATCTGGATATTCCAGAATTTGAGGATTCATTGATCACAAAGAAACTGATGCCCTTTTTAGTTGATGTTAGTTATTTTTTCAACTAAAAGTAGAGGAAGAATGCACATGAACATTTGCATTACCAGGGTGCACATCTGTTCTTTTCCAGGATCAGACCAAAACTACTCTTTAATTATTTCCCTGTTCTTGTTGTTGTATTCATAAAGATTAGTCACTGCAGATTCTACTTCATTAATCTTCTTGGACTTTTCCTTATTATGAAATTACAAATCAAAAATCGCAAGAATTCTTGGAATGCATGTTAGCATTATATGCCCCACTACACATCTTATATATGGGCAGTTAAGAAACTACATAAACTGCAGTAAGCTTTGTGGCAACCTACACTAATTCCTGGGAAAAAAAATTCACTTATTCTGGAAACTGCAAATCTTATTCCCACTCTCTGAAGCATTCTGACTTTTTGACACTATTAGGTCACAATCTCCATCACAATCACAACCTGGAAATAAATTTAACCAGTAAAATAATAACACTCAGCTCGACATTACAGCATACTAGTTCTGTTACCTTTGCATCCTTGAGCCTAAGCCAGGAGACTGAAGACATTTTTCTTTGTGTAATACATATCCCCATGACAAATGCAAGGAATAAAACAATGTATGGACACAAAATATCTAAGTACATAAATAATCCAATTTGAAGTGCTTTTATGTGGACCATACATGTTCTGGAAATACAGTTCAAAACCTCATCCTTTTCCGTTTCTCTTGTCATGGCACACTGCTTACATGTGAGATCCTCTCACATTCCTGGACAGGTGATGTGTAGATGTGCCGATGCTTCAGATCAAGTACATAGGACTGTTCTGATGCACCCATGGAGAGATCTCCTATGATAAACTGCTTATTGATAATATTTCTCTAAGTCCTTTTTAAATTGCTAGTGAGGTCCAATAACCTAATTATAAGATCCGAGAGATCCTCTACTTCAGTTCTCTCTTCGTTGAAACTCTCACCTAATCCTTGTCATTAATGAAAAAGGATCCAGTCTCTCTCCTCAGTTCTACCATGTGCCCTTGAAGCATCCCTGTAACAGGCATTTCAGCAATTCAGACTGCAAGAAACACTGCGGTGAAGATGAAGAGAGAATGAGGTCAGCTTCTTTTCATGGACTACAGAAATCAGTCGGTCTGCTACGGCCACCAAATAAGAATTTCCATGCCCCATCAGAAGAACGTGCCTGTTACTGTATTCCATCCTACACAAAACATTCACAGAATATTTGAAATTAAACATCCAAATGACTACATGTGGAAAACCTTTGCTTTTTACAAAATTAAATAAAAATTTCCAGAATTTTTATCCTTGAATTTTTTTTATCTAGGTAGCAAGTGGGAAAAAAACCAAACAAACCGCCAAACAAACAAAACATCAAACTAGAAGCCTGGTGGGCCTGGTGTAATAACAAGTTCAACAAGAAAGATCTGAAATATGAAGCTGCCACCTTAATTTCTATTTTCTGCATGCAACTTGGTACATTTTACAAGGTGAGACCTTTCAGTTGGATGTATTTTTAAAACCTTAACTACAAAGCTCAAAAAAGACCCAAAGTTTATTTAGGTTGATTCTAAAATAGAACCACAGAAAAAGACTCAATGCACAATTATATTGTTTAGTGTTGTTCTGCAAAAGTTTGACTATTTGGTTGAGATTTCCTCTTACACATGCAAAAGACAAATGAAACAAGGAGCATAGCCCTAGAAAGATGTGATCATTATTGTTGAGTGGCACAAAGCTGACAGAAAATCCTCTCCAAAACTTAGGGCATTCTTGGCAAAACCTTTAAAGGAAAGATTTATTTCTGAAGACTGATGAGGATAAAGTACAGATCACCTGGATGATGTGTCACAGCACCTAATGTGAATGCTCTGAACTGCCCTCTGGATGTGTCCAATGGTTCTAGCTGACCACAGAAAAAGCCATGGGAGGACTACGATAATTGGCTAGAGAAAATGAATGGCAATAAATTTCTTAAAGTAATGATTTGGGGATTTCTGAAGTAGTCAGTGAAAGTTTGTCCTCTGCTGCACTGGCATACTGTCTCACAGTGGTTCTCAGTAACTTTGATACCCCACTGAACTTTTGTTCCTCTCAAGGAGTGTTTCAGGAGCAGGACACATGTAAAGGTGTTCCAGTATACAGGAGCTTAGATCTGCCACACACTCCTTTGCTGTGTGCCTGTTCACTCAGACCTAGCTTTATCATTACATAGTGCCTTCTCCTAGTTTACTGAAAATTCTCTAACTTAAAATGGAGTTTCTTGTCCAAGATGAGTGCTGCTCGTGGAGAAGGAAAGGAACCAAGGCAGAACTAAGACTCTCCTACATCTTTGCAGCCTTGCAGGCTTCAGCCTTGCTTAATTCTTTTGCACATTTGGATATAATACTATGTGTGAGGATTATTTAGTGAGAATTTAGCATTAGGAGAAATACTAATTGCACAAATTGCTTATTTCATTCATAACTATCCTTTTTTCTATGAATATCATACACAGAATGATCACAGTATTATTAGAAGTCATAAAATTTGGAATGAGATAGTTCAACACAGCAGTGTATCGCTTTGTCACCCAGGTTTCTGTTCCTCTGAACCTACACTAAACAAACACCAGCAGAACCACGTATGCCACGTCAGCTTGGGCTTCCTGAGTCTGCACAGAACCTGAAACCACAACTCAGCAACAGGGACTATCTAATACTTACTGCTCCCTCTGAAGTATCACAGAGGCACAGCCTGTAATACTTTCACGCAAGCTAGTCCAGAAAAAGGCTTTAGAAACAACACCAAAGGTGTGTTAAATAGGGTCTTACCAAAGAAGAAAGCAAGCAAAAGACAGAAAGACTGGTAAGGTGCAGAGAGCCCAAGAGACAATACACAGAAATAAATTTAGGGGCAAATGCTTTATTCTCTCTGTGATCTATCTCCACACGAGTCACCCTGACATTACAGGGAACTGTGGAGGTTGGCCTCAGCCTGTAATCCATCTGACAGACTATCAAATAAATGCAGTCTCGCCTTTTCCTCTTCATGAATTTGCCATGCCAGATCAAAGAAGTGGGAATTTGGGACCAGTGCAGTACTGATACAGCTGGCAGAGTTGTTTATTTGAGAGGCTAAATTCAACCTTCGCTTGGTCGAATAACTTAATTGTGCTTACTGGGAGCCTGCTTTTTAAAAGGTTCAATTTTTTCTGCTGCCAAGAATCAGAGTTTGCTTTCAGCATGCTGAAATTATCTCAGGGGAAGGCTTTTGTGAGCCAAACCAGTCCAAAAGTAGTCTTAATTGCTTTCCACACTCTTGTGAAACATGAGATTATGCAGCAAATCCACATTCTAGAAGAGAAAAATTATGGAGAGAGACACGTGAAAAAAACAACCTGACACAGAAAAATAATCTTAACCGTATACCTTAAATAAGAAAATGCAACTTCAGATGTAAAGAGTTTTCAGTAATTGTGCCCCCATGGAAAACTATGATCAGGTTATGTTAGTGATGGGACGTAGACTATGCAGATTTAATTAAACAAGACCACTATTAGAAAACTATTTGGTCTATACAGATGCATATTATCTTTTATTTGTAAATCATTCCATAAATTTAACTGACATGGTAAGATATTCAGAGCTTTCTTAAGAATAAATAAATTTTCCTTTCTTAAGGTTTGCTTTTATTAATACATCAGAGGTTTCAGGAAAGATGAGATTATCTTTCATGCTAGAATAGCAATGCTGACACAACAATATCAAAACTACCATTGAAAAACATTAGCCTGCAGATAGTTTTTATCTATTGTACTGAACTACAAACATATTTCTTCAGGGTTTGTCAGCAATGCGTCAGTATGAAGGTAGACAAAAGGAGCAGTGGAATACAGCCTCTGTAATCAACAGCTTTATACTCTCCAAAATGTCTAGGATTACATCAGGAAAATTCAGAGGATTTCTCAAGTTTAGATAATAAGGAACTAAAAAGCTTTGAAAACAGATTAATTAGAAACAGAAAGTCTGTAAGTATTATGAATCATTTAATACAGATACTGGTGCAGATGGGTCAGATAAATATCAGTCTAAATTCATATAAAATGTGACAGGTTTTGTCTCTTCAGTGATTCTTCTGTCAGCTTGAATAATTTGAAGAGGAATACATCTGGTTTTCCCCTCCTCTACAGGAGCATGTCATTCTGTTATTCAGTAAATATAAGTATCCAAGCAGAAGCATTTTCTAAATCTGTTCACAAACACACTCATGAGCATGTTTGAAAACAAGTGTACAAGAAGTTCTAAGCAGTCAAGGTGACTTAAATACTAAAAAAAAAAAAAAGGTATAATTTATAAGCGGTTCCTGATCATTTTCTCTGTAAACAGAATACAAGAACTGCAAGCCATAATTAGTGGTAGCACAGCTTAAAGCCAGGGAATGTCAATATACTAGGAAAATTAGGAGTCTGACATAAAATCTTCCAGGTTTGAAGCAATCTTAGGTGAGACAGTTGCTGAAACAGGTAGATGACAGGAATATTCAACACAGGTTGGCCAATGCACACCATATGAAATATTCCCACCTACAGCCATTTTAAAATTAGCACACCACTCACCAAAAATAATGACAGTTTTTCAGTACATGATGCTATTTCATATTAAATTGGAGTGAGTTGGGCTGAAGCAATGCACATAGAAAAGTAAGAGGTCTGTAATCTCTTTACTATTCTACATAAAAGATAAGATATCTACAGGACTCATAAACTGCCTTGCAAAGGTGTGTGTTTGGAAGAAATTTAGAGATATTTGACCAAGTCCTCATTAAAAAGATTTTATTAGATCCAATTAAAAAACATCATAATAAATGTCTTCTAGATTAGACATATATTCTCAGAAGCTGGATATTTTCAAATTCAGATGATATAGCATCTATAGTTAGACATTTATGAGACCTGTGACACAGCACTGTCTAACATACTGATGAAAATACGTTACACAAAATCAGTTTAGCATGTCTTAAATGGATTAAAGAATAATTCTTCTCCAGTTATACTGTTTTTTTGGAATCCCATAGGATCTGTTATTGATCACAGATAAAAATATTACTATGTAAAATTAATGTTCATAAGATTTGCAGAATATGTCTTAATACAAAACAATGTCAAGAAAAATCTAGATTCTGGAAAGTGACTTGATGTTTTGGTAAATCAGACTTATTTGAATTAGGGATACTTTTAACAGAATTTTGTGTATCGGAGTTGAATTACTCACATTATACTTATTGTATGAGAAACTTTAAAGAATTTAGAGGGTAAAATGATTAATTAACTAATCATAGGTGTGCAACATGATACAGTGCCATGACTTATATATTTACTTTTAATAACAATTTAATGGGACATTGATGGAAATGCTGTACTGTGCACTGTAAGGTATTACATATTACAAGACCATCTGCAAAGTAAATGAAAAGGAACGGGGAAAAAAGTTCCTCAAAACCTCTCTTTTTCACCCTACTGCATAGTTCTTTGTGAAGAAAATTCATTTAGAAAGTAACACCAGGGTATTTAAGCTAGTTCCCAAGCAACTGCACTACTACCTACAGGTACGAAAAAAGAATGGCATATGATTTTCACATATATGGAAAAAAAATCCCATTGTATTTGCTTAAATGGATATAAAATGGCCAGGCCCCACATAATCTACCTTCAGTAGATCTGTACAAACACTGGATTTTGTAGCTGAGGTAATAAAGAGGGGGGAAAATTAGAATAAAACAAAAACAGGTTTTTCTTTAGCAAACAAGAATTACAAAAATTCTGTTTAAACTTGTAAGTTTCCTCTGACTCAAAAGGGCATTTGCTTGCAGTTTTGGTGTAATGTTTTTCAATCATTTTAGAATTCAGGTTACTTCAAAAGAGAAATGTAATTTCAAATTAAAATTCAAGTAATTTCACTCCTATAACATTAGAAAATTCTATGCAGTCCTGAATTCATGGATCTTTCCCTTAAAAACTAAGAACATTTTTATGTTTTCAAAAATTCCTTTTTATCCCCAACCAAATCTGTTTCCCAGATTGCATCCCATTTCACATTTCAGCCTCTCTTTACAACATCACTGAACCTGTAAATCAAGTGAAAATGTATTTCAGAATATGTAAAATAAAAAGGTTACACTGTGTAAATTACACACTAAATGTCAGTGCTACATTATTTCTTACTGTTGTTCACTGATCTTTTCTATCACTCCTTTTTTGAAGGACTGTGTATAAATGCTGTAGAAGAGGTGAGGTAAACATTAAACTCCATGATAATTTTCTGTTCTGCAATAATGATACAGAGAGAAAGTCAAAACAAGTGTAATGACTCATAAAAGATTAGCAAATTGTCACATGTAAATAGAACTCTTGTGATGACATCTATAGAGGAACCTCACTGGTGATCTTATATTTGACAAATCAAAACCATGAGAGAAGACATCAAAAGACCTGGGAATACTCCTAATGCATCCCTGAAGGGAACTCACAGTCAGCAGATTGAGATGGGAAGAAGTTATTCCACTCCAGCAAGACTGTCATGTTATGCATAAATAAGAAATGCATATAAGTACCTCTTCTAAGTATGCTCTGGTCACTCTTGAGGTACTGACTTCCAAAGTCCATCAGAAGATTTCCATAAAAGCTGCATGGCTAAATCCGAGAGAGAGCAATACGAATCTCAAGAATCCATTCAAAGTATTTAAAGTCTGCTTACTCTTGAGTCTCATTAGGTATAAAGAAATCTCAGGTCTTTACTTAAACAATACACAACACACAAGAACGGGAAAAAAAAAAAAAAAAAGAGCATAACTTAATCCAAAATGCAAAACCCCACTCAAGAAGAGAAAGCATTTTGAAAAGTTTGTGCCATGCATGTTTGGCTGAGTATAACAGAAACTCAAGGTAAGCTTGTGTAGCCTTTTTTTGAGACTGATAACCTTTTATTAACATTAACTTTCAGTTAAAAAAATTGGTTTCTGCCTTGTATTTTTCAAGTGGGACCTCTATCTAGAGTGGGAGGTTTATCCACCATTGGTGATGATACTTTCTGATTTGAGTTTGCTTTTGTGTCAGTTACAGAACCTTGAAAAATAGATTAATGCAGTCTTGAAAAAATTGTAAATAACATGAATCACATTTACAGGGAAAAAAAAGCAAGGGTTTGTCAGCCTAAATTAGCATCCTAAATTGTGTTTAAAATTCATCATCAACTAGAAATGTTTGGTGTGATACTTTTAAAATAATTCAAAATTAACTTCTAGTAGTAGAGAAAATCAACAACTGAAACATCAATACAGAGACATAACAGTTTTTACCCTAGTTGGTGATGAGGGCAAGTGTTGCTTTGTATCATGCCTTACATTCCTACTTAATCAGAGAAACAAAAGAACTTTTTTAAAAAAAAGTTCTCTCAAATAGCAAGCTCACAAGTCCTTCAATGAGGCAATTACTCCTACAGAGTCAAATTTTGGACTGAGATGTTATGGAAAGAGAATTTAGCCCAAAAGACCTGCAATTATACCAGGAATCAGCCTTAACAGGTAAAAAGCTAAAGTTGTTTGAACACCCTCTTGTGTAAAAAAAAAAAAAAAGACATCATTCAGAATTCACATCTTTTCTGAGGACTTGCTTTACTTCAAGATCCACAGAAAGCAGACACAAGAGTCCTCCCCTTACCAGAGGGCAATCTGCTCTTCACAGGTGTCTCACTCTGGAAACCCAGTCTTGCCTGCTCATGAGAACAATTGTACAGGGTCAAACTGAAAGTACATCTCCTCCCATAAATGGTTTCTAACAGTCATCAACAACAGGAGCCTTGTAAGAAGTTTATAACTTCTATAACTTTAAAAGAGCTTGTAGCAGATAAACATGCAGTGATAATTTCTCTGTGCTCAACTAGCAATTTGCATCTCTGTTAATTCTTCAGGCAGAGAGGGCATTTTTTAATTTTTAATCGGAACTTGGTAGGATTTTCTTCATGAAAGTGACCATTTCTGAAGTCATGTAAACTTTTAGAGTCCACAGTGCCTTGCAGAAAGCAGTTCTGCAGCTCAGCCAGAATTCATGCAAAGAACACCCTCTGTCTCTCTGCAAGATCCAGCCTGGTTCTCCTCTTCTTTCTCCTCCTTTCATATACTGTGGGATTTCTTTCATTCTCTTTCATCACTCTGTCCAACCTAGAGCGCTTCAAACTTTCCTGAGCTCTAGCTGATCAGTCCTACACAGAAGATGGCTGATATACTAGAAAGTTTGGTCCCTTCAAACATTATGAATTACATATGCTACTTGTCTGTCATATTAATCTGGAGATCAAGAACATTTCAGGGCTCTTCCAAATAGACTACTATGGCTTCCATCTTTGTAATTAATATTCTTGTTCTCTAGTTTTGTTATGTGAGGAAACAGTAGGCCACAGTATCACCATATTTGGGTTGAATATTTAGTCAGGTGTGCTGGTCACCTTACTGGTGTCTCAGGTGGTTAAGATGCAAGCTCAGATAAACAAAGATCATTAGCACCACACTGAATCAGGAGACAAAATCTTGTTATCAATAACACCTAAAAAAGCCTTAACAATCCTGGAAGCATGTTGTAATATATTCCCAATAACCCACATTGCAAGGCATATGAAACAAACAGAAGTCATGACGTAATTTTCAATTATCAGAGTCTGAGTGAGATTCCCAACTAAGAGAACATGCTCTGCCAAGTGCCTGAAGAAACCCATAACCTCCACAGGCATCACCTTGGAAGTTACAGGATCTGTTGTGAGCCTGAAGGAATAATTAACTAGAGATGGTCAGGACACTGCAGACAGATGGTAAGGAACTAGCCAGGGAATGTAGAAGTCCTCCTACAATGCATTTTTGACAAATTTATGCAGTCTCCCAGTCCAGAAAGATCACTTAAAGTGAACCTCAAACTAAGTACTTTCTAGACCCAAAAGGCCACCTTAGTGACCATACCTGTTCTCTCAAAACCCTCATGCTGAAGTCCAAAACAGATTTCTGACTTTGGAGGAAAACTTAAAGGAAAAGGTTTGTATGGAGTTCCCTGTCAGAAAAATTACATATTCCAAAAGCAGGAAAATGAAGTGGAGTTGATACTCTCTGGTAGTGCTTAATTTTTCTTTTCAACTTTCAGTGGGAATCTCAGTCAATTTATACCACAAGAAGAATCTATCTTCTATCTAGGATGGGCAATTTTCACTCATTGTCTTTTTCTACTTAAAAAATACTTTCAAAGAGGTGTCCCTACACAGGGGAAATGATCTCATCAGATGCCCTGAGTATAGATAATCCCTTCAACCAGATTTCTTCCAGTGTAGTGGATGAGACACTCAAAACATCCATAAAATCATATGCTCATCAAAAAAAAAAAAAAAAAAAAAAATCACAGCCATTTATTATACCATGCTGTTGAGTTTATTGTCCATTTACAAAGAATTTTTTTTTTCTCAGAATAGTGCAAGTACTCAGAGAAAGACTGTGATGTGAAGTTTTGTCAAGACCCTTGCTAACTTTAAAAATCTTGAGCAAAATTTTTATTTGAAAATAAACACAGGTATAAACAACATCAGCCCAGCTTTGTATTTACACAAAGATCTCAAAGTCTTGTCACTTCTGCAAGAAGCACATTTAGAAAGCCTTTGATGGAGGTTTTGAACCCTGAGGATTCAAACACAGGCCTGAGGTCTTTTAGAATGGCACAAGTTGCCAGAAAGTACTTTTAAAATCTGAGCTATGAAAGGTAGAAAGCTTTGCCAAGATGACTGGTTTTTCTGTGACATTTGGAGGTTGAACAGCCATGTGAATTTCTGCTCACTCACTGGCACAGGTAAGGTGTCCTAAAAGAGGTCTCAGCACCTGGTTTGGTGCAAATTGAGCCCGCCTTTTGCTAAAGCAGCAAGAATTCTCATGCAATAACAAGTGTAATAGGTACATACTTGTCAAATGCTTTTACCAAAGCTGGCAGAGATAGAGACATCAGTTGCTGCACCCCCTTGACAATGTTATTATTTGACTTCTCAGCATGCCTTGCAGGTGATGCTATCTCCCAAACCTGACTTTAGTCGCTCCCTTACACACTGAACAAACATTACCCTTCTCACAGTTATAATCTTGTTACAAACTGTGTGAAAACTTCTATGAAGTCGTGCTTCTGTAAAGCAGCCTTAACTTAGCTGCATTTTCCAGGAGAAAACATTTTTATACAATCACAGGGTACACCAGGACAGATCCTGGTTCAAAAATAAAAGGCTACAATGTCTTATGTAAATCTGGGGGTTGAGTGAAGAAAGGGCAGAGATGTCGAGGTCATAAATATTCTGGCTTTGCTCACTCCATATGCTCTGGAGTTCAACTATAAATAGCCTTCAAATTGCTACACACTTCAAGAAAGTTGAGTAACACAGCTTTCACTTTATAATGTGAGGGTAAAAGTCTAACAATGCCGCAGAAGGGCAGGGGAGAAGAGCTGCTGAAGCCATGTAGACATCTGCTGAAAGGGTCCTAGCTGTGAATTTCCATAGAGAGAACCAGCTGGCTTTAACACAGACAAAGAAATGAGAAAGTACAAGGCCAGTCAGAACAAGGTCAGCTCTGTGTAGGGAGCAAACAAAGCTGCTAAACACTGACGTGAGTGGTGTATGGGAAGAAGGGAACAGCCACACACACCTCTGGCCTCCATGCATACAGTTCTCAGCAAATTCTTTTCCCTTTCTGCAACAATCAAGGCAGGTGAGCCACAGCATTTCAATAAGAAAGAAAAAAAGTCTAATCAACATTAGCTTATTATTGATCACTCATATTATCATGCTACTTTTCTTTTGACAGTTACATCTAAAAGCCCCCAAAATATTCAAAAGAACACTCACTATATATTACTCTTTCTTCAAAAACATCACAAAAAAAAGAAAAAAAAAACAAACCTCAGTTTCAATAATCTCCCTAGTAATCACAATCCATTTATTTTGAAAATAGAAAGGAAACATTTTTTTGTTTTGTTTTAATTAAAAGCCTTCTATTCCAGGCATCTAGTATTTGATCCATTTTTCACAGGAATGGTTCAGAAAACATCTATGCTTAGGCCACAGATCTGTACATATAACTCTTCCTCTCAGAAGTGTCTAGATGAGGTAAGCTCATTGATCTAAGATTTTGTGGATTTAGAATTTTTGAAGGGCAGCCAAAACTTTCACATCATTTTTCTGCTCTTTCCAGAACTTGAGGTTTTGCTTCTTGTTCCTAAAATACTTAAACATACTTACATTGCAGACAATGTTATGCTGAGGAGCATGAAGTGGGAAAGGTCAAAAAAAGAAAGGCATCCTTAACGTTTTGTTTTGTATTTCAGGTTGACAGTCAAGGGCAGATTTTATTCTAAAAACAGGTCTTGATCTGTGTACTGAAAAACAATGTAAATTGGGTTTGGTTTGCTTGTTTTTTTAAATGTGGCCACATTCCTCTATCTGGCACTCTTTGAAGATGCACACGTTCAATCGCTTGGCCCATGTTTACTATAAAACACTTCCTGATGATATGAAGGTAACCTTTCTCCACAGAACTCCCATCTCATGAACATTGTCTCTTTTAAGTCCTTTGAAGGACACTTCATAACTGAAGTAGGTAATCTAATTGACTATATAAAGATTCTGAAAGCACTTACTCGGCTTCAGAGAACAAAAGTTGCATGCTGCGCTTGGAGTACCCATCAATGTTATGTGTTTATTCAGAGTGCCAAGTCTTTTGCCATGAGTCTGCTAGCCTCAAGCAGCTTCCAAATGAGGGATGCTCTCGTCCATGGAGTATGTTTTTTCCTTCAACCTTAACTAGTCTCGTGTCAAAGAACAAGTCTCATACCCAACTTCTCTGATTTTGGAGAAATTTCAGTCCTCCAAACTGAAGGGCTGAAAAGCAGTACCTTCACCCCAGACTTAAAAAAATCCGAAACCTCATTTACCAATCTTCCTACAGGATGAGGTGTTCCAATTTGCGTAAGTGGTCTCTGGCACTCAATAATTCTCTCTTGCACCTGCTATGAGACATACAGTATATATCCCCAAGAGAGGATGGCAAATTTCTGGTATACGGAAACATTAGCAATACAGCAATGTCATGAAATCAAACAATTATGTGAGGTAAGATTCAGAAAAAGTATTTTTTTCCTTTAAAATTTAAACAGGTCAGTACAAATTGTCCAGGTCCTCTTAGATCATTGCATGGCTATTCAAGCTCTAATTTTCAACAGTTTGAAACATGCTGCCCAAACTATGATCAAAATACAGTGTCATTGCAAGTAAGATCATAAAACCATTCCTCTGTAGAATTTCAAAAAAATTAGTACATATGAAGAATCAATTCCCTTAGTCCTGAACTACAGAAAAATCTTAAAATTTTTATGTCCTGGTTCCAGCCAAGACAGGGTTAATTTTTGCAGTAGCCAGAAGGGTACATGGCTAGGACCCAGACATGTCATTTGTTGTGTATGGGGAAAGGGTTCCCTTCCAGGTCAGCATAGCTTGGCAGAGTGAGTGGTGAGGTATTGTTGGGGGGTTTCCACGTGACTTGTTTTTTTCTTGTACCCTTCTTGTTGCTGTTACCGTTTGTTTTTTTTATCTCATTGATGTTTCCAGTGTATTGTTCTTATCTCAACCCACGATCTTTACCTTTTGTGTTTCCAACTCTCATCTTCAGCCCACGGAAGGGGGAGGCAAAGGGGGACCAAACAAGCAGCATGTTGAAGAGTCTCAGTGGGAGCACTAAATTGGGGATTATCATTCCTAAACCGCATATGATCAGATGAATTTTTTCTTTCTGCAGCCAAGGTTTGGACTTATTTATGGATCAATCAAAAGCACCTGCAGAAAATTGAGATTTGTTCTGCAGAATAACATACAGCTGTCCTGATAGCTTTGTCTAGACCAGGAAAAGTGATTCATACACTGTTTGGATTAGCTAATATGATTATTGTTTCAAGGTTGTTTCACTAGAAATTAAAACAGTGATTGCCACAACTCAAAATGCAGTGAATATCAGTCCTTGCACTAAAGAGCCACATCTTTTTATCTCAAGGCTGCAACAGCTCTCTCAAGCATCTAAAGTCCACAGTGACATGACAGCATCCCCTGGCTAACTAAGCTTTCTAACTAATGCACAAAGGTGAAGGACCTTCTTGTCACCTACATGGCATAACAGCTACAGTCACTGTACTAATATGGACTAGAAATGCCAACTCAACCTCTGTGCACTGAGGATGCAGTTCTTACAACAATTTGTTTAGTGATTGAGAAATGTTTTAAATTACACTTGGTTTTAAGTCAATTAAATGTTAGAGAAAGAAATGGGGAAAAGAAATTCAACACACGACATCACTTGCAATGAGCAAACTTCTTTCTCTTGGGAATATTTTGCAGAAGTCTTTGCAAATAAAACCCACTGAAGATATCATTAGAGTAAAATTGTGCAAAAAACATTATTCAGGCAAAGATTGTTTGAAGATGGGGACTAGTTCCTCTGAGTAGAGTACTTGAATACAAACCCTACTAATGTTCATCTCCTTTTCCCGGGACTTCATGACAGCCTTTTAAGTAAATTGTATCTCCAGAAAATTTTCAAAGCCTTGACCTCCTTAGTGTAGAGCAAATTTTCATACAGATCTGAGATAGGACAGATAGTCTTCAGGGCAGATAGTTTAAATAGTAGTTTAAGTAGCAGTTTAAATTTGATTTAACTAAGGAATTTTATTAAAATACCATGTTGTTTTTTAAGCATATGGACTGGATTGTATGCACATAATCTCTTCACACAGCAAAATTACAGTAAGTTATGCACACTGTCCCACAATTTGCACACACAATCTTAATTTGTGCTCACAGCAAGTTCCCACTTGGAGAACTGCAAATTAACACTAAGGTTAGTGGAAGCTCTAAGAACTTCACACCCTCACATAAAGTACCATGGGCAAGTATCAGCTGAAAATGCAGACTTCCTGTTCAAAAAATGCTTTGACTGGGGAAGATTTGGTTTATTGGCTCTGAGAAAGACATCTACATCACCCAAGATAAAATCTGCTGTCTCCTCATGGTGAAGTTTTATTCTAATTAGCACTAAGCAGTGCTGCTGAGGTAGCCCAGCAGGTCAGATGGATGCTACAAAAAACTGAGCTCCCCAGAAAGCAGTCTTCCTGGTCTATGTTGAGTGGAAGTAGGATGAAAGTCAAGGTTCTAGTGAGAGTTTTTCTGATGCTTTCTTCTGTGCTGCTAGGGAGAGGAAATGAAACTGTATGAAGAACTAAGCAACAGTAGCAAAATGTCTTCTAGGAAATGATGCTCATGTACTCCTTTAAGAAGGCTTGTGAGGCAACAAAAGGTGAAACAAATAGAAGAGCTTCCAAAGTTCTGTTGTCTCCCATCTCTCTTGTTACAGAAATGGAGACTGATTATAAATACATTTATATAGTAACCAAAATAAAACACGCCAAAAGCACCAAAGGCGAAGCTTAAAATTTACTGGTAATAGTAAACTCAAGTTAATAATGCAATCTGCTTAATATGGAAAAAGAACTTAATGACTCTTGACAGCCACTCCCTACAAGTACAACATATATGTATCCTGATTGATAGGTGTTCCACAAAAGCCACCATGCAAATAACCAAAAAATAGGGAAACCACTTTTATTTTCTGTTCTTTTCCAAAATTTATGTTTGTTTACTGCAGGCACCCATGCATGTGTACAGCATGTGATCTGCTTCCAAAAGATCATGCACTATTACAACCCTCAAGTACTTCCATCCCATCTAAGGGCTAGAGAGAGTGGGATACACAACAGAAATGTTCCCCTTTGCACAAGTTTTTATGAAATGCATTTGTATGAATTAAAGGAAAAAAAAAATAGACCAAAGCAGATAGAGCATTACCTTGTTGCTAACCACTAGTGATCTTGTTTTTAAACTGTTATCACACGGCTCATGGACATTCTAGCCATATGCAGGCTCATGGTTCAGTCAAAACTTGGTCCAGTATGTACTGGCACTTTGAACCAGGGCAGTACAAAGTTCATCCTTCATTTATTTTTACCTAAACACCACTCACCATCAGTTCAACTGTACAAATTGCTGATGTCAATTCTACTACAGGCAGGCTCTAGGGTTTTAAACTGTATCCATCAATATATGTATATCTATCCACTTTAACATTTAAAGACAGATTAGGTCATTATGTTTGAAACTTGCAATTACAGTTATCATATCACAAATAATGTAATAGGATATTCAAAATTTGTATAAGCATTTTAAAAGCAGGTTTAAAAGCGTTCTTTTTTTTGGGGGGGGTGGTAATAAAAGAAGGCAGCTAAGTACAGAATTATAATATTTGATCACTGAGAGAATTATGATCCTCAAATTCGTGCAGGATGTTACAATTCTATTTGCCATAATATATTTTATGTCTATATTATAAGTAGCATGAGAAAAAAAAAATTCAAATCTTATAGATTTGGTAATTGGGATCATTTCTTACAATTAAAAATTAAAAGAACTCTTCACAAAATGCTACTCAGGATCATTCCAAACATAATTAACATTTTCACCTGTTTTGCAAGTAATTAGAAAGTTAGAAAACTGCATTACTCAATACTGCTTGGACATTTCATCTCTAATAGACAGATATTGATGTTCTGCTAGTACAAGTGTTCTGCAAAAATGGCTTCTCAAATACAAGGCATCTTGCATCTAATTCAGGTAGGATTCTGCACCTATCAGAAGTAGCACTTGCAGGCCAGATGATGATCTAGAGAGTTTTAAATTATATTATACACTTGTACCCTACCCTGAATCTCATTTGACTATGAAGCTAAAGCAAATACCTCGCATGTAGACAGTTGTAACTGGACACCTATTTTAGGTGTCAATCTCAAGCTGAATCCTGCCTCCGTCCTTTTTCGTAGGTTATCATCGAACTTCCAACACCTAAAACCAAGCAGCACTGGACTCTTCTTTAAATTTCATAAAGCAGGAACAAGGTAACACACAAAGTGTTTTACTCTTGGCAGATAACTCAATTCTCTAAAGAAGGAGTTTCTACTGCCATTAAAATAAGACATTGTGACTTTGAATGTAGGTTCACTATCTGACAACAAAATGAACACAACTCAAGGTGTATTTACTTTAAATATTGTGTAGCTTGTGGGTTTGTCGGGTTTTTTTGGTTTGTTTTTTTTTTGGGGGGGGGGCAAAAATAAAGGGAGATGTCTAAAAGAAGTGTTCTTTGCAGATTCTGTATGCTGGCTCAGGAATTTCATTTGATGATGCATCATTATTACTCTTCTCCAAATATCGGGTAGTTTCATACATTTTTGAACAGATTTCAAGATTAAAAAGAATAACATCAAAAAAAAAAATAAAAATTACTACCATACTTTTGAACAGGCAAAAACCCATAATACTATGAGACCCATGAGACTACTGCTACATCTAACTGTATCATTCCAAGCCATAAAATTTAATTACTGGAAAAAGATATTCAGGCCAATCAAGTAACACAAGGTGGTGGTAAAATACAATTGTAGCTGTTATCCAGCTTCCAGATGTGACAATATCAGTGAAAAGGTAAATTCCAACCAGAAGCTTTATTAATGCTGAAAATGCTGAAAGGGGGCTCCACCTTCACCTTTTCGATCAAAATCAACCACCCAAAGAGTTTTTATTATATGAGATTCACAAAGTGAATTTCAGAGTATCTGCAACGGTTATGTGAAGGGCTCGACTCTCTTTTCTCTGACAGATCTAGGCCATCTGAGCAGGTTTTAAACTTCCTTCATCACCTCCGAGACTGAAATTAAAAAGGAGGTAGGCAGTACTCAGTTTGTAAGCTTTATAGTATTGAAGGCTAGCAGAGAAATTGAATACATGGAGTTAACCACAAAGGGATATGATGCTATTTTAATAACCGGCGTTAATGATTGTAGAGTCTATTGCTCTGGTCCTTCAGCTTTCTCTGGAAAAGCTCTTGTGTTAGACAGATCTTTGAGCAACTGCTGTAGTCAAACCAACCTGGACTACCAAATGCAAGAGATAAATGGAAGAGTAAGATAGAAAGGACGGACTGTGTTTTAAAATCCACTTTATATTTTACTGTGCTTGATTCTTAATGTTAAAAAATAACTTTGGATTTTAAATTTTTCTGTCTGTTTCATTCAACTCTGGCCACAAATCAGTTTAGACCCACCTAGGAAGCCTGGTGTTGAAGGTCAGTGTGTACTCTGGAATGGCAAAATGATGACTCCACTCAAAGACAGAAAAAGTGCTAGAGGGTTGAAAGCACTCAGAGGTATGAGGAAGTGCCCTCAAATGGCAAAGAAAGGGGAAAAAAATGAGACCTAGTTCAGGAATCATGACAAGTTCACTGCATATTAAACTGGCAAATAAATACTCTCACAGAAAATTACTACTGTAAATTATTATGCTGGTAAAAAGAAAAGCAAGGAATTATACACCCTCTTATTACATACCTATTTAATGTAGTTGGCATTACTATTCATTGGGTGGAGGGACATTTAACTCAGAGATCAAATTTTTGTAGAAGAATGTATTTATAAGTATATAGAAGTTCCTAATTGTTACTATGTAGTTAGTAACCAACGACATTATTTCATTCAAACACAATTTAAAAAAAAAAAAAAAATAACCTATGAAAAAAAATCTAGCAGAACAAAAACTGCAAATGGCTCAGCTGGTTAGAGCATGGAGCTAATAATGCCAGGGTTGTGGGTCCAATTCCTCTATAGGCCTTTTGCTGAAGAGTTGGACTCAATTATCCTTGTAGGTCCCTTCCAACCCAGAATATTCTGTAATTCTGTAACAATAGATTTAGTTTGATTTTTCAAAGAAAGCATTTCTTGGACAGAAGGCAAGGTTAAAGATTGTGCATGTCCTTCCTTTTATCAGTTTAAATAATCTCTTCATCATTCTCCTCTTCCCCAATGTTGGTTTTATTTTCTTCAATGCTAGAAAGTATTTATACAAGTTAAAAATGAAAAGGCCTTACAAATCAGGCTTCCATAGAAAGTCATAGGCAGACATGCTTTTCTCCAATGTATGGTTAGACGTTTCTGGGAAACACTAATGGTATGTCTTCCAAAGTTAAGAAAAGAGCACAAAATAAAAATAAAACAGAAGGCAGAGGCCAGGTACAGTTTCTTTTCTCCAAAATGGAAAGGACTATTTAATGCTTCTACAAAATTAGCATAACCCATAACAGTGTTATGTGAAACATTGGCTACTGTGAACCAATGGAAAGAATATGACAAAGCGTTTGCAAAATATGAAGCAGTAATTTTCTTACATTTTCATTTCCTTCTTCTATTAAATTCTAGTCCCACTTGTTTCTGACTCTGGCCACTGTTGAAGTTCCTTAACAGAAAAACTTTTGATTTTCTTCACTAAAGAGATCTAATGAATAAAACCTGAAAGTGATTATCAAGACCGCAGTCACTGGAGAAACTCAGCAATAGCTCATAAAACCAAAACAGAGAAATTTTTTGTCCACTATGCTATTTCCTTTTCTACGGGGCTCCAATCACTTATTTCATGGACAATGAAATAAGTTCAAGAATTCTCCTGACCTGCGGGGAAAGGAGAAACTAGAGTACAAGGATTTTCAAATAATTACTTCTACCAGAAACAATCACATTGTGGGAGCCAACATATCATTATGTATAGAGTTCCAACATTTATCCCCTTTACCCCCAGAGCTATCGGTAGTCTAATATCTGAAATCATTATGGTAGGTCTGACTCATCCTTTGGCAAAGACCAACTGAAAAAAATGTTAATTAGCCAACAAACAACAACCCCAAAAGTGGTAAGGCAGAGAAAGCTGTACCTTTAAGTCTTTACAAGGTGTCATCGCTATGATGATCATCACTGTGGATCTGAACTTCAAATCTCACTGCTGAACCAGGAATATATAGTATATATAGCAAAACTATGTACAACTATCTCAGGGCTTCTGTTGATGACATAGACCAATACACACTAATTTCCTGACTGTTACATATAGAATGATTCATATAGAATCAGTTCATGTTGTTTTAAGGATTTATATACTAATGGGGATGCAAATGTATTTTACATGCAAGGGGAAGAACCAGCTGTAAATAAAAAGGTAAATAAATACATCTGTGGGGTGACAGTAACTTAAAGTCATAATGGCTTGGCCAGTAAATGGAAAAATGTTCTTTTCAGGTGCCAGGTAAAAGCTATGCAGATCTCCTGGTAAAGACCAGAATACATGCAAAAATTAAAAGAACCAGACAGGTATAAATCATCTCTACAGGAAAGAGGCCATGCATTACCAATTGCTTCAATTAAGTCACTGAAAGAAAGACACAGAGACTGAAATATGCAATTCAGAATAGCTGTGGACATAGCATTAAATCACAGCTTCTTACTTTCTCCAATAAAACCTTAAAGTTTAGGTAGGATTGGGTATACAGAGACATCTATTTTATCTCTTTGGTTAGTGAGTAGAAAGTTTGGGAGAGTAAAAAATACTTTGCTTTAAAAATCTGGCTTGAATCATTCACTAGTGAGAAATATTTTATTATTTCAGCTGACAGAACTAGGCCTGTCATGTTACTATGCTAGGAAATCAGAAAAGCTTGCAACTGAACTGAAGCAGTGATGAACCAAAAAGCTCCAGCTTCAAGAGAAATGAGGGGAAAAGTAAAGTTATCTGCCTGACTGCTTACTCATCTCTACACTTATCTATTTACTCAAACAGGGTTACAAAGGTGCATAAGGTGTGAACTCACAGTATTCAACAGAGCAGAAGATACCCATCCCACCTTTCAGCTACAAAGGCAACAAGAATTCTAGGTAGTATCAAAACTTCCCAGCACATTTTTCCATCATATGAATCTTGTACTCAATTTCGAATCTGCATTTAACATCTACTGATTCAGAGAAAGGACATTTTCTCCAGGAATGTTTTCAGTATTGTTCCCACAAGTAACTGTGAGAATGAGGTATGGGCTCCAATACACAACCAATGAAGGGAGTCTATTAGACACTTAAGTTTTACTGCAGCTGAAACATAGGATTCAAACCTCAAAGATGAAATCTTTTAAAGATGTACATTTCCAGCAACTTCCATCACAGAGTCATAGATAAAGTTCCCTTCTGCTAAATATTTCCATATTTTGCTAAAGTGTAAGTTTAAGCAGCAGAGGAAAAAAAAAAAAAATTAGAATTCATGGAAAGGTTATTGGGATTTCCCACAAGGTAAGCATTTGACAGGTTGCATATACATTTAGTTTGTATCCGTTAACTAGATATTATTAACCACAATGACAAAAACAGGATTATATAACCTGCACTAGTAGATATTATTGGATTTAATAAACACATAGATGTAAGGGAACCTGTGAGCCACAAAAGTGCAACTCATTCATGGTTACATCTGCAATTTTTGCCAACTTTTTATCAAGCAATCACTGAACTTGAAGAATTTTTCTAGCTAATTTAATTACATCATTACCAAAAGAATACATGAGAATAACATACCAATTCCAAAATGTCCAAATCTATGCAACATATATGGAATATTATTTGTGTTTGTGCTTAACTTAAGTGCACTCAAAACATTCACCTGGAGTGAAGAAAGTACATGAACTGATTTTTTTTTCATTTAGACAAAGCAAAAACTAACTACTCATCCATCCATGAACTAACAGCTACATCCATTCATCCTACTATTTTCTTTTTGTGTTTTATTAAACTAGCTAATGCAGTAGCCTTCTCTATATTATTGATGACACCATGGCCACTATTGGACTGATATAGTGGTCTCCAGCAGTTTCCAAATATAAATACATTCTAATGAGATAAGCCCTAGAGCATGGATATGGAGGAATGCTATCTAAATAATGCCACTTCTGTTACAGAATTGGTTTCAAATTAATTGTTTCTTTCTAAAGCTATAATTATCCAGAGAAATGCAGCTAGTTTGAAAAGATGAAGTAAAAAAATATATAATGTCTAATAGCTCATTAAATAGAAAATACATTGTAAATTTGGGAAACAGAATGACTTGCAGCTAATTGTGAGATGATGGGTCAGAAACATGAAAAGAGACTTGGCAACAGAGCAATTTGTTAATGCTGACTGCAGTCTGCATTTACTTGACATTCGGAAACGTCATATGACACCAATGCAGATGAGGTGAACAGTGAAGAGAAAAGGAAGAGCAAGGAGAGCTAGAGGAGAAAAAGTTAGGTTATGAGCAGCTGACAGCATGGTGAGAAAGGGGAGAACATGAGTGTCATCACTGAGTGTTCAATTTTTAAACTGGGAAAGGGAAGAAGATGTCATATTAAAGAGACTTGGAGTATTCATGCAGCTATAGCTACAGCAGTGCCAACACTTTTCTCATAGGGGGGTTTTATGTAGAGTTCATATAGGTGAATAATTAGCAATTTTTTAATTTCTCTTCCAGTGAGAAAACATATTAACTACTATGTATTCATTGTTCTGGGTATGATTTTGAAAGCATATCTCATTTTTTAAAAGCATGAAGTGTGTATTTACTAGATGTCAAATACATATTTACAGTAATGCAACAAATCAAAGCAGCATCAAAGAATATTTGAAACACTTAAGAATAATTACACTGCCAAAAAAACCCAAACCTAATACATTATACCATAGCCTCAAAGCAAAAGAAGCTCAGAACAGCTGAGCTAAGCTTAAACTTTCTCCCAGTATATTTTCCATAGTCAGTGACCCCAACTATTAGACAAGAGGACACAGACATGAGCAGAATAGGAGAAGGCATTTGTGCATTTGCATGGGTGCTACCAGGTGCACACCACACCAGCCTGCACAAACAGGAAGGCTAAAGTCACCTAGAACTTTGCACAAACATCTAAAAACACGATGTACAAAGAACTGCAAGATGTGGGCTCAGAATCACAGATGATGTTTATAAACAGAATAAAAAAATCTCTTTGATATAAAGGAAAATGAATCTTCATTGCAGAAAAAAAAACCAGCATTTCCTAAATCAGAAGCCCAACCACAGTTTATGGCCATATCTTTCTTCGAACATCCATTGCACAAACACCAGTGTAATGCCTTGATATGAAGGCTTGGACACTTTGGCAGTAATGTGTTTTAAGTATTACTTTAATTCCAATGAATGGCTTATTCCTCATGAATCTAGACTGAACAGAAGAAAGCAGGATCATAATAATGAGAAGTGTCAGTGTATTGGCTGATAATGCCATATCTGAATTTATGGCACATTATGTTGGCAAATAAATACGATATTTCTTCTGTCTTCATTCCAGCAGGCTTATAAAACATAATTTATCCCTCTGTATTTGCTGTTGCTACCAGATCTCAAGATGAAACTTTCTATCTTATTTATTTGCACAGGTAACACAGTCCAGAGAGGGTATTCTTCTCTTGTGATGGTGATAAAACAGATCTTTTTTGTGCAATTAAGCTCTAAACATGACCTAATTTCTTGCACAAATACCACAGTCTGATATACTTTGCCAAAAAGTGATATTTTATTTTAGTGCCACACCAATAATATCACATTTGAAAATTTACATTATTGTTACTGTAGTGTCTAACACAACAATACAGAGTAGTTACCTCTAGCCTCTTTCTGAAGTTTACTTGCAGCTATATAATCTATGTTCTGACTATAAGGAGATTGAATGTTTATAAAAGGTGTAGGACTGAGAAACCATTGAAATAAAGCTCAAGTCTTAAGTTTATACACAGAATACCATCACAAACATAGTTGTCCAAACAGCATCCCACCTACATGCCTTCTAACACAGATCACTGTAAGCAGTTAGCCATATTTATTCAGATTCAATTCATAAAAAAAATTAAAGCACAAAGTTAAATTGATTAGTCCCATTGAAGCCACACACCGCTGTAATGCCTTGCATGATCAGACCTCAAGTTTTGGCTCTCTGTGCACACAGCAGGCATACATCCTATTTTTTGCTAGTGATGACTTTTGTGACTCGGACACTTTTACAGTACAAACAGAACTAAGACTACTAACTCCTACTAAACAAACCATAATAAAAGCTTCAGATGGTACCCACTCTAATTCCTTCCTGGAAAAGACCCAGATTTTAAACAATTTACAACATAAAAATAGCACAGAAAGCTATTATCTTTCCTCAGGGCCGTTGAGCCATTCTGTGTGACTTCACAGTGCCAGTGACAAACTGTGGTTAGCCTAAAACTTGAAAAGCCAAACAGGTATCTTAAACAAGAACAAACACTAAAAAAGTCGCAGCCAAAAGGGGATCTAGCCTACCTAGTTTTAATGCACTACTCACAGCTCTCCCAAATGCACAGTCACGAGGCAGAAGGCAGCATCTATCCCTAGACTGAATATCAGAATCTTTAGGACAGGTTGTCTCATATGTGCAGCTTTACATGGTGAAGGGGAAGGCAGGGAGAGCCTGTAACAAGGAAAACTGTTCTACAGAGAGATGCTCGGATGAGCGTGAAAATCCACTTGGTGATCCAAGGACTGACCCATACCCTCTATCATGTCCGTGACATGACATGTCAGACAGAGAACAGTAGAGAGGCACACACTGCACAGCTAACTGGTTTATGGCAAGATGGACCAGAAGCCACAGGTCTGCCCTATCAATGTGATGGAAAAACCATAGTGAGGGAGTAAAAGAAATCCAATATGGGAGCATCACTGCAAAAGTGAGAGACTTGTCAGGTCTGTGCTTCAGTCTCTAAAAGAGCTGGTGTGAGACTGCATGTTACTGACAGATTTATTTTAGAAATGTATTATATCCTGCTTTTAAAAGTGAAAAATAAAGCTAAAACAGTACACTAGGCAATTGCAGTTTAGTTCTAGTAAGGCATTTAAAACATGCAGCACTGCAATACCGCTTCCTTGCATTTCAAGAAGGAATAAATAATAATCCAATAAAGGATCAGGCCAGTGATCCATCTAGTCCAGGACCTCCTCTTAAAATACTGAGTCTTATATAGCAACAGAGGAGACAAGAAACATTCCAGAGTGAGAGAGGCCAGCATACAACCAAGACTAAAAATTTGGTTATCTATTTTAAAAGTGTTTGATACTCACTCATGCATTTCTTAATATTTTGCTATTTATACATCCAATTAGGTTTGTTGAACTGTGATTGTTCATTTATTTACTTGTGAAGTTTTTCAATCTGAAACATCTTTTGTGGCATTATTCCAATTCGTGGTATAGGCACAGAAGACTACAAAACACAGAGGAGTCAAAAAAAAGCTTTGTGTCCTTTCACCTGTGTGCTACCCTGCTCTCTGCCTCTCCCCTTGGTATTGTTAAAGGGATGCTCACAATTGATGCAGCAGTATACAATGCTGTCCTGGTACCGAGAGACCTGTGTTCAAGTTTCATATTACAAGATCAGCAAGATGTGAAGTGAGGCAACTAGAAAATGCCAGATATTAACATAGTACAGATTATGAGGTTTGATAAGCTTCAAAGAAGAGAAGAAAAAAAAAAAAAGATTTTCAACTTTTTACACATGCAATTATATAAATGATTCTTGCATATCACAAAGGATACAGGAGCTACTCCTCTAAGTGTTTACTTAAGGACTAAGAATCAAATCCATACAAAGCATTTTCTAGTGCTACTTCAATAAATAGCTACAGCTTATAGTGCATTCTACAAATAATTGTACTGATATATCCATACAAAACAAAAAGTTCAGAAAGATAAAATGGGATGAAGTCACTAAAAAAGGCAAGTATGTAGTGTCCTGCCACAACCAGTACTGTAAAGCATAATGTCTTTATTTTCTCTCTTCCATCTTCAATGTGTTTTTCAACATTTTGAATGTGGCATGAAAGAAGCTATGTAAAAATGCCTTCAATTTTTTATCTTAAAAATGTGACTGTTCTGCACTAGTAGTATGAAAAAGCACATAAGGTGAACATTATTGTTTTGTCTTCTCTTTGATAAAGAACTCACTACATGTGGCAAACAAGAGTGGCTGGCAAGGTGTATAAACAAGCAAAGCACAAAACCCACTATCTTCCCAAGTTCTACCAAGTGCAAAAGGAGATAGCTCTGTACCTGTCACCAGGAAAAATGAACAGCATTATGGTTGATGTTTTCACATTCATTCCTATGTCTGATAAGTTTTATACCTCTGAAGTGAGTTATGAGAAGTGTTTTGAAGTAAATATTAACAGCTTACAAAACTAAGCCATGGGGACGAATTTCCTATGGACATACCTCCCAGAGCGAGCTGGTGTTTTTAAAAAGTATTTCAAACATGAAGGTGTGTACTTACAACAGATTCTGTGATGCTCAGTATACCATATAAATGTTTTCTCAGGGGAAAAAAAAGTAAAAAGCCAGCAAGTAAAATCCTTTTAAAGTTCACTTTTAAATTCAGTGATCTAGGGATAATGAAGCAAATACTCCAGCTGGTTTAAAATGTCAGAGCTTCAACTACTAGGGAGCAATGAAGGTCTACATCAATTGGGGATGTCCCTCTTAGCACAAAAAAATGGTCACGAACAGGGACAGGTCAGTATTCAGTTCTTCTGGCATAAGAACCTTCTGTTATATTCATCCTAACAACTTTAAAATTCACAGTTTCATAAGGTAAAAGAAAAATGTATTTTGCACTGAAAAGCTATTGTTACCTGAATTACCTGGAACTGTAGGAGAAAAATGATGAAAGACATTTAAATGAGATGTTTAAATATAGACCGTAAATATGAGACTGAACATTAATTAATTAGATTTCTAGGGTCTTCCCTTGCTTTAGCCTCTGTATTACCATGCAGTCTTTATTTACTATCATTTATCTTCTTTGTTTGATGATGTCTGACTAACAAATACATTGATGAATTGCATTTGTAAATGCCATCCATATATCACTAAAATAGGATGTACTCAGTGCTCCTGACACACTGATGTTAAAGGATTTTTTTTTTTAATTTGAACTTTCAGTACTTAACAAAGGAAATATTGCTGCTTTGCTGGATAAATTTCCTGATTTCTTTTTCAATTCTCAGTGAACAAACAGCTGCAGAATAATGTGACTTAATGAAGCGTTTCTAATAAAATCCTGCAGAAGTTAAAACAGGGGAATAGAACTGCTTGCTCACTGATAGTTGTATCCTTCAGAACAATTTTTCAAGATGGTGATCACATTTCTGTGTAGATGAGTGTTAAGTAATGTGATTTTCTGTTTTCCAAAGTCAGTGATTTCTTTTAGTCTGATAACTAGTTAGCACTGTTGCATTACTTATTTATAGTGAGCAAAACATACAACATAATAAATACAGCATCTTTCTAGTACACTATTTAGGCTTTATACTGGTTGGTTAGTAGCAACACAGACAGCAATAAATTTAATTGTGAAGATGCTCAGATCTGAAAAACTCCATGGCTATATTTTGCTTACCAAATACATACAGCTTGCATTTGTAAAGATGTCCATTATCAAGTCTGTCATCACCTGTGATTAAATTATGAAACTTCTTGGCTGCTACATTTTTCTCTGCTGCCACAATTCAGTGTAAAGTATTATTTGCTTTATGTAAACTTAGAGAGGGTTCAATGAATCATCACTTTGCAACCTGCCAGTAAAACAATCTCCAATATCCATCTGTACACACATCTATTTACTTCCATTCAGAACAAGTTTTTAATGTATTCCCCACCAGAATTACCAAGTGCATTACAAGCATCTACACATAAAGCTGAAATCCCTCAGATGATAAGAAGAGCCAGGTAAAAAAAGTTACCCCCATGTGTCCAGTGCAATAAAAGATACTGCTAGAATAGTTGTCATTCTCTGATTAAAACAGCAAGACAGAAATCAAGATTTTATCTCAAAGTAACCCACTACCAGCAGTGTATCTGAGATTAATACCACAATTTTGAAAGCCTCTTTATGTACAAAAAACATGTGGAACCACTGAAGAGTAAACCTTATTTGGTATCAACTAACTGAGCAAAGCTTTACACTGAAACTAGGGCACTTAGGTAGCTTATATTTATAAGAATAACAGTACTGTAGTTTTGGAAATTGGGACTATATGAAAAAAAACACACATGTTTCTCAGTACTTCTTCAGCAGTATCAGGTCTCTGAAATAAAATATTAATAATGAAATTTATATGAATTACTTTACTTCTCTTAATTATACACTCGTAAAACAATTTAGGCATCAGTATGAGATGACTGCACAATTACTGTCAAAAAGTATAATGAAACCTGCAGCCTTTGCCACCTCCGATCAAAATTCCTTAGTATGCTCTTTCCCAACTTCAGCTAAGCTATATTCCTGGTACCATTGTACTACTATTTTTCTGGTGTTTATCCTACACTACAGAAAAGAATCTTTATTTATCAATTTGACTTCACTTAGATTAGCCCATAAAGTAGCTTTCAAGTGTTAAACATATAGTAGGCTGAATGCTAAAGTCTGAAACTAGTTGAGAAGGCAGAGAAACCTGATAACGATTATTATTTAGTCAATAGCAATTTAAATGTATCCACTGTGGTACGAAGACCCTACGACCCTGAATGCTTTACAGGACTTTCAGAGATAGGGGTTGAGTGTGTTTATTATTTAAATTGACAGTTCTGCAGGAGTCAAAGCATGGTTCTTCAAATACTGAGGCAGTATCTTCTGGTGGGGTGGGGGTGGTAGAAGTGAGATACTTACTGCTTTCAAAAAAAATACTGATAATCTCCTAGCAAAAGCTGGAAAGAGGACTGTAACTACACATATAATTTAAAATGTTTTAAGCAATGATTTTAACTCCCAGTAAGAAACCTACAGAAGAGTCGTGCATGGCAGCTCCTAACAGGGCAGAGCAAACTCTTGCTCTTTATTCTTTGCATTGATAACCTGGTGTCCGATTCTATAGCTCCACAGGAGCAAAGCAGGTTATTTTAAAACTTTCTCTTGCAAAACTATAAATGGATGGAATAAGGGAAAAGCCCTCTCACTGTGGCATACAGAACCTGCAACATATTTAGCAAATAAATAAGTTCACCGAAATGCAAAGAAAAAAACTCAATATGTTTCGTACTATATATCCACAACTTGGGGAGCAGTACACACACAATAAAACGAGGCCATGAATCGTCTCTTTATAACTGATTTTCTGTTTGGGGCAGGGAGTTTTGATATATAAAAGGACTCCTCGCTCTTCCAGCCGCTCTCTGAAGGCGACCGATAAAGCGTCCGGGCAGAGTAACCCCCAAGTGCCCGAAGGTCCTACGAGTTAGTGGCCATCCTTCCCATAAAAGTTTAAAAATGAGACGGTTTCCCTGCTCCCCCCACCACCTATCCTCCACCCCCATCCGCGCTTCTGCTGATCCGTTCTTTTAAATAAAATCCAAGAAAAGGAAAAAGGAAAACAAAAGCCTTGCGGATCGCCCGGTGCAAGGCTATAGCCGGCTGCCCCAGGCGCCCGGCAGAAGGACAGCAAAGCAGCTCCTCCTCAGTCCCAGCTTCCTCCAACTTTAGGGCAACGGGAGGGCGCAGCCAGCAGCAGCCTCCCTGCACGCCCCACGCCCCGCTTGCACCCGCAGCCCCGCGGGGTCCCTGCCGCCCGCGGAGGCCACCTCCCGACGGCCCCGCCGGCGGCCAGCCAGACACACAGACACACGCCCCCGGAGCGCTCCCCTCACTCACCTGCAGTCCCAGTTCTGGCTAGAAACACGTACTGATCGGCCGCCTCCCGTCTGGGGGGAGCTCCAGCTTCACCGCCCGGGCATCGCCGGCACACGCCCCGCGCCCCGCCAGCGCCCGGGGCATGGAGCGGCGCCGTGCTCCGCTCCGCTCGGCAGGGCTGAGGCAGGACCCGTCCCCGGAGCCCAGGTGTCCCCCGCCTCTCTGGGAATACACCAGAAATCCGGCTAAGATATATTAGAGGAAGGGTGAAGTAACCGGCAATGGAGGGAAGACTTGAAGTGTTCTTCGTACACGATTTCAGAGTATTAAAAAGAAAAAATGAAATTAAAAGAGGACGAAATCTGGTTGAGCTGTTGGAAGAGCGGAGGATGAGGAAGTCCCGCAGCCCAGTGTGGCTCCAGCCCCTCCGCCAGCTGCGCGCGGTCCCGGTTCAGCCCCGCCGGCAGAGGAAGGAGGAGAAGCCGGCGCGTCCTGCAGCAGTCCCTCCGTCAGAGCATCTCTGATTGGTGTGCGGTCCACACACAGCACGACTTCCCCCTCCTGCTGCCTCCTTCTCCCTCTTGGGAAAAGTAATTGGAGAGCGAGAGCTTCACCTTCAGCAGCAGTCTCCTGCGCCCAGCCTGCACGCACCGCACCGCACCGCACCGCACCGCGCAAGGGCGCGGAGCTGCCCCGGGCTCCCGGGCCAGCAGAGGCGGCTCCAAGCGCTCCCTGCGCCGAGGGGGAATGGGAGGGGTGGGTAGCGGGAGAGACGCCCCTCTCCTCCCCTCTGTTTATCCTCGCTGCTATCCTCCCCAGCCCTTCACGAGGCAGCAAGTCCCTGTGGCCGCCGCTCTGTCTGACCGAGGAGCGGAGCCCCGCGGCCGGCGCACAGCGGGGCTGGGCCGCCTGCCCGGCCCGGCTCCGCACAGCTCTGCCTTCCCTGCTCCCCCCGCCGGGCGGCGGGCCGGGGGGCGAAGTTTCGGCACAGGCACACGTGGCCGCGGAGGGGATGCCCGCGGCTCCCCCGGCCCCTCTGTCCGTGCGGCGGGAGGGACAGCCGGACAGGGCAAGGCAGGGCAGGGCAGCTGTCCCGGGGAAGGGCGCCGCGGCCGCGACGGCTGGAGCAGGAGCAGGAGCAGGAGCAGGAGCAGGAGCAGGAGCAGGAGCAGGAGCAGGGGGGACGCGGCGGCGCCGGCGGCAGCCAAAAGCTGGACTGTGTCTCCCTCCAGAGGGAGAAGGGAGTCACGCACGGAGGATCCGGCGACGGGAGCGCCGCGGGCGCGGCCAGGCCCCTCTTCCCAGGGCGATGGGGCGGTCAGCTTGGTCCGTGCATCCGCATCCAGCAGGTGAAGGAAGAAAGCAAGTCAGGTCCTGAAGGCCTCTTCTTTCTCTGAAGAAGATGAGTTTAAAGACCGGTTTGAAGACAGTGGCCGGTCTGATTAACAGAGGGAAATGTTGCTGGGTGAGGATAAGTAAAAGCACAGTTCCTTAATTTATTGCACAGTTCCCTAATATATTTTGCTGTGTTTTGTGCCATTCAAAAGAGGGTGCAGAGAAATGGAGGGGTGAGAGCCAAAGAAGGTGAGAAAGAGCCCTCGTTTGTTAAAATAATATCAAAGAGACAAATTCTCAGTTTTGTCCTATAATTCTGGTCCACTGCTAAGTTAAATCGTGATGAATGCATGCAACATTGAGAAGTATTGACATATCTGATCGTCTGTTGTGTATATTTAATTATACTAGCTAGAATAATAGCCAGTTTTAGGAAAAGAACTTTTTGTTCATCCCTTACCTATCACATCTTACATGATGTTCATGGCCAACTTTGTGAAAACAGAAGAGGGAAGTGAAGCAGTTCCTCTCTTGTTATTGTTCGTGCTACATTTTTCTATGTAAGTAAGCATCTGTAGAATGTTTGAATTTTAATTTTTTTCAAAGCAAATACAGACCTAAGGTCTGTTCAGTCAGGGGAAAGAAAGAAAAAAAAAAAAAAGACAAAATGAATATTGACTACAAAGGCAAAATTAATGTTGACTATCCTGCACACAGTGATGCAGCTGTAGGATGAAATACAAAGAGGCTGGTATGGAAAGGACAACTTAAAAGTAGCCTGGTATGCGGCTGTCACAATCACTGTTGCAGAAAACACTGCAGTACACACACATGCCTGATTGCTGACTGCAGCCAAATTAAAAGGCTGCTGGTTGTAAAGACAAATGTGGTCCTATCTCATTCACTGGAAGCTGATACAGTAACATCACCGTTTCCCTAGTCGGTAACTGTGTTTCTAGATTTGCAGACTGCTAAAAATGATGCAGAGGGAACTGAAACGACCAAGATCGTGCTGCTATCAGCAGCGTAATTTCAGGACATGAGGCATACCCAAACTAATGTGGCTCCACAGGGGCTGGATTCTTCTGCATTTCTTCTTCCATTTTGCTTCTGCCCCACCAATGCAAAATGGCCAGGGACCCTGAATACATAATGAATGGATAGGCTTTCCTGTTCCCTGTGTCAGTGTAGGACCACAAGTATTGTTACTGGATTGAAAGCACACCAAAAATGCAACTACAGCAACTAAAATGTAACTACAGCAGCTGTTGCATCTTGGACATAGCAAACACCTTGCCATCATAGGAGCACTATCTGCATGTATCATTACACTCAAGACTGCGTAAGACCAGAGGACACTTGCTAGTTTCATGTTGGTGTCCTGCTGTTACAGAAATTTGGCAAACGCATCTGAAGACACAGAACTATCATCACCCAGTTAAAACAAACAAGTCCCATGTAAACAAAAGAAGAAAAAGCAGCAGACAAAGCAATAGGTAAACTGACCTGTTTTGAAACTCAGGAATTTTGTCTGTGTAAATCTTAAAAAACCATGTTCATTATTTACAGCATATTGCTCTGCATATGAGGAGTTGTTCCAGATCTATTTGCACAACATCTGAAAATCTGAACAAACCTGCAGTACACACACACATGTGTGACACTATACTCATGAAAGCAGGTCCTGAAACACATGCTTTCAGGAAGCTTCTCTGCGTGCTTTCACAGTATGGTCAAAACTCCTGGGAAAAACTGAAATCATCTGTTGCACCTATACAGTGCACCTGGTTTTACAGATGCTTAGTTGATAAGTCTGACTCATCTCCAAAGGTGCATTTGTGCATGCTGCACTTGCACAATATGATAAATTTACCATTTTCTGGAAACGCCAGATTGGCATTCTTTGTCCTACACAACCTGTATTTATATCTTTCTGACTGGAAAATCCCCAGCTGAATACTGTGGCCTTAAAAGACAATACAGTTATGAAACACAATTATTGTATGAATGTTCTGTCTTTATTCCTTCTGCTTGTTTAATTTTTGAGTTTGTGTCACTATTTTTTACTTTTAATCAATTTAATCTACATGCTAAAAGACAAGCATAAAACATGAAAATGGTCATTGGTGCTTGCAATAGGTGTAGTGTTTGGAATAACTTGAGCATTTCTATTTCAAGGTGTACAGCAAAGCATAAGAATCAAGAAAATAAAGACTTCTCTGACTAATTGCATATATGCGAATCTGATACATATGTTTTTAAACACTAATTTTACCCAGAGGCATGCGGGTTCTGAGCAGCTAAATAGAGAAAAGGAAAATTTATATTTGGTAGCTACGTGCAGATTTTGTCTTTAAGAACTGATGAATTCATTACTGTCTAGCAACAATTTCTTTCCTTTATCTTTCCCAGGAGACTCCTCCCCTCCCACCAACCACCATGATACTGACCTAAACTAACTAAAAAATGCCAGTTGTGGCACTGTTTTTCAGTTTAAGAGTTAGGTTCTTGATTTCTCATTTTGTTCCTATAGATTAGGATTTCGACTGGGTCTTCCAACTCTCTTAATATTGAACTTCAGGTACTAAAATAATCAGAGGCCCAGACTGTGGGAGTACGGTCAGAGGACTACCAGGACTGGAAAAAGAAGAATAAGAATAAAAGCAAGAACAAAGACAGGAACAATTAACTACCTCATTATCTGACAAGTTATTCCCAGTTTTA
>JAWWEE010000040.1:31931870-31943611 GCA_035221455.1 Xenops minutus
TCTAGCTCCTTCTAGCTAGCCCCTATAAAACCCTTTTACCCTGTTTAATAAACGGCCATTTCACCTTATCCCGTGTTCCGTGTGGAGTGGTCCTTCCCATTATCCCGTTCAGGTCTGTGTCACCAGACCACAGCTCTCACCAGGAATACCTCAATGTAAGGAGGCGTATAGTGACCTAGAGCTTTGTGTGCAGCAGCATCCTACAGCTTTCCTTTATTGCCATCCCCTAAAGCTGGGGAAGAGGAAGCAAGGATTTCAAAAGCTAGCTGATGTGAATGGTTATGGTTATCATTCTGATACTGTGAGCTGAGACAATTCAACAGTGTCTAAAAGTCCCCTTTACAATGTGTGTACAGATACACAGTCACATAGTCATGCTTTTATCACAGGTGAGAATGTTGTCAACCAAATTTAAGTTCTTTAAAAGCTAAAGTAAATTCCAGATATTCCCATACAAAATTAAATATAATCAACTCCTGAAAAGCTGCTAAAAATGAAAAGGCAACAAAGCAAACTTATTACAGGATTCTTTAATAAATTTTCCACAGGCATTTACTGAAATTATGCTGGTTATTGGATTTTGAGGGAAAAGGGATTTTTAACTAGCATACTGGAATCATCATTGATCTTTCAAAGCTTCCACATGAAATGGAAAAACTGACTGAAAAAAAAACCAACCCAACAACCAAACAACCTAACAGAAGTGACCACTCTTTTCTACAACACATAATGATACAGATAAGCAGTATGGTTGGGGGGGTTGGGGTTTACCATTTAACACCATTCTCTTGAGATATAAATGACATGGATTGCTTATGCATGCTAATATAAATGCTGGTTACAGAATAATGATGTCTTACAGGAAAACAAACAAAACAATACAATACAAGCAAATAAAAAAGATACATGTATATTCAATGGAATTTTGACACTAGGACTCTCTTGCTTTCATTGAAGAGGAGATAAAGCTGGGAATCGGGGAATCGGGTTGAAAGACACCTCTGCAAGTCTGGTTGTACTGAGGATCCAAACCTCAGTCACAGGGGGAGCTAACTTTAAAGTTAGATCAGGTTGCTCTGGGCTATGTCCTGTGGTTTCAGATACCTCCAAGAACAAAGATTCTACCTACTACCCTCTCTACCTTTTCTGCCCCTTTTCCAGCATTTGATCACCCTCATTGGAAAGGATTTTCTTTCTTCCATCCAAATAAATTTCTCTGAATTAGTCTTTCTGTCTTTCGTGTCCATTGCCTCTCAACCCTTTGCTCTGCACTTCCAAGTAGCCTCTGACCCCATTTCCCCTGTAACCATCCATATATGGTCGAATACAATAATTTCTCCTCTTTCCCTCCTTCAAAAGGGCTGAGCAAACACAGCTTTCAGCATTCTCATATGCCATGCCTTTACCACTGCTAGGACACATGGTTGACTTATGTTCAACTTGTGAACCAGTACCTACAAGCATTTTTCTGCAAAGATGTTTCCTAGATAGTGCCAAACTTGTACTGTTGCATGGGGTTATTCTGTCCCAGATGCCAGACTTGCATTTGTTTTTGTAGAACTTCATGAGATTTCTGTGAGCTCAATTCTCCAGCGTCTTTTAATACTATTGATACTATTGACTATTCCAAATCACCTTCTTGTCCTTCATGTGTGCAGAAATTACTTCCAGGTGAGTTTTCTCCATACTCTTTCTGCAGAATGACCTATAGTTCCCCACATCTTCATTCCTAACTTACTGAAATTGGATATAGTTACTATTTCCCAATTATTTGGGACCTTCTCCTGTCACCATGAACATTTGCAGACGTTAGAAAGCAGTCTCACAGTGACATGAGCCCATTCCTTCAGGGCATTTGGATGCACTTGGTGTCATAGTGTACTGTATGTCCACTTTGCTTATATGGTCCTTATTGATTGTTCCCTATCAGGGTGACACTTGACTCCCCCAAACTCATAAAGAAACCCTGGGATTAATGTTGTTTGTCTGACTTACCCAATAGAATATCATATGATCAGAACTTATGGTATTTCATCAAAAAGAACAAAATCCCGCAGGCTATGAGAACTGTAGCTATTTTGAAATATAAAGATGCTTCCTCCTAATGCTTCGTAAAGTACCTAAGCTCCCTAAAGGGGAAAGATTTAAAAACCCGCACTCCTCATTTCTCATTTGCTACCTCTTGACAAGTCTCTACTGAGATTTTTAGATCTTTTATATATCATCATAAGGCACTTTACTGTATGCATTTGACACCCTATGCTGCCAGGCATAGCTTCTGAATCTTGCTTTTGGTGAAGCACATACAAAACATACAAAAAATTTAGGTGTTGCAGTATTTCATGCCATGACCTCTAAATCTCTTTTTGAATCTAGGCTGCAATCCATGGAAAAAATGGAAATAAACACTGGAAGAATTCACATCAACAGTAGAACAACAGTTAGTCTCCTCACCCTTTGGATATAATCTTAAATTTTCTTTTTAGCAAGTAATTTACTTGGCTATATTATGTATTTCATAAATAGCAGGCCTAAGCTTTATTACACCAAAAGGAAGAGTCCATGGGCCAAATATTTGGGGATGTCTACATGGCTTTATTGCACAAGAGAGTTGTAAATTACAAGAATGTTAGTAGTGTCACTTTCTTATTGGAGATAGAGTAAGTACTATTCATGTGCTTGGGAAAAGCCCCAAACTATTCCAGAAGGAGATATTTTTTCCTTCTTTTTTCTTTAAAAAGTCAATCAAGTATTCTGTCATCTGCATCTGTGAGACTTAGAGCAGGAATCAAACCAGGCATCCACCGAAAGAAAAACAAGCAAACTAACAAACTAATTAACAAAATCAGGACAACAGTTGTTCACACACAACTGATCTAAATTTGGGTTACTGTATTATAGAGGTCATGCATTTTTCTTAATCGGATAATATATGATAATTCCTAATTTCCTGTGTATCATACAGCATCCTCTTGCAGTCATGCTACAAAGAACTCCAAAAGGAATAAACATTTTATCCTTGGTTATAAGTAGGTTAATTTTGTTTCAACTTTACATTAAAGGTTTCTCTATAGACAAAATAGGAAACAAAGCAGACCTTCCTACCTAATTTTTATTCAATTTTAAAATAAATGCAATTATTTCCAAAATTACATATTGAATTATTTTCATGAATAAATGATGTTTACCTAATTAAATTACATTAAAGGAGACCTTGTGAAAACAGGAGGTTCCATGGACCAATAGTAGTAAGTAGGTAAGTAAAATCAAGCCGATTTCACAGAACAAATCATGCTTACTTTTGTCTGAAACCTCTTTATTGAGTGGAACATGTGTTGGCAGACTTGAGAACTCATCTACAAGAAAGATTACACTTCACTGTAGAGATTCGTGGTGCCATTTATTATCTCATGATACAACATTTTCTAATCTATGCAGCGTCATTTTAAAAACAGGCATCACAAATTCTCGTAAAAAAAGTGTCAAAGCTTATTACCTTAGTAACTTAGCTCTAACTCAGTCAGAGATTAGGGGGTTGTCAGATGTGTTGTTTGCTGGGGAAAAAAAAAAAAAAGGTCACTGTGAATTTACCTGGATTATTTTTTCCAGAGAAATAATACTACACCTGTTTAATAGGTACAAAACTGTTTAGTGGTGTGGCAGGAGGGCCTCCTCTGATAAGGCCTAGAATCCGGTCAGAGAATGCAAACAATGCAAGCTGTCATGCAATCTATCTGCGTTGAGCTACTGCTGGCATCAGGGTGCTGTTTTGGTGTTGAATTATGCTAAAACCAGCCTGGTTCACCAAACTTCAAACACACATCCTGCTTTTTGAAGCAGAGTTTGACAGACAAGCTAGTCACCAGCCTATAAATCTGTGAGTACTGGTCCATTGCTTTATAACTATTAAAACCTAGTTCAATTTGCATATGGCAGATTCTTCTACATGATTCTGTGAAGTGGGTAGAGCTTCTCCCACGAAGCGTGGTTACTCCCCAGGGGTTAAGAGAAAGAGAGATCTGTCTAGTATCTTGTACAGTGAGTTATATCAATCTCCAGTTAACGTTTGTTTCTTTTACTAGCTTTGATACAGTGCACTATACTATTTTATGCTATGTTATACTCTACCAGTAGGTTTTCAGCCTTTACACCATGCAGTAAATAATTTTGATTAAGATCTTTCATCTCTTCAGTCGTCTGTTCATTTGTCTGTGCATTTGTCATAATAAATAATTCATTTTTATAAGTATATCTGATTTGCCATGATTAAAACCTGCAGGACAAAGTGATTTAATCACACCTCTATAATTCCTTAAATCTAAACAATTAACATAATCCAAGGTTAAGGTGGGATTCAGCTGCACCTAGGCTCCTCTATGGGAAGGAGTTTAGAAAGCAAGGGTGTCCTTCCTGCACCTTGTGACTCAACAGCAGGGTGTCTTTAATAGCTTTTGTCTAAACCTTTCACTCCACCCACAACAAATAGTTACAAAACAGTCTCTCAAACAGTATCATCCAAATTTCTGAAAGTACAGTGCATTAAATAATTGAATAGGATTAATTTGTTCTGTTCCTCACTATTTCTCTCTGACTTTTTCCTCCTCTAAATTTTTACCACATATATTTAAATGAAGGAAGGAAAAACAAAAGTGCACCCAGTAATGTACTAGACTTGTGTATGTGCATTAAAAACCATTAAAAGATGGCCTAAAGGTTATTGCAGACTTTGCACTTTACAATGTTTTAATAGCAAGTCAAAATGATGTATTTTGATATCATCTTTCCACATACTGGGTACAAGCACAAGTAGAGCTTTCCAAGAGTTAAGAGCAGAAAAAGTAGCATTTTTTAGAACACTACCATATTTATTCCAAAATAGTCTGAAATTGAGGAGGAAGGGGGGGAGTTTGGGGTGGGGAACGGGACAGGACAAAAATATGAATAGAAGATGATAATTTTTAAATTTTCTGAATTGCAGCTTTCAAGATATTTTCAAATATGTGACCAAAAGTAAACATCTTTTTATTTTGAGAAAAGAGAACCAAAGAGCATTTCAGCTTGTCTGAGTACAATCAGCTATTAATTCAGCATGAGAAAATGCCTCTGATTAATACAGAATCAAAAAAAAATCCAGTCCATATATATAAAAAGTTCTATTATCTATTTAGAGTTGCTATAGCTTTCAATGACATTCCAAATGTGGCATTAATGGATTACATAGTTAATAGCCTGAATATAAGTAATTTTTCTTGTGTAAATACAGCAGAAATTTTAAGTACCTACAGAGAATTACTACCACTTAGATCTCAGGATCTGCAGGGCTAGAAAGTCAAACTGACTGAGCTTTGCCCTCTATCTTGAGCCTTTCCTCCTTCATGAAACACATGGTAGGAAAACCTAAAGGATGTGTGCCTTTGAATTTTTCTGCTTTTGTGACCCTCATTGAATGATTCCTTTGAAGGTAGTAGTAGACAGTCCTTTGAGAGCTTGGACTGCATGATGGCAGACCACTAGGATGCTGTGGTCCTACTCAGAAGACTTCATGTGTGCCTCTCTCTGGTGTTACAACTAGGTCCACTCCCACCTAACTGAGGTGAAATTAGTTTCTGGTTACCCATGCTGAACAGTCATTTCTGGATGGAACATAAATGATGCCACCTGACTCCCTGCACATGCATGCCCTGCCTGGCATTCATAATACTGCCAAAACACTTGCCCTGAGGGACTGAGTGCCTTAATTCTAGCCAAGTTCTAGCCAATCACCACTTGCCAGAATATCTCACATAGCAAGTCAGTTCAAATTCCCGTTTCTTTCTCATCTTCAGGGCATGGTATACATAACATAAGCATCTTACCTTGATCTTGGATGTGAGTAGCTCTCATATTCTGACACCCAGCCCAAATATAATATAAGAACAATAAACAACAAGTGAGGGAGCCCAAAATCCTTGGGGCTATATCTTACATGATCATAAGAATAATTTTGACATTTTCATTCTGATCGATGCTTAATCATCCCTAATTCTTTTCTAAAAAATGCATTTTAGAACAAGTTGTTTCTGTATTCAATTTTGGACCTGAAACTCATTACTCACAATGAGCAAACTTAGCATTTTATTTGTGGTTAGGGGACACAGATCCACAGTAGCTGCAGTACCAGGCAGCTGTGCTGGGATTTGGAAACTGGAAGCAAACTCAGTTCCTAGAGCTTGGTGTGGAAAAATTTGTTTTTCCAAGCAGCTCAGAGGTATCTCAGATGTCTCTGCTCTGCACAGAAAGCATAACCTAGGTTGCAGAGAGATGCTGCTGCTAGAGTGATAAACCCACTACATAAATCTTCTCTGTTTTCCTCACGGTTTAAGCTTCATGGCGTATCTATTGCTCCCTACCAGACATCAGTTACTTCCTTATCCTCAAGTGTCCTGGTTTTCACTGCCATTAAGCACCCACAAATGTCAGAGAAGTCCGTAGAGTCCTGGGGGAGGGATTTCTGAAAAATTCAGAGCAAGCAGTGTAATGGAGAGGTTTCGCCAGCAGATGTCAGAAAAAAAGATTCAGATAACACAACCCCTTACCAAAACCTGGAAAAGGACGTTTCAGTTCTTCCTTCTCACCTCCTCCTCTCCTGGCACAAATATGCATAACCACTCAGAAAGAAAATCCCTAAGGGAACACTGACTTGGGATTTTTGTTTTTGTTATAGTCTTATGCAGGTAAAAAGCAGAAGATCTTATACCCTGTTAAGCTTCAGGTGACTTATGCAAGTAAAAGAGTTGTCTAAAATTTGAAGTTGCTGAACAATCTGAATAATAACAAGTTCTGTCAACTCTGGAACTAATTAAGTCTCATTTTTTATGGATTTTAACTCATGGTTGATTGAAGCTTTTCCTGTGGTGGGGTACTTCAAATCTTTGCTTTTTTTGTGTAATGGTGATCCCAAGGGAGAGATTTTCAGAGAGATGCTGAAAACATCTCTTTGTGACTCTTCTCCTTTCTTCCTAGGCATCTTTTATTATTGAAATTGAATAGATTTAAGACTCCTACCTGTCTCTCAAATTCTGTTGAAATCAGATGGGGCTCCAAAATGCACAAGACTTTCTTCTATAGAAAATCTAGCAAAAGAAAATGCAAGGAGAGCTTTATCTGTTACAGACTGAGATTAATGAGGCCATTTATTTCACAGTATAACTCTGCTAGAATTACTTGAACACCTGAAATTTCACAGGCAATTTAAATGTTCTATTAAGTATTCTGATGATTCCTCATTTTTCTACCAGATTATGAATTTATGAATATATAGAAACGTATCTGATTGACTATCAATCTGTCCTGATGAAACCCTGTTCCTGTGACTGCATGTTAGGGGGTTACCCCTTCTTCCTTTTTTCTCCTTTCTTTCCAGAACAGAGGGTAGGTAGCATGAAACATCATCTTTTACACCAGTTCTACATCCCTCCAGCATAGCCAAACAGGCATCAATAACAGTGAAAGAAGAGCAGATTTGCCTTCTACCAGTGTTCTGTGACTTTCAACTGAAGTCACGCTGAATTTCTACAATGATCTCCGCAAGAATAAGATTAAATGCTTGGCACTTTTAATATAAGCTTGCGCTTATTCCAGCTCTTTTTGATTGCACGTATTTTTACTGTGCTGAACTAATGAGCTTTGCTTTATTATTCTATCACATTTTAAGCTTTGATTAGTCTAGCTCTTAAAATGTACATAAAATTAGTTTGATTTTATTAGCTATTATTTAAATTATCACCCTTAAATGAATCCCTTTGTATCGTGGAGCTGATTCTGTTGCATTACAATGGTTACTTATCCTTCCTGACCTGAGATTGTATTGCATCATAAAAATATAGCAACAGATTTTTAAAATTAAATAGAATTTTTATGAAGCATGAATTACAGTCATGTGGACTCATCTATGTTAATCTATAATAATCATCCCTTTTGAGCTATTTCTACAGAAATGGGTCAATTCTGTGAAAACTTAAAATGTAGCTAAACAAACTTTGACATTACTGAAATGTTAAATTTTATCACCTTCATATTTAAAATATCATCATTAATGGACACATTCAGAGCCATTTCAATGTCTGGTAACACAACTGTACAATTACTAATGCAATTGTGGGAGTCATAGCTAACAAAATTCTTAATGGTGTGCTGCACATATGGATAAACCAATTTACTCCTTGTATAAACAAGTCTGAGAAGGATGAGGACAATTGTTCAAAGTCAAAGTCCATACACCTTATTAGTCTTCTGGAGTTAGATTTGGGTGTGTTGGTGGTGGGGTTTGATGTGCTTTTTTAAAAAAAAAATAATATAATATAATACAATATAATATAATACAATATAATATAATACAATGCAATACAAGTCTTCCCTTCACCTCCCTCCACATTGGCACAGCATATGCTTACTCGGCTCATCTCCACTCTGACATCTCTGTCCCAGTGCAAGTTCTCTCTATAATGGTAAGCTTGTTCTCCTTTTCACTCCTGTACTGTCAAGGGCAACACATACTCTCTTTACAAGGTACATACCTTTTGAGGTCAATGAGTCCTTTTATGGAGACATCTGAATTGAATCATAACCACTGATGGGAAATATGAAATTTTAATGTCATAGTTTAACATGACACAATATTTTTTAAGTACTTGCACAGTCTTCAGATGCACCTCTTTCTTATTCTAAACCGAAAACAGCTCATTTGAATTGTCTCAAGACAGTAAGAGCAGCTTTCCCACTTGCTGTTATCACCCCTGAAAGAGACAAACACGTGGTCAAGAAATGGTGGAAACAGGCTTTCCAACACAAACTGAAACTAAAGACTCTTGGGCTGTCACAGATCAGGATGAAAGAAAAAAGGGCCAAGCAAAATGTTTCTTCCCCTGTGAGTGTAGTAAGTTAAACTATTTCACCCAGTCCAAACTGATCGAAAACACACAAGTATAGTGATTTTCTAACGTATGGAAATTCAAACCTTAAGATGTTTTCTTGAGTAAAGGCAACACTGAGTTATATCAAATAAATTACTGTAATTCCATAGGCTGTTGGATCCGGCTAAATCTAATTGAAGCTTGTGTATTTGTCCTGGGCAGACCATGGAGGATCATACTCCGGTATTCCTGCTTGAGTCAATAAAAGGTGCAAGTGGCTGGGGAGGTGGAAACTCACCATCTCCTCAGAAAAAGTAATGCCTCACAGGATCCTACCAAAAGGGCTAGGATGCAGAAGTCTGGATAATGAAAGACTGAATGCACGTTTAATTCAAAGGAATCACAGCCTCGTTCTCAGTTTAGTTGCTTCTAGCTTCAAGCATCTTTTCCCATTGTATGTTTTCCTTTATATTCAAACAAATCACTCCAAATAGAAAGGATGAGAAGAGTCTCTATGAGGCCTTGTCCTAGACATAGGGAAAGGAGATAGAGTTTAGCATATTAGGTAGGTATGACCAATTATGTATTCCATCACATTTCATCATTTTTAATGGACTGTCTCTTGTAGTACAGGAAGCAGAATTTTCCTTGCCTGCATTGCAGAAGGGAACGGACAGGCCCTCTTTTAAAACCACAGGGTGGAAGCAGAAGTGTGATCATTCTCATTTCCTTGGCTCTTGGAAGAGGTGGCCATGGCCAAGACTGCACCGCTCTCATGGGAGGAGAGAGAGCACTGCTGCCACAGCAGAGAGAAAGCCCACTCGGGACCCACCTCAGCCACTGTCGGGGGCGGCAGTCGCTGCTCAGCAATCACTGCCATTGCCACCTGAGAGAGGACAGGGGCCACCCTGGCCATGGCCATTTCAGGGATGTCACCATCGCCCCCCGCCACACGCCGCTTCAGGGATCTTTTCTCACTTATCAAGGCCAGCAGGTTTTGCTATGACTGTTACCATTTGCTGCCCTCCCCATGGAGAGACAGAGAGCCTGCAGTCTGCTACTACCTGCTGTCCTCTCACAGAAAACTGTTTGCTACATTTGTTTGTTGTTTTTTTCCCAACAGTGTGGTCTGGGGTGCATGGGGAAGCTTCTCCACCGCTTTGTCTTTGTCCTAAAGGCAGGGGGAACTGGTAACAGTTTTTTCCCTTTGTTGGTTTAAACTGTTTTCATCTGTATCTTTGTAGTTGCTGCTATTTCCTTTAGTAAATTGTTATTTTTTACTCATATTTCTCTGTATTACCCCCTCATTATCAGAGGGGGCAGATTGAGTTAAAAAACAAAAGGGGAACAATTTATTTGGAGTTCTAATTCTCCAGTCGTTGTCCAAAACCACCACAAAGCATTAACTGTAAAATAAAATAAAAAAGTAGGTACGAACACAAAAGCTGTGCAACAGCAGTAATAGTGTGCTGTGCCTCCAAATTTTGTCCACTTCAGAAACTGGGTCCCACAGCTGGTGCAGAGGCCAGACCTCACCAGCAACTGTTCTGTATTCCAGCATGAATATATTTAGATGGAGGGAAATGGAGTGGTTGGGACAGAGAAATGGGGGGCAAATGGGGGCAATGCTGCGGCCTGTGACAGGTCTAACCCAGAGCTGTTTCAAACCACCTCTCCTGCTTCCTCATCACTTAAAAAAAAAAAAAAAATTACAAGATCTTTTATGCATTTGTTTGAAGATCACTGTAAATTCAAAAGGAAATAATTTAATTTTATAGGGTTGACTGTCAATCAGTGATCTTTTTTATTACATTATAGGTTGAAGGTTGTCCAGATGTCAACAGTAAAATAATTTTGTCAGTATTAGAATGCATGAGTCTGACCTACACTGACTGATTATGCCTAGAAGTACTTCAGGCTGTTTCTTTCAAGAGAAATCTTGAATCAACTACAGTATTTATATCAAACTCTGAAATAAAAAAGCAGGTCTATATTTTCACTGCTAATGTGGCCCATTTAGAAATTTGCATTTATTCTAGTGTCAGCTAGCAAAAACAAAAAAAATGGAACACAAATTTTTTCAGTCTGAAGCAGAGAATAGAATACACTTTGTCTCAAGCATGAGGTTTAGGTGTAGACTGGGGTTAAAGCACTCAAATCAACAAGGTATCTGAAGAAATAGAATAGGTGCTTAAATATTCTTGTTGATATATATCAAGAAGTCTAGCTACATGGATAAGCACATTCTCAGAGACAGACTTCCCCCTTCCCACTCCTTCTTCCTCCCCCTCATTCCTCAATCCTGTGCCTTGGATCTGCTTTCAATCTGAATCAGCCATGTGCACTGCAGGAAATACCTGTGATACAGTTCTTTCTAAGTACACTGTGGCATTTAGAGTGCAAGCCCCTGTTAGGTCACAAGAAGAAATAAATCAGGAGCTTTGCTTGGTACACATAGGTCTGCTTCTCTGTGTAGACATGCTTGCAGAACATGAGGGCTCTAGTGTTCATTCTGTCCTTCAGCTTTATTTCATTTACTAAATCTATCATTTCGGTACAGCTAACACTTCTGAATGTCTAACCCCCAAGAAATTTATCATTTTGTCACTCAGCAACTGGGAAGTGATATGACTAATCACAGAATCAGAAAATGGCTTGCTTTGGAAGGGACCTTAAAGATCATCTAGTTCCAACTCTCTGCCCATGGGCAGAGACCCACCCACTAGACCAGGCTGCTCAGAGCTCCATCCTACCTGGCCATTGTCTCAGTTTGAGGGGAGAACTAAGATATCTATGTTGGCCAATAAAATAATCCCTCTCCGTTAAATTTAGAAACAGAACTTTAATTAG
>JAWWEE010000040.1:31951282-31966647 GCA_035221455.1 Xenops minutus
CCGCGCACGCCCCGCCCCCGCGCCACCCCCCGCCCGCCAGGGGGCGCTGCCGCCCGGGTCCCGCCCCCGGAGCCGGGCAGGGCGGGGCCGGGGGCACCTCCCCAGCGTCACTCCCAGCATGCAGTGCGGCGCGCTCGTGCTCCTGCCGCTGCCGCTGCCGGGGGGAGAAGATGGCGGAGGGCGGCGCGGCGGATCTGGAGACACAGCGCACGGACGTGGCGGCGCTGCTCAAGACCGCGCTCCGCAAGGGCGACACCTGGTGAGGGACGGGGGGGGCGCTCTGGCTGACGGGCGCGGGCGGCGCCCCCCGCCCCCGGGGCCGCTGGGCTGGCGGAGGGACCGACCTTCTGCCCCTCGGCCCGGCCCGCTGCCGGGGGCGGCTCGGCGCCGCTGCCGGGAGAGGGGCGGCGGGAGGCCCGGCGGCAGCGCTGTGCGCCCCGCCGCTCCTGCCTGGCAGCGGGGAGCGGCCGCCTGGGCGCGGCGGGGCCTCCCTCGGGCCGGGCCGGGCCGGGCTGCGGCGGGCGCGGGGGAGGCACCGAGATCAGCCCGGCGGCGCAGGGAGGGCAGGGAGCCGGGGAGCGGCGCCGGGCCGGGCCGGGTGGCAGCCCCGGATGCCGGGCTCGGAGCCCGCGGGAGATGGTTTTTGGGCTGCGCTGGGCAGAAGTGCTGGGGCGGGGGAGAAGAGTTCTGCTGCCGGGCGCTTCTTCCATTATCCAGGCCGAAATGGCCCCGGCGTCAGCTTCAAGTTGGCAGAAATTTATCTGTACTCTGGCTTGGGTGCCCTGAAGCCTGTCCGTGGCTGTGACAAGCCTTAAGCTTAAATTTTATTGTGACTGCCAACGTGTTGGCTGCCGAAGAAAGAGCCCCCCAAGGTGCAAACGGTCCCTTAAGATACCTTTTCTACAATAAATGTTTAAAAAATACAATTTTCTGGTTAGGCATAAAATATTTCTTAGTATGCCATTCAAATTGTCAACAGAGTAATCCATGGCTGAAAATAATTAGGTCAAATAAGCACCTCTTTCTAACGTGTATTTGGTAATTGAGCTTCTGTAGTTGTAGTTCTGTGAGCCTGGGAAATAAGACTTGGTTTTAGGAGGGGGGAAAAAAAGAGGGAACTGACACTTCTTCCACCACTCAGCCTCTTCATCTCTTCCTGTGTGAAACTGTCACCCAAAGACAAAGGCTGAAGCATTAACTTACTGAAAATTAACTATGAATACACAGAAGTAGAACTTGCCCACCTCATTTCAGCTGTCATCACTCTCTGTTCCAGTTCTATAAAAGACTATATTTAACAGTGTTGATACTGCAGCATGTGTCAGAAGCATACATTCTGATGCATTATTCAAATACTGCTGAGTATATGTTCAGTTTTGGCATACGAGCAGACTGCTCTTTAAACTGAAAAAGTATAGCAACTAGCAAAAGGAAATCAATTCACATCATGGTGTTGGAAATGACCAGCCGTAGTAAGTGTGTTCAGGGTTGTAATTTTTCAAGAATATGGTTCTCTTGGGTACTTCCCAAGTACTAGAAAAATGTCTCAAGAAGTTAATATTGTTCAAAGTGATAGTACCTTTATGACAAGTTGACAGCATGACCAAAACAGTAAGTTTACCATGCTGTTATGTTTTTTAGTACTTTAGATATTTTAACACGAAATAATCAGTTACATGGAAAAGGCTTCTAAATATTCTGTGAAAATATATCTAGCTGTGATTGACACTGATATTAATCAAGTGTTTTAAGAATTAATAACCTACAGCAAAGTCCAATGAAGTTTGACTCAAGCAGTGTTAAATCAAGCTACATAAGTGTGTATACTTGTCCATTTGTAAAATTTATACTTAAAGCTGTGTATCTATGCAAATTAAAGGGTATGTTTGGTCCAAATTCTTTTTTCACAGATATTTTTTCAATAGCTTTTTGATCTTTTGGGACATCAGTAAGGAAAAAACCAGATAAAGTACTGTAAGCCATGATGCAGAATTCCATTTATTCAGTAGTAAATATTGCTAAAAAAACCTCAGCGGTGGCATTTCAGCTTGTTCTGTGTGAGCTTTAAAGCACTAAAATGCAGTCCTTTTCAAATTACTGGCTTGTACTGAAAGTCTTGTCCATGCTTTTCAGAATTTAGAGTGTAGAGAACAATAAGCTATATATGGAAAGTATAAAGCTTTGGGGGCTTTCTCTGAGAAAAAAAGGAACTAAAGAATAGGACAAAGAGAGGCAAGTCTTACAGTATGTATGAAGAGGCTGTTGAATTTCTTCGTTAGTTCTTCATGTGCACTGCAGAGAGAAGAAAATTGACTTGAAATGCAAGGTTTCAGAGTTAGATATTGGAAAAGGAATTTCTAGAATTAGGAAATATTTGAACAGAGTTTACTAAGCTATAGAGTTTGTTCCATTACATGTTTCCAAGTGTAGCTTGGGAATAGCATGAGTTAAACTGTATTGCTCCAATGAACAATCAAGATTAGTATCTTTTGACTGTTCTGTCTGCAGGGACAAGATTTTGGGCTAGTTTGTCCAAGTGGTCTTCTTTGCATTCTTTTATGGGCAGTTGATAAGTTAGTGATCTCAGAGAGATTGAGGATTCATCTATGTCTCTATTTATCTTAATTTTCTAAACGTACAATAAATAAACATCAAATCTAAGGTTTTCCAGGCAAGAACTTCATTTATCTGTTATTTTAAGTAATGTTGACTCCTTTTCTTAGTAAATTCAGTATAAACCCCACATTTTTGTTCCAAGGAACTTGAATTAATATAAGCTTTTCTTCTTACAGTATTGTCCTAAGGATCTTCGGGTTCTGTGGTTTAAAGACCTAGAATTCTGTTTAGGAAGAGAAGAAATGCTGTATTTCATTGTATATCCTACAGTTTTAGCATCTGATACGGTGTTTTGAAACATCAGTGTTTTGAAATTCTACAGATGCTTCACAAGCAAGGAGAATTTATTGTTTGAGGAGATTTTAACCTCTCATTTAGAATGACAAAAAATACTGGTTGTTACAGCTGCCGGCAAATTGGAACTCAATCAGTGTCTTCCACTCTCAGAAATTGAAGAGCTGTTGATGTTCATCAATTTTTTAGACACAGTATAATTTGTATGACCAACCGGTCTTGATCATGTCATTCAGTGCCTTTGTAGCTGCAGCAATATTCCTGAGAACCTGGCCAAGTTTTTCTGTTTTTACAGTGTCACAGAAGTAAAGTTTTCAATACTGAAAGTTATTGATCTTGGAAAAATTTTGTTGTAGAGGTGAAGACTCTGTCAGTTCTTATGTGTCACTTCTTGTGTGAATTTCGTGGTAATTTCTTCCCCATACTGAGGTGTGATTTCTCGATTTTGCCTTTAAGACCACCTTCTGCTGTGATTTCCCTGTAGTCCCTGTTCTTTTGTGCCTCTCCTAGTCAGAGATGCTGTCTCAGTTACTTAAATATGACATTACAACTGCTTTTGTACTCCTGGCTACCTCTTACTGACATTGTACCGCCATGCTTTATGATATGAAACCACATTTCTCGCCCTTAAGTATCACCTGCCAATAAATTGTTTACTTAGCACGAGTGATAGTGACTTAAAAATGGCTGACAGCGCAGCAGTTGGGTTCACCAATTTCCCTCTTTCTCCCAGAGTTTCCCTACTGTGCTTCTTTCATCTATTGTTTACTATAACAATTTGTGAGCAAATGAGAATATAGAAGCTATTTGTATTTTTAAAAGTAGTAACTTGGATAAGAATTATGATTTCCAGTGAACAAAAATTATCTCAAGGAGTGGCTAAGGGAACAAATGCAATCATTAGATGTTTGAGTAGAGAATATTGTGTAGCAATACAAATATGTACTATATGCAGCAATATATTAGTTAAACCGTTCTACTGTCCAGTTCTGATGTTCACATGTTACGGAAGGTGTTCATTTGGAATGAGTTCAGAATTCTCAAAATGTAATAGGGAAAGCGGAAGTCTTATCTTTCAGAGAAGTGCTTTGAGAGCCCTTGTCTGTTTTGATAGAATTCTCAGTCCTGTGCTGAAATACTTACATAAGATGATGTCTTCTAGGATAAGGACTTTTAGACAAGCAGTAAGGATTTAAGACACTATGTATAAATTGAAGCTAATCAGGTTTAGACCAAAAGGAAGATGTTGATTTTCAGTCTTGTTAGCCACTGAATTTCAGTGCCCGTCATCACTTCACAGAGTGATGGCATAGATTCTTAATCTCTTCTTGGTTTTTCAGACTTAGAAATTAGTAAAACTACTGAAGTATAGTATTTTGAGTTTTCAAATGTGTCTCTGATATATGTCACTTCTGAAGTTCTACTAAGTCCAGGGGGAGTACTTTTTTTATCCATAGAGTACATTTCTTGGACAGCGAAGATAATATTTTTTTAAGCTTGGGAATTTCATTGGCTTTTCCATTGTAATACTTGGTCACTGAAGAGAATAAAGAAAAATGAAGTGGGGTAAAAATCCTTCCCAGTGAATGATCAGCAGATATGACAAGTTCAGCCTTACCTCCAGAAGTGAAATTCCCCACTAAAAATACATGAACATTTTAATTCTGGCTGCAATGAAAACTCATGAATCTTTATAAACAGCCTTCTGTAGCCCCACTTGAAAACCCTGCAGTGCCTCCCATTGATGACAACCTTGATGCTGAAGTGCTTAGCTTTAATAGCAGTTTACACTGTGGCCTTCTCAGTGTTTTTCCACATTTGATCATCGACAGTTGTACTGTACATGAACAGAATCTAGACTGAATGTTAATGGAAGATTTTACTTGATTTCACTGAGAACATGATGAAATGTTATGGACCTGCACTTCAATAATACTCGGAATGATATCCTAAATTGTTTCGATAGCTTCATATAATGAGAAACAAGGAACACTATATCAGTATTCAAAGGGTAGAATTAAGAATTAGATGATCTTTTCTTTCAAATGAAGTTTAAGTTGATGATTTTTGACTTTTAAGACCTTGTGGTTGAAGTTTTGTGTTATGTTTCTCTCAGTGTGTAAGAAATCATTCTGCATTTCACCAACAGTTTACAAAGATTTAATTTCTTCTGGGACAATACTTATAATGGAAATGAATAGATGGCAATTTTCTTCTATGAATTGACTAGGTGGGGTGAGAGTGTTAAAATCATGATTGTGCCAGGCTTTTGCTTGAAAATTGGAAGTCAAACATTCATTTAGGAGGTTTTATTTTTTAATAAAAAGTCTTAAATAGACAATTTTTATGGGTGTGCAAAATACTTATATGGTTATTAATGTAGTGTTCCCACTGAAATTTTAACATAAAATTGAAGTCCACAAATTTTGGCTGAATTGTGCTTTTTGGTTAGCCTCTTGGTAGTGTGGGTGAAGAATGTACTGCTTAGACTACTGCAGCACATTATGGAAGTGGAGCAAGGGGAGATGTGATGAGATTTTGATTAGTCGATGTGAAATCTCAGTGCGCTTAGTTGAATAACTTATTTCTGAAAAAGAATGTGAATTATTTAGACTAGGATTTCTTAAAAATGGAGGGTAAGCTATATTTTTTTTTCTTTTTGAGCCCTGGATTTTTTTTTCTTGTGGATTTACCTACATTTTGAATAAAACAATGGTATAGTTTGTGTGTGATAGAGTAGAATAATTATCACCAGTTTGAACTTCAAGATCTTGTTACTTCTGAAAGAAAATTTAATTTGAAGGCATATATTAATCATGAGTTTATTTAGTCAAACAATTTTGGCCAGCTTGGTCAAAGCAGAAATATAGGTATAAACTTGTTCTTACCTTCTTGTTTTTATAGTTGCAGCTGTGCAAGACCAAAAATCAGATACTGTGTCTTTAAACAAGAGTCCTAATTTGCTTTCTGCAACGCAATTGTTCTACTTTGTCCTCTGTATTGCTTAATCTGTACTCATGCATAGTGAGGAGGGTAAAAAAACCCAAAAACCTCACCTATCTCTCTGGACAATTTGCACAGTTTTACTGTTAAAAGTGAAAGAGCTGGTGTTCAGAAGATATGTCCAGCAGTACACAGTGAAGGAATGAGCATCTCTCAGTGAAGTGTCTTTACTACATATTGGAGTAAACTGGTTTGATTTTCAATTCAGAGGGCTGATATAAATAAATCTAAGTTATATGTTGTTTAATTTTTGTTTATATATGATGGCAATCCAAAGATTTTAGTCATACTCTTTGGATAATTTTGTATCAATCTGGATGATGAGGTAAAGAATGAAGGCTGTTGTACATCTGTGATGTTGATACTGTGTTAATTAAGTTTATTAAGTCAAAATATGCAGTAAACCACAGGTGAACTTAAACTACACAAAAAAGTTACAAACCATGGGAGAATTTTAGAAATTGTTTAGCAAATTTCCTGCTAGTACTTTCTTTTGTTCAGTGAACAGTGTCTATACATGGTCCTGCAGCTGTGAAATTTTAAAACTTCTGTAAAATTATTTATTTTTATTATTTGTTGAATTTTTGTGTAAGAAATGAAGGTGTATTTATAATGTTGCAATAGCTTCAGGTTTTTATATTTGTAAGTTCATGTACAAAGGCTGCAAGTAATCCCGTTTTGGGCTGCCTTGAGTCTCTACACTTGATCACTTGATCATACATAAGGATAGTCTTATGTTGGTAAATTTGAGTGACCTGATTTCATTGGGTTTGCATGGCAGGGTTTTGGTAATGGGGGTGCTATAGACATGGCTTTTGTGACATGGTGTCAGAAGCTTTCCCTGTATCTGACAGAGTCAATGCCAGCTGGTTCCAGATGGACTGACCACTGGCCAAGGCTGAATAGCTCAAGTTGAAAGGGACCCATAAGGATCATTGAGTCCAACTTCCTGCTCCTTGCAGGACTACCTAAAGCTCAACCATATGGCTAAGTGTTGTCCAGATGCTCCTTGAACTGACAGGCTTGGTTTTGTGGCCACTTCCCTGGGAGCCTGTTCCAGTGACCAAGCACCCTCTCAGCCAGGAATCTTTTCCTGACGTCCAGTCTGAACTTTCCATGTTGCAGCTTCATCCCATTTGCTCATGTTTTATTCCATTATCTGGCATTTCAGGGGACTCAAGAGTATAAATTTTCCCTTGTATATGATAATCTACATCAGACTGGCAAGAAACATTTTACAAATGAGAGCAGATAGATCTTACGGCACAATCTGAAGCTCTACTCAGAAGTAAACACTGAGTACTGAAATAGGCCAGACTTAACAGAGAACATGTTCACAAACATGTTCTATAGTTTTTGATTCTATTTGCTCAAAGAAAATTTATATTGGTTTAAGGATAATACAAGTAAGAGAAAACAACTAAAGCTAATTAACTGTACATATATTTCAAATATCATTACTGAAAATTCCATGTTTGAGTGTAATTTTCAGCTTACTTGTAGGTTAAGGTTCAGACTATTTTCAGCATTTTATGTTATCAATCTGCTGGCTCTAAGTGACTTGGTTGTACCGTTTTCATCAAGCAATTTGAGGTTACTGATTTATTTGAAATGTTGATAAATGTCAAGCATCTGCTGGTTTAGAGTTGATGAGTTCACTTTGCTGTGAAGTTGTCTTAGATTTTAGGGTTTGCCTCTCAAAACAAAATACCTAAAAATTTGAGACTGTTCTTCCCTTCAGTCTTTATTACAAATCCTCCAGATGTGTTTTACCCTTGAAGATGGTTTGGTTATCGTGCTCACTAGCTTGATGGACGACATCTGATAGAGCAAAATTTGTATTTCCTGGTTAAGCAAAATCTTGATTCCATCAGTGCTAAGTAACAAACATTCCATAATCATAGTTTTAAAAACCAGATAGGTCATATTTTTTAACTTTGCTAAGGTGTCCTGGGGTACACCTACTAAGTCAGGTCCAGAGTGCAAAAAACTGCTGTAGATTTAGACTCGTTTGGATCTCTTTCCTGCATTACATAATAGTAGCAAAAATAAAACCAAAACACTATATCAAGTTGAATGTACATATATTTTATATCTTGGTTTTACTAATGCATGATATGCTGAATTTGTATCTGGGACAACACATACTCAATGAAGCTTATCTGGTCTCAAGTGTATGTCCCAAGTTTTCAATAATTTTCCCTTAAAAAGTAATCAAATATTATTTAAGAAATCAGGATTTAGGAGATGTGTTCTGTTTACTTGAGCTATTTTCCTATTAAATTACTGAATATCCGTTGTAGGTAATACTTAATTTTCAGGTGATTGATTGTATCATGGATATTACAACATTGATGAAAAGATTAAATTAAGTTGCCTTCCTATGGTTTGCCTTGTGCAGATGAGTAGTTTTGTTGATCTTGGTGAGTGCTATATTGAATGTGTTTGTAGAATCAAAAGCTATAGCCTATAAATTTCTGATTATTACTCTTTCCGTTAATGCTCAGAAGTCTGAATTTTAGAGCTACATAAGTGCCTTAGCAGGTTGATCCCCCTAAGCTGAGCATGGTTTAATTGCATTAATTTTTTTTTTTTTGGTTGCATAATCTTCAACATGGTATATTCTTCTTGCATAAAGATGAGGGCAGTGTATGGCATATGAATGAAAATTTCTGTTTTCCCTAATCTCTTTGGAAAGGTTGTATTTCATCTCTTGATTAAGAATAAGTTTTTGTAAAGGTGTGTCAGAATTTTGGCCAGCACAGAGTTAATTTTTGGCAGCAGGCATGAAGGGGTGGAGCCTAGTGCCATGTGGGTGTGTCTGGGTTGTTATTCTATACCACCCATGTCACTGCCAGGGGCAGAAGTAAGGGATTCTCATTTCCAGGAAGAGGGGTGCAGCTTTGGGTTGAGAAAAAGTGTGGAAGGAGGGGAAAACTGTCCACCATGTTCATTGTTGCCCAGGGTCCTCTGTGAGCGTTTTGCGTATAAATCACCCTCTTTTGTACACTTTTGTTGTTAATATTGTTGCTGTTACTATTTGTTTTTCTTATCTCATTGCCATTTCCAGTAAACTGGTCTTATCTCACCCAGAAATATCTGCCTTTTTTTCTCTCTCATGAAAGGGGTTGGAGGAGGGGAGTGGCTCATGGTTTTTCTTTTTAGTGGTAGTGCTAAACTGGGGAATATCATTCCTAAACTACAAAAAGGGGAAGGATTACAGCCACTGTGACTGTGTTCAGTAATACCTCAGAATAACTTCACTCACCTGTATCAGATTTCTATTGAAACAAAAGTAGCAGAATACTTGTTAAAATGCCTGATACCTATAAAACACAGATATACATGTGCACACACATACATTGCCATAGCCAGTAATTCACTGCAAGAGTTCACATCTCTTTTATCTGTTAGAAATTTTCAAAGTCTCTACGTGCATTTTTTTTTTCTTGTTTAAATAAATTCAATACATCTTTCTTTTCCATGTAATGCACGTTACTTCAACTTTGTGGTAAAGGAACTTTACCATTGACTGTGTTATTTAGTTCTTGTCACATTTATATATCTGCACAATTTGTAAGTGGTCTCTCGGCTTTGTTTGTGCAAGACATGCCAAGTTTTACTTGAACATGTAAGTGTAAATTCCTGGATTTGAAGAGAAGTGATGAAAGTTTTTGCACTTTTTGTTAGGAAACAGCAATGTTACAACACTGCACTTAGGGAGAACTCTAAAGAGACATTACACAACAAAATGTAGTTGGTGGCAAAATGAATTGAACATGGAAGAATAAAGTTGAAGTGTTGAAATAGGTAATGGTTAACATTTAAAATCTAGAATGGTGCAAGATTTTTTGCACTGTTAAATCCAATTATCAAAAATCTGTATTAATCTGTGTTACTGTGTATAAGACCTTTAACGCAAAGCTTTTGAAATGTAAAATTGTTCTACAAAAGCAGTAATTCCTTAAGCAGTAATTAACACAATAAGCAGCTTCCCTGTATAATTTCTATTGTATGTAAAATTATACCTTTCCTTCTTTAAGATTCGTAGTTCATTCAAATTTAGATCAAGGAAATAGAGGCCATAGGATGGAGCAGGGGACAAGGCTGGCAGGTTTGGTGTTAGAATGGATGCCTGAGGGTGACTGCATTCATAACCACACACAGTTATGGCTCTTATGGAACAGAACTGGATGGTCACAGCAGAAGAGAAAGGGGAGAAGGGTGCTGGCCTTAGGTATGTTGATGAGACTGAAAGCTTTAAGTATAAAGCAAAAGGCAAGGGCATGTCAGATTAGTCAAATTCAGTATCCTTTTTTCCGTTTATTGAAGAAAAGTGAGTCAAATAAAAAGAAGAGTTTTGTAAAATGAATTGGAATTTGTACAGGCAGAGTTAACTGGAATTTTGCAAATGTGGGATGAATGCCACTTGTTCTTTCAAAGAAAAAGACACAAATACAAATGATTCAGTTATAGTAACACCAAGCTTGTTCTGACAGATTCAGAGTAAAAAAAAAAATCTTTTTTATCAAACTCTGTATTCAGTTACATATAGATTAAGTAGAATAAAGTCACTCCATTTAATCATACCAATTCAAACTTCCATGGTAGAGCCTAGAGTCTTTTTTTGTTCAAGGAAATGGGAAGTAACAGTCAATTACTTGCAACAGTTAGTTATTGTTTGGTGAAAAATTGTTGGTAGACATCTGATTTTTCTTTCTTAATATTCAAGTGGATTATCTTTGTGATGTTCACCAAGTTCTAGAAATCTTAATTATCTTTAAATTAAACAGGATAAATTGCCTGTTGTAGGCTTCTGTCTGCTGTATTCTCTCACGTGCTTCCCATTTCTCAGTAGTAGATGAATGTGGCATACCTTGACATTGGTGCAGTGAGGGAGAAATTGGGCCCTAACCTAAGTTTTACACTATCAGAACTATGTCTGTAGCAGTTGAACACAGCTATGCATTTGCCCTTTGTGTTTGCTTAGGGTAGTTACAATCTTAGACTAAGAGTAATTTGTTCACAGACTCATTATTACTGTTGATCTAATCATACTTTGAGTCAGGACTGTTCATCATGTGAATGAGGATGCTCTTGTCATAAATGAGGTAAAGTTGGCTTTGAAACCATAGTCTTCGATGCTTTTGAAGGAATGTAGGGGAAGTTAGCATCCAAAAGCCTGTGGTGATGTCTTGTATAGCTTTATAATGCCTTATTCGTTTTACTTTCCAAAGGATTTTTATCTACAGATTCACACAATGAACAGTACATTCTGTAGAAGCTGCAAAATCAGGGCTTATTGAGAAGACAATCTGCTAACTAGACTCCAAAGGCTCCTGCTTACTGAGTATTACCAGTAGTAATTTCTTGTTTACCAGAGGTTTGCCAGGTTCTTTCTGAGGGCTGATTCTAGGCTTGATCTGTGTGCGTAAGATAATAAAATTGTATTTGAGAAGAAGAAATAAATCAAGATTTGTGTATCTTCCATTTGTTAATTCTTCTTGTAGTTATATGACTTAAAAGCACAAATTTAAGGCTCTGCTAAGGCATATTTTTGAAACTGTTCAGTAAAATGTATACTTCAGCAATTTTTTAAATTTTTTGGTTACAAGAGTTGTAGGGGCTGTTTTTGTTCTGATTTTTTCCATAGTGTTCACGAGTAACTCCTACAGAATGATTGCCTAATAAAGCTATATGTATTAGGAGACTTGTATTTGAATCATCAGGAAGTTTTGCAATCTCTTAGAAGTTCAGTAGCATTTTATTGGTGTGCTACAAATACAAGTTCAGTAGTGAGATACTGAAGAAAATAACAAGGACTACCTACAGTCTTCTCTTTCACCTAGCGTTTCATCCTAAGGTAGTAGCAAAAGGTTTGGAACAGATCAGGCAGAAGGAAATCTGAGCATCACCGAACAAATTTGGCATCTTGATCTTAAAGAAATTCTGGACAAAGAGATGTAAAATGTAGGCATCGCTGGACTTTGGAAAAGCCAGACTGGCAGCAGTTTGATCTTGATAGAAATACTGTGCAGCTGAGTTTAGAGATAAGATCGCTTTATATGGAAGTGTGATGTTGATAATTATTTGTAAGAAGAACATCTAGTCCTGCCTCAAAAGCAGGATATATTGATATTGACTCAAAGGAAGGAGACACGTTCTCTGGTTCTTGACAGGACATTGAGTTCTGAAGTTTTAACTTGTGTATGAATATTATAAATCTCCAGCAGGAAACAGTATTTTACTAAGAATTATTGCTCACTTTTTTAAAGAGCTGTCTAATTATAAAGATTTAACCTGTGTCTCCTGAATTTGCAAATAAAGAAGAGGAGTTAAAGGTGATGATGATTTATGCTAAAAAGTGAAATGTTTGTTCAACTTGCCATTTTTCAGCATCTGATATGTTGTATTGGCAGTCTTGCAAAATGTACTTTCGCACTGTGATTAAAGGAATCTTTAATTGCCCTCATTGGTAGGAGATGCTCATAATAGCAGAACAGAGAGAAAAGCATTCACCATTTTGAAGGCTGATGAATACCAGTGCATTATCATTTAATTAATCGGTGATCTAGGAAGTAGTAGCGTACCAATAATTAACATGTATGTCTTCTTCCCTTTAAGGTATCTAGTGGATAGTCGCTGGTTCAAACAGTGGAAAAAATATGTTGGTTTTGACAGCTGGGACAAATACCAGATGGGAGATCAGAATGTGTACCCTGGTCCTATTGATAATTCTGGACTTCTCAAAGGTAATTGCTTCTGATTCTATAATAAGCCCCCACTAACATTAAGTGCAAATTTTTCACCAATTGTTCTTCTTAAGTCAATAGTGTAAATGAATCTCAGCATATATGAAGGTAAAAACTTTCGTATCTTTGTTTTCAGACTGTGACAAGGGAACTGGAACAGATTTCCCCAATAAATCACAAAAATAAAATTTTTGGAACTTGTTTGCAGTGGTAACAGAATATTTAATAATGTACAAATTCCTAGTTTATAGTGAGATTTTGGGTTATCCTGGGAGCTGAAATTTAGTCAAGCTGACATAGCTAGTTTGAGTTAAACTCTGAAGTTTCTTTTTGCAAATGAGCCCCAAGCCCTTACTTCAATTCTAGAACAATTGAAGAAGTAGTAGTATACAGTTCAGTGACTAAGTGGTGTGAAATGATAGAGGATAATTTCCTAATTCTTTACAGTCTTCTGAGTATGTTTAAACGCTGTCACTGCTATAATTCTTCAGGTCTGACTGACTTTTGCTGAACTGTAGTCAGATTTGTGGACACAGATCTCAGAATACTTTCCCACATATTTTAATCTCAATGTCAAATTCTATATTTAATGTCCAGTATGGACATACCATTAGAGCTGTTAGTATTTAATCTACAAAATCTAGTGGATGCAAAATCTAACAGATAGTTGGGGTTTTTTATTTGCATTTGAAAGTAATGTAAATAGTATTGAGTATTTGGTTGGTACATAGTAATATAAATTTATGCAGCTTCATGGGATTTATGATGAATTCTTGACTTTCTTAATTCTAAACTTCTCTTATTAATAGCTCATTATTTTACAAGTTAAATGTGAAATATGATTGCCTCTTTCATAGAATTTATCATACCATGTTGTTCTAGTTGTCAGTGTGAGTAAGCATGCATGCCTGACTGACTGGTTATCAGTGCCTTTGTAGAAGGTGCAGTATTGTCATATACATCTATATGTCCTATTCCATCCACAGACTTTAAGGTCTTTTTGCTCCAGGTGAGTGATGTATTTTGTTTTTTGAAATATGGAGGTCTATATCTTTCGTATTTTCGTATAGTAAAACTTGCAGTCAGCTGGGGATGTTCAGGTGATACTTCTCAGATGAAATCAGATGTAGCAACATCTTTCTATCCTCAGTGAGGATCAGCTTGTTCTCTCTGCTCTGACTCCCCTTTGAAAAAAAAGGTGATTTCTAGTTGTGCCCAGCACTGTGTGCTACTTGATCAGTATTATTTATAACTTAATCTACATAAATATTCAGATTATATTTAAGTTACTGTGGTTATAAAGCCTACTTTAGGGTTAGCTGTTCAAATCTGAAGTCACGTTAGCCATTTTCCTCAAAGTTCCTGAAAACCTGCATTCCCTTCACTCTGCTAATGCCCCTTTCAAAATAGACGACATTGAGGTTTATGAACTTCGGTTTTCAATCATTCGTGGTTCTAAACTATGGCTCTGCATTGGCAGTGATGCCATGCATCCAACTACTGTCCAGCATCTACTGTTCTTGTATGAAGGTAGTTTTAAAATTAAGGGCATTAGTTCTCAGCAAGTAGTAGGTGTCTCCTTCACCCACTGCAAACTTCTACTAGGTTTTCTATGTAGCATAAACTGAACCTGAAAATGCTTGGATTTTAATCTTGTCATTAGCAGATAGTATGTACTAGTCACTCTCATACTGTTCTTAAGTCTGAAAATGTGCATCTGATATAAAGAATAAAATAATTCTAAATTGCACATGCTTTCTCAGATACTCTACAGTGTAATGCAGTGATAAGGAAAACTATAATTAAATACAAGACAGACTGATTCCAAGACAATGAAGCAGTGTGTTGTGCTTACATTATATGCAAATGCTTCTCCCTTGTTTCCAGACCATTTGGATGAAGTGAGAGCAATGAAAAGTAACAGGTAGAGATTTCAGTTAATCTCAATATGTGCAAAAAATACTGAATGTAATGGAATACACAAGTGCCATCTTCAAAGAAGAGAGATATAATCAAAGCAGGCACAAGGAAGTAGTCATTTAAAGTAGCTGATTGTTCATCATAGAAAACAGTGTTGTATATGAGGAATGAGTCAGGGTACCCATTTGATGGTTCTGAAAAAATTATTCTGGAATAAATGTTGGTGTTTCTAGCAGGACAGAAAATAATCCAAATTAACCTTCTCACTATATCAGATCAGTGCAGAAATACAGTGTGAATCTTGAAAAGAGCTATCACAGAACATGGTGAGCGGGAAGGGACCCAAAAGGATCATTGATTCCATCTCTTAGCCCTGCACATGACCATCCACAAGAGTCCCACCATGTGTCTGAGAGTATCATCCAAATGCTTCATGAATTTTCTCAGGCTTGGTGCTGTGAGCACTCCCCCAGGGGAGCCTGTTCAGTACCCAACCACCCTCTGGGTGAACAACCTCTTTCTAATATCCAACCTAAACCTTCCAGCACACAACTTCAGGCCATTCCATCAGATTCTGTCACTGGTCACCACAGAGAAGAGATCGGTGCCTGCCACTCCTCTTTCCCTGATGAGGAAGTTGTAACTGCAATGAGGTCTCCCCTCAGTCTCCTCTTCTCCAGGCTGAACAGACCAAGTGTCCTCCGCTGCTCCTCAGAGGGCTTCCCTTCAAGGCCCTTCCCCATCTTCATTGCCCTCCTTTGAATGTTCTCTAATAGTTTA
>JAWWEE010000040.1:31980641-32026336 GCA_035221455.1 Xenops minutus
CCTTCAGTTGAGACCTGACTAGCATGGGAGACCCTACTGGAGGCATGAACCACTGCCAGCACAGCTCGCAACCTCATAAGGGCATGCAAGCTTCTCCCCCATGACAAGGGGGTGTCCGTGGAGAAGAGTTTGTCAACACAAATAGCATACATATAACCGTGTACCTTCCTACAGCCGTGTCATTGCTCATGCCCTGGCTCACACCAGTTCCTGCTGAGACTATCTCTTTGTAGTGCTTCCTTTTGAAGAGCACAAATTGTAAACATAAATTCTGATGCTGAGGAGTAAAAGACCATATTTAGAAATGTCAAAATACAGACTATTGGAAAGTAATGAAATATTATAATGCTTGAATAGGTAGGTTCATTTCAGAACATAAGCTAATCTCTTCCACAGAATCACAGAATAGTGGAGGTTGGAAGGCATCTCTGCGGGTTCTCTGGCCCACCCCACTTGCTTAAGCAAGGGTTATCTAGAGCAGGTTGCTTGGGACCGCGTCCAGTTAGGTTTTGAGCATCTCCAAGGATGGAGACTCTACAGCCTTCCTGGAAAACGTATCCTGCTCTTTGATAGTACCTATTTTAAAACAAAATTTCTTGTATTTGAAATGAATTGCCTGTGCTTCAGTCTGTGCCCATTGCCTCTTCCCCTTTCAGTGGGCACCACTGCGAAGGGTCTTGCTCCATCTTCTTCATTCCTTCCCAGTGGGTATTTATGCATATTGATAAAACTGCTGGGGAGCCTTCTCTTCTCCAGGAAGAGGAATTTCTCCAGGCTGAACAGTCCCATGTCTCAGCCTCTCCACATAGGTCAGGTACTGCAATTCTAGATCACATTTGTGGCCTGTCACTGAACTTGCTCCAGAATATCCCTGTCTCTCAGGTACTGGGGAGCCCAGACGTGAACCCAGCACCCCAGGAGTATCTTGCCAGTGCTTGGGTGGAGGGGAAGGATCACCTCCCTTGGCCTGCTGGCAGTGGTTTTCCCAGTGTATCACAGTGGGCCAAGGTGGCTGGCCCAAGAACACGCTGCTGGCACATGTTTAGCTTTTTGTCCAGCAGGACCCCAGGTCATTCCCTGCCAGGCTGCTTTCCATTCAGTCACCTGCCTCCACACCCACCCCGTCCCTGTGTACTGCTTCCTGGGTTGTTCCTCCCCAGCTGCAGGCCTTTGCATTTCCTTTGATGAACTTCACGAGATTCCTGTTTGCTCATTTTTCCAGGTTGTTGAGGTCTGTCTGCATGACAGCAGAACCTATATTTTGACAGTTGAAAATGAGAAATAGTAAGATGGGAAGATGTTCTGCACATTCTCCCTGCTTCTTGTTATGAGAATCATAACAGCATTTTTAGTATTGATTGCTTCTTTTGGCAATTTTTCTGTCTTCCTCCTGCAGGTGATGAATGCTGACAGTTTTTTATGGGAAATGTGTTAAAGGTGTGAGCATCTTTTTCTACTGCAAGAAAAAACATATTTACTTTGAAAGTGGCCAGACTGGAGCCTCGGTTCAGTGTAGGAATGAACACCTTTGAAAATAACAATTCTGTTTCCCTTAAGAGTATAATGAATTAGTACCAGAGAAGAGATTGATTATTGTCATAACTGTCTCTCCTTCTGAAGAAACTACGAAGGAGTCATACCAAGTTTGAGATCCTTTTTATGTAGGAGCAGAGACCCTGCTGTGCACAAGATTGTCAGTGTTTACATTTGTTTTATGTGTATTGTTATTCTGACTTCTGAGTCTTGGAACTAACTTGCCATCCCTTGTAAAAACCCCACATGATATCTACTATTGTCTCATGTTTTAATGTTGCTGAAAATGTTTGTGAGTTCAGGGGGTTTCTTGGCTGGAAGTACCTGAATGTGATGTACATTCCTAAACAGTTCACTGGGTGAGTCAGGCTTAGGAATAGCTGGATTTTTAGCTTTCTGAGAGGTTGATGTTAGCTACTGGGATTTTTGTTGTTCAGGAAGATTGACTTTTATGAAACTTTTTCTAGAGGGCTCCTACTGACTACCTGGAGTGTCTTTAATGTCATCTGCTCCCAAAGCAAGTATTACTTAGCATTAATGGACAGTTTTGCAGAAAATTTTGTGATATTAACTTGTCTGTGAGTATCTGTCTCCTCAATATCATACATGTGAAAAACTCATATGAGGGTACAGATCCCAGTTGCTTTGGTAGCTCAGTTGCTGCTGATCCCAGTGTTTGAATGAAGGCTTGCGATCTGTGTGCAGACAATTTTTTTTTATATCTCTGTCCTTCTGTGGGAGACTGTTCCACAGACAAAAAACAACCACTCCTATTCAAGTGGTTTATTATTGACAAGACAATGTTTTAAACTAAGATATGACAAAAATCTAAGATTGTAGTTCAAGTAATTTAAGCAACTGTACTACAAAATCAAGTTGCTTATGTTCAGGAAAAATGGTACAACTAAAATCTTTCAGCCAATCTGTGATTCTAAAACTTGAGACAAGGTGAAGCAAGGAACTTAAGTTTTGACATTTCACAAATAAGTAAATTAATAACCAGGACAAGGTTTCTTTTAGTTTTCTGTTAAGTTGTTACCTGTTTATGTGCCAATATAAAAGCAAGTTAGAGAAACATACCAAGAACCTATAAATTAGTAATTAATTTCCTAATTTAAAAAAGGTGTTGTTTCTGCCTTTTTTTTTAAGAAAGCTTAATATAGAAAATTTAAATCTATTGATCTATCATATTCTTTAAAAATGTTCTTACATGGTAAAAAACTAAGGATTTTTACTTAATTTGTCAGTCTATATCTGTGTATAATAGAAGTAACATTTAATTCTGACATTTTTTTTAGATTTCACTGTGGAGAAAGTCAGCCTACTCAAATAGCTGGCTACTTTGTCTAATTTATAGATGGTCTGCAGTTAACTTTAAAACTATTATTGCATGTAAAAGGAAATAAGTTGGGGGGGATCTTTTTGGCCATACTGTACACATTCATAGCTTTTTTTTTTTCCTACTTATACATTTGCCGCATGGAAAGTTCCTTCACATCTTTTCTCTGGTTCAAAACTGTATGTCTTTTTATCTTAGGAAAACATTAAAGGCTCTTTCTTGATTCTTTTCTGCTACCGAGCTGGATCGCATAATGTCTTTTTTAAGAGGAGAAAGAAATGGATAGAAGATGCTTAGCTGTCCTTTTTGAAATAAGATAATGCTTGTTTATCCAAGTTTTTTGGAAAAAGTATCTGTGAATTTTCAAAGGAAAAACTGTGTTTGTCTACTGAAATGAGAACTATCATCTTTAACCAAGAGATTTAAAATTGAGGTTTTTCCCTGAAGCAGTTGATATGCAGATAGGTATGCCTTTCTACAGACTTTTCTGTAAGAAAGATATTTGTGGAGAATAGAACTAACCGGGGACTTACTCTGATGTTTTAAACTGTAAAAGCAAGAGCTGTCAGAGCTTGTCTGCCAGTCAAGAGCTGGACTGCCATTTGCTGATGCGTAGTAACTTGTGGTCTGAGCTCCTGTGGGTAAACATCAAACATTGGTAATGTTCAACAGACATTTTCAAGTTAGTTTAGCAAACATGTTCGTTAATATCGGTTAATACAGGTTGAAAAACTCTAACAAATACATGCCCCGAACATTAATTTTTTTTGATTGCTGAATGTTAAAATATCAACCTTTCATGAAAATCCCCCAAGGATGTGTGATTAGTTGGATTTTGTAAGAAAAGAATAGTATAACTGGAGTAGGTGAAACATACTAAAGCTTACATTAAAATTGTATGCTAGCCCAATTATAGCCACAGCTTTACAGAATAAAAAGTCCTTGGTGATAGAAGGACCTCTCGAGATAGTTTCTTCTAGTCCACCTACTCAAAGCATGGGCAGCTGGAGCAGATTGCCCAGGACCATATCCAGGCACATTTTGAGTATCACTAGGGATATATACTGCACAGCCACTCTGGCCAACCTGCTCCTGTTTTCAACAACCCTCACTGTAAAACAACTGACAGTTTATCAACTTTTTTTCTCATGATGAACATGTCCTTCGATTCCATGTGAACATATCCCATGTTCAGATGGAATTTTATTTATTTTCATCTTCTTAATTCCCTCCCATTGGGTATTTATACAACTGATAAGATTTCTTTGTGACCTGTCAGTGGACTTGTTCCAGAATGTTCCTGTCTCTCAGGTACTGGGGAGCCCAGAAGTGAACCCAGCACCCCAGAAATGTCTTGCCAGTGCTTGGGTGGAGTGGAACGATCACCTCCCTTGGCCTGCTGGCAGTGGTTTTCCCAGTGTATCACAGTGGGCCAAGGTGGCTGGCCCAAGAACACGCTGCTGGCACATGTTCAGCTTTTTGTCCAGCAGGACCCCAGGTCATTCCCTGCCAGGCTGCTTTCCATTCAGTTTCCTGTCCCCACCCAGGGGCAGGACTGAATGGTTTTCACAGTCCATGTGTGTAACCCATGCTTCATCTGATTGCCTACAGGAGTGTTGCAGGAGATTCAAAAGATGTACAGAAGTTGAGATTAACCACATCCATTGCTTCCCCCTCATCTGCGAAGATACTTAATCTCATCATGGAAGACTATCAGACTGGTTAAGAAAGTTATTTATTCCTGCTTTCACTCAAACACTTTCTCTTCATATCCAAGTTGGATCAGAAGCTTATTGTTTATCCATGCAGGTTTCATGCTGCCTTTGCTTGATTTTCTACCTCTTAGGATGGACCGTTCTTGAGCTTAGAGGAGATAGTCCTTGAAAGGTTGCACTCTGATCTGAGAGTTCTTTTCCGACCTAAATAATTCTGTGAATATCAACCAGCTCACCTGGGGCTCTCTTCTCTCCAGGGCTGTATCTCATTGTACTCTTTCAAGCAGATCCCTAAAAAGGTTAAAGTCTGCTCTCCAGAAATCCAGGGTTATGTTACTGATTTCTGCCATGATCTCTCTCAGGATCTCAAATTTCACCATTGTAAGGTCATTTTGGCCAAGGCACCAAACTTCACATTCCCAACTAGTTCCTCCTTGTATTTTAAGTATCAGATCCAGCCAAGAACCTCTCCGTGATGGCTCCTCGGTCACCTGCATCAGGAAGTTGTCATCATTGCATTCCAGAACCTTCCTGCATTTTTTGTTCTCTGCTATATTGTCCCACCAGCAGGTCCCCTGTAAAGGCTAGGGCCTGTGATTGTTAGGGTGCTTCATCCACCACCTCTTGTAACCCTGTTGTAGAAAGCCACCAAATGTTTTCAGCAAGATTTGCCCTCAGTTGGCAGCATATCACCACAAATCACCTCCTTGGGCTTCCTGGTTGGGTGGCCTGTAGCAGACCGCCACTATGATGTTGCCTGTTCCTGACCTCCCTTTAATGCTTGCACAAAAGCTCTCTGTCAACTTGTCATCCATCCCCAAGAGGAGCTCCACCTACTCCAGCTTGTCATTTACATAGAGAGCAACACCTCCTTGTCTTCAAGCCTGTATCCTTCCATTCCAACACTGCACCTATAGTAGCCATCCCACCACTTATTGCCAGTGATGGCAGCAAGGTCATAGCCTTGTAGACATTTGCACATCTATAATTCCTGTTGTTTTTTGCCCATGCTGTGTGTGTTTGCGTAGAGGCATTTAAGTTGGGTGCTCCACAGAGGTGACATTGGCTGCAATGGCTGGAATACCTCTGTTCTGTACTTCGGGTTCACTCCTACTGACCTGCAAACCATTTCCAGGCTCTAGGCAACTCTTACCAGCTCTGGCATCAAATTAGTATGAGTGGGATGGATTGATGTTCCCCTCCCTCAGCAACATTTCTGTTGGAAAAGGTTTATTAATGGAAAGTTGAAAATAAATGTGAAAATATACTTGGGAAAGTTTCCTGTGTAAATGTTTATCTCCTTGCAGAATTTAGTTCTTGAAAGGTGCTTAAAAAGTCCTGAGTGTGCAGAATTTCTTCTGTTATTATTGTGATACGTATGTGTATTTCAAAGCTTTTCAATGATAGCTGGAACTCCAATTGGTTGGACTTGCATAGGGCCCCCATAAACATGAAGATGCATGAATTGTTTTGAGTATTTAGTCTTTTGCTTGGTTACCTGTAAGTTTCATCCAAAAAAGAAAAATACACTGCAAGATAGTTGTAAATATTCTATTTGTTACATGCAAAGGGTCTTTGTGAAAATGATCAGTATTCTTGTATTTAAAACAGTCTTAAACAATGTGGCTGAGTGATAATGCTTTTATATTTGGCAGAAAACGGTTTTTAAGCTTACTTAGTGTTGGCCATAATATCCTGAAGTTGTTTTGGGACGTAATATCTTGAAATTTTAACAACATGCTGCTATTAAGCTAACCTTGAAATACATATTGTAATCATTTTTTTAATCTCATCTTTACATCCGTTTAGGTTGAAATGAAAAATTAATAAAGTTTCCATGTTAGAAAATTTACATTTTAGAAGATCAGAATACCTACAATCATATTATAAACTGAAAACAACTTTTTTAGCACAGTGGCCTGTGATTTCTTTTGTTTTTTAATAGCTCTATTTCTTCAACAATTTCAGTTATCAAAGTTTGAAGTACAGTGAAGCATTTCAAGTTTTAAAAGATGAATTGAGGGCTGCGTGTCCTGGGTAATTTTAGTGCTTTGCCCACTTTTTAAAAAGTATTTCTTTTCCATGCTTGTTTATATGCTTTGTTCATTTATTAGCTTTCTTTCATAGTTTTTAGTATCTCAGCATTTTTGTCTAATTTATCATTTTCATATTTTTAAAGGTCCCCAGGTGCATCCAATTTTTCAGCTTTACCAAAGATCTCTCCATCTCTATCAAATAATTATAACAACATGAACAACAGAAAGTAAGCAATATACCTTGAAACATTGTTTAATATAATCACCTTAGTGTGACATAAACAAAGTTTGATGTTTTATAACTTCTAGCTTAAGGATTTTGAATTGCTTTGCAATATCTGGCTTGTGGATTGTTACTGTTTACTATTTCACAGTGTAGGTATTGTAAGGCTGATACCAGGAATTGAAGCAACATTAAAAATGTTTGTAATTCTTAGTCTTCAGTAGGGATGATACTAAAAAGAATTTTAAGTGTTGTAAGAAGATGTATAAATACTTCATTTAGAGTTTAGCATTCTAGAAATACACTGCTGTTATTATCTTGTCTGAATTTAAATGGATAACAAAAAAGGTATAAACTGCTTATATTTATGGTGGTTAAGTTTTCCTGTATTTATTGGTTGTAAGGTCTAAGAGCAGCACATCACATGTGACATCCCACATGGATTTGAAATCACAACAGCTGCATTGTTTCAGCTGTAATGTAGCTAGCAACTTAGCTTCTGTTTCTTAGTGCTAGAAGATTTAAGAGAGACGAGTCTTAAGTGTGCTTGAATATTACAGTGAGCAAAAGCTTAGTAAAAGACTTCTAACTTTTACAGGTTTTCTCCTTTATATTCCAAATTAGAGGTTTAACAATGAATGTGATAAAACTCTTAATTTAAGAGAAGAGCTTTCATATTCGAGTAACCAACTTTGTGTGTAATTTTGGGGAATTTTTCTTTGTTGTACACAGCTGTAAAAAAGGTTGGTGAATATAGAAAAACATGGAATTATTTCACTTTAACAGATAATGGAGCATCTTTCAAATGCTTGAAACAGAGAGCGCTCATCTGTAATGCAAGCTGGGGGAGGTTGAAGAGTCCTATTCTAATTCATTCAAATTTTTAGTATTTTTCCAAACATGCCTTTTGTGATCAAACATGCAAATGTTTAATACATAAGTATTAAATATCTTATACAGTATCTTTCCTAAGGGGCGAAGTGTCACTTGTGCTTCTACCGATTGTGAATAGCCCCAACGCTCACTGTTGAATAGTTGAAATCCATGTATTTAATTGCAGTCTATTGTACTCTATGTGTGAACGTGTAGTAAATAAACAGTGTTGTATCTATGATTGTGTGAAAAGTTACTTGCTCAGAGCTGAGCCTCCAGCTGAGAACTAACCTCTCCTTCCCCCAGTGCTTAAGCAAAAGGTAACTGTAATGCCAAAAACAAAACTTAACAGTTACTTTTTCCCAGGGAACCACCATTTTAAATCAAGCCATCAAGGCTTTCTTTTTTTAATTTTTAATTTTTCTTTTTTTTTCTTTTTTAATGTTAGCTTCTCACTAGTGATTCTATAGTTAGTATTAGAGAACACTTATGAAACCTGTTGCCAGCTCTTGTAACTTTTAAAGATAGTTTGTTCACTTGCTTTAGCTGATTTTAATTTTATTTCTTGGTTTGGCTTTTGGGGTGTTTTTTGGGGGAAGGAATTGTTTGCGTTTTTTTGATTTTACAATTTTCAACAGAAATACATGTTTACAATGAAGTAATATAAAATTCAAATTTGATAAGAAATAGGTCCTTTCAAGTGCTTTAACTTAAACATTTGTAAATCATCTATTAGGTACATGTACTCTGTATGTTACAAAGTACTAGACATTTTTCTCTTGTATCTCAAAACACAATGCATCTGGATGTTAGGTAAGACAGATATTCAATGCGGAAGTACATGTTTTTTCTTACAATGCAATAATCAATTACAATGCATTTAAAATAAATATTTTAAAAATCACAAATTAATAATTCAATACAAGCAATAATACAGAGGAATCTTTAGCAGCACTTCTGTCAGAATACAGTTTCAGTGATGAAGTCATATCCATTAATACACTTTGTACTTTAGAGTACATACTGTTGCATTAAGAATTTTTTACTTCAAAAGGTAAATGGAAAGATATATCTCTGTATTTAATTGTATTGTACCATTCTGGGTCTAGATCAGTTTCTTCTGTGTTCCATTCTTCTCACAGATATTTTCTTGTCTAAGGAAGACTTCTTTTTCATTAATTAATGCTATCTTCATTACTTTCCTAATTAACTACTTAATGTCAGGTTTCTGTGGAATTTATTTTCATATTTCTGCCTTATTATCTCTTGCATTGCACGTCATCTTTAGCACAGTAGCGAAATTTTACATTTGTGGCTTTTCAGGTTCAATTGGCATCTCCATATGGACATGAGATGCTGTGACTCTAAAAGAACTACCAGGATTTCTTTTGAAGATAATTTTATCTGACAAATATGATTTGTAAGGCAGAAAAAAGACACAGCAGATTGTGTGATTCATGGTCATAAATACTGGTGGTTGCAAGCCTGGTTTTGCAATTACTATAGCTCAGCTATAGAGCACAAATTATGTTAAAATAGTGAAAGTGTCAGGTTTCTTTATATGGTACACATTTCTCTAATATTTGTATCATCCAGAAAGTGTTCTGTGTAAGAGTAAACCTCAATTGGTAGGTATTTAACTATATGTTGAGCTAGTCATACATTAGATAATGGAAACTTGTGCAAACTTTATGCAGTCCAGCACCTTCATTTCTGTGAACGTGTGTTTGCATTTGATGGAATGGAGGATTCCAAATAATTGATCATTGATGTTCTTTTGCCTTTACAGGTGATCATGTTGAAAGAATAACGTAGGAGGATTAGCAAATATGTGTTAGTCGATTCAGAAGAGCAGGGAGAGACACACATCGTTTAGATCTTACTGGAATTTCTGTTTATTGCTATTAATAAAGCAATACGCTTCATCTCAGATATGGTGTTTTTTAAATTATGTGGGGTGGGGATAAAAAAAAGACTTGAACAGGGATTTTTCTTGGGGAATTACATGGAAAGCTGATCCGTTTCCTTCATTTGTAACCACTGTTTTAGGCTCCTAAAATGACTGGCTTCCATCATTTAGTAGTGTCAGCCTGTCAAGGCAGGCAGCTGGCAGCTTTGTTCGCATGCTAGGTATATTTCAATATGCTTATTTCAGGAAGAACAAATGTTAATTACATCACCTGTTGAAACAGTTTCTTCATGTTGTACCTGACACATAACCAAATATTATGAGGAAGGTTTTTTTTTTCACTGAAATAGGTTATAATGTTCTCTTTTGCTCTCCAGACAATGGTAATAAACAATAATAAAGACAGTAGTCTTTTTGTAGTGGCATGGACCTCTCTTGCTGATTCAGGTATCTCTAAAATCTGATGGAAATTAGTAACAGCTTTCTTAAAGTAGCTGGTCACAAAAATACTTTGGCAGTGATTGAAATATTACAGAGGTCAGTAAGTTCTCCAAAGTTTTAATTTTCTGGGCTCATTCTTGCAACTCAAATTCATTTGCAGCACCCGTTTGTTGGTATATGGCACTCTAATGCCAAATGATGTCCTTTCCAAAGCCAGTGATGCTTTTCCAGTCTTCTCTGTTCAAAATCACACTTCTCAGAACTTCAGCTGCACAGAGAGTTCTCTGTGTTCATCAGCGTGATCTGAAAGCTGCTCTGATGTACAGACAATATACATAAGTAATTTCAGATACAGCATATGCAATTCAAAATTTATGGATGTACAGATAATAAAATCTCATTTGGAAACCTCCTTTTACCATTTTGACCATTTCAAGAACTCTAACTGTTCAAGGGTCTGAAGATGGTTTCATGTTTTCAGGTCTTGCCTTATTTTTGAGCAGCAATTTCTTCTAAGAGCCATCAGTGTTTTTTTTCTGTTATTGCCCTTACTTGTCTGGCCCATTCTGATACTACCCCTCTGCTTTTCCATTCGTTGTTCCATAGTTAAAGGTAGGAAGGTTTTGCAGGAAAAACAGATGTAGGCTTAGGGACACACTATTATCACAAGTTACTTTTTCTAGGGTATTTCTGTTTGAACGAAGTTCACATAAACTTACCTTGCATCTTTACTTGCTTTCCATTGATAGTCATTTACTACTGACTGTTAATAATACTTGTTTCATCCAGTCCCAAAAGCAAAAAAAGCAGAGAAACAATGTAATTTAAATAAAAATAATTCTTCACAAACAAATTAAGTTCGCAAACTGATAAAGCCATAAAGAGACAACTCTTGCATATAGAAGACAGTGTTTTGTAGGATATTTGTGATAAAATATCATAGAACCACAGAAGAAAAATGTATTAATAGACCTGACTTTCAGGATGATAAGTGCTAACCTTATTCTCTAACCCCCTCAAATGAGGGCCACTACAGAAGATGAAAGAGGTCAGAAATGTCTTTCCCTTTTGAGGAGTAAACTGACTATTTGTCCCTTAGAGCAAACAAACACTGAATCTATCTGCATTGCAATTATCTTGAACTAAATTATCACCATGGTACTCAGCTAATTTGAGAAAATATTTTACATGAACACACTATAGCCAAAAAATACCAATTGCATGTCCCTCCAATGGTGGCAATTTTTGAAGGGGAAAAGCTGCAGAGATACAAAAAAAGGGAATGAAAATCCCCAGGAGAATGAAATTCAATCTACTTATTACCCCTGCATCTCCTAAATTTCTTAAAGAGATTTCTCTTTCATTAACCATATGAAAAGTGTGATCTTTGAGTCAGGTAAGGAAAGCAGTAGGAAGGAGGCAGGACTGAAAGTAGAAGCTTACTGTATACCTTGTGCATGTGCATTTCTATTGCTGCTGTGCACTGTTGGACTGAGTCAGGGGTTCATTACATTGTGGAGGTTGCATTAGCACCAGGGGTAAGCTTGTAGGTTTGCTTCTGGGGGGAATTAAGGCTTGCCAATTTAAGGGAATTGGAGTTGACTGCAGTAACTGGACTGCAGCTGCAAAGGGAGGTGGAAGGTCATTTTCCCTAGGGATTCACATGTGTGGTTGAACCAGTGACTAATGACACAGTGGTGACCAGAGAAGCAAGCTTGAAGGGTATCTGGGCCCTGCAGTTCAAAAAGTATCGTGTAAAGTAAGGCTAAGTATTTCAGTTAGGGTTAAGCTGAAGGGTAAAACTAACTTTACAGGTTTTTTTTTTAATTGAGAATCGCTAGGAAACACAATGACACTTAGCTAGTTTGGGGGGCAAGCCAGAGAGCAGAGAAAATGCATGTGTTCTGAAAAGGGAAGGACTGATGTGAAAGTCAGCTATTAAATATAAATGAGCAGATGTAAAAGTTTGAGAACAGCAGTTTTATGATCAGTAGAGCTATAAACTACACAAATTTCTAAGGCCATTGAATGAGGGAGAAATTTTCTTTCCCCTCTGCTTGAAATTTTTGGTAACTTGATTAAAACAAATCAACAGTTATTTATGAAAAGTGAGTAATTGTGCACTGAGAAAACAGCTGGTATTCAGTTGGATGTAAAGAGCATGATACTGTTCAGAAGTAATGGCTGGAGTATAACCATTAGGCTACCTGCATCCTCAGACTTTTGCTATTAAACATCTTAATTATTTATCAGGATTGATGCCTTGCACTGCGTAATTTTCCTTACCATTCTTAGCAACTGACTTTGAGATTTTTGTTCTTTTTGACTCTAATGTGAGTGATGCTTAGTGGCTGCAGTAATTCTGGTGAGCTTTAGCCAAAGCTGCTGTCAGACAGATTTCATTATCATCAGTGCCTGAAACGGTTAAACCTTTCTGGGTAGTTATCTTTTTGTAACATCAGTAATTTTATAGAGCATCCTCTTAGAAGATTCCTTTGCCTTTCTAATGTACCCAGGTATATGCTTACTTTATAGTTTTGAGGGTTATTATATATTTTATATTTTCATATTTCATCTGAAAATAAAATGCTTTAAATATTATCTTTTTACCTATTTCAGTCTTCTCCCGTTTCTCCAAACAGATGCATCATAGATTTACAGTGAATTTGTTACAAGGCATTTTGCGCATTCTTTTACCTCTCAAGGCTTTTCTGCATTTGCATGCTGGATTGTGCTGTCCTAGCAGGGAAGCTATAAATAGATTCTCTGATGCAGTGAGGCAGCTATGCCACAGTGGCCTTGGAAATCTCAGCTTTCACCTGTAACTCTGCATTCCCATTGCCACCGACCTCGCTCTTGCAGTAGCAGGATGCAAAAGGAACGTAAATGATTGATTGCTGCTGGTGGTGTCTAAAATCTGAGTGTATTAAATATGATGGAGCAATGAAGAATAGAGTAAACTGTGAAGCTGCTCCTATCAAAAAGGGGTAGGGATGTAATAATTGCAGTTATTGCAGTACATTCAATTTTGGTTGTTTGCACAGGTGACTTTTAAATTGAAATTAATGTAATTACCAAAGTTTAAGTCTTTTAAATACTTTTTTTTTTGTTTGTAGAAGTTAGTTTAACATTTGTAATCATTTAATTTTATAAAGTACTTGTATATTTTAAAGTACTATAGAGAACATGTTTACATTGTGAAAGATGTCTTGTTTTCTTACAGTGTGAAAAATTCAAACTATTGTCTCCCATCATATACTGCTTATAAGAATTACGATTATTCAGAGCCAGGAAGACACAATGAGCAGCCAGGCCTGTGTGGCCTGAGTAACTTGGGGAATACATGTTTCATGAATTCAGCAATTCAGGTATGTACTTTAAATTAAAATCACCTAGTCTTATTACTCGGGAACTAATATGTTGTTATATTTTTTCATGTTTGAAAATTATTATTAAGAGATCTCTTAAGTAGCAGGATAGGATTAAGAGTGAGGAAATAATATTTCTATATTGGTGTACTATAAAAATTGGTTTACATAACTGCATTCATGGTGATCAGTGTCAGAAGGATGTTTGACAAGCGTTCTACATGAGTGAACCCTTCAATGGGATTCTTTGATTTTTGTAGGGATTGCCATGCATGTATGTCCCAAAAAATACCATTTCCTTTTGAGATGTCCTTGAGTACTGATTCTAGTGCCAAAAAAAGTGTCAAAAAGTAGTTGACTGGTGGATTACTGGGCCTTTATTTCTGAGTCATTGTGTACTTTTAGTGCTCAGGTTAGCGTGCAGGAACCTTGGAAAGTATTTTGCTTTGACCTTTCCTTTTTGGCTGCTCTTTCATGTATGAGATATTTTACAGAAATGTGATAGCTTGTTTCTTTGCTCTGAATGCAAGAGAAATACTAGTATGCCTATTATTACTCTACCAAGATGAAAAAAACTTAATGTTGTAATTTTAAATGGAAGCTGAAGTTGTAGCATAATTAATGATCAGAAAGAATTAGTAGTTCAGTTTGGTTTTGTTTAGTTCTGGAACTCATGTTTTGTCACCAGAGCACTCTTAAATCAAAAACCTGTAAGGCGTATTTAAGTTCTCATTCACATATTTTCCTGCTGCCTGTAAAAATACTAGGTCTTCACCAGGCATTCTTCAGAGTTGTTATCCTACTTTGTCATCACAAGGGTTCTTGGCTTATGTTTGTGATTTATTTGGATAAAATGAAAAAAGAACTAACCAAAAAACAACCAAATGTTGCAATCCTTCTTTAGCCTGTTCAGGTGAAAAAGAAATTTCAGGTACTTTTGTGAGATAAGTTCATCAAGTTGTTGAAATTTGTTCAAAAGAAATATTTCATCATTTTAGTCTGCGTAGATTTTTCTATCCCTTCTTTGTGTGGAGAGTCAATGAATGAGTCCACTCCTGTAGGATTAGCTGCAGAGAGTGACGAGCTCCCCCCTTAGTCTTGTCTTCTTTGGGCTTGAACTAATTCATACAGCTCTCAGCCTTTCCTTGTATATTGTTCTTCAGCCCCCCAGCCACATGGTGACTCTCCTCCGCTCTTTCTTACTCTGGAGAGCCCTAAGCAGGATAGTGTTCCAGCAGCACTCACAAGTTCTGAATAGAGGGGAAGACTTGCTTCCATTTGGCTCTGACAACAGTTGCTAATACAGCCCAGCTTACAACTGGACACCTTTCTCACGGGAAACATCTGGATCGCATGTACACAGAAAAGTATAACAGGGTCATATAATGCAAAGCTGCTTTCTACCCAGTCAGCCCACAGCCTGTTAGTGGTATGTAGGGTTATTCCATGCTTATTCCATCCTTATTGCCATAAGGCTTCCATAAAATTAAGTTTATTCTTGTTTCTAGTAATGTTTTCATGAGGATACGTGAAGTGAAACTGAACAGTACAGGGAATAATTAAAAATTTTTTAGGCATGTTACACAAAAGATGGCTAAACTGAAAGGGGGAAGGACACACACTTTACAATGCCTGTTCTAAATAGATGTCACCTCTCTTGATCACTGAATTGCATCATTATGCTTTTGTAAAGAAAAAAAACCAAATAATATGTTTTGGGCTAGTGCATCAACCAGAATTGTCTTTTAAATTTGAATTTAGAAAACAGTATACAGTGATATTTTTTTTAAGATGCTACATTGTTCATCAGGCTACACTGATTAAAAACAAGGATAATTTTCATTGCTTATGCAAACCTTTGTTAAACTGGTATACATGAATTTGCATAAATGTAGATGCAGAAGTAACCTTTTAGGTAAGAATTCTAAGCATGTTAACCTGTGTTTTAAAGTAAGGCTTATGAAACAGTGGAAAAGATTTCCAGGGAGACTGTAGAGCCTCCGTCCTTGGAGATGCTCAAAACTATCAAGATACAGTCCCAAGCAACCTGCTCTAGATGACCTTTGTTTAAACTAGTGGTTTGGACCAGAGAATCTGCAGAGAAGCCTTCCAACCTCAACTGTTCTGTGATTCTGTGATCTGCTTTGGTTTCCTGCTTTAGCTTATTTATCTTCTTAAGGTGTTGTCATGTGAAAAGAGGAGTTTCCCTTGAACCCTTAGTGTTTGATTTGTGTGTCAGTGCCCCAGGAAAGCAGAGACCCTTGTGCCCAACCAGTCTGTCAGTGCCCCATTATGGAGATCCTTCACTGAACAGTGCTGTTGGATGAGAGGGCAATTCAACTGTCCTTTTCAGGGAGTTAAGCCATCCATATAAAGGAGACCCCTCAGCAGGTCTTCCCACTTTATTTGAGTATGTTACCCACTGCTGGCAACTTTTAGTTCCTGGGAAGGACCACCACTAACAGTTCATGGAGTAACACTGTTAATATAAACTTGGGGCAGGTTAAGGTTTGAAGATTGCCAGTGACAGTATGTGACTGCCAAAACATGTTAAAGCGATAAACAGCCAAGCTCTAAGCCCAGTAAAAATATTCAGCACACATAGAGTATGGCTGTTACCCAATAGCCATCCCTATGAGGGGAGAGCACAGGTTCAGCCCATCAGCTGATCCCAGCAGTTACAATGGTGTCTTCCCTGACTTTTCCCCCATTCTGTACTTACTTTTATACTATTTCGTTATGTTTAGGTGGAGCTTGAGTGACTTTAGTCATAAATACTTTCGTTACTGATTGGTGTAAAATTATCTCACTTTGCTTTTAAAGATACAGTCAAAAAAATAGAGAGTGCACGCCCAGTGCAGGATGCTTGTACCTTGGAGACAGGTAACCTTGGGGGTGGAGGTGTATGTTAATATTGCAGTTGGGCTTTAATGAACCAAGTTCATCTGAGGAGAGGACATCTGTCTCCCTTGGTTGACAGGTGCTAAGTAGTTCTATCAGCTGCAAAGTACCATCCAGTTTCCCTCCCTGCAAGGATTTATATTGAGCCTGGCCATGGTGTCTCGCTCCCCTCCACGCACTGTTCCATCCTCCTTAGCAGAAGTATGCCAGCAGTGATCCCTCCAGGGAGTGGCTGCTGCATTTTACCCTATGATTTCCCATTATAGGTTCTGTTAGGATGTGAATGTAACTTTTCAGTTTCCTCTAATTTTTACTCCCAGCCATCTTCCCACGGCTATATTCCTTCACAATTATGCCAACACAGTGTTATTCATCAGGATAAATCTGTTTCCCTTAAACAATATAGTTTACTGTAGAGTATTGGACTCTGAAATAGTTTCAATTCCATTGATGGTCTTCTTTGGTCCCTTCCATTCAGTTGGTGCTGGGTATAATCAATGTAGATTCCTTCAGCAGAAGCAAAGTCTAGTTTATCCACTTTCCACCTGATTGACACTTTTCTCAGATCTCTTTCCTTTTCAGAGAGCATTGAGGCCCCTGAGTGTAAAGCCATTTCTGCTTCAGAAGCCACTGCATTCCTCCAGCAGCTTCTCTTTGGTCTTGTTGCATACAGTGAAGATGGTTTGCGTCAGAACTATTATCAGTGTTCCTTGAAGAAGAGGAACGGTTCCCTACACAGCTTGATGTCCCAAGTCTGACAAATTTTTCTGAAGGTTCTTGCCCTGTAACCTTACGAGGGAGAAATGTGGTAATCCTAACAGTCTTAAATTTTGTTGCAAGGTCTTTAATAGTTCTTCAATGTATAGATAAGGTTAGGCTTACCCCTTTCTCCAAGTGATTATTGTAAAGAGACCTTTGCCCTTCCAAGTAGGGGCTTTCAGTGTTAAAAAGCTCAAAACAAGTGGAAGAGAGATGATGAAGAGATGGACAGGATCCTCTGTGGTACCACAAATAACTGCAAGCTGAGTAGGAGTAAGGTCAAGAGGGTTAAAATACCTCTGTATTTCTCCCAAGTGCTCTTTTTTTTATCACTGTTCCTTATTTAAAAAAAAAGAAATCAATAATTCAGTAGTATTTCTTTTCTCGATTGTATTGGAACTTTTGTTTAGATTTTTTGAAAGTATTTTATGTATCTAATTTTTTTTAGTTCAGTGCTAACATCTAAGGCTTCATTTTTATTCATAAGGCCTAAATGTCTGCAGATCTGAGCATGAAATAAAACAGGAAAGACAAAAGGGAGCTTCTGGACTTCATGAAAATATATAATTATGAATGCTTGAACTGATTCTATGCCAAAAAAAGGTATTTGGCAAGTAGAGTTTTAAGTCACGTTGTACATGTACATAGTTATATTCTAAACTTAAAAAAAAAAAGGGAAAATTATGAGTTTCATTAAGCATTAGTATGCTGCCACCTGTGGATGTTTCACAAGTATTACTTTGCTATTTTAGTGGGATAATAGAGATTAGTGCTCTGTGAAAATGTTGGTGTTTTTTTTTCTTTTACAGTGAAAACCTGAGAGTCCCAAAGTTTTCCTTTTGTGATTCAAAAATAGGAGAAGTAAATCAATTTTATTTTAAAAATTTCTTTTTCCAAAAATTTTATTTTTATCCTTTTTTTCAATCACTGTGATTATATACGGTTGACTTCTGAACGGCAGTTGTATGGGTTTGCAATGGGGTATTTCAGCAGTTTTCTTTCTTCAGAAATCTGATAAATATTCCCTCTACAGCTACTTATGGCTGTCAGTCTATCTAGAGAAAAGATAACATCTTTCACCAATACCTTGATTAATATATTAATTAATATCTGATTAAGTTTTTGGTGCTCTGTTTCAGTTGTTATAGGCATATGGAGTTTGGATTAAGTAATTTATTAACTGAGCACTTTTTGCCATGTCTGATATCAAACAGAAAAAAGTAGGGTAGACGAGTGCAAAGTAAATCACTTTTTCTCCTATAACTTGGATCTTTTTTTCAGTTCATCACTTCTCGATCTTTTATTAGAAGGCTGAAATACAAAATTTCATTGTCCCTTTCATAATTTTTTTTATTAAGTAGCACCTGAAGCTGAAGAACCAGGCTAGTTAGAGGAATATTCAATTTTTAGCTCAATTTCATGATCTTAATGTTGTCTTCTAAATTCCCCAGTTCACTGGCATAATAGGTAGTGATTTTTTCTTTACTTTGGAATTTTATTTTTATCATTATTTTTGTGTAATATTACATATGGGATATGAAGAAATGTTTCCTTGTTCTCTTACGATTATAGGATGATTTGTGGAACTTCAGGAGGTTTCTGGTGTAACCTTCTACTCAAAGGAAGGTTGGTTATGAGGTCAGAAAAGGTTGCCCATGGCTTTATCCAGTTGGATCTTAAAAACGTCTTAAGAAGGCAGAGCCTCTCAGCTCCACTGCTCAGCTGTTCCTAGAGTGAAAACTTTTCCTTTTATTCTTAACCTCTCATGTTTCAACTGATGTCTGTTTCTTTCCCTCTTAGTATGTACTACCATGAAGAGCTTGGTTCTGTCTTTTCCTTAACTTCCCCCTAGGTACTGGAAGCCTGCTCTTGTGTTTCTCTGATGCTTCAACCTTTTCTCACAGGGCAAGTGCTTCTAGGCCACTGACTGTCTTGGTGGCCCTCTTCCTTCATTCATTTTTTTTCTTTTTATCAATTAAGTCCTTGCAAATTCTTATATCAGAATTATTCCATACTTAAATTACATAGATTTAGAAAAGTATAATATTTCCCCCTCTATGAAAGTTTCATAGGACAGGTAGATCTACTAGCATGATCATAGTCTAGCATTGGAATTACAGTATTCTGGTGGGACTACAGCATTGAGATGTATATATATATATGTGTTTATAGATATATTACTAAAAAAAATTATTATTGTTCATTTTCCTGTGCATCTTAATAGCTTTTTTCAAGTTATTCATATGTAACATGGAACTATAACTTCTCTATTAGTCTTTGTCGTGCTGACAACTGATTCTCTCTCCTGTGGTTTGTCTCATAGTTGGTCTTGGAGTTTCTACATTCTATTTCATATTTCTCATGATCTTTTCACTGAATGACCAGTTTGGATTCAAAGACTGAGAACTGTATAGAAATTTTGTTTGTTAAAGAAAACTTGTGGAGACTGGGGTACCTAAAAGGAAGTGTCATTATGTTTCCTCTTTAGTTCACAGTTTTCCGTAGTTTTACCATGTATGTTTTGCTTTTTTGGTTCCTACTATTCTTCATCTGTTGATATAATTTTAGTTTACTTATGTCTGTGTTTTGAAACAAACAAAATACCCCAAACCACTAGGTGGAACAGAGCACATAAATCTGACGACTTTGCTGTCTAGAAGATTGTCTTGGTTCTAATGGTTTGGTTTTGTTTTGTTTTGGGGTTTTTTTGGTGGATGGGTGGAGGGGGAGTTGAAATTGATGCTTTTTTTAAGTCTTCCTTGATAAACTGCAACATCCCACATCATGACAAAGTAAGAATGGAGACATCCTTTCAAATTATTTTCTGGATAGGTTTTTTTCCTGTGACTTTAATCATAATCTTAAATAATTATCCATTGTCAGCGTTTTCAAGAAGTAAACATGTTTGTAATCATTTAGCTTTGTCAGTTCAGAAGGTAGTTTGGTATGTGGCCAACTATATTAGCTCCTCTAGCAGCTACAATTTTAAAAGTTGTGGTATCGGTTATTTTAGAAAATACATCAGGTCTGTATCTCAGAAGGTGCTGTGTTCAGATAGACACTTGTTCATTCCAGAACTACCCTCAGCATTATCTTACGTTGTCATTTGAAAAAAGCTAAAGGAAAAAGGGAAGTTATCTGTAGTAATCTTCTGACTTAGACATAAAAATATTAATTAATTTTTTGAGAAAGTGATAAAACCAGTTTTTCAGGTGAAAACTAGAAAACGATAAATCAGTTTTTTGGTGAAAAACACACTGTCAGCACATTGTGTAGTGCTTGACTAAGAACCTGTAGAAAAAAATTACCATTTTTCCATTTGTGTTGGACATTCCTCACACTAAGCTGATCAGTTGTACTGATGTCATCTCCTAAACCAGCCCAAAATAATTCAGAAGACAAGGGAGGACAAAAAAATAGTGAGATGAATGTTTCTTGTGCAGTAATATGAGGATCAGCAGAGAAGGGGCAGGACTTCTTTGGGCAGTAGGATTTGTCACATCACTCAAATTGAACATGCAATTTTACCTAAAGTGTAGTTTTATTTATAGGTAGTTTTTGTTTCTGGTTATTTAGTGATCCTTGTTAGTCCATCCATTTATTGAGATTGATTCTAAAGGTAATATTTTGAAAATTCTGACCACTTCTGTGTGGATTTGAGAAACTAAGCAGTTTTCATCTTAACTGCATGGATCAGTTCAGAACAGACAACACAGATCTATGAGGTAGGAGGGCTTGGGATCACCACTACTAGAAATAAAAGCTTGTTGCCACGTACCAAAAGAAAAATTACCTTTCTTCAATCTTCAGTGTCCAAAAGGAACTGCAATACCAGGAATTTTTTTGCAGCATTGACAGCACATGAAAGCTTTAGGTGAGGAGGAAGGAAAAGAATGGAGTTCAATATAGGCATGAAACTCAACTCTGTACAGCATGTGGCCAGTTTTACTTTGTAGTATTTCACAGGTATGATAGGCAGACATAGGAACATAACTTCTTTTGCCCCACTCAATAAAGTTGTAATTCTTCCAGTCTCGTTGTTGTACCTATGCAGTAGCTTTGTGGAGTATGTGGAGCTGAAATTTCTATTCTTCCCCTTGTTTGCAGAGAGGCAGATGAGACTGATGAAATATTTAACCTTTCTTGGAATCTTTACTACAGGAAAGAATGCAGAATAGCTTATGATATTTAATGAACAATCTTTCCTAAAAGTATGCTAAAGCATGGCATGGGGATCATTTCTGAGTGATAGAAAAGTTTGTGTTTAAAGGAGTGTGAAGAAAAAATTCAAAGTGGTTTCCTTAAATTGTAAATCATAGTTCAGTAATTACATCCTGCTATCTCCAAGTGCTGACAGAAGAGACAAACTGGTACAGAGGATAAGTAATTAGCTCAATCTAAACCAAGGTCCTTGACTTCCTTGAACTAATTTCAGCTATAAACAGCATCACAAAATTTAAAAGAACATAAGGAAGGTTTGCACCATTTCTGATTCAAACTCTTGTCCATCTATCATAGATTGGTGTCTTCCATAGCATCCATAAGCCAATGTTTAGGAAGAAAATGAATAGGGCAAGCATCCCTACCTTCCCTTCTCTCTCCTCCCACCCCTGCAAAAAACAAAAAAACAAAACAAAACACCTCTTTTTTCACATGTTGCTTGGAATGTGGTATAATTTGAAGAGTAAGCCCTGTTGGCTCTTTCTTCTAAGTACCTATGCAGTTTCATCTTTGTGCATCTCTTAACAACTTTCAGCAAGCTACCATTCATGTCTAAAGAACCACCTTCTTTTGTTTTGTTTTACATCTTGATACAGACTGTGATGGTTGACTGGACAAATTAATAAACTTTGAGGTAAATCTTTTGGCAAACATTATCTGTGCATAACTTGTAATGACAGGTGCATCCAGTCGGTTTAAAATTATGATTTGTTTCTGGAAAAGATTGGTTGGGGATTTTTCTCCCCTTCCTTGCAAGCACTAGATATTACAGTTTAAAGTGTTTATGGATCATTACTGCTTTAACAAAATTCAAACATTGTTCGTTTAGAACTAATTCAGATCACTGTTCTAATGAGTATTTCTATTTGCAGTGTTTGAGCAACACACCTCCTCTTACAGAGTACTTCCTCAATGATAAATACCAAGAAGAGCTGAATTTTGACAATCCTTTAGGAATGCGAGGTGAAATAGCAAAATCTTATGCTGAGCTAATCAAGCAGATGTGGTCAGGAAAATACAGCTATGTTACCCCAAGAGCATTTAAGGTCAGTAGAGAATTTAACCTGAATGTGCACTGTCAGTTTTGGTTTTGTGCTTTTAAGTATACAAAACTCATAGAAACATGCAAGAAGAAGAAGAATATGAAGTAATATTTATCCATTTGCAGTCCATTTGTTTAACTGTTGAAACAGTTGGATGTATATTTAAATGTGTCAGCTACCTTTATGCTTTCATCTTACAAGTTACAAGTTTTACCTTTTCAACATGCTGCTGTAGCATCTCTGAAGTATCTAATTTTTCTAACAATTGAGGTACCAGAAGTATTTATATTTAATTTTTAGACACAAGTGGGACGGTTTGCACCACAGTTTTCTGGTTATCAGCAACAGGATTGTCAAGAGCTCCTGGCTTTTCTCTTGGATGGATTACATGAGGATTTGAATAGAATTAGGAAAAAGCCTTACATTCAGTTAAAGGATGCAGATGGGAGACCAGACAAGGTAGGGTTTTTGGTGTTGATTATCTTCATTTTGGTCAAGGTTGTATGTTCGACATGATTGTACACTGAAAGGTTGGGATCATGTGGGATTTTTTTCTGGGAGAGATTACAGAAAATAAGATCTTAAAATGGAGATCTCATTTGAAAACCTGTGTAAATTTCTGTTTATTTGTAAGATAACTGGGGGGATGAGAGGATGGTAAGGTTTTTTTTAAGACTTTATTAAGACCTTTTTTTCAGTTCAGTGCTGAATTCAGTTAGAAAAACAATTTCCATTCTGTTCTTTTATTCTTGTATCTACCTTATGCAGAATTCTGTTTCTCTCCAGTACTCTTACTTTAGGGAAACTCTTATTTTGTTATGAGTTAATTCATGTGGAATCTTTAGTTTTATTTGCTCTTGTTTTTCCCCAAGCCCCTTGGAAGTCTCTCAGACTATGTAATACCACTGAGAGAATCTCTGTCTTAGGAAAAGCATACATCTTTTAACATGGGATCCTGATGGTAGTAACATATCTTACAGGGTCCTTGGGAATGAGATTCTCTGTTTAGGTGGTTACTGACAATGTTCTATCAAGTACTTTACTAATAATTCACTATTCATTTCCTACTACTTTGTTATAACTCAGGTCATGCTTTATTTACAGGTGGTTGCTGAAGAAGCCTGGGAAAACCATTTAAAGAGAAATGATTCCATCATTGTAGATATATTTCATGGCCTTTTTAAATCCACCCTAGTTTGTCCTGAATGTGCTAAGATATCTGTAACCTTTGATCCTTTTTGTTACTTGACACTTCCATTACCCATGAAAAAAGAACGCACTTTGGAAGTTTATTTAGTTAGAATGGATCCACTTGCAAAGCCTATGCAGGTAAGTGGCTTCGTTTGTGTACTAACGCCCTGATTGATGTGGCATTAGCAATGAACCTGAGTTCCCTTTACATGATGTGAATTTATAAGTACAACAAGCTTTAGTTTTCTGGTATGTGTTCTGAAGTTCTGCTTAGGAAACCCAAAGAAGACTATAAGTACCTTCTTATATTTCTGTCAGTTCAATGAAGAATTGGTAATTTCTTTATGGTTGTGTTAGTAAGGCTTCTTAATCTTTAAAATGTATCCTGACATTGCTATAGTCAATTTGTATAGTTATAAAAAATATTTATACACTTAATCCAGACATAATTTCTTGGTTCCTTAGTCACAAAGGTCAAATATTTATAAGTGGTGCAAAAAACTCCATGACTAAATATATCAGGCAGTCCAGAATTCTTCTGTGCTCTCACGTAATAGTCAAAAGAAAAAAAATTCAGATGGGATTTCTTTGTGAAGAGTACCTCTTTTGCAATTTTTTTTAGGAATGATAGTACTGTACACCTTAAAATGGTGTGGAAAAATGTACATAAGGTTATCATAACCAAGACGTGATTAAATGGTTCTAGCTGTACTTTATGTGGTAGTGAGGTTGGGTGAAATAAATGAGACACAGGCAGTTAGGCGGATTCCAAAAAGGTTTTAACACCTGAAATCAGAGTACCACAGGAAGGAAAGCGGAAGAAAGGGAATGTTCTCAAAGGCAATATGAGTTAGGGAAGTCAAAGATGACAGGACACATTAACTAATAGGAGGTGAGCCTGCTAGAAATTTAATTGTGCAAATAAGTTTGCACAGGGGACATGCAGTAGTTGAAGATGACTTGTTGGATGTGTGAGGGTTATGCAAGAGTAACAGAGTTTGGGAAGGGTACAAGTTCAGTAGAGTTTTTTTGAGTCTAAATAACTATACAACTTATGGACATAAACACATGCTATACTTGGCAATTAATTATGAAGTTGTAATACCTTATTTCTAATTAATCCTGTCTTTATTATGCAAATAACAGATTAGAGTCCTGTGTGAAATTTAGACTTTTAATCATCAGTTTCTCTCTCTTCATGTGAAATTAGATCCATTGCCTGCCATTGCTTTTTTTCCCCCAGTGATACTTTGTAAACAACTTGTTGTATTCCAAATTTAATAATGTAGTTGATAGCATGCATATTATTTAAATGGTTAAATAAGTAGGTGCTGTTGAAATACAAATCTGAGTAATTGGTGCTGTTAGTCTCCTTATGGACAAAATAAAATAACATTTAAACAAGCATTTTATAAGCTAATAAATGGAGTATTCAAAGTGTGTATGTTTGTAAAGTTGTGCTGGTAACTACTACATTTTCAGCAGCTTTTGGAATTTGGCTTCACACCTTAAATTCAGGAATATGAAAGAAGTATGTGAAATGCTGAACATGTGATAAGTTGTTTTGGTTTTTTCCTTATGTATATTTGTTCTCTTAAGAAATTAAAATTTTATTTTACTTTTTAGTACAAAGTGGTTGTTCCCAAAATTGGAAATATATTGGATCTTTGCACAGCATTGTCAGCTTTGTCTGGTGTTGCTGCAGATAAGGTAAGAGTGATCTCTTACATGAAGCACAACAGTGAATATTTTGATGCACATTAACCCGATTTAATGATGTATGCTCCATTTTCTTTTTAGATGATTGTTACTGATATATACAATCACAGGTTCCACAGGATATTTGGCATGGATGAAAATCTAAGTAGTATTATGGAACGTGATGACATTTATGTGTAAGTACCAATAACATGCTTTGTGCCTCCTTGTGCTTTGTTATTTGCAAAAGATTGAAAGCTAGACATCAGAGAAAGATGAAACTGGGAGAGGGTATTATTTTTCTTATTTTCCCCTTTGCAGCCTTTTACATGACCATTGTTCTTTGTATTTCTGACTGTTTTTCTTTTAGATTTGAAATTGCTATCAATAGAACCGAAGATACGGAACAAGTTATAATTCCCGTTTGTTTAAGGGAAAAGTGCAGGCACACTAGCTACAGCCATAGTGGTTCTTTACTGTTTGGTCAACCTTTTCTTATAGCAGTGCCTAGAAACAATACTGAAGATAAACTCTATAACCTGCTGCTGCTAAGAATGTGGTAAGGTTATTGTTTAAAGAAAAATGCATTTGTTAAGAGTAGTGCTAATTGTTGGAATCAGCAGGCACTTATTTTCATATGAATTTCTAACAGTCTGATTAGATTTGAGTACTGTGTCTTGTATTTGCTTTCTGTTAAATACTTAAATCTAAAATTTTAGTCCATTGAGATGAACTAGTATGGATTTTAATTTGATTTCTTGTTAGCATGACCTCATCCAAAAAGTATTTGAGAAGACAATAGTCAATCTGTATTGTCAGTTTAAGGTAGATAATTCTGTTGTATGCTTAGCTGTTTGTTGGAAATGGGTGAAGTGGAAATGTTTTCCAGTTATTCTGTTATGGTTATTCCTCCTGTATCTACTGTACAAGTTTGTGTACTAATTTATGTTGTAAAATACGTGGCAGACACTTTCTGAAACTAGACTGGAATTATTGTCATCATGTGGAAGAAAGTAGAATCATACAAACTCTAATTTAAATTTAGGCTTCATTTTCTGTTGGTGTAACTTTCTCTGTAATTGAACCCATATAAATTTTTTATGTTAAAAATACAGTTAATGAATAGTTAAAGAAATTATTTCTGGACAAAGAGAGACTGATACCAAAACTCGAGATGTTTAAGATAAGTAGCTGCCAAAAACGTAAGATCATATAGGAGCAGGTTTTCAGATGCGCCTGTTACAGTAGACACGCTTGGCAATAAAACTGTTAATTCTGAATAAATCAGGAAAAAGTACAGAAGTACAATACATAGGATTTGCTCTAATAATTTAATTCCCTGGTTTAAACAAAGTAAATATTTAAAAAAACATTGCTTGTAACTGTTGCTTTCACTTGTTATATTTAGCCGATATGTAAAAACATGTACTGAAAGTGAAGATACTGAAGGATCTCTGCATTGCTGTAAGGACCATGGTATCAATGGTAATGGCCCAAATGGAATACATGAAGAAGGATCTCCAAGTAAGACTGGAATATCTAAACTTGTTTAGTATTTTCTGTTCAATTTGAAACAGAAGTTAACTCTGTAGTGTCTTTCAGTTACCGTCATTCTACTTCATTTCTTTCTCCTTATTCTTCTGGTTGCTTCAGGTGAAATGGAAACAGATGAGCAAGATGATGAATCCAGTCAGGATCAGGAACTTCCTTCAGAGAATGAAAACAGCCAGTCAGAAGACTCAGTTGGAGGTGACAATGACTCTGAAAATGGATTGTGTACTGAGGATACTTGCAAAGGTCAACCACTCACGGGACACAAAAAGCGATTGTTTACATTCCAGTTCAATAATTTAGGCAATACTGACATAAACTACATCAAAGATGATACCAGGCATATTAGATTTGATGATAGGCAACCTAGGCTTGATGGTAAGTCATGGGGAACAGATTGATGGGCAACATCTGATTATGATACTCTGTTCTGACTTTACTTCTGTGTTTCATTTCCTCTGTGATATCTGATGTACCTTTTTTTTTAGTCATGAATTCTGTATGTGCAATTAGTTATTGAGATTGATTTTTAGAAATGCAGAATTTTTATATGCTCAATTTTTCATCTTAAATTCATGATAGCATTGTTTGATTCATTTTGAAGAGTGTTTGCCCAAAGTTAATCCAATTTCATGTAAAGCAAGAAATAATATTAAGAGAAAACATTTTTTTAATCTTAGAAAGATCTTTCCTTGCTTTGGATTGGGATCCTGAATTGAAGAAGAGATACTTTGATGATAGTGCAGCAGAGGTAAGCTGTTTATGTTGCTTCCCTTTCCAGCACAAATAAAACTTTAAACAATAAAACTTAATTAATGTGAGATGAGACATTGTAAGTCTTCACAAGAAGAAGCAAACATATTTTTTTCCCCATTATTCTTGGTAAATATGTTGCCATAAATAAACTTCATATATACATTCAAGTAATTAGGAAATCTGAGGCTTATGAACTTGGAAGTAAATCTGAAGCTGTGAAAACTTTTTGCTTGAATGGTTTCTAATCAGTTTTTCCATATATAGGAGCTTTGTAGTTACTGTTTATAGTAAGACGACATCACTAAAATGAGTTTTGTTTCATTTGTTCTCTTAACTCAAGAAATACTTCTCTTTAGGATTTTGAAAAACATGAAAGTGTGGAATATAAACCTCCCAAAAAGCCTTTTGTGAAATTAAAAGATTGCATTGAGCTGTTCACAACAAAGGAGAAACTAGGTGCTGAAGACCCATGGTAAGAACAGAAGATTAAAATTGTTACACTCTAACGATGTATTTCTCAACTTGTAATCAAAAACACACTTGAACATTGAGATGCCTAATTGATTTTTTAATGGTATTTTGCATCTTGTTATTTCAGTCATAGTTGAAGATTGTCAAAATGTTTTTTTACTTTGATCCATTACTTTACTTAAATTGTTACCAGGTACAGAAGTTTTTATGTTTGTAAGGGAAACATGTTTGTTAATGCATTTAGAATTAGGAGGAAGGTTTGATACGCAAGATATTCTAATCTGTGAATTGTGATTGGACAGTGAATGAATAGTATTATGATAAATTCAATGCAGTGGTTTAAACAAATATTCCCTTCTGAGATGAGAGGGGTTGGTGCATACTATTCATTTTTTATGGAAATATGTAACTTGCATCAATCTCTGAAACAAGGATATGCTTAAACAGCAAGTTTGTGGCATGGGGGATGTCTGTGGTCACTAGAACCTCTCTAATGTTCTAACCATTAGGTTTTTGGCAGACAAATTTATTCTGATTCATGGTTCTTTCAAATTATAATTTGGAATCATATCTAAATATTCACAATTACAGTATGTTCCTGTAAGATCCTTTTTCTCCATGAATTTTCTAGCAGATAAATCCTTCATCAACACCTTTAAGCTCACAATGAAGTTTGAAAAGAGGGTCTGCCAATTTTTATCCTGCAGATACCTGAAAGTTTTAGAGACCTCCAAACATTGTCACCAGAAGTCCTCCTATATTTGTGCAGGGTAGGGGACTAACTTAGAAAATCTCTTCTTTTTTTCTGAGTTTGCTAGATTATATAACAATGGATAGACTACTTGAGATACCATATAACTCAGGCATGGTGAAGCACTTTGGTTTTTGCAGCACATTTTAAGCACGTTATTTAAACTACAAAATAAAACAACTGCAGAAGTCAAGCTGCTGCTACTAGATACATCTCATCAGATGTCATTAATCACATTTTTCTTCATTTGTTAGGTCTTCACACATCTAATCTACAAAAGCTCACCAGCCCTAGTCCAGCACTATTTGTATTCTGGATATTCTAAGCTAACTGCAAAAACAGATTTTCAGTTACAGCCTGCCATTACAGTTCTCGTGATTTCTTTTCTTTATCTGATGATGCTACTTAAAGACATTTGTGCAGTCTTTCTAATTAGGGCTCGTGTCTTTTTTTTTCCTCCCCTAGATTTTTACTTGCTAGATGCCAAGGTGTAGCATATGCATAGACCACTTCAGGGAAGAGTTGCTTCCATACATTTTTCTTATTTATTTTCCTCCCTGAGCTTTAGTTCCTGAAAGATTCAAGTACGTGTTGCAAGGAACAGAAATTTATAAGTCACAGCCTGTTTAGTACTTGCCTACTAAAAGGGGAAGGTTTTTTAGTAACAAGTTTTTCCACATTCCAGTAGTCACTGTTATCTCTTTCGAGGTGTAGGTGGGATGGAGTGGGAGACAGATGAATTTGGAAATTGAAACTTGAAAAAGCCACAGTTACCAGTTATTTTTGGTTTTTTACAGTCAGTTTCATAATGCTTCATCTTGTTTTCTATAAAATACAAGAAAGCCATGTTTTCACTAAAGATACAGTAAATAGTATAGAAGATGAGAATCCATTTAGGGGGAGAATGCTATTTTTGAGTTTTAAAATGCTGATGAGCTTCACTGTGATCACATTCACACGTTAAACTGGAAGAGATATCAAGCGCATTCGTAACAGAAGATGAAACTTGTGGTTGAGTTTTGTTCATTTAGTTCCTCCCATGTTGCTGACTTTATGGTAATGCATTTTAACATACATACAGACTACAGATATTTAAAATTGATTTTTTTTTCTTTTAGGTATTGTCCAAACTGTAAAGAACATCAGCAAGCTACTAAGAAGTTAGACTTGTGGTCACTGCCCCCTGTACTGGTAGTTCATCTAAAGCGCTTTTCCTACAGCAGATACATGAGGGACAAGTTGGATACATTGGTTGACTTTCCGATAAAGTAAGAAACATAAATATTTTGGTGCTAGAAGTGAAAAAGCATGTTTAATGCAATTACATAAAATGGGTGTGTTCTCAGCTTCCATGTGTGGATGCAGTAAACATTGATGACAAAAATGCTTGTAGGTTTAAAGTATGAACTTGAAAAAATAATAATGGTAGATAAATATGGAAGATTACTGGTTCCTCTTCCACTTCACGCAGAATGAAAGAGATACACTGTCAGAGGAGTCCGGGGTATGTGGTTTTTTGTAGGGAATATAAAGTAAAGGGCTCAAAGACTACCAAAATATGAAATGGTTAAAAATATTATTAACATCGCTGAATTTTGGTTGGGGTTTTTTGTGTTTGTTTTACTTTGGGTTTTGTTTTTTCAACAGTGACTTGGACATGTCGGAGTTCCTTATTAATCCTAATGCAGGGCCTTGCCGCTACAACTTGATTGCTGTCTCCAACCACTATGGAGGAATGGGAGGAGGGCACTGTAAGTTGATTTCAAGTATCATTCTACATATCAGCTTTCTTTCTGTGTTGATTTTGATCACTTTGAATCAGTGGTGCTTTTTAATGATTGAGGGACAATTTTTATCATTGCCTTGGAATGCTTTCACAAGTGTTCTAACATAAAAATCTGTATATACAATGAGCTTTCAAGAATAATTGTAGGTTCTTTTATGCTTCTAGCAGTACCTGTTGTGAAAAGAGAAAACATAAGACCTCCATAAGAGCTACTGTACTCCTACAACTGATTTCATCTTGCTTCTTTGTATTTTTGTTCATTGTGCAACTCCTTCAAAGTAGAGAGAAAAAAAAATCACTGAGGAATTTCATTTTGTCTGTCCTTTCTCAGTATACATTGTCTTTAGAAGGGGAATGTTAGTGCTATCTTCACTTAAAAAAATGTATGAAAGATGAGTCTAATAGTGATAATAGGTTTTAGTTAGTTAAATGTGAAGTGTTTTTACAGACTCTAGGAACTGGTTGTATTACATCTATGACCATAGAAAGTCTTTAGACATTGTACTTTTTTGTTCCTAGATACTGCTTTTGCGAAAAATAAGGATGATGGAAAATGGTACTACTTTGATGATAGTAGTGTGTCCACTGCATGTGAGGACCAAATAGTGGCAAGTACCTTTTGTGTTTCTACAATTGGGACTGTTAATGTCTTCTTCTTGAGGGACAAGTAATGAAGTGTAAACCATGAAATTTGTAGGTAGTAGTTTGTATTCTTTGAAAGGACAGTACAAACCAAAAATGGTTTGCTCCAACATGCAAAAATAACTTACATGAAAGGTCTAGTTTTCTTTGTAATTTCATCTTGTATACTTGGAAGCACAGAAAAAAAATAAAACTTGGATTGTAAATGTTCTGTTTGGAGCCTCATGAACATATTACACTTCTCTCTTTTACAGTCCAAAGCAGCATATGTGCTTTTCTACCAGAGACAGGACACAATCAGTGGAACTGGCTTTTTCCCACTTGACCGGGAAACTAAACAAGGTGCTTCAGCTGCCACAGGCATCCCACTAGAAAGTGATGAAGACAGCAATGAAAATGATAATGACATAGAAAATGAAAATTGTATGCACACTAATTAACGGGAAGAACTAGAAGCCATAAAAGAGACTCTCTTCCTGGGGATACGGATTGAAAGAGTGAAAATGCCCACCAAATTAAGAATAAAAATCTGAGATGGGGAGTTTCAGATAACAGAATGTAAATCTTTATTACATTTTAACATGTGCAGTACTTGAAGTGAAACAATAAAAAATTAAATTGTCTCTAATGCATTTACAGTCTCATATTCACAAGGTATATATAGGAAATCACAAATAAACCCCTTTTAAGTTTTCTGCTGCTGTTCTGGTGGATTATGTTTTCTTTTGTTTTGGATGTGATTTAATAACTAAAATGTTAAATCTGTGGACTTCTGACATTTATTTTATTAGTATTGCGAGAATACTACTGCCAAGTCTAGTTTCTGGATGAATATATACATGTTTCTTAGGCTGCCACAACAGATTACAAGTAAAAATGGCATAAATACCTACAGTAGTTTGAAACAGCAAGTTTTTGGGTTTCCCCACTTTTTTTTTTTTTTTTAAAATTTGGTCACAATAGAAAAAGTAGCTTGAAAAAGGTGTTTTAACCTTTTGTGATATAGTGGAATATCCAGAATATTATATTCATTTTACTGCTGCTGTGGAACAGGTTCTGGATTTCATGCTGCATTAACAAAAAGGTTGTCAATTAAATGTAAGTATACATTGTTGCTTGTTGGAATCTACTCTGCAGACATAAGTCCTGTTATCTTGCTTATAAGACATGCATAATTTTAATCTGGTATCAGTCCAAAATTTAAAATTGTGCTGGAAGTTCTCTTTCCCCAGTTTTTGTAGTTTGACAGCTTGCAAACTACTCTGTATCAAAGTTAATAGTATTCTGTATCCATAGTAATGACTGTGTATCAGGCTTAGTTGAGAACTTTTTCAGTATAACCTGCCTTTAAATTGTTAATTACAAAATCACTTTAAAGGTAGGCCTGTTAATTTTGTGTGTTCCTGATGGAATTCACCATAGCCTTACAACGTATCTGAAAAGGTAACTCGTAATTATAAGACAATTGGCATTTGCATGTTCAAGTCAGAACCTGTACAGTATATAAGGCATACAAACTCCGAATTGGATTTCAGTTAACTATGTTCAGGGGTCCAGGATGCCAAAATAAGTGTGACAGTTTGAAACATTTTTTGATTTGCTGCTTTCCCATTGAAGAATTGTTGGAAGAATGTATTGTAGATTTGTATACAATACTGCCTTTGAGAGGGGCTCGTAAGTGTGGGGGCACACATCACATATCTGCTACCTGGAGAATTGCTTTGTGTCCCACTGTTTAAACAATTTAAAAAAAGAAAAAAGCAAAAAGTATGATGTTCTTCACTTGAACTAATCAAATACAATAGGTTATAAATTGTGTATTGTAAATAAAAGTTCACTCTGTGAGTGCACATTTTGGTAAATTATTTATTTATGTTAGCATTAAAAAGTTTAAAAAAATTGCATTTGACCAGGATATAAATGAGATATGTTGGACATGGCTTTGCTTTATACCTTGATATTAAAACTGGTGTTTCATCCTGGTATTTTAAAGCTGCTTTGAGGTTTGTTTTTTTTAAATGTAAACTAACCTCCTGCATGACAGAGGTTAAAATTTTGTCTGCACTTGAGTTCACTTGGGTTTACATTTGAAATGCGCATGTTTATTTATACAGATTTCAATAAAGCTATTCAAGGCCTTATTTAGTGTTCCATTTTGTTACACACTCTTTTCCCACAATGTGTCATGGATAATCTTTGTCTAAGACATACTCTCTGTTACAAATTCCAGAAGCTACTATATATAAAACTGTTTCTCTCCTGTCATTGGCTCTAAAAGATTTATAAGGCTGCAAAAACAGTGTATTTTCATAAATATTTTGTTTTTTAAAAGTAATACTGGAACAATAATCAAATGGAAAGATATTAATTGTGAGATGGTTGGTAAAATGAGGGAATATATTTAAGATTAGACAAACTATTATGGTGGGCAGGAAAATGATACAAGCTTTTCTGGCTTAAAACCTTGTATTTAGGTATTGAATACAGTAATGCAATACAAAGCTACATCCTAAATAGCTTGTGAATTTATCTTGCTTATTTTAATCAGAGCACTGAAGAAATTAGGTTTATCTGTGGAGCAGAGGAAGTAATTCTAGAGAAGCATTCTACTCTTTGAATAACACACACAGAGAGGCCCCCTACATTCATACTCCTGTTTGCTTTTCCACATCATGTTAGCCTAGAACTTGAGGGGAAGAATCAGGGGAGCAAAGGATCTGGTTTGACTTACCAAAGTACTTAGGAGTTTGTAGATAGGAGCTTTAATATCTGATAACTTGGGTCTCCTAATGCACTTAATTTTCCCACTGAAAATGCAAATATATATGCACACATGGAATATTATATTTGAAGAAATATACTTGCCTTCTAGAAGTTGGATCATCCAACTAGAATTTAAAGGGTATTGATGATAGTAACAGGGAAAACTACATAGTTCTTTGTTACTGTTAATTTGGCTTTCAAGATTACACACGGTTTTTGTAATCAGCTTCCTAATGGGAGATAAAATTCAGCAACATTATATGAGTATGTCAAAGGTTTCTGAGAATTCAGTTGAGTTGTGAGATTCATAAAACTCACATGTATTCACATGTAAGATCTAACTCACCCAGAGTGGACAGGTTTAAAACTACAAAAAGTATATTATCATTTACAGTGTTTATCAAAAGTTATTGTCACTCAACTAGTAATTTATAAAGAGAATCCTAACATATCTTTTTATGAATCATGTCAGGTAAAAATCTAGTCAGCTTTTTTTTTTTCATCAAAGAACTTGCTGTCAATAAGTATCAGCATAAACCCTAATATGATAAGATTCAATCAACCTTGTTAATATGACATTATAGAAACCAGACAGAAGACAGCATGCAATTCCCAGTTACTCCATGGATCCTATGACAGCAATATGTCATTTAAAGCCAGGCTGGGAGGGAAGGAGAGGTGAAGAGATACTGCCCACGATCTCTTGTTATAGTTGGCTTCAGACAATGTTCTGGATGTTTCAGTGCAGATCAGTTCCCTGATGTTTTCCATTACCTGCTTAAACTAAAGTCCCGCCTGCCTTCCTGGCACACTGAGCTGAAGTTTGCAGCTTACAGTTGAGCTGAGGAGAAGATCTCGAAGGTGTTCCCCTGTCGGATGCTACATCTACAGCTAGTTACAAGAGAGCCACAACCCCTTCTAGCTTTCTCAGTAAGTAAGCTCTGCATTATGGAGTGCAGTGTATTCTTTTAAGTGATTTGAAATCTTCAGAGGGAAGTCAGTATGGCTGGCAAATTAATTGACAAACCTATGAGTTTTCTTCAAAAATTATGCCGCCTTCTTTGATGTCAGTAGTTGCAGGATATGGCTTTTCATTATTTCTAAGCATTCATTACTTTGACAAAATCAACATAAATATAGTGAAACAATAGGAAAGCTATATCTGATAGAATAAGCGTGTTCTTAGTCTACAGGCAAATTGCTCTCTTCAGATTTTTTTAGTTCTTTTTCCTTAGGTAAACATTGTGAAAAAAGTTCCACTTTTCTAGTTCCAAAATTGTGTGCTTTGCTGGCATCATGTGCTCCTGAGGCAGGCAGAGAGACCTGTCTTACTAAAGCAAAATTACATCTTGGAGTAACATGGAAACCCTGGAATAATCCAAATGTGACAATTTTTTTCAGGAATGAACTGGGTTACTATATGCCAGATAGCATTAACAGTCATCCTGGGCCAAATAATGCAAAAACTGATACAGGTCTCTGATAATTCACATCTGTCCATGTGGTTTTATGAAAAGTAAATTTTGTTATTTGGGGGGCAGTAATTGAAAAAGACAGTTGATAAATATGACAATTTAGATGCATCTAGAATTATTTCAATTCTCAACACTGAACTGTCACCTTAAGTATCACATTATTCTCATCAAAAGATGAACGTTATGCAGTATCCCCAATACAAAGTTTAGGAACCAACCAACAAGCTCAAAGTAGTTCCCATTAGGAAGTCATTGTGGAATAGGGATGTTATTGGAGAAGTTAGTAGCACTTGGTCTTAATGTTTTTATTTAGTGTGCAAAATATTCAAAGCATAGCTACAGAAGGTGGAAAATAGTAATCACCCCTAAATCTTAGGCAGCCCTGGTGGGCAAACAATTCAGCACTGAAATAGTGGCATAAGAACTTATCCTTGAATACATGAGCAGAAATGAGAAGCTGACTTAATTCTTCCAGGTCTGCAGTAAGGAGCCTGTGAATATACACCATCTTGAGTTACTACCTTTCAAAAATTCAGATTGTAACCTGGGAGACATTACAGAAAACAAATTACAAGCCCAGAGTAAATAAATACATTTGCACTAACAGATATAGAGAAGAATTGCCTTATTGGAAAGACTCCTCAGAAGTGCCTCAATTTGCATGTGATACTAATGGGGGAGAGATATAACTCAATGCAGGGGGTATTAGAGTGTAGAGAAACATTCAAAGAACTAATGGTTTAAAACTGGAACAAGACAATCTGAAAATAGAGGTAAGTGTGGGAGTCTTTTATGCAATTACTTTTTTAACAAGGAGAAGGAAGATACCAGCAGAACAACCATCAGAGGCAAGTGCTGGGTTGTTCTATTAATTCAGGGCTGGATGCTTTCCTTGGGCTAGAGGGGGGCAGCTGAGGGTTGCAATGGTCCTTCCCCTGCTGGGAAGGAGACAATCTGAGTCACCTGCCTCAGCTTTGAGATCTGTGAATTAGTAAACATCCTGCTCTTTTCAGAGGAATGTTCCTCCTTCAGTCCTAATTGTGCCCATTAAAAATTACTTTAAAGTTTTGAATGGAGGCCTGAACATGTAGGTATTTGCTCTGAGCTCGACATGGTTTGCGGGAAGGCCTTTACTTGCTAGTGTTAAAAGAATTTATTAAAGGGGGAATAAAACCCTGTCAAAAAGGAAATCAGATTGGATGAGCAGGACTTTCTTCTCATGAAGCTGTGTTGGCTGTGATCAATGACTGCATTGTCTTTCAGGTGTTTTTCAATACCTCCAGGAATAATCTTCTCCCTAACTTTACCAGGCACCGAAGTGAGACTGACAGAATTGCAGTTTCCAGGGTCCTCCTTCTTGCCCTTCTTGAAAACTGGAACAACATTGACTAGCTTCCAGTCATCTGGAACCTCTCTGGATTCCCAAGACTGCACAAAAATCATTGAGAGAGGCTTTGCAGTGACATGAGCTAGCTCTTTGAGGATTCTGGGATGAGTCCCATTAGGCCCCATAGATTTGTAGGGATCCAGCTGGAGCAGCAAATCCTGCACAAATTGAGGGTCAGTTGGGAGTTGATCATTCTCACAGTCATGGTCCCCCAGCTCAGGGCACTGAGACTCCCTTGGTCAGTCATCTGTGTTGAAGAGAGAGGCAAAGAAAGTGTTAAATGTCTCTTCCTTGCCTCTGTCCCTGTTTGAGAGGTGACCATCCTCATTCTGTAATAAGCCAGTGATATTTCTATACTCTCTATTGCCATTAATGTATTTGGAAAAGCTCTTTGTATTGTCCCCCACATTTCTGACCAGCTTCAACTCCAGCTGAGCTTTGGCCACATGAATTTTCCCCCTATAGTGGCAATCAGCATCTCTGAATTCTTCCCATGTCTCTTGACCTTGCTTCCACTCAGCATACACCTTACTTTTTTGCTTTATTTCCAAGAGAAGATCCCTACTCAGCCAAGCTGGCCTTCTGTCTCGTTTGCTTGACTTACAGCATTTGGGAATTGCCTGCTCTTGTGCCCTTAGGAGGTGATATTTAAAAAGTGACCAGCACTGATGCACCCCAACATCAAAAAATTTTTAGTGCTTACTCACTAACTCCCTGAGCAGCCTGAAGTCTGCTCTCCTCATGTCCAGAGCTGAGGTTTTGCTGGCACTTTTTCTCCTGTCAACAGAGAATTTAAATTCAATCAGTTCATGGTCACTGTGGCCAAGAGAACCACCAATTCTCCACTTCAGTGATGAGATCCACTCCGTTGGCAAGCAGCAGATCAAGGAGGGCATCTTTCTGAGTTGTCTTTGTTAGGATCAATTCCATAAAGTTGTCATCCACATTTTTTAGGAATCTTCTGACCCAGGTTGTACCAGCTGTGTGATGCTCCCAGTTAGTTTCTGCCAAGTTGAAATCCCCCATAAGGATATAGGCAGTTGATTTGGAAGTGTCCCTTAGTTCCTCAAAGAATAACTCCTCAGCAGCCTGGCTGGAAGGTCTATAGTAGACTCCCACACTAATGACATCTGTATTATTTGTTTGCCCCTTGATTCTCACCCAGAGTCTCTCAACCGTGCCATTGCCACCTGTGAGCTCCATACATTCTAACCCTTCTATTACAGGCAGTGCCACCCCTCTGCCTCTTCTGCCCTGTCTATCCCTCCTTAAGAACCTGTATCCATCCAACAGGGCACTCCAGTCACAGGCTTCATCCCACCAGGTTTCACTTATGCCAGTCATGTCAGATCTCTGGGACTGGACCAAAGCTTAGAGCTCCTCTTGTTTGTTCCTCATGCTGTGTGCACTGGTGTAGAAACATTTCAGGTGTGGTACATTGTAGCCAACACCTCTTGAGGCAGATTGAGAGGTATCATTAGTGTTTGTTTCCTCAAGTTTTGGCACACTATCCCATCGCTCATCACTGGTGAGTCTGGTTTTGTGCCCTTCAGGGAGAAAGAAGTAGTGCAGAACTGTGAATGTATGTAAAAATTATGAATCACAGCTAAGACAAGGGCAACAGTATGGAAAAGCCTATACTGCATGAACAGAAAAGATGAATGTAATGAAAAAGTAGCTGCAGGATACTAATAAGGAGGTTGTAGAGGATTTAAAAAAAAGCAGTCCTATGATTAAAAAAAGGAAATATTGCAGAAGTCACTAACAGGCAACTGAGAATTAAAAGCTTTGATAGTTGTGGTTTGCTTTGTACCGATATGAAAAAAATAAGTAATTTGGTTTCTAGCAATGGATTTAACTCCTTAGTGAAAGATACAGAAAACCAGTAAACAATCTAGATGTGAATTCTAACACATTATGAGGATATTTTGAGATAAGATAGTAATAGAAGAGCTGTATTATTTTTTTCATGAGCCCTCCCCTAATTTTTCTCTAGAAAACTGCGGTCTATGTGTCCAGGTGTTTGATAATGTCTTGCGATCAGGAGCTGAGTTAATAATTTTGAGGAACTGGTTTTCAAAGGAAGAGCTCCAAATGTCCTGAAGGGAGAAAAAAAAATTAATCACAGAATCAATTAGGCTGGAAAAGACCTCTGGTCGAACACCACCTTGTCAACTAGACCGTGGCACTAAGTGCCATGTCCAGTCTTTTCTTAAACACCTCCAGGGATGGTGATTTCACCACCCCCCTGGGCAGTCCATTTCAATGTCTAATCCCCCTTTCTGTGAGAAAATTCTTCCTAATGCTCAACCTAAACCTCCCTGGCACAGCTGAAGACTGTGTCCTCTTGTCCTATTGGTGGTTGCCTGGGAGAAGAGACTGATTCCCAACTGGCTAAAACCTCCTCTCAAGTAGTTGTAGAGTGATAAGGTCGCTCCTGAACCTCCTCTTCTTCAGGTTAAAACATCCCAGCTCCCTCAGCTGCTCCTCATAGGACAATGAAGTGTCAATTTCTTTGAAATTCTTCTGTAATTCTGTTGGTAAGGCTGGCCCTAGCTTTCTGTGATCTTGCTTTCAACAAAATAAGACATTCAAGCCCACCAGACACTTGTATCCCCCATGACAAACCGTGGCTGAGCTGGTGATGAGCACACCATTTGGTAAAGAATCTGTCAATACTTAGTACATGTTAACTTCTAATTTTATAATTCAATTGTTTATCAAATCTTCTTAGGTCATGGTGTGGTTTAGTTAGTTATGACTGGGTCGGGGAAGTAAGGCCCCTAGAAATAAACAGTCATAGGAATCTACTGATGACCATGCTGTCAAAGGGAATTAAGGTTTCAGACTGGTTGAACGAGTTTTATGTCCCACTTAATGATCTGTTCAGTAGCTCCAGGGCTTGGCTCTCAGGTGGAACAGTGAGTGTTCAGATCTGGAATTTCCTATGGTCCAGTCAGCAATCAGCCAAGAGCCCATCCATGCACTGGTGTGAGGAGACAGACAAGCTCACCCATTGTGCCCTGGGAACAGGTTCAAGAAAGTGGCTACTGAATACAACTTGTAGAAATGCTGCCAAAATACCAGTATTAACTATGAAATTGCCACAGGCATGCATCCTTAGTTATGGACATTCCTGCTAGCACATTACCCAGGATGTTGATACATACAGTGGGTATAGCCCTGCTTTATTGGGAATTCATATTCATGTGTAGAGGAGATGGGGCAGCCATTTTACTACAAAGGAAAGCACTTGGCTCTTTATTATTGAATTCTTTTGGCTGTCTTCCAAATTCCCCAAGTAAGTTTATTCTGTTTATCTGTTTTGACCCAACCTGAGTAACAAAATTTATTCCAGACTGCTGGTTATAAACACAGCCACACATGTGGCTCTATCAATATTTCCATCAAGGGCAAATTCCTCTGAATGAAATAAGAGGTCTATAATCATCATAAAGCAACAAAGATGAGTGCAACACATAAGGTAAATCAAGGCCTCTACAGCAAACAGTTCTTCATCTGAATCTCTTCCATAGGAATTTTCTAATCCTCCTCACAGTTTATAGAAACAACTGCCTGTAAAAGAATGGAGCACTCACACTTCAGTTTTCTTTTTGAACAGTTGTGCTGGAGGCTCTCAGAAGGACTTGGCCATACTGAGTCTTTTCTAGGCTGGACTGAGTTAGCTACAAATTACACTGGTCATGCCAGCAGTGTAGCTGTGCCCGTGTGAGCAAAAAATACCCACACAGTGTGCTGGCCCCCATGCTACTTGTGAGTATAGTGGGTGTAGCTATTTCTATAATTATTTTCTGTGTTTTATAGATATGACTGCAGTGCTTGCTACATAAAGGCCACCCCTAACACAAAGGAACTAACATCCATTCAGCTGGTGGAAACTCTCCTGTAGTAATGGTATCACTCAGCAGCCTCAGGGCTGCAATATGAAATGATTATCTTAAAGGATTCACCACAGCCTGCAGAAAGCATTCAGTGGCTTCTCTCTGTTGCAGCAGCAAAAATAATTATTTTTACACAGGGGAACACCCTTCTCTTCTCTGGTGTTGCTTTGTGATTAGTAGATTGTAGGTTACTAGATGTCTTGAAGTACTTCCATAATTTTCATAGAAGCTGAAGAAGAGATAACAGGGAAATTATTAAGATGCAGTAAGGGTTTTGGCAAATAGAGCAGCAAAATAAATAGATTGCAGACAGTGCATATTTCTGACATTCTTGATGGGCATTTTTAAGTTACACATCCTGCAGTCAGCAGAAGATACTCAGGTAAAAACTCCCTAGAGTGCAGCTGAATCTGCTGTCCACTGGAAGAGCTCTGGATCAAACAACAGTGCCTAGAATCACAATTATTTTGCTTTAACACATCTTGCCATTATCTCTAAAGCAAAATTCCTAAAACCAGACCTAAATATTACAGTAAATTATCGAAAGTGCAACATCTCTGAAGTTTCTTAATCTGCTGACTGTGACCTCATGTTGTGCTAATTGTTGGGGTAGCAGGGATGGTCAGCATGGCCTTTTCTATGTAAACAACTGTCACATAACACCTCCATCACTGTTTCTCTATTTTCTACAGTTGGCAGAAAAAAACAGTATCATGAACGGGCTGTGTTACATACCATGCAGGAAAAAAATCAAAGGAGATGCCTGAACAGACATTAATTCTGTTATTTGTGTAAGGCAATGAAAGACGAATTCAGTTTGAAGCACAGAGTAAGGTTTGTTTCCCAGGCCAGCCACATACCTCCTGTGTAAGCTGGAAACATGAAGGGCATGGGAGCTGCTAATAAAATATTATGATTATCATGTCTCTGTCAATCTGTTGTTACACTGTGAGCTCTAAGACAGCAATAAATTAATTCAAGCCGTGGAAAGTAGTCCTTTCTCACAAAAGATGTTACCAGGTTCAGCTGATTCAATTACCAGTACTTGAAAGGGCAATGTAAAAAAACCCCACTGCTTTGAGAATCTGTTCAGACAAGATTCAAGAAGGAAAATTTGGAAAAACAGCTTAACAGGCTAGTTACACAAGAGTCATGGAAGCATTTAAGCCTCTGGAGAGATTAGTGTGTAGGCCCTGAAGTGATCATACTGCAACTCAGTAGGGAATCACTGCTGAGTATCTAATACACGTCATAGGTCTGCCACTTTGGGCATTGCTGCTTAAAATTTTTGTCAGTCACCTTAAAGAAAATGTATCATAATTACCAATAGTTTGTTAATGACAAAGAGGATGATAGACAGCAGCTGGGATTGCTTTTTTAGTTGGCTAAATGAAATAAAATGTGTATGAACTGAAAATATACAAATAAAATGGGTACTAACACGTAAAAAATATGCTCACACCTATGCAGAAAGGAACAGAGGCTAAATTCATATGGAGTTCACACTGGAAAACAAGGTATTTTTAAATCTGCAGGTTGATCTAACTTTCTTGCACAACCACATCCTAAAGTAACAAGGGCTTCACTTCTATTCCATAAAAAATAAGATAATATCAGGTACTAGAGGGAAGTTCATTACTTCTGCTTTTAACCCATATGTGTCACAACAGAAATACTCTCTTGTCTCACTTCTTGTGTCTGTAATTTAAGAAGGAGCTAATGAAATGTTCATATAGTAAAGGGCTTCTTTGTGCTTACACAGACCAATACAATGCATAGTTTCTATAGAAGACTACAGGAAGTATTTGGTATTAATCTGTCTCTCACTGTCTTTTAATTTGAAATTTAACTTTGCCTTTTGATATCAGTACCTATGTTTAATCTGATGCAAAATTTTTCCATTATGACTTTTAACTCTGTAGTACAAAAAAATCACCAGAGATGTCGGCAAACACCTTTACTTTTCTACACAACTGGTTTCTCATATCCCAAAGTTTGTTTAGTACTGTCACTATTTACAGATTCATATCAATTACAAAAGTATAGAGGAGTGTTACTAAAGTGAACTTAGAGTAAAAGCCACAACTCTTCCCATCAGGATGAAACTAATTCATTGCCACAGTGAATGAAATCTGACAGTTTTGCCTCTGTGTAACATGATGACTCATATACAAAGCCTGCATCTGCATACATCTACCAGGATGGACTATAACCAGTACTAAACATCTGAAATTAATACAGCCAAATGCTATCCCACGTTTAATCCAATTAAAAGGACTGATGCACATCCTTTGGAGTGAACATGAGGTAACTTAATGAATCACAATAGGTCTCATGAGCATTTTTGTTGGTAATCAGGACCATAAAGTTACAGGGAATTATTTCAATCACTCACTACCCATGACAAAATAACATATAATTTAATAACAAAGCAATCCACAAAACAATAATTGCAGTGCAATACTAAGTTAGATAAATAGTTAAGAGATGCACCTAAGATTCAGGCATGTATCAAACTCCCAATTAAGTTAGCTTCACAACTAACTAGTACTCTTAGCTTGCTAGTTAAAAATGTGCCCTCAGAGCATCCACATATGCTCCTTCAATTTCTGACTCAAAAACAACTTGAATTGAAACTGATGTGTTTAAAGTGTATCAAGACTGGCAAGCACTTCTGCTCAGGGTTAGAACTACATGCAATAGCATCTATTGCTATGAAATGAAACTGCGGGTCATATTCACAACTAAAACAGTGTCACTTCAAAGGATCTTAGCTAATTTAAACATTTTATCTGCACTGAGTTAGCTTCACTAATAAATTTGCATTTACAAAAGACATACCTCAAAACAGTGAGAAAGAGGACTCTGTTATTTAAGAGATCAAGGCACATATATAGTTGCCAATTCTTGTACCCAGCAGATCTGAAAGAGTTTTCAATTCTGCAACCATTTTTAAGACTCATTGCCAAACCCGTGAGCAATCTTGTAGTATTTGGCTGGCAGTGCTGAGCAGACTGAGTGTCAAAGTTGGTAGTTGAAAAGATACATATGATCACCGTTAATGATGAAAAGTACACCAATAGGCAGACAAGTAGATACAGGGAGTACCAATATACCCGTGGCTCACTGAGTACAGTAAATAGCTGGAAAAATCCAAACAACAAAAAGGAAGTACATCATTGAAGCTTACTTAAGAAATACATGTGCATAGTCAATAATTAACTAACTCATTACCCTAGCTAATCATCCATGTTTCTTATTGGAGTTATTTGGACTGGTCTGTGAATTGCCATCAGGATTCAAACCCAGAACAGATGCACTAAGACAGGAAAATGCTTACTGGTTAAGACAACAGTCTTGTTCAATCATAGGTTTGTTTCTACTGAGGGGTGAAATCCTAACTCCTTATTTGAAGGCAAAGTTTGACCACCTAATTCAGTTGTCCCAGTGTTACATGCAGTTTTAAAAACTCATACCCACTTATCCACTTCTGTCAAGCTACCAGCCAGCAAAATGAAAATGATGTAAAAATAAAGACATAAAAATAATAAATTATTTAGAAAACAATCCTGCACTCTTTGCCTCACAAAGCACTCCTAAAGATTTATGTGTACAGGTACAACATTCAGTGCTCTGCTGGGGGAACCTGTTTACTGTATGATTTGTAAATTATCTCAACATACAAATAGAGATGCTTGAATTTATGAAAAGTTCTTCTCACTTTTTCATTATAAGACAAAAAAAAAAATAAATCTTAGAATGTTCTCTGAATAAGACCAAAAACTTCCAGGAAAGTCTGAAGAAAAGTTATTATTTAAAAGATAGTGCCACAGTAAAAATCTATTCTTCAATTGGATTAATCTTTTTTTTTTTCCCCCAAGATTCTCAAGTTCAAAACCTACAGCGTGTCAAAACCCAAGGATGTTTTCCAATTCTCCAGGTTTACAGAGGGGGAACAGAACCATGCTAGTAGGCAGCCAGCACAATACAGGATTACAGCAAACAGAATGGGGAAAAATGATTATTGCAGAGACCAAGACCTTTGTGAAATGTTAACTTGCAAATGGTGTCCTCCAGAAGGAAGCTCCCAGGCAGCCATCAGGCCTGAGCTCCCTGCATTACTACAAGCGACTGATACCGAAGAGCTCATGCTTGCTGTTCAGGTCCCTGCTTTAGAAATGGGATAAAAATTGCTGTTTGTAATGCTTTTGGATTTTAGAGGGACACTGCTGGTGACAAGGAAGGTACCTGGGACTCAACTGTTCCACATCCCCTTGTTATTGCCCTGCCTGTGTTTATTTTGAAACTTCTCACTGCAGGATTCACCGTGGCTTCCCCTGGAGGAAAGCACGGGGAGCTGTGTACGCACACAGGCGGCACAGAGCAGCGGGGGTCAGGCTGGGAGGGACCACAGCAGGTCACCCGGCCCAGCGCCCTGCCCCGGCAGGGCCAGCCCGGAGCTCCCTGCACAGCGCTGCGCCCGGACGGCCCTGAGGGCGGCCCGGGAGGGACACCAGCGCCTCTGGGCAACCTGCTCCAGTGCTCGCACTCCAAAGCGAGCAAGGAACCTCAGGATTGAAAGGGAACACGTAACACCCTGCCTCGCTTTTTGTTTTCTTTTTAAATGAAATTCTGCGCCGACCTCGGCCAGAGAGGACCGCCCCCTCCGCGGGCGGGCGGGCGGCTGATGGAGCCCCGGTCGCTCCGCAGCCCCCTCCCCAGTGACCGCAGCCACGGCCGCGCTTTGTGTCCTGCCCACGGCAGTCCCAGGGTCGGCGGGCCCGCCTGGGCCGGTCCCAGCGCCGCTGCTGCCCCTTCAGGGGAAGGGAAGGGACCGGGCAGCGCTGCCCGCGCCGGGCCCGGCGAGACAGGGCCTGGTGCTGCCTGCCTGCCTGCCTGCCTGTCTGCCTGCCTTCTTCCTTCCTTCCTTCCTCCGCCGCCCGCCCCGCCATCCTTCCTTC
>JAWWEE010000040.1:32043330-32128337 GCA_035221455.1 Xenops minutus
ACCTTTATACTCTTTTATACTCCTTTATATTCTGTACCCCAAAACCCTGTAAGTAAAAGAACTCTTCTCTACTTTACCAATATAAAGTTGTCTTGGAAAGTTTTTTCCCCCCTCCTTATGGCAACACCTTAAACCTTACCTTCCTAAAGCAAAGATAGTGAAATTTCAGGTTTCTTTGCTTAGTCCCTTGAAAGTACAGAAATAAGCAACAACTAACATATGGGAAGGTAAGGGCTGCATCTGAGCTTGTGTGATAACCTTTGGATCTTCCAGATGGCTCTTAATTTGCCTAGGAAAAATGCCTTGCAAAATTTCCCCAGAAAATAACTAAGCCAAAGAACTGGGGTAACAATGACTCAAGAAGTTAAACCCTCTAAAATCCACTTAAAAACCATTGAGGCTTCCCCTTTCAAATAGGAGAATTAAAATATTGCATGCATGTAAGTTTCAATCTGGAGGTAATGAGCCATGTTATGTTGACAAAGACACCTTTTCCCTTTCTTTGAGTCTTCCCTTTAGCTACTAGTAATTCTTGCACTGCTGGTGATGCTGTTGGTGTCAGCATCCATAGGAACCAAGTGGTGGGAGGAGAGGGATGGCCAAGGACTCAGTGGCACATCTCAAACAGCAGTTAACTACTCCAAAATGTTTTAAATCAGGGAAAGGGACAGTAAGGAGAAGAGAAGAAAGGCAGGAAAAGTACCACCCATAGCATAAATGCACGAGGAAGATGCTCTGTTGGAGTACAGTCTGTTGGGAAAGGCCTCAAATTACCACAGACAAGCAGAACACCTAAGCAACAGACTGGTAACTCCAGGGATGGCTGTGAAGCACGGGGACAACATCAAACCAGTACATGTGGTTGTATTGACAAGGAATGCCATAAGGGATTGATTTCTATTGCTTAAGGGAATAAATTCTTGGGGGTAAAGTTGAAGGACATTCTGACTCTTTAAAAGCCAAGAAATTACGCACTAAAACACCAAATTCATGAAGGTTCAGAGACCTCATCTCTCTACATATCTAAATAATCAGTCTTAAATTAGCTGCAGCAAAAATCTAATTACTTTTTTCTACTGCAGCTACCTCCCTCTTCCCTTAGTATTTTGTGGCAGAGAGCTGTGGACTATTTCTGCAGCTTCAAATTTATGACTAATTGTTCTTAAGAGTCTCCGAATCATGTGTCCTTTATCCACCTGTAGACACATTCTGTGTATCTTGATCAAATTGCTTTTCAATAACCTCTCCCTCAAAGCACAATTTCCCCTAAAATAATTTTACATCCCCAAAAAGTTATGGCATCTTTTGTTTTGCAAAGTGGAGGATTTTTTAAAGAAGTCTTCTTCATTCCTTCTAACAAGAACAGGATGTGCAAATACTTTGGTTTATATAAGCCTTCCTGGAAAGCATAAGAGAAACTCTGGAATCCATAAAAGCCACAGTGTAATAGCAAAAGAAGTCAATTTTTTTGTGAAGGTACATCGCTCTACTGGGATACATTAAGAAGACAAAATTTCAGGTCTTGGTTTTACAGAAACCGTAGAAAATACAATAAATTACTGGGATTGTTCCTTTGTGTCAACTGAGTACTTTCAGTAGGATACCATGACTGTATTATTTGGCAAAGGACTGATTTATTACCTACAAGAATTACAGAAACTGATGTCCAAATTTGAAGAGTTGCACCTATTACCTAAAAAAAGAATTAAAATAATAAGCCTTACTTGACCTACAAGCTTACAGAATTTAGGGCATAGGAAATGCAAAAGCAAGAGGACGATGTGGAGCAGGGTCCTTTCGATTCAGTTAATTGGCAACAGTTCCCTGTCACTTCATGCCAGCAACATTTATTATTCAGCTGACACCAGCAAGCCAGGTAAAGCTGTGCTGAACCTTTATTTGCACAGCAATTTTAAGCCTGACACTGTGGTCAGATTGCAGTAATAAACTGTAGGACTTAACGGAAGAGTGAGAAGAACCAGAGTGAAAGTAACACACTGCTTCTCTCTGTGCCCTCCGTTATGCTCAGTGAATACAATGGGAACGTGCAGCACTTTAAAAACTGGAGTAGCACTAGAACAGATGTTTTCACTGCTCTCCTACTAAGTGTGAGGTGAAATAGGAAGCAGGAGAATCACTTGTGCTACAGTGAAATATTTCAAAATATAACAAGTAGATACATGCCCAGCTTTCATTTTTTTTCTGGCAACCCAGGTGGGCATTGTCCATGGCTGTGCTGGTGCAGTGCAAGGTCGGTGTTAGTTCCTGCGTCTTCAGTACCTTCAAAAGCATCTTTGGTTACTAAGTAACCATGAGCTCTTCCTTCCAGTGGAATGTATGAATTCAGTCTTGGTTTTGCTCGAACATGAACTCAGAACAGAATTTAAGACAATGATTCCTAAGGAACTGGGGATGAGGGAAAACTTACTCCAACTATGTTATCATTTCCAAAATTACACCCAATGCCTCAGAGAGCTGATAGCTGATCACTTTACATAGCTCTTCATTAAGTCAGAACATGGCAACTGGCAGTCTGAGCAATGAATCATAATCCAGTGGCAGCACACAGCTCTCACAGTTATCCTACAGCTGAACTCTTCCGGATCAACCCATACGCTAATGCACCTCATAGGAATTTACTTCATTAACTCAAAAGTGAGACCTTTTGTCAGTGAATCATCAGTTTCCTTGTAAAGCAGAGTGTGCTACTTGTCCATATTGCACAATTAGTAATACACATAAAGAGATTTAGGGAATCTTCATGACAAAGACAGAATAATAATGATTATAGATCTAGATGGGTATATGCAATATATAATTTAAAATTTTATTTTAAAACTTTACACATACACTTCTTCAGTACCCTCCTCTTTTGTTCATTGCACTGAAAAGTTTCAAAAAACACAAAATATATCCCTTTACTAAACATTTTTTGTTCTTAGGTTACAAAAAGATTAACATTTCACAGTCACAAAGCAGAAGTACATTGGTCCAAAACATCTTCCTCCAGCAGGTCCTCCTTTCTTCAGGACATATAAACCCCAGACAGTTGTACAGATCTCAAATTAAGATATTAAGATGAATTGCCCAATAAAGGAAAGAAAAATGTGGCAGCTATTAAAAAAAAAATCAAAATAAGACACCTATGAAAGAACATCAACAGCAATGGTTAAAAAAAAAAAAAGAAAGAAAACAGAATGAGCATGGAGGTGGAAAAGAGCATCCTCCTTCAAGTAAATCACAGGTGGAAATACAGCAGCAGAGTTACAGCATCATTTGGTCACTCGCTCTCTCACATCACTGAATCTTCATCTAAGACATACGGAGGAAAACCATTTACACACCTAAAATGCTGGAGAGGAACAACAATTCCACACAGTTTGCCATTAAGGTTTGATACTAACATGTTGAAAATATCTGTACATAAAATGTAAAATAAAAGCAAAACACTGAGGCAGGAAGAAACACAGCAGATTTGCTCAGAGCATGTAGTGTTCTTTAAAAACTTAGCAGAAATTCAGAGTCAAAATCTGCTCAAAACATCCCAGAGGCACAGAGCTGACAGTATGTCACAGACCTCTCATCATATTTTAACATGGAAGTAACTGTAAATGTAAATCTACTGATAACAGCAGACTCTGACCGCTCTTCCTTTGGCTTGTTAGCCCTCCTATTTTTTAGAATTTATTAACAAAATTCTCTCTCTCTCTAGCAGGAGGCCACTGAACATCTCAGACAATATACTTTTGTGTTCATGAAGGAAGCATTATTGCCTTAACATACCAAAAGATGGCTGTGTGCCTCACATAATAAGGTGTAAATGAAATTTCTAACCACCTTCTTCATCAAATTAAACAAAGAAAATTTTAGGCTGTAGTGCAAGAGAAAAGTTCCAAAATGCCTGTGCTACCTTCCACAACAGTATTCATAGGAGAATGGTAGAAGCTTCTTGGTTTTGCGTTTCTAGAAGTGGGACTGGTCTAGGCACCAGAAGTCTGCATTACAGTGCACTACCAGCCAACTAGAACTCTATTTACTAGTGCCTTTCCTTGCCATTATACAAGGGAGGACAAGAACTTGCCCAACTATCTAAGCACTGCCTATGCACAGGCAAGGCACAGCACTGTGCAATAGCAATATAAATGCAGATGTAACTCAGGACTGAGGTTCCTTGCTGCTAAGGCTTAAACAGTTTTGGATACTAAGGGAACTTGCCTGGCAAAACCCAGCACTGCCAGCACCAGGCAGTAACTAAAACAACATGCCAAGAATCTAAAATTTGGACTTGATGCTGACTTGCTCCAGCTGAGGACATGAGCTGTCTCTCCTAACTCAAGAGCTTCATTGAGCCCTAGAGCACCCGCAAGTCTGAACGAGGCATCCATCCTCCACCTATCTGAAAAATGGCACTGTACACCGTGGATCCTCCCCACCATCACTGGTTTCTCACAAAATAATTCAGCCTATAAAGAGCATTGGAAATTAGGAATTTAATTATTCTTGCCTGTTGCACAATCCCTCCCCAACAAATGACTCCTGCCTGCTGGTTCTTTGAGGCTTTGCTGTGTATATGTATTTATACCATGCCTTGAAGCAGAGCACTGATCCCAGCGCAGGGATGTAAGAAGCTTCTGCTGAAAGCAGATAGAAGTGACAGCCCAAGTACTAATGCAGCAGGTCAGATGCACCAGACACTCCAGGGAGGCAAGCACCTAAATGTGTAAGAGATACTTTATAAAAAAGCAAAACAAAAAGCATCACAGTTTCAGCCACACACTGAAACCTTTTATTAAAGTCCTCAGAATTCATTAAATGATGCTAATTGTTGTTAACTGTTGATACTGTACTTTTGCCCTTTCCAGGAGAGAGGCTGACAGCGAACGCGACTTGACCTGGGTCCAGCCACAGCAGAGAAGCTGTCTGACTGATGGCAGTGCCTCAGATGAACAAACACTGTGCAGGCTGATTCACCAGGACCCACCACATTGCGGTCTGAGAAATCACCTGCCAGTTTGCTTCCCACCAAGTCGTGCAATCTGCTGACCCATCTCTTCAGGGGGACATTTAAAAACACCCCTGAATGAGAAGTTGCCTTTTCCACTGCCTTGAAGTTTCACTTTTAAATTTTAGCAAATGCTACACAGGAAATTTATTTCCACCACATGGTACTCAGTGGTTTTATAAAGACTGTTATGTGTGTTGAAACCATGTTACCAAATAATGAAGACCAACTATGCATGAGCACTGAAATATTTGACTCGGGCTTGTAGTTGGTACCAGGAAGCACCAGCTTCTTTGCTGCTCAGATGATTTCACCAGATTTGCCAGCACTAGTTTCTTTGTGAAAGAGGATCTGAATTTAGATGACTACGCAACTGCATTTGTGAAGAGACAACAGGAGTTATATAGAGCATGAAAAGCATGTTTACAAGTTTATTAGGCCAAAAAAAGTGCGAGAGAAGTTCTCTTGCTTAAACTTTGAAACATATGAGGGGCCATGGGAAAACTATTCTAGACTCCAAACCTCTCTTTTTACCCAGATGCACACAGAAAAAGAGGTAGAGAAAAAATAAGGAAAGATAAGATAAAGCATGACAACACATAATTAGATATGCCATTGATTTATGCTGAAGCTCTAGAATATAAAATATCTGTGTTCTGCACAGCTTTATCACGTGCAGGCACTGAGGAACGTGTGGAACAGTCTTTAGGCTAAAATCACGCAGCTTGCTGCATGTTTGAGCCATTACACACTCCACATTGCCTGCTTTCACCCTGAAACTCCTTCTGAGTCTAGAGATGTAGAGCAAGAGTAGTTTAAATTCACCAAACTGTTGGACACGTACTTCCAGACGCAATCAAATACAGCATCTGGGCAGCTACACCGCACTCGCGCTGCGTCATGTTTACACAGCATGTTATAAATTACAAAACTGGCAAGCTCTGGGCCACACCTGTCCAGGAGAAAGTCTGCAAAGGGTACAGCATCCTCTTTCTCCTTTGGAAAGGACACAACATTTGTAAGTTCCCTAGCCAGTGCCCTACAGTTATCTCAGCTTCTGCCTTTCTTCCTATCAAAGAAGTACAAACCAGATGAACAGCTCCACAAGAGTGTGGTCTGGAGCTAAATTTGGTGGAAATTGGCTCCCCAGTCAATATACCTGCCTATATGCTAGAACCTTCTGATTTAGTTTTTTCTTAAATTCCTGCCAATGAAGTAAGAGAGCTTCCTGCTTGAAGACTAAGCAGCAAGGTCACACTGCAGATTTGCTCCCTTGTTTCTCTCCTGGACTACTGCTTTCACTTTGATAATGTTTTATGCAAATGTGCTTTATTTAAATTGATTTATCACTGCTAAGAAAAATGCTGCTGAAGCTAGCCAAGGACTTGTATCTATCACAGTCATCTTGTGATCTTTGACTATAGTACTTGATGCCAAGAGGACAGAAAGTTATAAGCTGTCACTTTCTGATCACCCAAGTCAAGCGGGTAAAGGTATACTGAATAATAAGTGAGGCAGGATAAGAAATTAACACCTTTTAAATAGATCACTATCTGGGTATCAAATTGCTAATGAGAACAATACCACCACTTCAAGTAGGAATTCAAATGAAAATACACTCAGGAGCCCAAACTAATTTACTAAATCCCAACTGATGCAAAAACTTTATGATCAGGGATCCTTTCAACAGGATAAAGCAGGCAGAATCATTCAATGAATGTATATCTCTGATCCCAAAAAACCCACAGCCTCCAGGTAAACATCACATATAGCTGAGTTTGCATGCTCTGTATAATCATGGTATACACACAACAAGGAATCTTGACATATAAAATAACTCCTCACACCAGAATAAATTCTGCCATACTGTGACCTATTTCTTCTGAACAATTTTGCAGGTGGCTGCTTTAGCTGTAGTAAACAGGCATAGTCACACTGAAAACAATTTCAGTTTTCCTACTAAAATACAGGAGGTATCTACTGAAGAAGAGACAGGAGAGCAAAATAGGGGCTCGAAGGATTACACACGTTTGAAGTTGTTCATAGATAAGTCATGAATACAACTTTTTGAAAGAAGAAAACTCTTGAGTCTCATATATGTATATATATATATATTTTTAAATGAGATGTGACCCAAGCCACCTTCTGAATATTTGGGGGTAGATTTCAGGAGCCTCCTTGGCTTCTGATACCCACTTCTACTTTCACAACTGAAATGGCTCTTCCAAGCTACATGGTAAACTGAGAAAAAAATTAATTCCCCACCCCACCTGGAGGGATGACAGAATCCATAATATGCTAGCAGCATTTAAATCCCATTCCTGTTAAGCACCAAAACCATTTCTATAGGGAAATTGGAATCTTAAGGGTTACCTTTAATCATATACGGTATACGTGCAGAGCCCTACGTTTTGGGCAGAAAAATACCCCTCCAGCATTAGTTTTGACTAGATTACATCAACTGGAAGTGTCCTGGTCAGACCACCAAAAGCATATCGTCTCTTACAGGCCCTTCCCAAAAAGATCCCCATCCTATAACCAGTCTTGATGCTACTTTCACGACTGCTTGTTCCCATGTATTAAAGGGATGACGTAGACAGAGATGTCGTCTCCAGAGCCCAGCCTGTCGTTGGATATTCGCCAGCCCCGGTCCTTCAGCACTCCCCTGGCTCGCATCACCAGGTCCTGCGCCGCCAGCGTGTACCTGTGGAAAAGGCAGAATACAGCCAGGGAGTGTTCATCTCTGTGAGGAGAGTGGGTTTTCACAGCCTGCCACCAGCCGGATTTAATGTTGTGCCCTACCAGGACATGCTTCCCAGTGTTTTAGAAGCAGGCAGAAAACCCACAAATCATGGCATACCTACAAAGCAGCTCCTTCCAGTTCAGTGACAGTTCCTGAATAAGAATGTAAAGGTATCTGACAGACACCACTTGAACAAAAGACATTGGCCATTCTAGGTGCCTGGCTTCACCACTCTTCAGAAAAATACTAAACATATTTGCCTTAAATTGACTTTCTAGGAGTAATCTGAAAAATGGAGGACCCCACTACTTGTTGAAAACTACATGGTTGTTCACTGACACACCCGAAGGTAATCATGTCTCAACTATTTCAGAGATTAACTGTAATAAAGTAAATTGAAAGCAAGTAATGGAGCATAAAAAATAAAATCCAAATTACACTTCAAGCAAGTAGACTAACTTGACTGTGTTCCTTGACTGTAGGAATGATTTTTAAATCTCTTCTATTCTGAAACTGGAAAAGGAAACTTACAGTTAATATGGCCATATTAACAGAGTTCCACAGTTCTTTCACATTTATGAGTTCAATGAAAACTGCATGAATGTGAATTGTCAAGTGCTTAATTTAGTGAAATACCAAGGTTCATGTTGCTTCAAAACTCCCAGCCTGTGCTGGGCTGAGTGGCATTGGATTTATGGGGTTTATTTTTCCATCCTGAAAAAATACCTCATACTGCTTGGGGGCAGAAAAGTGTCAGAGTCCAAAAGGTGGTGCACAGACAGTGCTCTGTTATGTGTGCTGACATGTTGTCCTTTATCACTCTACCTGCTGTTACGACATCAATACATCTGTGTACTCAGAAGCTTCCTGTAAAAGAAATCTCATTGTGGTTGAACAGCTACTGTCACAAGTTTTACTCCATCAGTCCAACACCTGGCCAAGACGTTTTGAATTTAGTTGAGTGGAGGCAAGTTTTTCTATTATTTGATAATTAAAGATTAATTCAATAGCTAAAAGACTGACAAGAAAAAAATAGTGCAATATTGTGTCTGCATGCGTTTTATTTAAAGCATAAATATCAACCTCCAAGATGATGCAGTGCTATATGAAGCCATAAACACAGGCCTCCAGAACTAAAGCACACCTCTGTAGTTTCCAAAAACCAGGAAGGACAAGAAATGTTTGCATTTCAATACCGCCTTTCTGTAGGGAGGATCCTTGACCAGAAATGATCTGCCCAGATCTCATTTGAGGAATGGGAAGGAACAATATGGAAGAAGAACATGGATCAGCAGCTCTGTGTGTGTGTAAGTTTATCAGTTACCCAGGATTGTTCTAACCCCAGACCTTTTCACCACAGAATGCATTATTAAGTGGTAATTTCTATCAGTAGAGACTCTACTCAGTCTCTGGGGATAAAAGGAAAAAAAAACACCCCAATTTTGTTCTGTTTCTAGAATTTTGATGCTTTAACTGCAATGACTCCTTTGAACCAGGAGTAGATATATTTGGTCTAGTAAAAAGATTTCTTCAATGCAACTGAACAAACACTTGATTACTCAAAAAGTTTTATGCTAAATTGAAGTAATGTTGTAGAGCAGCAATGCACCCCCTGCTTCTAGTGGTCCTGAGTGATAAAATTTCCAGCCCTCACAAGTTTTGACAAATTATCCATAAGAGAACAGCTCAGACATGAAATCTAACACACATGCTTGCACACACACATGCACACTGTCCACATGTTCTAAGATTAGTCTGTACCAACAACTTTGAGCTGTAACAGCAGGATGTAACAAGAACCACTGCCCTCACTGTCCTAATGCAACATGAAATCATATTTTCTAAGAGGGAAAAAAACAAACATACATACTTGCGCTCCTCAGTTCCCAAATCAGATGCAGGGCTAAGGAACAAAAGGACTCCATGTGGCAAGCAAGAAACTGAAAAATTTATCCAAAGCATGTCTGATTCGGAGTGAATTTTGGCAGGAACATATTTCCCAAGGATTTCTCAGCTATTGTCAGAATTTAAGAAAGAAACACCCATCATTCTGCAGGAAAACTTTGCCTTCCTGCTTTTTCTAATTAACAAGGGCTCCCCACATCTAAAGAGTACAAAGGAATGAGTATTGCTTTTGTGTTAAAGTTTTACTACTGAGTGTTTGGAGAGGACAAGATAAAAATATGGAATTTTAATAAACCGGAAATTCATAGACAGACTATGAAATACTCAAGAAAACAAGTGCAATGAAGCAAAGGGAAAGGAACAGGTGAAGGCAGCAGTGAAGTAACATATTCCTCTCCTGTGTAGAGCTGAATTGAAGCAATGCTGTTCAACTTGGCACTAGAGGAGATAGGCGAGTCTCTTGTACCAGGAGATAAATAGCAGCAGCAGCAGTCCATTACCAAATGTTTTATTCTCCTGTGCTGTGAAATTGGGATTCAGCTGCAGAGACACCATTAGAGAACTGCTGAAGTAGTTTTAAAGTATGCACTCCCTCCTAATGAATAGCCTCACTGGAATACAACTTTTGTGTTTTAAGAATAAATATATGGGGTTTTTTCTTCTGCTGGAGCTTTCTGTATTGATCAGTGAAAGTACTGCAGAAGAAATGGTGACAGTGGGGGAATCATGCTGCTGTCTGAGCAGCTTCTTATCTTCTCACACACAGCAGAGGTGGAGGAGCTCCGCAGCATCCTCATAAATCTCTAGCTAGTGAGAAAGTGAGAGGAAACAAGAAAGGACAAGAGGAAGGATGAGACATGAAAGATTCCCAGGGTCAGGGGGTAAACCTGCATAAGTGCAGCTGAAGGAAATGGGCAAAGAGTCATGCTTCTCCATCTTCATACCTCTTCAGAGAGCTGATGTACAGAAAGCAGCAGTGTGCCGCTACCACCTGTTCTTCATTCAGAGACTCCTTAATGCTCGTGTGCCACAATACCCATAAGAAATGAGCTGACTAAGAAATCCAGCTCCACCCCAGCCTCTTTACTCCATCACAGCCATTACTCAGCAACTGTTCTCTAAACAAGTCTGTGTCTATCATTTTCTGCCCAAATCCCCTGACGTTGAGTCTGTATGGCTGGATGAAGACAGACCTGAGGACTTTGCTCTCCCTGCACTTGGAGATGTCCATGCATATACTATGTTTGACAGGATTCAGAGATTTTTTTATGTTGGCAACAAACACTCACAGTAAATATCAGTAGAAGAGAGTCCCAAGAGCATTGCCGAGGGCTGTAAGCTCTTACCCATGAGCCTATAAAGTGACTTGTAATTCATATGGGAAGAATATTGTTCCCACAAGGAACTAATTATGTAACAGATAAGTACTCTGCAGCTCTAAAATCCTGTCTAGCCTTTTTCTTTTTGTCCTTTTTTAATATACTGCTCTCAGGGAGTAAGTAGGCTATTGGGTCAGCTGGATCCAGTGTCTGCTCCAAAGGTTGGTTCTCAGGAAGACCACAGCATTGCCAAACCCAGGAAGCAAGTCTCTTACATTCTGACACATTTTCTACATCCCTAGAGATATTACATTTTCAGCTGTTCACCTCATCACAGACTGTCACTACACCCATCACAGAACCTGACATTTTCTAGGATAACATTTCCTTTAAACATAACACTGATAATATAGCAAACAAGATTTTCCTGTCACTGTCTAGTGAGAGGAATTAATGTAGCTCCACAGCCTGAGCTGCAAGACTATTGTAAATTCATTAGTTATACCTCATTTAGACCACTGTGAAGTAATTACATAAAACCTTTCACACTACTTTAAAACCTTTAAATATTCTTTACAACTAAGAAGCAAGAGCAATTCCACAAAGGTAATTTTCATAAATATTATTGTAAACTATATGAGGGACTGCCCTAATTATCTTTTGCATGCTGGCATGAGAAACATCTTGCCACCGCTATTTGTAAGCCTCCAAATGACCTGGCACAAAGTTGCTTAAAAGAACAAATTAATTTTCAATTCAGATGTCCATTCATAGACCAGTAGGTCAAACACCAATAAATGTGTTTGTTCTAAGTTATAAACAGCAGACTCAGTTCTGGAATGAGTGGTACTCACATTGGCACAAGCAGCAACTAATTTCTCACAATTACTAGAACTAAACCAGTACAAGCAAATCTAAATGAAACAAAGAAAATCTCATTTTTTCCTCTAGTGTCTCTGATTGCTGTGAGTGTTTTATAATATATAAGAAATTCCTCACCTAACAAGTCAAAAAGATCAGACAAAGACTTCAGCTTCCTTCTGCAGCAGACATGGTGGCCATCGCCAGCTCAGTAAAGACCAAAAGGAACAAGACAGACACAACACACTCTGACTGTATTCCCAAAAGACAAGACTGGTGAGTATGGTAGGCAGGGCCAACCTTTCCCAAATACTGGACAAGAATGGAGACAGAGCAGGGCAGAGGTATTGCATTTTACCAGATGTCTTTGCAAGAAGAGACTCAGGCATGCAGGAATGAGAGCAAAAGCCCCCTCGCATCTCTGAATGGTGCTACGGAATAACTGGAAGTAGGTTGGATGGGTCACCACCTCCTACCTTAAATTAATGGCATGTCTGCGTAGCACAGTGCCAGATGCCCTGGAACGGCCCCTCCCTAATCTTGCCTGATCTCCTCCCAGAGAGAGGGCAGACACACCTGCATGTCTTGCTGAAGCAGAGACAGCCCTGGCTGTCTTTCATGCCACATCTCATCTTTGGCGCAATGAGGTGGGCAAGGTAAAATATTGCAGTTGCAGCTTCATGCTAATCATCCATTCTGATGACTTCAGCAAAACCTCTTCTAGCATTCCATGTTTGTAAGTGTCAGAACAAGAAAATACTGTTGGTCAGTTAGTTACTTCAAAGCTGCTCTCACTTTAAAACCAAAGTGTCTGTCAGGGTGTTCCTACCATACCGACTTATCTTCCTTGTTTGCTGATGGAGAATGGGGCTGACCCTGTGAAGATGATCACTTATAAACATGAAAAACACCAAGCCTTTTGAGATGGGTCTTCAAGAGCTTTTTCTGAAACTCTGCTTTCCACAGACCAACTGGGGATTATAAAATCACTTTTCCCCACTCTTAGCCCAGGATGAGGGCAGAAAACAGTGGTAGACAGACCTGAATTCAGGAGCAACACAAACTTCCCTTTCTGAACAGTCCCTAGGGAAGGACAAAGCTCTTCTCACTTTCAGTCCTCCTGTTTACAAGCAAGAGACTGCTGATCTCTAGCATATTTTAAACCATAGCAACACTGAACTCAGTAGCAGACAGACCTATGGACTCACTCAAGGCAGACAGCTTCTAGATAGTTGTTTGGGAACCTGTTTGCATAGTGTTATGTTTTAAAGGTAGAAACTGGTAATTTAAGAGGTGATAAAGACAGAAAAATTAAAAGAATGAGATAGACAAACTGTGAAATGAAACAGAATCCAATCAAATGGAGTCAGACTTTCCACCTATTTCATCACCACACCTGTACTGGTAGCACTGCTCATCCTCTACTGAGGGTGGGTTTAAAGACTGCACTATGAACAGGAGTGAGCATGAACTACACTGTGGAGTATTTATACATATACACACACAGAGTGAATTAGAGAGAAACAGAGAGAGAAGGAGAGACAGATGCTCAGGATGTCCCACTGAGAAACGGTTCTTAGAGTTAAGTGGAAACCTGTGACTGCTCTAAAAAGAGACTTGTTGGCATGTTATTCTAAGACCTCAGGCTCCTACAGTTTTCACAGGATTCCATATAGCAAACAAAATGGATCCCGTGCCAAGATATTGTGATCCTACATCTATTCATTTGAAGGTTGGCAATTCTGAGTTATAAAAGACCCTCACCCCAAGTGCCCACGTTTGCTGTAGAGACTCCATCCAACTCACTGTCTTCTTATAAGCATTGCATATGTCCTGAATATTAGTCATATCATACTTTCTACAAAACTACATTACCAGAAAGTGCTCTTCTATGGAGAAGTTAGAAGATCAGGGATGAACACAAACCTGTGGGGATCATCGGGGTCACAGTTTGGTAGAAAGTTAGTGACAGCTTCTGCCACTTCTTCATTTAACAGCACATCCCAGAGTCCGTCAGTAGCTAGGATCAGAACATCATCTGGCCCATGCTCGTACTGCAGGAGGTCATAAACTCTCACCTAAAACAAAAAAAACAAAGAGACATCCATGAAGGAGGAGATTGTCAGATCAGTTTGCAAAACATTGCTGAGTTTGGCTGTGAGTTTAGGTTTGGCCAACGCACTGAAATACCTCCGAAGGCACTGCTGGAGTTTTTCTCCAGTTTAGCCCTCAACATGGCAACACTTCCTGCTGCAGCTCAGCGTGGCTCAGGTGCTAACCCCAGCCAGGATGGATGCAAGCATTCCTAAGCCAGGCTCTAAAGCAGGGTGGTGCTGCTTGCTGCTGCCAGAAGCGCTTGAAGCCTCCCCCACCCAGCAGCCGGGTTTCAGTGTGAGGCTCTTCCCTATCACTAGCAGGATTAATCATATGGAAGCTGAATAATTTATTTGATGAATTTTTGATATTTTCTAATAAAATATTCACAAATAATTGTTTTCACTATTTGTCTAGATCCATTTAACTCCGCCAGATAAATTGCGTATTTGGAAATGTCTGCGTGGCAGCAGGCATTGCATTCACTTTTCCAAACCTGAGGCAGCTGCTGCAGTCCAGAGTCGTGCCTGAGCAAGTGAGTGGTTCCATGAAATGGAGAAAAACTGTTTACCTGCTCAGTCACATGTATCTGAGTTCAGTAGCTAGAGACCAATTCAAGGTCTGTACAAAAGTAAAGCTTATTCACACTATTAAAATGTCCACTGACTGGTCCCTCTGCAGCTCCAATTAGGCTGACCACTGCTGGCACCTCTGTAACACCCTGCCTCTAAAACAACTTCCACTGCGCTCTTCCCAGAGACGCTGGAGAAAGGTGGAAGTGGAGGGGGCAGTCACGGGGGGGTGCTGCAAGGCCGTCAGCTGAGCCAGAATACAAGCAAAGGCCATGGAAACTGTTTGAAAGCAAGCCTTTAGCTCGGTGTAACTCCCCTTCCAGCACCTGCTGTGCTCCAGCTGACAAACCGATTCCAATTCCCAGGTTGTGATGGGGAGCAATTACGAAGCACTCACGGAGCACTTTAATTACCACAGCAACAATCACAGTTTGAAAGAATTGTAACAACCTTGGCAAGGCAGGCAGGACGAAAGGATCATCTGTACTGAAGTTTGGAAGTGGTGCACCTTGTCACGCACCCTGCTCCAGTCTTGGACTCCACTAACAGCGGTGGCAGTCAGGAAATTTGTTAGTTCAAGCACTTGGCATAACTAGAAAATATGAGCTGTTTTATTCTCCCTCATTGTACACTCTCCCCTTACGAGCCATGGAACAGGGAATATACGTAAAATGCCTGGACCTTTTAATGTAATTATACTTTTATGGGACTGCAACAAGTAATGGAGGAAAAATAATAATTTAAAAAAAAAATCATCCAGACCTGACTGCTAATCCTTACCAGTTTGCCTTTCACTCAAAAGCACAAGGTCATTTGTAAAATGTGACCTTTGCTTCATTATCTAAGGTAGTAGCTGAATAAGGACTTTGGAGAGGATTAAATTCAAGGCAAGATACTCTCTTCATTAGAGCATATCTCCTTATTCAGACTGACTGGGAATATAGAAAAATCCCTATATACAGCACAGCTCTCATCTCGAGCTCATTGCATGGAAATCAGTAGCTGTCATAGCCCCCATTCTCAGAATTTAGTTCAGCCTCTTAACAGCCCACAGTTTCAACTCGGAAATCACTGGGGTGTGGTGGGTAAGTGGGCCAACACAACCATCAATATGCAGCACACATTCTGGTCAGATCTCTTGGGGACTAGCAAATATTTGAGAAAACATCAGCGTTAATGCTCAGGGATGCACTCAGTACCAAGCCCCTCACAGGGCTAACCAAGCTTGGAACATCAGTCCTGGCAAAAACACATCTGCCATGGCTGTCCAACGCAGGCAAAGGTGGGAAATCAAAGGCATGCACCACTGATTTCAATCCTCCTGAAACAGTCTTGTCTGACTGGGGAGCAGCACTGCGGCAGATAAGAAACTTGTCAAAGCTACCTGCAGCCAATCCACAGGTCAAAATGCAAGAGCAACAGCAAGAATATGGGTTTTTTTTGAGGGAAATGGAAAAAAATAAAGAAAAAGCAATCACCGATTTATTGGGTAATCTGAGCTACTTCCTAAAAGGACAAGCTTTGTGAACAGAGCACCTCCAGAAAGACATGCATTGAGATGTAACTAGGTGTCAGAAGAGGCGCAGAGAAGAGCAGAATGAGCAATAAGGGATGTTAGGTTGTCCCTAGGCTAAGGAAAAGGGAGTGCCAAGGCTACAGGAGACAAGCCTGGGGCAACTTCAGGTAAGATTCTTGGATACAACAAAGTTGGATATGCAACAAAATGTTCACTGAAAAGCACCTTTGCCTGTCTTCCAGTTAACCTTAAGTGCTTTCTTTCTGTCTTTCCCTGGATTTCTAAAATACAGCTGTAGGTGCCCCTAGTATGTTACTGACGAAAAGGAGTTAAAGCTGTCCACCCTGTTGCAGGTTCAGCTTATGTTCACAGACCACCTTGCCCAGGCACAGAAAGTAGCCAGCTCCTAACCCTTCATTCTTCTGCTAAGAGCTTTCTTTTAGTTCTTACTTGGGTCAATGAGGATCTCTTACAGTAGCGACATGTGCCTTCAGCTGGACATGGAGCAGTGTGACAGCACAGCTCCTGGGGGCACACAGGTTGGACAGCACCACCAAGGCATGTGGAGCAGAAGCTCAGACCAGCAGGGCTCAATGAACACCCACTCCACACACATCTCACAGGGTGCAATACTCCACAGTACCAAAAGCAGCTCATTGACTGCAATGGAAATGACTACTTCATTTTATATTTTTTCAAATTCTGGAGTCAACCTTCCCAGTGACTGTCTCCCCTCTGCAGCTGTATTTCAGGGAGTAAACAGTGAGGTTTAAGTGATGTTCTGACTGTGACACAAGTTTGCACAAAACTGCATATGCTGCAAAACACCATTACATAGCCCTGTTTGTGCAGGTGACAACTGGCCAGACAATGACTGGCAGTGCAGAGGTTTCCTTAACTACTGCTGCACCCTTGACAAATTTTCTAACAATGCCATCCTGAATCTTCAGTCTTTCCCTCATGAATTGCTGCTTCTGCAGCCAGACATCAACCCTGATAGTGCCCTGCAGAAATTGCGTCCTCTGCCCAAATGCCTTGGACTACCTGTGCACTGTCTCTGACTCCCATGCTGCCCTGAGAGTCTTCTCAGCAACTCCCCCAGGCTACCAGCCCCTTCTGCCCTGGTAAAGCTTCTCTTTAACTTAATCTTTCTGAAGTATCAGGGTAGTCCTCAAAGGAGCCCAGTTTAGTCACCATACTTCTACTATCCACTGATGTCTTACTTGATGTAAGGCAGCTGACCTGTTAACTAGCTAAACTTGACATTAGCAACCAGAAAATGTAAAAAGCCAACTATAAAGAAGAAACAGCAGAACCTCAGCAGCAGAGGCAGCCATGACAAGTACTGGGTTACCCTTATATCCTATACATAGGATAGTACTAGTAAACCTGACTAGTGCTTAGGGATCTGCTGATAGGTAACAGTGGACACACAGCACTAGAGTCCATAATCACACACATCTTTCTGAATGTGTGTTATGCAGTTCCTTATGTAACATATTTCTTCAATCCAGGTATTTGTTTCGCATATTACTCACCTACACGTAGTCAAAATCATTGAGAAAACTGCTCTGGGCAAGCAATGAACAAACAGGTGGGTTGTTTTTATGTTTACATTTACAAATGAATCTACGCACTGGACAAAACCTCCCGTTGGCTGCTGAAAGGGACCACAGCAGCTCTGTGAAGGTGCTGTGGTTTCTTTTCTAGGTTTGTTTTTAAGAGGAAGCCAAGGAGAGTCCCTGCAGCTCAAAAATCATTCACAAAAGAGTGACATTCAAGCCTGCAGCCATCTGAGGTGCTCCTCAGCATCTGGCCTCAGGGGAATTCCAGCTAAACAACAGCCTGCATTCACTCGCCTGCACTATTGATCAACTGGGCTACTTCAATAAATTAAGCCCTTACTTAATTGTATCGTCCCTTTTTATGCACAGTGTTATCCAGCACAGCTTTGCTGGCAAACGAGAAGATCTTTCAATATCACCCTCCAAGTAATTTATATGTAAATAATAAAAAGCGGGTCCCAACACTGCTCCCTGCAGCACTCACCAATTAATCTCCTTTTAGCTTTTTACTGCCACCCTTTGTTTCCTGCCCTTTAGCCAATTTCCAGTAAACTGTGCCAACTTTCCACTTAGTCTGTAGCTTCATATCTTTTATATTAATAACCTGTGATGCAGAACAGTTTCACAAACATTTTCTGAGAAATCAAAGTGCTCCTGCAAGAGCATCTACTGTATTTATTATTCTTTTTTTAATTCTCTAGTAGACATAACTTGAAGGACCTCAAGCCACTAAAGTGTGGTGTTTGCTTCCTGAAACCGCCTCGACTCCCTTTGATCATACTGTACTTCTCTGTGTATTGGCCTTACTTATTCCTTTCAACAGCATAATTCCAAAAGATTTCTCCAGAAGGCAGATGTGAATCTAAAATGGTCTCCTTGGACATATTTGTGCAGTTGTCAAAGAGATTTTATTAACATAATGGAGCAAGAAAAATACTCCTTCATGACCTTCTTATCATTTGCTGTGGTGGCTGGCTTCAGGTTCATCACTGGCAAGGGCCAAATGCTGCCACTAGAGCCACATCTTTCCCCATCAAATGGCTGAGCTGCCATTCAAAAAATTTCAGGATAAAATTCTGCTTTACAGCTGCAACAAGGTAGCTCTGACTAAGCTTTGAAAAGCAGAATTTCCTGCTGAAACCTTCAAATTAACTGTACCATTATGAAAAATAAATATTTAATTCCACACCAGAGAGCCTCAGCCATGGCTTGCCTGCTTTGTGCTACTCCAGTTCATTATAAGAGGTTTAAATCTCTGAGCTCACCAACCTGCAGAAGTCTTCCAAATCTGGCCTCATAACAGCTGAGCCACTGAATACTGATTATATTTGTCAGTCTTGGCTGCATGACTTCTCCTCCCATAGCCTGGCACTCTATCAAAGTATCATTTCACACCACCCTCAAATTACTATTATATGTCTATTTCTGGATGTGGTCTCAGGGATACTCACCTTTCCTTGAGCCAAATTTTGGTGGATATGGTATACCAGAGCATTGTCATTCTGGAAGTAAAATGTTCTGAAAACTCACCACATTGCCCCTGACTTGGGAAAGGACATTGTAATTATGGCACAGAAACAGAAGCCAGAGGACTTGGATCCTTCCTCTGTCACGACTCACTGTGCACCTTAATTTCCTGTGCCTCCCCGTTTCCAGGTCTGGAAACCACACATTGTGCTTCCCTACCCCTATATAAACAATTTGAAATTCAGTGCTGCACAAGGGCCAAACATGACTGCTGCTTGATGCCACTGCCTTTGCTTCCAAGAGCCAAGCTTCCCAGATGGCTGCATAAAGATGTTGTTTCTTAGTCCTGGTTTCTGTGCAAGGTGCACTGTCCACATATGGACAAAACATGTCAGGGAAAAACACAAGGAGTTAAAGCACTGGGACTCTTTCCGGGAAGAGAAGGAAAAGATGAATAAGAAAGGAAGGTGCAATGGAAAGCAACTTGGAGCTTATGCTACTTCCTAATAATACTCAAGGTTTTCTGGGGTTTTTTTGCCAGTATCTCTAAATTAAGGTGGCTAGTTCTCTCCTTCCTCCTCCTGCCCTTGTACATTTCTGCTGAATTTAGCTGTGAAGGGGGTGTGGAAACAAAGCCTACTTTGCTTCCCTTTTGCAAAGCAGTTAAGAGATCCTGAAACGTGGATAGCATACAAACTGGATGTCATATTCCAGAACTTGAACACGTACAGACACATTCCACACAAATCAGAAAAGCCCATGAGAAGCATTGGTTTATACACACAGACAAATACTGCTGCAGCAATTGGCAGAGATGATACTGCTGGGATGCTGTGCTGCAGCCATTATGTACCCCAGAAACACTGGGTTTCAGCATGCCAGAAAGAAAAATAAATAGGTAGAATTGCATAATTTTTCTGGCATTAAACAAATCTGTCACAATGATGAGGCCAGAGCTACTGCCTGCCTGTCTGAGGAGAACAAGAGCAGGTCACAAGTGAGGGACACCATACATTCAAAAGGGGAGAGGGAAAGTACACAACTGATAGCAAAGAAACATGAAGAAGGGGCTGTCTATAGATCTATCCTCTTCTTCAGGGCCAGAATGTCTCAGCACTTTTAAATTTTTTATTTTTATAATTGAAATTTTAATATATAATTTATATATAATATATATATAATTTTTATATAGGCACAGAGACAAGAGACAACCACACCGCCACTCTGTGGAGCAAGAGAGATTGACTTTAGTCACGGGGTGGATTGTGGTAGTGCATCCTTCCTCCCTGCCCCTCCTCAGGCCACACTATAATCTCAGAAACGCTCATTAGGCTTCAGCCTTGATGAGCAGAACCTGGGCTAAGCTCCTCTTGAGTTTATGAGAAACACTGTCTGCTCCCAGGAACTTACACTACCTACCTAGTAAGTGCCTGGTTTGTTTTTTTTTTTCAAACAGCCTTGGAAACTTGTTTTTCTTGTCTGAAAAACAACTCAAATAGAACAACATTATAACAAAGTTACCAAACTTTCAAAGAAGGTTACCAACCCAAATTGCAGACAGAACAGAAAATTACTCTGACTAAAGCCAACTCTCTTGCAACCCTATACACAATGGTCCTAAGTGAGACCCTTTGAGCTCTCCAGGACCACAGAGGGCTGTGACCAGCACTCTCTTTCTGAGCAGGGCCTCTCAGAGCCAGCAAACTTCAGTTTGCTGCACTGGGAGGACCACTGCTGAACGCCAATGACAGAGCCTGGGCTGACAACCCCATTCCTCGAGGCTCAGCCCTTCACCTGTTGAGAAGATGCAAAAGCATCTGACATGAATATTTCACTGAACTTGAGGTGAATGCACCTTGTACATACTCCTGTTTGTATGTGTACAAGTGTGAATATGCTGTAGCAAACATATTATGAATGTTGCTCTCTTAGATTCTCAGGTGCATTAGATTCCTAAGTTAAGCCAATAAGTGAGTTACTGTTGTGGTCAGGGGAAATTCTATAGAATCTTTTGTTAAATTGATTAAATTAGGCTCTTGATTAAATGTTGTAAAGTTTAAGTGCTGTTAAAACCTTTAGGCCTAAACTGTTGGTCAAATCCAAGGTTAAGTTTGGCAAGGAGACCACTCTGAACCTTGTGACTCAGTGGGAGGGTCTTCCTTATTCTTTTTTATCCTTATCCTTTCTGATCCTTATCCGTTTTTGTCCCCTGCCTCCACATAGATAATTTTTGGTTGTCTTTAGTTTTAGATTATTGATTTTAGATTTCAGTCCAATTTTTCTCTGTGTCCTTCAACCATCTAGTAAGTAGCAGAGCTAACCTTGCCAACTTTGTCACACTTTCATTTTAATATTAAATCTGCTTTAGTCAATAGCTTTGCCAGTGATTCTTTGAGCAACCTAAAGCACTCCTTCAAGACAAATTGGTCTTAAAGAGGTTCTAAGCAAGTTTAATTTAATAATTTTGTTCCTTCCTAGCAATATGATGTCATTTGTGTGTTTTCATTCTCTCATACTGCTATAGCAAGCAATAAATTCAAGATCAAATACTGGATATGTTTAAAACTTCAGCAAGCCCATTGAGAGTGGACAGTTTTCAGCATCTGGGCCATGGAAGCAATGCCATGTCTCTTTGTGCTGTCATCAGCTGGTTTGCCCTTGCTTAATATTTTATGAAAAATATGTGACATCTGTTCCTTGACATAGGGACCAGAATGCAGTTACAGAGGGTTAAAACCCAAGGTTTGTATGTTTCTTGTTAACAAACACATTCAAATCCCTTTGGAAAGCTTGATGTCCTTCACTGCAAGGTCTCTGGTGGTCAAAAACGGGATGGAATTGTTTGTAATGAGGCAGTTAAAAATGAAGGAGGCATTTAAAACTACCCTAACCCGAATACTGCATCATCTCCTCATTACACCATCATTTGGGAATGCACACAGTCATTATTTAGTGTTTGCACAAAACCATCATAGATAATTAAGAACTGAAGGATAAGGGACAGACAGATGGAAGCATAAAGTACGCTTCCTATGGATCTTGGCATTTTCTTGCTTAAGAGTTCATCTTATATCCTTGGTATAATGCAGGACATTATGCTGCTGTGGAAGACATCCATCTGGAGTACACAGATTTACATCTTATGTGCAGGCAGCATGGTGTAGGCCGCGACAGGAGCTGGAGCACATGAAGGTGTGGGGAGAGATGTGTCTGTCACACTGAATGGCAAGGCTATGAGGTAACTATAGACCGGACAGTGAGAAGGAATCAATGCTCTGCCAGGGATGAGGAGCCACCAGAGCCAGGGCACATAGCTGGGGAACTTCCAATGTTCCTGTTGTGTGGATATTACTGTCATGCTGCACCTTTGGAAAGGGAAGCATGCTACCTCAACTGGACCACAATCAGACCGGATGATTTGAGAACAGATAAGCACACTAAATAAATTTATTTCCTTCTCAAAAATCAAAGAGTTGAACCTTGGCTCCTTACCTCAGGAGATGATGACAGGAAAGGTTTGATGTATATATTGGAGTCATGCACTTTCAAGTCATGGTCTCCCAGTCCTCGGGTCACTCCAATTGTGGCCATAACCCGAGCCTGGAAATACAAAAAGGCAACGGGATCAAACCTTGTTACTTGCACTGTGTCAACAGGGAAAGAGATAAAATTCCTACTTTCTAACTGCTACAGTTAGGGATGAAGTCTGTTTTCTTTTCCAGAAGCTCTAGATTTAACATAGCTAATCAACGTCAAAGCTTTTCATCTTCAGGTCATCTCCATTTTCCTCATTATTCCAAGCTTTGTATTCATCCAGATCCCACTCTGTGTACACCCATTTTAGACTGTGACTGTCTGTAAGGGATTGAGACTATGGAAACCTAACCCAGTCACCCCACTGCCCACACCAGTCTATGAGAGCATTCCTTCAGCAAATTATACTGTTAGTAAACAGGTTTTATAAAGAGGATAAGGAGATTAATTATTCACATAAGGAATTTGTGGCATTTTCCTATTAACATGTTGTTGTATATTCCCTCCACCAAGTTAAAGTGCCAAGGGCCACCTTAAATTGCTGAACACACAGGTGGCAGGGGCACTGACAATAGTGCTCTCTTCCATGGAGAGTCAGTCTATGGCAGGTCTGCAGTTACCTCAGGTCTACCACTTCCATCCCCAGGCATCTCCCTCTGTGACGTGAGTTGTCTCCCAAGAGGTGCTGGGCTCTACTTCATGAATTCTTTTCCAAAGACTGACCAGGCAGCACCCTCACAGGAAGCCCTGCTCTCTGCACTCTGAGTATCGCTTCCCCAAACTCTAGCTTAGCCACAGCAGCTTGTGAACAAGGGAGCTCACAGCACCAATAGTTTCACTAACTCCTGGCTCCATAAGGCAATGAGAAAGTAAATTAAAAAGATGTGCATGAAACATTTTGCAAATAATTATAAACCAAATTCAGAGACAAGCTGCAGGTCTGAACTTTCAAAATTTGGACTAATTTTGAAGAGTGTCTATTTATGCAATGAGATAAGAACTTGACGCAGCAGGGGACCACTATTTAGAAACACAGCAAGCAGACAAATATCAGCAAACTGACACCGCTGCATCCTTACATTGATCCTGTTGCTGCATCCAGCTAAGCTTGCTGGGACCTGCACTAATGATCTCGCTGTTCTTAATCACAGAGCTGGAAACAAAGAACACCCAAACAGAACAGTGCTTCTCCCTTTCAAGAAAAACCATCAACCTCCACACATCAGAAAAATTCAACAGTGAGTTCATGTACGCTAGCTGAAGAAGGGTGTTATACTTTACAAATTCTGCCCTGATCCCTCCCCTTCCTATATTAGAGTTTCGCATCTCAAAGCACTACTAAATATCTTCCTGCCTTGTTTCAGCAAACATAAGGTATGTTGCTATCTTCAGCCTAGTTATATTTTACAATAAAACAGGAACATTTTAAGTCCATTATTTAACACAGTCTCATTGCAGCATACTTACAATGAGAGAAAAACAAAAGCAAACCGAACAACAAATGACTATGTTTGCTATAAAAATGCTTTTTAGTATGTTGAGCTCTCCCTGCCCCCCCCCCAGACATGAGACTGATTTATGACAGGACCAAGATATTCTTTAAAGCTGTCAAAATGATAAAATAATAAGATACTGAGTGGAAAACACTGGACTGCCACAGGCTAAACTGAGTAGTAAACAGCACAAAATTCCTTCTTCCTTTTCCTGAGGAAAACAAATGTGCCCACCTTCTTGCCTTCTCCATATATAAGGGGAAACTTCAAGTCATCTTCCTCAATGGTTTTGTATGCCCTGTGGGGGGAGGACAAACAGCATTTACAAAGCTTGCACTCAATTAGTGACCCAGGGCCCGAAACAAGCAGCTGTGATTTAAAAAAGAAAAAAAAATTGTTATTTTTCTTACGGACTCTGTCTTTGGCCAAGATGTAAATTTCTTTTTCTGCAGAAAGGTTTTCTGTAAATAATTATCTATTTCACTGAAAGGAAAAGTGAAGACAGAGAAATATCTAATGTGCCAGGCTGCTCCTATTGCTTGCAAAGGAAGAGATGGTCTGCAATAACCTACTAGTCAGGTAAGATATCATTGGATATAGTAGCAGCTATACCATAATACAGTGTCACAAAAAAATCAAATCCAACAAACCAAAACCACAAACAAACAAAAAACCCCAACAAACAAATCAATCCCAAATCCATCAAGAAACTAACCAATGCCTAGATTCACACTATAAACATTAAAGGGTGAGCAACAAGAGGACATGTACACAGTCACAGTGTGAAACAGCTTTCTGATCCTGTTGTCACCTTCCAGGACCACTTAAACCAAGACAAACTTCAAGAGCTGAAGAGTCTTAGGACATTTAGTGCTCATTTGACCTTGCCTGCAACAGTCAAGGTTGTCAGAGGTTTCACATTTCACAGCAGCTTTCCCATGGACAAGAGAAGTAAATGCTCACGCTCTGATTCTGTTTATCGCATGCCTGGTTACTCTACCTTTTACACATCCAGCTGTTGACACTGATGAGGTGAGAAGGTTAACAATTTTGCCATTGAGAAAAAAAAAAAAAAGATGACAGTCATTCTCATAAACTGTAGAGTCTTGTGGTTTGTGTAACATGTGCTCGAGCTGAGGTACTAGGGTATCTCTTTTGTTCAAGTACCTTGTCCTGGCGGGGCATGCTTCCCTTCGTAGCACAAAATTGTCCCTCCTTAGTCTTTCTCTGCATGTTGTGCTTCCCTCCTGGCCCATCCATGCCCAAAGCCCCTGGGGTGATACCAAAGTCATCCCAAGTGCAGGAGCGAGCGCTCTCCACAGAAGTGGAAGGGACATGTGTGAGGAGGGAAGGTGCTGCAATAGGTCCCCTGCCAGCACTGCCAACCCCTGCTGAGTAGCTCTCCAGCTCTCCGGGCTGGCCTCTTGAGCTCCAGGGAGTCACATTTGATCAGGTTTAAGCAATGTTAAGGCTGTGACATAAATCATCAGGAAGTTTAAAACTAAGAGCAAAATCACCTATTGTATTTGAACTGCCCCCTGCTTCACCAAAACGGACCTGTGATCAATAAATGGTGCTGTACTACACAGCTGTACAGGCTGCATCACCCAGACAAGCCTCGGACTTTAAGAGAGTAACATACACATTTAAGTCTCAGCTTTATATTTCCCAGTAATCTCAGAAAGGGCTCATATTAGCGTTTTGGGTGTGAATGGAGGGGCAAGGAAAAAGGGAAAAGCAACCAAAATACATAGAAGAAACAGCAGTGAAGGACTTCCCTCCTATATTACAAAATATTACTATGTATGAAAACCCAAAATGAAACCAGGTGAGGTTTGCAAACACAGTTGGTGCTTCATGGGACACCATGTAGTCATGAATATCTTAGTATATAAGCATAATACTTGGGCATCTCTATAAGAGACAATACAGCCTAGGCCTTTAAATGGCATTTTGTGCTGGGACAGCAAATCAATTAGCTCTTAAACCAAACAAAGAGGCACAAAACACTACAAGTAGCCCACATAATAATACTTCCCTGATGTTTGAATCCTGGAATAGCACTTTTTTGGAAAGGATGACTCAGTCATGGACCTCACTCTTGTTTCTTCCTTTATTTTCAACAAGGAATGGCTAACATCTCTGCCTCCCTCACTAACTTGGATACCCTGGTTTGAATGTGGAGCAAAAATTTTACCATCCTTGACTACTAATGAACATGTACCAAAGCTTCCAGCTAGACCGACAGGGCCAGGGGCCCTGACAAAACCTCCTTGAGGAGTCTGAGCTGTTCCTTGCATAGAGTCAGTTGTGCTCTGACACCAAGAAAAAGCCTATCAGCTGAATCTGTTTTAGGCATCAGAGTCAAATGACTAATCAAACTACAAGGCTGAGGAAACAACCATTCATACTGGATTTTCAAACTGTACGTATTTGTAAAAATAGGAAACAAGACTAAGATGATGTGACTTAACTATCTGCAACCTCCTTATTAAAAGAAAAATAAGCTTATTTTTTACCCACAAACTATATTATCTGCAAGATAACTACAAATACTTAAGACTAAAGCCCTCACTTTACACTCCTCCGTAAATAGTAGCCAAAAGCAGGCACTAAATTTTTTTCTCTCTCTTCTTTCTCCTTATGTTCTCCTGCATAACACCTCACACTGACTGTGCCTTTAGGGAGAAGGAAAAGTATCATTTAGGCCAGTGTCCTTCAAAGGAATGGTCCCCACTGACGAGTTCAGCATCTTTTATGGAACCATTATAAGGACGATTGTCCCTAGGGCCTTCAGCTGTGACACAAAGGTGTAAGGATGCTGAAAGAGACCACATTTGTAAGGGCTGCATCTAACTTGTTCCTTCAGCAGATTAGGAAGAGCAGCTGGCTAGCCTATGACCTCCTGAAGCTAGAGAACTAAGTGAGGGAGGCACAAACAGCTACAGTGATTTGTTTTGTGGTTTCTCACAGCAAATCACCTCTTGGGCTCAGAAATCGAGTGTCAAATGCCACTCAAACATGCTTTTCTGCTGATGTTGCTATTGCCTGAAAAATTATGAGCACTTAAAAAACAATGCTCAGAACTGCAACCACAGCAGTGGAGCTGGCACAGACACACTGAAAAGCAATCTGAGGCATGCTAGAAAACTACCCATGTCCTGCATTACTAAAGAAACAGAATTAATAATATACGAGTGTGTGGTTTGCTGCAAGAGAAGGATGAAGGACAGCTTTTCAGCTAGCAGCTCAGCAACTGCACTGGGGAGAAGGAAGGAAGGAAGCTATGAAGTTCATTTTAATTTATGCCCTGTGAAACCTCCTGTACGTTGTATGCGCGTTTATTTCCCACAGGCTACAACCTTCTGTACTATTTATCTTGATTTTATGTAATAAAGTTGCATTTATACCTTCATGTGCTGTTTAGAGTGCTCTGTATATAAAGATGTAATACAGCAGTACGTATATCAAACACAGACATACAGAGAACCTGAGGGGATGGTTTGGCTTTTTTAGTGCCAACATGGCCTTATTCAGCCCTCTGTGTAATTCAACCTAGCTCACTGTTTTAACAACACAACGTTGCAACCCTCCACTCTCCCTTATCTTCCTCATCCACACCCCAGGAGGTTTTGGTGGCCACCAGGGCATGACAAGAAAGGTTATAAAGAAAAGGCAATGCTATTGCTTCCTGCTCTGAATTAGCCTAAAGCTTGTTATGTGCTTCTGCCACGTAAACCTTTACTTTTCCAAATGGAAAAACACGGGGAGCAGAGGGGGAATAGAAAAGGCAAGCTTATGCCCAGCTAGATCTAGCTGCATTTTTTTCAGTTAACTTTGTTTCTTCTTTTCATTTCAAAAGAATTATGAAATGCTACTGCTGTCCAAAAATACTGAACTAGGGCTTGACATATGTACCACCCACAAAGTTACATTTGGACTCAGGATCAACATTTTGGAAAACTGGGCCAAATCGCACCAGGAGCCAAAAGAGATGTCAGAACAAAAGAACTAGGACTGACATGATGTTACTCATATGCTAAATGGAATTTGCTCTAAATGCATGGTGAAAAAATCACCAGAAGCTGCTAAATGCACAACACAATCCATAGAAGAAGTTTCATACAGTGAATAAGCATAAGCATAAGGTCATAAGCATAAGCATAAGGTCATAAGCAGTGCTTTAGGCACTCTTTAAATAAAAGATTATCAAAGTTACCTGCATATTGCTGTGTCAGAACTTGAAAAACCAGTCAGCTCCCACATGCAGATTTCAGAGCCAAAGTCTAGATAATGTCTTACATGTGTTATAAGTTCTCCTGCCATACAATTTGTTCTTAAAATTTGCCTTCTGAAAGCACACACAAATTCACAGAAGAGTAGAAGCTGTTGATGACCAAAACCAAAATCCACATTATGTTTTCTTTCACAGCAAACTGTGTTAGGTTACTGGTCATGAAAAGTATTGCATTGGCATCCCCAGGCACAACAGATGGTGGCAGAAAGACAATCTACCCTAACCAGGAAGGTTCAGTTCTGTGCATGACAGGAGACTCCAGACTCTGTGCTCTGTTTTTCCATGGCACTTGGCTTTAGAAAGTTTGTCTGTGTTTCACATCTCTGTTAGTGACACCTGATAGTAAACTGAGAAATTCACCTAAGGAAGAGCAAGAAAAACCCCAAAAAAACACATTGAAGGGCTTTAGCTTGGAGCACAGAATAAACTCACTTGTGGCAAGCAAGCAGGAGAAAGTACTACTGCTTCAGAAATATCCTTGTTCATTCTGAGTACAAGGATAAAAGCATCTCTGAGACAGTTTGTAGATTCGGCGTATTTCTAGCACAACTTTGCTACCACTGTTAAACCCCCAAACCCAGGACCATCCCCAAACACCCTCCACCTGCCCCCACTCTCCCCCTTGGCCACAAAAATCCAACCCACAACAAAACTACCCCAGCTAATTTCCTCCCCCAAGCACAACTTTCTTTGGTCATACCAACAGAAAACCAGGTTTTAATCTTTGAGCAACACAAAACTTGACAGAAACTTTCTTTTTTTTTCCCCCTCCCACATGAAGAATCAGTGGATTGGAGCTGACCCTTTGGATAACAGAGCGTAAATCACCAGCCCAAAAGGAATTGTTGATCTGTACTGTCTATTGAACTATAGGCATGAAACCAGTGTAAGTGCATGCTTACAATCAAGAAGAAAAGATGTGTAGTGCAGGTTAGGCACAGAGCCACTGAAAATGATATAATTTATGTCTCAAACCAGTCATAATCTTAAAAAATATAGTTACATGTGCTTCTGCAGAGTCAGGATCTCTAAATCCAGACAACACTGTCTGATACTAAGTACCCTCTAGGTAGGTTAGGACTAATGTTCCAGCATCTCCGGATCCTTCCCCTATTGCTCATCTGACACATAGTTTAATGAAGCAAAATTACAATAAACAAAGATAGTAAAAGCACACAAATTATGATAATGTTTTTTAAGGGAAAAGATCACAAATCCAAATCAATTAAAGACCAATGCACATGTGCACAAAACAGTTTTTAGGGGAAGATCTACTCTAAATCAAGATAGTCTCATAGGGCTTATTTCAAGTAAAGAAGATGACATACAGAAATTATTCTCAGAAAACTCAGAAACCCCTTCTTGTGAACCTGAAACTGTATAATGCTTCATTTTGCAAAACCCAGTTCCGTCTACTCATCTACAAATAAAAATGAGTGTCTTAGTATGACTCACACAAACATACGATCTCTGGCTTTGTCAAATCAGAGTGGTACGTGAGCTCTGGACCTCCAGGGAGCCTTCACTGTTGTGTAGAGTTGTAAGATGGAGTCTGTACTTTGGAGAGCAGCAGCACCACATATTCCTGTGGAAGTAATTCCTAAGCAAAACCAACTATGCATCTTGGCCAGTCCATTTTAAAGATTCAAGCACCAGAATTTTTTCTCAGGCTCTTCTCAGAGTGGGGCTGATTTTTTAGTCCATTCATGTCTAATGGAGCATTAACAGAAAGTGGTAGAGGAGAAGTCAGGAACAGGAGGGTCAATAATCTCAAGCATCTAGAGAGGTCTTTGCCCCAAAAAAAGACAAATCAGGAAAAAAGTTAGCTGAATGTATTTTAAAAGCATCCTCCCTTACTACTTTTGTGCTTGGGAGGCTGGGAGGGACAGAGAAGTGTACTGCAAGTGCTTTCATTCACTGCTTGCGACCTGTTGAACTTCCACTACTAAGTGACAGAAACTCTGTGCAGATACTGCAGCTGCACATCAAGTGGGCCCACCTTCTGCCACAGGCTCAGCACAGCAGATCAAGTCTTTTTCCCCCTCCAGTGAATTTGACGTCTTGAGTGCTTCTTAAAATTTGCCTCATTTCTTCTACTTTTAGAAGACAAACAGGAAGGTTTGTTAGCAATTTACTCTGGAGATAGAGGGGTAAGGGAAAGTGGGCTGTTAACAGCCTATGGACTTAGTGCACTGTGATGGAGAGAAAACCTGCTTGTAAATTTGTATTTTGCTGTACTTCTTGTTAAAAGGATGTGATTACGCAGATGGGAGAAAGGCTGCACGTTAAACTCAGAGTGCTAGCTGTGATCCTCTGGAAGCAAAGGAGATTGCTGTTAAGGAGGAATCATGAAGCAAATTCTTCTGCGAAAGATTGCTGTAGTGTAGGACAGGGCAGGCAGTGAGACACAGCAAGCAGAGACCTTGCCATCCCACAGCAGTGCTGGAAACTCCTCTGAGGAGCAAGGGGCCTCCTCACAGCCAGAAGCAGAGCCATAAATCAATCTTGGGTGACCAGGGGAAGAAAGAAGACTTCCTAAGGACCCAGCTGAGGCTATGTCAAATTTATGCAGATAGGGAAGCCAGAGAAAGCAAGAGTGGGGGAAGAGACTTCACCTTACCAGGAGGAAGAGTTGTTTTTGCTTGAGCTTTGAAATTGAAGATTACCTCATTTCATTTGAGTTTCCTCTTGATAAATCACACTGGGAGCCTTTTGTCTGCCCTTGCACATGCAGCACCTGATCTCGTGCCAAGGCAAAGTCCAAGCAGAGACACACAGCCATGCAGAGACAGGTCTTAGATGTACTGCTTCCAGACGGAGATCCTCTTGCATGACTCAGACCAACCTCATTCTTGTAGCTCTCACTTGGCCCCAGGGAGGCCATTTACAAAGAGCTTTACCCCAGACTTTATTGTCTTTTGTTGCAGCACTATTACTTTCCTTTTTCTGCTTTCTCCTGTCCCAAAGACACTGGCTCAGCTCCTGTGGCATGTGCACACTTGGGGGAAAGAGCCATTTGTCACTGTCAGGAGATGTGCTGTACACAGCAGGTCAGCTCTCACCTCCTGCTGCTCCTGCAGCGAGGGCTGGAATCTTGAAAAGATGCATAACATGCACATTGCAAACAGCCATTCATCATCGCAGAGCTGTGCCCCAGACACCCAGCCACAACCCAGCAAGCTGCTCTGGTTGTGTGCACCGAAGAGGCATGTCACCTCCTGCTCCTGGCTACCTTGCAATGAGAGACAAGAGCACAGAGACAAAAAGCAAGGCAAGTGGCTGCAGATGACTGTTTCTGCTGCAAAAATTATATCTGCTCTCTCTCTCCCCTCCAGAAAGGCCCAGTGTTGCAAAGGTGTCCCATAATCATTAAATTATGAAAATGTAAGTTGCTGGAAGGAAATTAATACCAGGCATGACTGGGGAAAAGGTTGCTTTCTCGTGAAGTAATTATGAAATTAAAATTTGATCTCTCCCTGGTGATTGTACAAAGGATATGGCTGAGGTCTTGAACACAACAATACAGCCAGGATTTCAGCAGAAGAAGCACAGAAGGTGTCACTAGACAAAAAAAGCTCAATTAAAAAGAAGCGGAGGGGAAGGACAACTTTTTGTAAATCACGTGAATTTGGCTAAAAGGCGCAATCAAGCAGGTTAGAGCACAGGGTTTGCAGACTTCCAATTACTTTTTACAAGTTGGAATCAAGCTGTTAGGAAATACAGCTTATCTGAATAAGACTAATAATGCTAAGCTAATTAGACCCACAGGCACTAGCCAGCAGATAAATTCAGGCCAAAAAGAGGGACACTGTCACTTTAAATACTGCCTTGGGATCAGTGGAAAAGCTAATGAGGAGTGTCAGTTGGGGCTGTTTTATTAGGTGGTTCTCCAGAGACTATAGCCTGAGGTTTCTGTAGCAGGGCTTCTGTGCTTGATTCAATAAATCAATTTATATTAAAAGAGGGTGCAACACAGGCGCCAGCTCCATAAAACATTTTTGTGGCATTTCTCAATCTGCTCAGGCACTCCTGGGCAGGCTACCTGAATGCGCTGTCAAAGGACACCAAGCCCAGCAATAAAGAATAAGATAGAGGCCACATTGCCAATATTTGTTCAAATCTACTGACACATTACCAAGCAAAACATGCACACTGGCTCTCACCAGGGTATTCTGGATCCCCAATAAGTGATTAATGAGAGCCTGGTTTTTGTGAGCCAGAGTCTGAACCGCAGACGGCAAGGCAGGCTGCACAATGAAAGCAAAAGGCATCCATCCCAAACAAAATAAAACTGCTTGAAAAGCGAAGTTGCTTTTTTAATCAGATGCTTAGAGGCTGAAAGACATTCCCTGTTGGAAAGAAAAGGGTGAGCACAGAGCAGGCTGGCAGCTTTCCAGGCAGTGGACAATATTGACTCTAGAATAAAATGGGTTTTGCTTAGTGCTCGCCTCAGGGCACTAGGTTCCCTGCTTTGAAATAAATCATGTGAGCAGGCAATTCCCTAGCACGGGCTGACCCTCAGGTGGGTAACCCCGTGTGCCACAGCACCTCCTCACCAGGCACAGGGACAGGGAGCTGGCAAGGGCTCCACTGCTGCCACAAAGATGGCACGTTCAGAGGCAGCGCCCAATTCCCCTGCTTGCTGCTGCCTTGGGCTTCAGCCCACAATGTGGTGGGCACTACACCAGCTCAGACCATTTCTGATGGGGTGCAGCTTAACTCTGCATGCTCCTCAGGGGCAAAGGAAGCCACAAACAAATGGAGTCAAAAAATGGACTTGTTATATAGGGCTCTTTTGCCATGCTAGAATCAAGTCAAAAAGATGAAGCTTTGATCTGCAAACAAGCTTTCGAAGAACTCCTCTTCAATGCAAGCAGCAGAAAGGTCACTGGTTTTGTTTCAAGGAGGAGAAAAAAATTAACTTTGAAACCACCAAAGCTAATGCCTTCTGGATGCCTTTGGTTAAGTGCAGCACTATATGGCTCCTCCAGCCCCACTGAAGGCTGAGAAGGGCACTCTGGAAGGAGCCACAGTAGAGGACACAGTCAACAGAAAACTAGGTTTTGGGAAGGTGTCTAAGATACAGTCAAAGCAAAGTACTTCAAAATTATTCACCCTGTTTTTACCCACAAGTGCAGAAAACCTGACCAATTATGCCTTAACTTTTAAATAAAAGCCAGAGGCAAAGACAGAGAGCACTAATCATGTGCAGTCCTTTAAAGGAGCAGTTTTCATCAGCTCTGCTGCCTTCTCCCCATATATTTCTACCTCAGGTTACTTGCCCCCCTTTTTAGCACTGGTCACCCTCTGCTTACATGGCCTCTAAGTCTTCCCTGATGCTTCTGTTTCCAGGACTTGCCAAAGTCACAACGATAGTGATAAACACTCTCTCTGATAAAAGCTTAACCTCTGCAAGCCATGGGCCTGAAAATCCCAACCCAGAGACCCAGCTGGGACAGACTGTCAGTAACACAGATGTCTGTCAGCAAATTATGGTCTGAGACAACTCAGAGGCTTATTCAACAGGAGCCACTGCTCTTAACATGCCTTGCCAGCTACAGTACACATTTTGCAATGGTTGTTCAACCACAATGCACAGGGGGAGAAGGTACAGGAGATGCAGCTCATGGTCAGCTCCCACCAAAATGGTATTTCTTTTAACTATATTTAATAAGCGTTATTTCTCATCACAACTGCAGAGAGAGGAGAAAGGGTAGGAGAGCTGAAGTGAGAAGGGAAAGGCTGGTCTCAAAGCAGTTACAGGCAGCCTGGACTAGTGATGTGGTACACATTGCTCGATCAGTAGCTGTCCTAATGCTGTGGGGAAACTTGGCAGTGCTGCTGCCACTGTGGGCTGTGGAGACAAAGCCAGTATGGAAACTTCACATAAAAGAAAAAAAAAAAAAGGGGCAGAAAGAAAAAATAAAGGGCCAAATGCATCATGACAGACCCAAAGACAATAACCTTTTGTAATCCAAACAAGCTGGGCAAGCCAAGCCATTGTCGACAATCTGAAAAGCTCCAGAGCAAAGGAGGATAAAAATGAAGAAAAAACTCATACAGTTTCTAATAGAAAACACAGAAAACATCCTGAATTGTAAAAAAAACCAGTTCATTTTCCTGAGGAAACATCAGAGCAGAGTGCTTTACATTCTCTCACTCAACAATTCAGTAATTAATTGTAAAAGTGACTGTTTTTTCCTAAAATCACTTGCACCTCTCTACATGTATGTGCAAACATCAACACACAATGAGGTCAGTGAACAAAAAAAGACTCAGACAACTGATCATCTGCACTGTATGTGATAAAAGTTCAGCAGCATTTTAATGTATCAAGCTCTGGCTGGCCATAGCTCCATCTGACATTTTCTAGAAAGGGAATATATATGCTAATTTATTCTCCATGATAGATAGTGTCCTTAGAAACAAATGCAAAACAGACATGTCCTCAGCCACTGTGTCCTGATGCATCAGTTAAATCCATGAATTAGAATAGGAAAAAAATGGAAGCAAAACCCTTGAAGTGGAAAACAACCACTAAGAAACCTCAGTCACTCCAAACCGTCACCTCTAAGGGCCCACCAAATGGGAAATCTAATGTCATGTCCACAACCTCCATCATTAAAACTGATTCAGACTTTTAGATAAACAGAAACTGATTGCTTTTCCTCTGCTTAGGAGATCACTGCACATAATTCAATGGAATACAAACATGTTGTACAAATACCTTGCAAAAAGAAATGGACACTTACTGAGAAGGGCTGTGATTTAGAAAAATGTATGGCAATAGAGCAATTCCCTCATAATTTTATTGTCCTGAGGCAACCAAACAAAGGGGTAGCTGATGCACTAGCTGTGCAATATGGAGCAGTTAAAAGATTCCAATTCTTTTATTCAGGACAAAAATGTAGCCCCCATTTTTCACTTCCAGACAGAAGTCAAAAGGAACAGCAGGGAAAGATAGCCTCATCACAGTCTCCACATGTTTTTGCCTGGCAGAGACCACCTCTTTCTGGGACAATACTAGATGAATTCAGACTTGAATTTTCAAGTCACAGTTCAAGCATTTATTCTAGAATAACTGCTTACAGCTAAGCATATTTGTACTGAACTGGTAACAATTTTTGCATTGACCATATTAGAATCTGTAACTGGATCAACATGTGTCCTACACTTCACAAAATTCAGAAAAATCAACAGGAAAATAACTGTCTTCTCCTACCCACTATATGCTACAGTTAAGAGAGTTCACACACCAGTAACTGAAAACAATGCTTTGAATCAAATGTGTCAGTTCAACTTTCTCAAGCTCTTCTACCTTACTCATTATTCTACACTTAAAATTTGTGTTCCTTCTAATCTTCTTCTAATGCCAAACAGTATTAGCTATACTATAAGCATTTTGAATAAGGTGAAGTGCTATGTACAGATTCACAAATGAGGTAGATATTAATACAAAAAATTATCTCCTATCTTAATTTTTAACCTTTCCAACCCCATATGAATCCCAACATTCTGCTGGTGATTTAGACTGGAAAAATCACAGCAGTAAGTAGAACTTCCACTGAGCTTTTTGACATGGCTCTCAAGTTCATTTGGACCCTCTAATGTGCACAAGTAGTTCTTTTTTCCTTCTTCTTGCTTTACTTTCTATATATTCACACCACATTTAAACACTGTGATTCCCATTCATGTAAATCCCTTAATTCTTTGCAGTTCCTCATGGTCCTTCTTATATAATAGGAAAAGGGCTGTGGTGTCACCTGCCAATGCTGCAGCTTTACCATTTTAGCCTCATTTCCTTTCCAGACCACTAGCCAACCGGGAAAACGCAAAACAACTCTTGTGACCCTGAAGAAACCCTCTTTGCCTTCCATCCATGATGAAAGAAATCTGTTCTTACCCTCCTCCCAGGAAGTTTCTGCCCATAATGCTTCTGTATCTCTCCCCCAAACTAGAAGGCTACTCCACTGGGCTTTTTTTTCCCCCCAATAGCATGTCACATCTTGAAAAAGAGCTTTTGGAAGTCTACATGAATCCATTCTTTACTAATGCCTCCAGAGACATCAGGGAGTTTAACAAACATCCTTTTGTAGAAATTTGGAGAGTGTCTCATGATGTTCCAAATGTTTTGCTCTCTAAGTCCTCAGTTGATCCAATGTTCTCATTCTGTTCCTATTCTTTTGCTCATGCCTCTAGCCTTTTTAAAATGTGAAGTTGTCGTTCTCAGGGTGAGACTGCATATTCTACTAGCAGCTGTTCAAGATGAGGGACAATGATGGTTACTCCCAGATTTACATATTCTGCACAAACACTCCATTTAATATTAAACTTAGATCATTATTCTGCCATTAAAACATGACTATATTTATAGTCTATAAAGCATGGGACAAATCAAAAGTGATGTGGAGCTGTTGTTGCATGTGACCCTCGAAGTTTCCAAACCTACAAGAATTCAGGCTTTGTTTTTTAATTCCTCTTATTCTTTCTCTTCCTGAAAGGATATTTAATACATAAACATCATAGAAATAAAGATCATTTACGTATATTGGGCTTTTGCCTTTATAGGTCATGCACAGTACTCACAACAGCAAGGATTAAGGTTTCTCCAAGTGAGTGGGAGTCACTTGAGAAGATACTTCTTGAACCAACAAAAAACAATGAGGACATTTAGCCAAAGACAAAAAAAAAATAAAAATCATCATTCTTTCTGTCTTCACCTCTTTAAGTCAATGCTGTTCATTCAAGCCTTTTCATTTTAGGCTGGTTATGACTTTTGTTCAGATAGGCCCAGCTCTAAAACAATTCCTCAAGGAATTACCCAAATCAGGGGTCAGCTGTACTGGAGTATGGGACACAGCTCTTCCCTTCCACAAGCATTCCTCAGCATGCAAAGGCATGACAGCCCACTGATCCAGAATTTATAAAAAGCTACTTCCAAGACAGGAAAATTGTTTAGCTTTCAGAAACATCCCCTGGCACATCTTCCCCTTTATGTGCTTGCTCTGCTTTGAGTACTCCCACATTAAAATTAAACAAAGTCCTGGCTCTGGGGGGAGGTCAACTTCTTTAAAACATTAACTTCTAAAAGAAAGACACATCTGAAAAAAGGAAATGCCTTTTCTTTTAGTACACAGGGGTACACCTCCATATTTGATCATTTCACACTAATCAAAGACACGTACAAAGCAGGCTTTGGTTGGGGAGAAGGTTGAGAAGGGCATATTCTTACCAGCCAGTCATGTTGAAGTCACGGTAGAGCATCCTCTTTCCAATCTCCTTGCGCTGCACCCTCCGTGGAAACTCTAAATGTGTGAATTCATTTCCCAGCAAGTGGGGCTGCATGTAAGCCTGTGGGCAGAAATCAAACCACAGATACCACATAAAACAAGACATAATCTATTTTTAATGAGGTAGCATTACCATCCCTTCCTGCTCCCTTCCCAGACAAATTCCACCCCCATCCTTCACCCTTCATTTTAAAGAAGGAAGATGATGTGCTCCATTTCAGCAAACAATGTCCATATACGCTAGTTCTGACCCTGCCTGGTGACCAGCAGCATCAGAGCAATCCTCTTACCCTCAAGATCCTTCACTTCTCCCTGCTCCTCAAAATTTGGGATGTCTAAAGCACACTTCACCCATTGACCCTAAAGGAGTCTGAAGGGCTGTGTAAAACAGAACTTATCTATTTTCGTAAGTCATCAACCTGAGAAGGAAATGATCGAATACAATGCCACGGAATCAGCAGAGAATTGGAGAGGTGTGTGCAGAGCGAAGCTCAAGCTTTTTGACTCCCAGTTCAGCTATTCCAACACTACCCACAACCCAACATTACTACCACACTTTAACTGTCACCACCTCCAGAAAAACATTCCCTTTTACCTGCTCAGCATGCTGCACCCATCACGTGACACTACAAATAAACACAAGCTGCAGAACAATTTATTTTTGTTTTCTAAAAACTACTTCCTTCATGCAAAATAGGCTTCAAGAAAAGCAGCAGTTTTGTGTCACAACCGCAATTAGTGTCTTTGATGATTTTAATGTTCAAATGCTGCTGTTGTCCTTTCTAGTGTACTACTCTGCAGATGCTGGGAGGCCTCTTTGCCAGGGTCGTGCCTGAGGCTTATGTTCTCCAGAGCTGACCATACTCAAGAGCATAGTGAGGCAATTTGTCCACTATATAAATTTTTGGATTATATTTACACACAGATCACTTGACACAATAGGTTAATTCTAAACATACTCTATTTCTCATTTCTGAAATAAACCTCACTTCTTTTTCTTTAATATTTGCATAAACAAGCCTTTCTCCCTCCCTCCCCAAAGCCGCACTGTGAGCGAGCTCTTGTGAAAGTACAGTCAAATTGTCTAGGGAACTGAAAAAAGTTGCATTTTTAAACCTTTTTTGCAGGTAACTCTTCTTCCTTATCCAGGCAGTTAAGGCAATAAAGTCTGTCTTATCTTCAACAGCAGCTGCCATCAAGGCAGACGAAATGAGCTGGGCTTAGTTTGTGGGTTTGTCATAAATCTAGTGCTCATCAAAGGTGAGCAGCAGGAAGCAGTGGAAGCCCTTATTGATCTACCTGGCATCTATCATGCAGATAGTCCACAATAAAGTATTTCCTGCATTTAAGGGCCGAGTCTGCTCCCACTCAATTTAATAGGAGCTGGATCAGACTCAACATATCACAATGCTAAACTTCTCTTAGTTTGTCCCTGTTCCTGTCACCAGACATCCTTCCAGAAAACACCTCAAGCTTGGCTGAAATGGAATGGGGGGAGAATGTTGTGTGTAGCCAACAAGATTGGATTCTGCTTTCAAGAGATGGCTTTCAAGTGTGCAAGTGTGATCTCGATATTGTGATCCCTTCCTGGAACAGGAGCTCCAGCATATTCTCTCTCTGTGTACAGTTAAGGAAATTACATGCTTGTGTAATCTACAGTCAGGCAAGGTCCCCTTCTCCACCCAAATACTATTTTCAAGGACCCTCTAATTGGATCACTGTTCCTTATTACAGAAATGGTCGAGAAGCACTAATGACTTTTGAGAGGTCCAGCAGTATTAGTCCACATGAGGCTTTTCATACTTCCAGAACTCTGGATTCTCTATTTAAAGGTACATGTAAGCTTTTTATTTATTTTCATTTCACTTGCAAAAAAGATGGAACATTCATAATGATTTGATTTATCACAACACAAGTGATATTTGCTGTTCATATGACAACAAAGAGCTGAATGTTTTTTGGTATTTTTTTAATTCTTTCTAGTCTATGATATTGTAAACAATGAAGTCAGTCTGCTTTGAAGGGGCAATTCAGTTCACATTTAAAAATGCACAGCCTATCTTAATTAAAACATTACAAACTACTTCTAGCTAAAGACTACTGTCGCCTGCCTACAGAACACAAAGTCTTACTTAAAGAAAAAACCCCCTCAATACCTGACATCAAAATGAAGTTATTTAACCTTTAGATTGTGAGATTACTTACTAGTCTGAATCACAGGTCCAGAAGAAAAACGTTAAAGGCTTTTAGCATTTTTCCACTTGAAAACAAGAATTTCCTTTATTGAAAAGGTAAAGCGATGAGGAGAGACTGCATTTCATAAAGATTTACTCAGATGGAAAGTCTGAGGTCACAACTGAAATAAGATTAATAAAGCTGGCAGTTACCAGTGGACTGCTAATGTTCAAATAAGATTTCTCTTCCACAGCCAAGCCTCAATGCTTGATTTACAATCTAGGGATTTTAACTTGATTCTAATACTTTTGGCGTCAGTGAAACAGAGGGAAAAGAGCAATTTGGAAGCTTCTGGTGTCTGTGATCAGAATTCTTATGTGAAGAAACAGTGATTTTTGTTAGGCTTTGCTATATTTTTAAATTTTTCATGGTTTTTACCCTTTTTTTAAATGGTTTTTGTTGATGCTTCACTGGTAATTCTACAGAGAAAAGAATGTTCTGCTATAAAACTCAGCTGCAACTTCCAGTTGGGCTTGTTTTTTTTATTTATTCCATTTACTATGAGGCAGGTCTCTTCTACATTTCAACCAATCCATGCTGGACAGCAGAACCAGAAAACAAATAAAGAGCAATGCTTTCAAAATCTACAGATCTTTCAAGAAGATATACAAGTAGACACCATGAAATTCCCTCAAGAGATCAAATGAGAAATAAAAATAGTAAGTGAACTGACTAGCAGAATTTCACCTGTGATGAGGCACTGTATTTCCCATTTTTCAATTTGTTTAGTCTCAATTTGCAAGAACCTCAGATCAGAAACACCCCTCAGAGAGCCTGAAATTTAATAAAAAGGGTGACTATCAGACACTTTCTATATCCTTATGAGGTATGTTCAGACAACGTTGTTATTCTGTGTTAAGGAACAGGAACATTTTCCATATTTTCTCTTTCAGAAGCTATTACAGCTTTCTGGCATAAATCTGGCATAGTCTGTATTGTGTGTTTTTGGTACTCTGCCATTTTATGTATTTTGTGGCTGGATGTGCTTCAGTCAACCTTAGTTGTTTAAAATGGATTTCGCTCAAGGAAATATTAGTCACGGTTCTTTAAAAAGGCCATTTACTTCCTGCTGTGTTTCCTGGTGATCAGAAAAGCAAACATGAAATTAAGATAAACCTAGACTTACACACTGGTGTGTCAGTTAATTAGGTGGCAAGAAACATTGCATGTATCTTATTGTACCTCAACAAGGCCTGCTGATGCCTTTCCCAGCTCCTCCAGTACACACTGCACTGGAATATCGCTGGCAATAGTGGTTTCACTGCATTCCATGTTATTTTCAGAACTGCTGTTTTCCCATACATCAACTATATCTTACAACTTCATACTCTTATCATATTGTGCCCTTTTCTCCAATAGAATATTCTACTATATGGGACTACTGCTTACAATGGCAGGCACAGCACAATGCACCCAGAAGTTTTGCAAATGATTTTGCCATTATCATGGGAACACGTTTAAGCCAAACAGAGATTAAAACTAAAAGAGGTGGTGGTAGAAGGAAAGAGGGAAGTAAAAGCCAAATCTATCCCTGGACTAGTCAGTCAGGACCTTTTCCACAGAACCACACATCTCTTTTACCACAACATCATGCAATGTGTCAGATGGCCAAAGCAATCCTATGCTGGGTGATGCAGGGCACCACAAACTCTAAGAGAGTTACATCTGACTTGTAATTGAAGCACTGACAGTACATTTAGGAGATCTAGGTGCATTTCTTCTTCAGGCTTAGGTTCCCCAGGAATCCCTCAGCAGGTGACTTAGTCCTCACTTTATCCTCACTTGAGCAATGAAATAAGAATAGGTCCCCTTTGAGCCATTCCTATCTGGGCTCATGAACCTTTGTTTGAATGGTGCCAAACACAAAGAGCACCCATAGCTCACTGCCACTGGTGGCCACCCAGTCTCTGCTAGCAATAACACCTGCCCTGGTAGCCACAGTGCACCATTTTTGGTGCACTTGTGCACTTTTGGTTCACTTTTAAGGAGCTGCCTGGCTACACACAAGGACACGGATACACACCAACACCACACTGACCTCACATGACATCTCCAAAGTGCAACTTCAATAATTAATAGAAACATACCTATATACAGTACATGCAATTCATCATTCATTTTAAACACATTTTCCAAGGGAATAAGTAACAAAATCTATGCAATTTACTGTTGCACTTTAGACTACTGTGACTGAAATTAATAGTCTCCTCAGAAAATGAAAGAAAAATTGCTTCTGGCAGCCATTGCCTGCACAACTGCTGAACACACCAGAGCAGTTCCCAGTCAATACTGGATTTTGTTTCCCCTCAAGACACACTGATATGGGAAGCCAGGGCTTTTCCCAAGTGCTGTGTGCAGCTTTCCTGCTACAGTGCTTAAAAGAAAAGAGACACAGAAATTCAAAAGAAAAGGAGGCTTGTGAATGTCCACCAGTGGGAGGGAAGCAATGGTGCACTGAATGTCTACAGAAGCTGAAGGACCAAGGGAATACTGGTGCAAAGCTTTCACACCTTACATCTTAAGAAGTGCTCTCTGACTGAAGGACTGATTTGCTTTCTGCAATACTCTCACAAGTTGCCTGCCACAGAACTCCAGCTCTGCCATCCGGCCTGCCTGAAATCTGCAGATGCATGCTGTCCTTCCACTGCCCTCCTATGGAGTGATATCCATGGCCAGAGCTGCTTAAAAGTCAGAATGACTGGATAGCCAACTTGTTCTTTTAAGGTTTCCATGCCAGAGAATGCATTAAAATGGGAGCCAGATAGAAAAAACATTTATTTCCCTTCCCCCTCAGTTATTTAACCAGTACTAGCTAAAGCACAACTTTGTGTAAGACTAAGCTGGAGCACTTCATATAGAGATACTTACGTCACCTGAATAACTCATTATACCACAAATTTCTTTCTACAGGGAAATTAAGGCTCAGAGAAGACCTAAATGAATTTCCTGTGTGGCTGAAGTGATCAACAGGCACTAAAGGCAGAGGAAAGCTCCCTTGCCCTGACTGTGCCAACAGTACCTACTGCATGGGGAATCAATGCTCAGTAGCCTGCAGGCTATAAATCTATCCCCTCCTTTTGCTTGTGCAGTGACTTCACCACAGTGAACAGTATCTCTGCATTTACCAAGTAAAATATGATGCTAAAATGATTAAGTTGTTTTCTTCCTATTGTGCAGGAAGAGCAGCACCACATGTTTGAAGCAAAGAAACTCAGCTTTAACTGCAAATAAGAAAATACATCCAAAGTAACTAACATTTAGACAGAAACAGCATAAGAGGGATGTTGATGGTGGAAAAGACTGATAGCAGAACCTGAGAAGCCTAAAGGAGTAAGGAGAATTATTTGTGTTCTAATCACAAGACACATGCAATCTTTGGAGTGTAATATTTATGCCAACCTTGTAAAAAATTTGGGGTAGTCTGTTTGTTTTCTGTTTTTTTTTTGTTTGTTTGTTTTGTTTTAAATTTTGGTGGTTTATTTTATTTTAAACCAGAGTGGAAATGTTATTTATGGAAAGTTATGTTTGAAATTATCTCTAATTTTGTTTCACGCTCTTGCATGTATTCTCTTTGAACATGATACCCATAGAGCTGGCAATATAGAAATAAAATAAACAAACAAAGGTAAAGGAACTTTCCAAAGGAAACTGCAGAAATGCTTTTCAGATCAACTATTGGTTTCAAATACAAGCCAGGAATTATATCAAAAGAGAAAAAAAACCCTTGTGGGCAACGTTTGATCTTGTATTTCTGACAGAAGTAGCAGACTCCCTAGATGCTAAAGATACCTTTTTTTTTAAAAGCAAACAAATTATTTTAAATTTAACCAAACTGTAAATATTTATTAGGCCTCTTTCTTATTTGTTTCTCTGAATATGGATACTTCCAAAGCAGTGTTTCCTCTGAAATTTTCAGCTTCTAGCCAGTGAACCTGACTGAAAAAAAGTAAAACGTGACAATTGAGGAAACACATTTTTTTTCTTTAACACTTTCCACCCCACCTTTCAACCACTGGCTTTTTGTCTAGTTACAAACCACATTGCTAGGGCCAGGCAAAAGATAAATGACATTTTAAGACCAGGGAACACCACTAGCCTTGGCCTGTCCACCTCAAGTCAGGCAAGGCTGACACTGAGCCTGCCTTGGCTGAAGCTTAAATTTCTAAGCAATAGGCCAGAAGAAGCACAAAAGAAATCTCTCAGCCATGTTAGGAATGACATTTTGACAAACAGCCAACCAACTTCAACCAACTGATCCAACCATCGATGAAAAACAGGACTGTTTGCATGAAAAATGACACCATGCATTTTGACTTATGTTACTTGGGCAGCTTATCAGCCAACATAACTTGGTGTATAAAACATCCCATATGTCCTCAGCTAGTCACCCTGTCCCAGTTTTACAGGTGCTGCTACACTAAATAAAACTATGCTTTGATCAACCATCCTATCCTGCAGCTACTAATGTTCACTGAGATCACCTCTAAGCTGAATATATCTTCCCTGATTGAGATACTACCAGCATACTATTAGAAAAAATTAGTCAAACTCTGCAATGTCATTCACACAAAGAGCAGACTGTGGCATTTTACACTGTCACACAGAAAACACTGGGATGGATTGAAATACCTCTGTGGTTCATTAGCTCTATGTCTGAGCTCTCAATATGCAACACCAGTGAGTGGCTGAAGGGTCTGCAGCTGAACAAGGTACACAAGTACAGCCACGTTAATCAATGGCCTTCACTGAAGAGATAAGACTCCTTTCATCATGATTTGCACCACCAGGTTTTTCTCCACTTTTGCTGATGGCTAAAAGACATACATGATCAGTCACTGGTGTTCAGTGAACACATCATCCTTCACTAAGCCACAGTAACTCCACGGCCTTTCTCTGAGCCTTAGGTACTACTGGGCAATGCTGGCCACCAGCAGCACCTGATTTGGTCCTCCAGTCTCTTACCAGATACTGAAGTCGCTGGCGTTCAGTCTCTGGAGTGAATTCTGAAGACATTGGAATGACTTCACCATTTCGTATTATTATAGCCCTGTAACAGTAATAAAACATCATTAGTACAGAAAAAAAAAAAAAAAAAACCAGAAAAACACAGGGTCCAGTCACAGTCCAATAAAGCCTCTTCTTTTCTACTGAGTTTGCCAGCAGAACAGAATAATTTCTGCCCTGCGTCATTTCGACTGGACAACAAAGTATATTTGTATAAGCCAAGTTCATTTCAGAACTCACAAAAACATCCAAGCAACAAAGGCAAGAGTTATTTCAGTTGGTATCTACAGGGTATTCCTATTAAGTGAAATGCAGACACCCAGGAGATGCTGCAGAATCACTACCGTAGAACAACTCTTTGCAGGTTTTAATACCAGTTGTGGCTGACACTGTCTACACTATTAGCTTCAAGTGAGTCATGCAAGCACTTTCCAATTATTGATTGGTCATATGTCACACCAGAACACTTCAACAGCAAATGGAAATAGAAAGCGAATCCTTTTTAACACAAATTTAACTAGTTACCAGCCAAAAGACAACAGGAAATGGAATGAGCACACAGCAGCCACAGGATTTCATGCACACTTCTGCAAACGGTCGAGAAGAAATTCTCTCAAACACCTGCCTGTTGCCTCTTAACAACCTCCTATGCTGCACACAAAACATGGTCCAATCCTTTCCTGGTATAATGCCACTGGCTGGAACACAAGTCACAAGAGGGAAGAATTTACCCAACACTCCTATTGCATTCTGCAGTCATGTATTCACTCCCAAATCACATTCTTTTATCTTTCCATTAGTTAGGCAGCTCTGTCAGTGCAATAATGGCTGGTGCTTTTGAAGAGCTGGATAAACTATGTATCATCTTAAAGACTTTAATGTCTGTTTTAGAGCTGTTTCTCAGCCATCAGCAGATTAATTCAATGTTTGGATAGTTGCAGTGTACCAGCTCTCCTCTTGAATTTAGACAGAATCTGGTGTAGCTAAAACAAGCACTTGCCACTTGGATTTCAATTTCTCTGTGTTTTAAACGGCCTGATTTCTGTGATCCTTTCATCCCATTCATGTGCTATTTAAGACCTAGCTTACTTCCCTTGATAATTTGATCGATTTGCTGTCATTGCTTCTACGCCATGTGTTCTGATTGCACTGCAATGCAACCAATAAATACGGCAGGCATGCGAAGACTGAAAATGTAAACCCCTAAACTCAAGACATCGGCATCTTGAGAAAACCAACTCAGGTACAAACCAGCTTTGTAAAACTAGTGGCTTCAAGTCTTGTGGATAGATCATTGGAGTAAAATTGTCTCCAAATGGTCATCTACTATTGCTAGTATGCAAAAAGTGGGAGCATTAGCTATGAGGAAAAAAACTGTTCACATTTCTGAGATTCATGTGGCAAAGAACAGACAGGTTCAGGATGGCACTACAATGCAAAATGTAGGAAGAGGCTCCTGTGAGGAGGGGAAAATGGCTTTGTTTTGACAGGTAAAAAATGTATATCTCCTGGACCTCCACCACTCCCTTGCAAATAATTCCATGTAGAAATCGGAGGCAGGCAGGAGTGCAACCCAAGTATTGAAGGCTCCCACTGGCCTTCCACTGCTACAATTGAAAACAATATTGTGTGCTTGAAATGAGACAGACATTGGTGGTTATAAGTCTTTAATTTCTTAAAACAAATTTGTGCACAATTTTTGACAGAATTTTTTCTCCTTTATGGAATCTGAAGACATTACAGGCTTACAAAAGTGCCTATCCAGTGAAAAATAATCAAAGGTTGATGAAAATATTTTTTTTTATTTTTGAGACAGTATTTAAATATGAAGTAAGAACTCCATATCTCTTTTCTGCAATAACACCTTTGCTTTTATTTTTGCAATTCCTAAGGTATTCAGCTTTCAAGTAGATTAATTTATTCAGTGAACATTTTTCATAACCTTTTTATATGTTATTTGATTCACTTGAGTAGGCCTCCACTTAAGGGGACTGTGGGTTTAGCATGTACTCTGGCAACAGTCTAGACTAGACTGATCAAAGGAGCTGATCAGACACTAAGCAAATTTTACACACTAGTTTAAATGAGTCATAAGGGATTTTCTGATCTTGTGCTTGTCTGAAAGAGCTAATATAAACCCACACATTGATATAACTGCTAGCACATCAGGCTAATTTTCTCATTAGGCTTTGCTTCCCCTTTAATCACCATTTCACAGGAAATCCATATTTTAAAGACCACTCGGACCAGTCTGGGGTTCACATTTTTCTTTGTGCACTTTGACATACTTCCTATATATGTTGATAGCTGTCATTCTCACTTCTATGGGTAGAATTGGGCCCTGAGGGACTCACATAAAAAGCAATTCAGAGGCGAGTGGGTTAACCTTTCATGGCTCAACTTATTTTCACTAGAAATTGCAGTAATCTGCGATGAAAAGCACAACCCAGCACACACACACACACACACACACACACACACACACACACAGATCTTCAGAGGGGGAGGAATTAAAGCAATACTGTTGATACCAGATAAAAGAGAGCCTCAGTTTTATGTTTTTCATGAATGTTTTCAGCAGTTGGACTTTATTCAACTTGCAAGTTGCAGCTGCTCACAAGGGTTAAATGATTTAATCTGAGGAATTGGACAGCTCTAGATATGAGTAATGGGAGCAATGCAGACATACATGTACAGGTCACTGGTCCAAATTCAACTCTGGTGGGCTTCTAGTCCCTTACCTGGCTCTTTACCTTTCCGCACCAGCTGCTTAGCCCTTTCATGACAGCAAAGGGTATTTCTGACAGCCCAAGTGACACAGATGAACACATTTGTTGGCTGTCTCGCTGGAGAGACTAGGTGCGAAAGCCTGGCCTGAGAGCCACCCTGCTCAGTGGGATTTTTCCCGGTTATTGAAGAGGTGCCGACTCAGGCCCTAATTGGGTTTGGAGGCTGAACTGCCCTTTCTGTGACCTTCCAGTGACAGAGCTGCCAAGCACCGACTGAAGGCTTTTCCCACTGAGCAACCTCCAGAGCCCTGAATTCAATAGCCCAGAGTCAATAACCGCTCATGAGGAGGGAGCCTGGCTGATGCAGCAGCTGCAAACAGCTCCAGCAACTGCTTTCAGAGACCCACTCCAGACAGTCCTGCAGGACAAATAATTTTGACTTTACAGTTCCTAATGGACTAAGCAGCAACATGGTGTTACATGAGCATTAGTGCTTCTGCCATGCATGAAAGACACATGTATGCAAGCAAATAGTGCTCTGAAAGCATTTAGTTCCTTGTGTATATGAATGTGTTATTTTATGCCAGAATACAGCAGTCCTATTAAACTGTCAGATATAACTACATAGGAAGCAAGAAGAACTCGAATAGATGCAGTGCCCAGAGAGCATCTGATTCTGCCATGTTTAATAGTGACATTTTAATTTCAGTCACACTGGTGAAACACATTATAGCAGAGCCACAGGGCAAGCCTGCCAAAGGCAGATGGATGATTCATGTTTGCAGGGAACAAGTATGTCAACACTAACCAAATATTCTCTGATGACAAGGTTGCTTCAGACCCATACCAATCATTAATTTATATCACCAGTGAAGTAGTAATTAAAAAAAACAAAAGCTTCTTTGGCAGCGTAGGAAATCAGGAGTCACAGATCTGCAGCCCCCTCAGTGCATTGCCCTCCACACTCCATGGCTCTGATGCCCTCTCCATACACCATGATCTACAGCGAGCAAACAGGACAAACTGCTCAGAGGTCTTGAGGCCACAGAGGCCAGTAAGTCACTTACTTTGATACCTTCTAAAAACAAACTATAGATTTCCCTGAGTTTTTTCCCCTCTTTTGAACCCAGCTACCTAACTCCCTACCCACAGGAGCTACAGATTGTACTTGCCATTGTTTTTCACAGATATGTGCTCTGCACAACAATTAAAGTATGCTCACTAATCCAAGGCAGATAAATACTCATAGAAAACAGGAGTATAATGGTACAAAAAAGTCCCCAAAACACAGCTGAAGTAGCCTAAAATGAAAGAAACAATAATCTGATTTTTTTATCTCTCTTCTGGCCAATTTACTGAGTTCTTCTGATCCAGAGAAGCCATGCCTCAAACAACTAAATGTGGAGCAAGAGATGTGCCAGTGCCTCAGTGCACAAGGCAGAACTGGCAGTCATGGCAAATCCAACAGCTGGCTATGTCCACTCAGTCACACAGAAATGAAAAGAAACACCAGGAGCTTAAGAGGCTGCATGTAAATCCACAGAAACCAGTACATTTATCTTTTGGATTGATGTGACTGTGTAGTCCATAATGACCTGGACATTAAATATATGGTTATTTTCTATATTCAGATTCAATACATTGAAATGATATTTGGTCCCTTAGCATATACCCACTTCTAAAAGACATGGAGAACGAAGCAACAAAGGGGTAAAAATCTGCCACTGTGCTATGCTGCTGCTGTCATGCTCAGGGTATAGCAACAACACTGGCTTAAAGAAAATATTGATGTATCAACTGCTTTTGCATTTTTAATATGGATAAAACCAGCCACCTCTCCTTGAATCAAACAGGGCTTGATTTTTTTTTTTTTCTTTTGTGGAGAACACAATCAGATGAAAATTGTGCAGCATCCTTTCTTATTTTCTCACGAGAAAGAGAGGAAAACATACATTTTAGAGGAAGTTCTTGTTGGTTACTCTCAATCACACAGAGAAAGAAAACACTTTAGTGAACAAGGTCAAAAGTGTAATTCCACTGCTGTCATGGGTCTATTGGGATTTCAGTGTTCAAAACAAATGGGCATATCCTACTGTTGGGAGTATTCAGGGGACACCCCGATTCCATTACATACTTTTCCAGCCAAAAATTACTTGAAACGCAAGTAATTGAACGCATTGAACTGCACATTTCTACAAAAAGGATAAAAATCTGGTAAAGGTGTTAAAGAGAGATCATTGAAAAAATCCTTTTTGACAGTGTATATCAATTCCAAGCCACTGGGAGGATGTATCCATTTTGTCAAAAAGTGTTAAGCATGTGAATTCAGTATAGATGAAGCAGAAGTGTCTGGCCTCCCTGAAATGTATTAGAAATGTGTCAATGGAAAAGAAAGAGGGATTAAAGTGACAGAAAGAATAAGGCAGGCTTTTATTACATTGAAAGGGGAACCAAGCAGTAGATTTTAATTAGGTGTGTCACAAAACAGCTGAGGGGAAAAAAAAAGTAAGTCCTAGAACTGTGGAACTATGTCAGTACTTGTTTACTATGGTAACTAAACACATATATTTAGAGAATCCAAGGAAGAACAATGCTAATGTCTGGTAAAATTCAAACCAGCTGTGGGTTTTTTTTAAAAAAAAATTATTTACCTTTCTTAATTGCTAGGAAGTGAAAGAAGATCACTATAAAGTGATTAGAAAGAGAAACATTTCTCTCTTCTCTAAATGAAGTACTGGAACTTACAGCCATTATGATTACTGATGACTTTTAATACATTCAGCACCGGTACCTTGGTTTCACTTATTATGAATTGAATTACTCTCACTTAGCCCCATGCAGACCCATTTCTCACTGTTTCTTTAGAAACGAAGTGAAAAAACACCTCACTGCTCTCACAATGATAATGAAACTATAGTGCAAAGCCTTTAAATTATTTCCTTAATTTTATGAATTAAGGCAGGCTGAGATAGTGAAACAAACCATTATATAACATTTTGCTGGCATTAAAAGAGGTCCCAGCGATGATATCCATCACCATAAAACTCAGGTGAAAGAAGCAGCCCTCAGCAAACCAACGGAAAAACCTCCTGGCTGCCTCCCACCTGTAATACCCATGATAATGCCCCAAGTCCTATTCATCATCACTATCAAGAAGAAAACAAGCAACAAATCAGGGAAAGAGCAGAACCAATGAAAATTGCCTTTTGTCCTCATTTTCCATCTCCTGCCACTCAACAGTCCTGCCACCCTGATTTGTTCATATTTTTTGGTGCATTTTCTGTGAACATGAGGCTATTCACAGAATTATTGTGACAGAATACAAATACTGGATCATTTTTCTTCCAGCCAAACAAAGCCAATGTTAAGAGGGAACACAGTCTCCCTGCTTGTGGCTCTTCCTGTGACAATGTAGTTTCGTGTCATGCTGTGGTTAAAGCATGCTGCTCAGACACTTTCATTCATCACTTGGGGGAACTTAAGCTCTCTCAAGCCAATAAAAGGTGTGAGAACTTGCCTTGGTGAAGTGTTGCAAAAGTAATTTCCTACAGGAGTGTGTTTTGGCATTTCCTGACGGAACAATGAAGATCCTTCCCAAACTTCTGCTAAAGCTTTTTGCAGACTGCCACCCACCCCAACTGCTCCTAGAGTTAATATCTCAGCAGCATAACTGCCAAGTGCAGCCCCTGCTCCAGCAGGACGCTGACTGGATGTTACCAGGTATTTCATTCAAGGTCTTTTCTTCATGTCCTTGCACCAGCATGGAGACAAGTATGCTACACCTCTCCTGTGGAAAGATGAGAATATCCTCCTGTCTTTGAAAAGAACCATGGAAAAAAATTATGAAACCCAGTCCCTTCAAAAACCCCTGGAAGTTGTCTTTCAGACGCATCTACAAACACGTGAGTTGCTCCTCTGCACTCATGTGTAGAGCTTTCCAGTTACCTGACTCATTCATGTTTATGAGTTTATTTAGTGATTCCTCTGGAGAAGGCCTCTGGGCACAATAAGGACACTGAGATATTCTAAAGGCACTACTCTGGTGGTCTGATTTTAGTAAATTTATTATATTATTTTTAATAAAGGATCACAAATCAGCAAGTAGAAACTGTTTCTCTAAACAAAATAATATTCACAGATTTCCATGGAAGGGAATCCATCTACACTAGCACCTGAGCCAGTCAGCATCTTCCTTACTGCCTCCAAAAATAATAAAAATCTGAATTTTTATAACTGATCTCATATTCCATCCCATGTATTCACTAACACCTTCGTAAGCAGCAATTAAAAGGATATTCTACTCCTGGCGGCCTCTCTCTGTCCCATATATTGCATCTAACCATGAGAAGCATCTGGCTGTCACCAACAATGTAACTAAATTACTTCAGTTGTTTCTGTATCACTATGCACTCTACAGCTTTAAATTAAACACAATGCTGAGCTTGCAGGTTGTCCACAAAGGGGATAGCTTGACCTCTAAGCTGTATGCTTCTAGTTGTTAACGTCTCTTTGGTGGGCAGTAGTTCCATTCCCGTGGGACCCTCCCATGAATTCCCTGCTGTAGTTTAGGTCCTCAAGTGTCTTGTCTGATGAAATCTAAGTATGGAGTTATTATTAGCAGTTTGCTTTATTAACAGTGTTTCATTTCAGGGCTAATTATAAATTATTTTTTTTTCCTAAGCTCACCCCATCACTAATGGGATTCTACTGACTGTATGCAATATTCTTGGTTGTTTAATCAAGAAAGTAGCTTTTGCTATTGAACTAGCAGGGACTTTATACCCATACACTTCTAGTATTGTCTACTCTAGTTCCAGTAGTACTAAACCAAAAGCGAATGAACTAAACTAAAATGTTCAGTAATTAATTGTGTGTACTTTCCTCTTGGTTTACATCTGAACACACCAATCTTTCAGAAAGGGCTTCAGCTGGCGGCTAGGAAGCTATTACAAGCCAGTTTATAGTGAGTTTATAATGACGCTACTAGCACATGAAAACTGCTCACTGTTGGTTCCAGTACCCTTAGGCTGGAGATGTACTACTTTCAAAGGATTCATTTTGCCCATGATGATTTCAGTGTATTCTTCATTTGGACACAGCTAGGGCCAGGGTTACAATGATGACAGACCACCAAATTTCTGTATCACAGCTGAACAACATGCCACCAATTACATAGGCCATGCCAGGAAAATGAACAAAGAAGTGCAGTCACATCTCTGTGGCCAGCTCTGAGCCTTTGGACTGGTGTCTGTGGAATCAAAGTCTTTTTCCCTGCTGTCCAGGATATCACATGCATCTCCAGGGTGAGTTACTATGGCAACTAAACCTGGGCTTAGGGGATGAAGGCATTGCTGTGCAAGTCGGTGTTTATTTTGCCAGTAATATGGCTCGGATATGGCTAACTGTGTAAAATGGAAGAAGCTAGGATTTTTTCCCCTCCCTGCTCTTCACTGTCTAACCACTGAGAAAGAAAGAATGACTTTCAGCACCTGAAGTCACATCTACTTTGATCTCAGCTTTTCTGCTTAACTCAGTAGCAGTTGCAGGATATTGGAACACACTAGAAGCTGGACCAAGATGTAAAAGTAGACTGAGAGTCACAGTCTATGCTCACTCTGCATCAATGAATTTTTACCCAAGTCCTGCTTCATTCACCCACAGAGAAATGACAAGGGAAGCCCCTTCTAAAAGCCCCAGGAGCAGGGCTCAAACTGCATTGCATAGCTGCTGTTGAGGCTGAACACCCTGGGCTGCCTGTCAAGCTCACAGAATTCAGGCGATGTGAAAAGCTTTTCAACATAGTGGGGACTGCAGCAGACTTTGAAACATTCACCAAGCAAATGTGGGGCGCTTCCTCTGGCTCTTCTCCCACAGTACAGATGGGAACTAGAGAACCAAGGCACCCAGCCTACTTTGTATGCCTTGGCTCTGGCCCTGCAACACTGGAATGAGGAACCTGCATACATTTCTGTGGTCAGCTACAAAGGCGGAGATTAAAAAGATAGTTTGTTTGGGTTTTGTTGGCTTACTTTTTTTTCTCTCTCGTTTGAAAGGCTGAAAACCTATGAGAATTAAAGTTAGTAGAATTATTTACTCCTGGAAACCAATACCAATGAACTGTGGCTTTTCAGTTTACTGATACTATTTGAATAGCCAAAATTCCTCTCCTTCCTCATAATCTGGAACATAAAATGATGTCTGTGTGGTTAGGACCAAAGATTTAACTGAATGTACTGAATGTATCCCTTGCCATGAATGTTTAGAATGGTTTCAATACCTGCTAATTACCATAGACAATGCTAGGGCATACACTCTACCAGGAAAAAAAAAAGAGTTTGGAAAAGAGGTAGGATGTTTCTTTTGTCTTCAAAAGCCTACAAACATTTATTACCAAATTAATAATTTCTGCCAAGTCAGTGCTAGATATGACATGCCAGTACCCTGGAACTTGTTATCCACTGCATGACTAGAAAACGCTCTTCCTACTCACTGCACTTCGAGTGCAATGATGTATTTCTGACACAACACCTTTTCTTCACACCTCACCTTGAGGATTTCTTGAAGTGCCTCCAAAAGCTTCACCCAACGCAAAATCCTACAGTATCTAAGGTCACTGCTATTCCTATGAATCCTGTGATCTGGCCAGGCAGGAGAAGGGGAGAAGTGCTTTCTGCAGGCCTGCAAGTCACATTTCTGAGGAAAAGAGACAGAGAGGACAGAGAGACAGGACTTGGCCATATCTCCTGAATACAAGTAAGATGCCATGATCTTTTCCAACGTTTTTTGCTAGGCAGGATCAGTCTTCTCAACCTACCAAACTGCAGACAATGAAGGAGAATGTGCGCAAGAGAGACCTGCTCTGCCTTGAATTCAGAGAATTTGAGAATCTGGAAGGAGGAGAACTTCAGAGGATGAAGAGGAGTTACTACCGATTGCATGGTCCCAAGGTGAAAAGACCCTGTGTGTCATTAAGATTTGCAACTTTCTTTGCCCTATCTTTAAGAGAAGACTGAAAAAGAATGCTTTTCCAAATACTGCAGACTGGCGAAGCTTAGTAACTGAGTTAGTCTTTCCTCTAGAGACCTTTAATTCTCTAGTATGAAGCACAATTATTGTTTATGCAGACACAGATGTAAGATAGAGAGGGCTTAAGCAGACCACTCTAGGAAAACAGAGAAAATAGACACTATTTAGGTTAGAAGGTGGGTAGTTATGCAAAACAGAAAATTAAAGCTTCCTAGAAAGGCAGTAAACCAAAGATTAGAGTAAACTAGTTCTACAATAGCAATATGTTAGAACAGTTTTTAGTTTCAACCTTACACAGTGTTAATGCTTTAGCAAAAACAACCCTGCTGGAATGTCTTGAGGAAGAGGTCAGATAGCATGAACCAGAAATATGGGTCAGAATCATCAATTCTGACTTCTCAGAAGTTCTATTTAAGCTACAGTACCAGTCAGCAGATACATGGCTGTTCCATGTCCATCTCATTTACTTCAGAAAAACAAATTAATCCCCCAAATTTGACTTCCCACAATGAGAACTAAGCATGAGGGAAGCAACTGAGAAGCACCATGACAAAGAAGAAGTGTAGTGAATTTCAACACAAGCAGCAAATCCAGAAAGGGTTGAAATGGCAAACAAATTCGATTTTGAATTCACTACTTTATTACACTGGGAGAAGTCTGTGTTATAAACACACTCTCCCACAAGTGGGCTCTTGAAGTACCAACAAAATTCCTTTACCTTCACCCACAGAGAAGTGCCACAAAAACATTCACTCAATAAGCTCCTATCATTTACTAAGCCCAAATGCCTTAGCATTAACTCTACACTTGCAAAAAGGAGAAGAAAATCTATTCTGGACATGAGGATATATGTTCAAGCAGAGGATGAATATGCCCTGAAAACATAAGTACAGGGAGCAAAAGCAAGGAGGCAAAAAGATGATTAAAAACGAGCTGATGAAGTTAAGCAAAAAATTCAGTGACCCTGCAAGTCTGTGAAGCCTTTGGAACATCAGGCTCTTTGCTTTGATGCCATATTCTACCAATAAATCAAAAAAGTCCAAGAACCCATTTTCAGATTTAGTGAGTATTTCAGGGCATATGGAAAAATCAAATGAACTTGTGGTGCTTCTTGTATAATGATAAAAGCACAGCTACCATACATGGCTCCAAGCACAGCACAAAATGGAAGTGTCTGCAGTCTCCAAGCAGCTCCTTAGCCAGACAACACAAACGCCAGAACAACATTCATGCCAAAGACTGTAATGCAATATGATCATATTAACTGTCATTGCAGTGCTATCGGGCAAATGTTACGTTACATGAGGCTACACAATAATTGGGTGGTAATCAGTAAAAACATTAAGTCCCTGTTTTACTACTGCTTCATCACTAGCTATAAAACAATATCTTAATAAAGAGCATAAAACTACAAAGAATTGAGATTAACAAGGCATGTTATGGCAATTTAGAAGTAGAAGTCCATTTAGCAATATAAAATTGAACAATACTATTTAAAACAATGACCAGAGGAGATTTACTATTCCATATTTAAAAAAAAAAAAAAAAAAAAAAGAAGGCAGTTATTCCAGTAGTCTGGCCTAGTTTCTATAGCATATGTATGTCAAACTGGTAAGAAAAACACAACAGCTCAGTGCTCACCAGAAAACCACCACATATAGGATAGCTCACTATAGTCAGCTATCTGATTATCTGATCAATCCCTAATCAGAAAACCTTGCATGGACAATGCTAATCACTGAAAAGAAGAGAGGGAAAGAAACATTAGAAAAAGCTTTGGCCAATACTCAGATATGAATTTTGACTGTACAAGTAGGTATATTTATGGTATATTTATGGCAGAGTCCAAGAATGATCAGACAAGGCATTAGAGAATGAAAGCAGCTCCTTCCAAGTTGGTTTTATCAGGCTCTGCATACATCACCTCATTTTTAGTAAGGTTCTGGTATCATGTGCAGTTAACATGTAATTATTACAGAACTGTGATTGCATTGTTAGCAGAAGTTTAATTATATCATTGACATTAGTGATGCCATAACATCAAGCTCAATAATAGTTCATAACAAAACCTACAATTAGGACAATTTTTCCTCCCTTTTACACCAACCAAAAGTGTTCAGCTTGGAGAAGCCTAATAGTCCATACAGAAGCGAGCTAGGGCTGAACCTGAAAGGATTGCTGGCTGGTAATTTAGTAATATGGTAATTAAAGTCTTTTCATGATGTAATTACACATCAACTACAAAAGGACAGCTGCTATACAACACTGCCAGGGTACGTGGCATGAAATGATTAGATTTGAGAAGCTTTGGTGGATAAACTGAATACCACAGACATAAGTCTGAGTTATAGCTGGCATCACACAGTACATTATTATTCAAGTCTCATACTTAACATTTCCTTAGTCTCATTGTGATAGTACAGTTTTTTGCACATACCTTGGTCTTCTGACAGAAGCAGCTGTTCAAAATCCACCTTTTAAAGCTTCTGTTGTTTTGAAGTTGCCTGAAATTAAAAGACCTAACCTTCTTGGGAGAGGCAGTACAAATGAGGTTTGCATGAACCCAAAATGTTTATTTCCCACCCCTGCAGCAAAAAACCTCCTCTCACAGACTCCTATCTGTGTGGGAAGTGTAACTTGATTTATTTACAGGCTTTTTCCCAGTGGGGTAGCAGAGAGGAAAGAAGAAGAATGAGAGAGGGGAGAGGCACAAATGAGTACGTGAACTCAAAGAAACTAAGGGTTTCAGCACCTAGTTCCAACAGCAACAAGCAGAAATCCCGTGCTGGAGAGAAAAAACAAATCCACTCTTCGCAGGAGTAGAAAAACCTATCTTTAAGTAGTTTCCTTATTGTATTTCTCACCACCCGTCCTTGTATCTTACAAACCATAAAGTTGATGACACAAGGCATGAGACAGCAAAAAGGAACATATTATTCCAACTAACACAAATAAAATTCCTTGACTACATAATTGGGCTCTTCAAAATACATGAATGCACAGTGCAGCCTGGCAGTGGGCAGACAACCTCTGAGCTGCTTTTCTAAAACTCAAATGCCCTTTTAGTCATGACAGTAACTTGGATCTTTTAATGAACTTAATTCGAAATGAAAGATTTTGGGAGAATTCTCCTCAGCATGAGAGAGGTTTTATGTGAGGTCCTTTTGGAAAGTGCAAAACCAAATTATTTTGGATCTGGAGGGACTCTATTACCTACCAGATGTGAGGAATGAGTAGAAAAATTTGAATCCTGGTTCAAACAACAGCTTTGCTGATGGTCTTCTTTCTGATTCCTGCTCTTCCTCTTTTTCTGACAAGATGTTGTGGATGGATTTAATGAACGTTCAAAGCTTCTTGAAGACTTAGTGTCTTTAACTACAGTTATGCCAATACACTGGATCCAACTCCAGATCACTGTCAACAGAAGCTTCTTCCCCTTGGGTATCAGAGGCTACAATGGAACTGAGGCTGCTCTTGGGAAGCACAGGAACAATCCTAGGGAAACTGGAAGCATCCAGTCCCAGTCATTTATGAGCAAAGAGCTCAGCTACTCAGAAGGGCTGCATGGCCAATTTCACACAGCACACTTTCAAGAGACAAAACAAATTAGCCAACTCAAAGGAACAGATTCAACTGCACTTCAAATGCAATAGCACAAGAAAATACGATTATTTCTAATTTAATGGCAGCAGAGATAGAATGTAGTGCAGCTAGTCGTTGTGATGACTGGATAGGTGATCACCTCAAACATGTTTGCAGCTAACATATCAGGACTCACTTGACATTTGATGCAGAAAAGAGATTCAAATGTATCACTTGACAAGAGGAACTGGGTGAACAAGTTTTATAATATACAGCAAATTTAGCATCTTAAAAACAATCACCAATGTGAAAAGAATTGAGATTTCATGCCCAAAGGATTTATTTGATTTCCTACATAGTTTAAAGCAGCAAAAGGCAAGAAAAATATTAGGTTTAAACTACAGAACCCTTTGCTCTTGAGTGTTGCCTCTATAAATACATGGTTGCACACACTACAAACATGAACTGTGTATGCACAAACCTTAAACACAAATGCATAACTATAGCAATTGCCCTTCACTTAAAGACAACATGGTTCAGTACCTTTGCAGACTTAATTCTTCAGCTGTTAATGAACAGAATACAACAGCAATTCATATCACGTGGGGAACTATTCTCCCTGTCCTGTTTATGCAGTGTGCTGCCAAAAGACACATGTGAAGGTCTGAAGTCTTGCAAGAAGGGCCTCATTACCTCTCTGATGGTGGTACAGGCAGAGAGTGAGTGAGGGGAAAAGAATACAAGTCAGAGATTTCCAGTACGCTCCTATCTTTAGCAACAACAGAAGACAAAGAAAAGCTTCTTGTCATGAGCCTTCAAGCATCCAAGTTCAAAATACAACAAAGCAAGAACTCGTGAATAACAGCATTCAGTTCTGAGAAATCGACAAGTCCATGAACCAGAATAGCACAATGAAAAAGCAAAGTTGTGTCTGTCTCCCTCTCCTCTCCCATTGCAAGAGCAGTAACTATTTGCTTACAGATCACTACCTTCAGTTACATAAAAATCTGAGAGCCAAGTGGCCTATCAAGACTAAGTCCGACAACAGGAGCCACAGGACTTCCTACTGAACAAATGCAGTCATACCCGCTGTTCCAGATGCAGTCATCTTGTCAGTGTTCAACGCACAATTTTACTACACACACAATATTTCTTCTCCTTCAATGGCTTTTTAGCATCTTTCCACTTCTCTGCAATCAAGTCATTCAGAAACTGCTACAGAATCAGAAGTGTTGTCAACTTCTCTCACTGCAACTACCACTCCACAAGATACTGAACCACTATCATTGGCATTTGCATTAATTTCTGTGACAACTGGTAAGTGTTCAGCTAAGAAATAGAATCCTCCTGTGATACTGTTTGCAACTAAAGAACTTGGTAACACCAGACTTCAGGAGTCTGGGATGAAGGACTAGTAGAGGAGATACCACACTTACCTGCTATCACCAGCATTTGCCACATACAGCTTCCCCAATAAACACACCACCACAAGGGCTGTGCAGCCACCAGAAATATTATACACGGTCCTCTCTCGTTCTATTTGCAAATCCTGTGGGAAAAGAGAACAAGATTCAAAAAGACACATTGCAACAAATGTTTGAGAAAATTAAGACTCCCTGAAAAATGAAAATATAATAGAGATTTTCTTCAACTGTATGTCCCACTAGCTTTTTTTTCTTGCAGCTATGGCCACATGGTCTGTGAGAAGAACAGAAGGTTGAGGAGTACCTATTACTTACATTACAAAGATGCTTGAGATAAATCAGGTCAGGAGACCGCCAAACATCAGGTACTAAGGAAGAAATAGCAACTCTCAGGGATAAAAAGAATGCTATGGTAAAAGCACAATGAAGGCAAAGATAAATGTAGCTTAACAGGTACCTGGTGGTAAAATTAGAGAGTGCTTTATACAGACAGCAAATAATGAGACCTAGCTATGACATGAATAACTACCTGCTTCCCTAAAGGAATGCTAGGATTGTGGAGTATATACCTTTAGGAACAGCAGCAAGACACAGACATGCCACAAGGCTACCCTTCAGAAACACAGGGAATAAGTGGAAGCTAAACTGATTCTAAGTGCAAGAAATATTATAAATAAAAAAGTTCTCCACCTTAACAGAAGTGGAGAACACAAATCACATTTGTCACTAACAGTCAATCAAGTCCTGGAATGAAAAAAACATGTAACTATGTACATATAAATATAGTCTCTAAGAAAGCTTGGAGAACATAAAGCACATAAGTAAAGGAGCTACTTTCCAACAATCCATATATTTTAAACAAAAATTGAAGCTTACACCAATTAATTAATTCTGCTGTCTGTTAGTTCAGTTTAGAGTAATAACATGTTACAAATTACCCTCCTCTCCTGTGTCCAGAATTTGAAATAGAGTTTCAAACTCGTCTGTCCTTGTAATATTGGATTCTAACAGGGAGCATCATTTAACGTCACTATTTAAAGTACTGGCAGATTTTTCCAGCTCAACCCTGCCTACTTTTATGTGGGTTTTATTATGAATATGTTTGTTTGCCTCTGTACATATGCATATTCACAGAGCTATACTTCAGCCATTATTGTATTTGCACTGAGAAACAAACAGCTCAAATTGTCCATGCCTTGGGGTATGGAATTTAGAGCTGTATTTTAGAGCTAAATTTATCTGACAAAAAGCAGAACAACAAATGTAAACCATGACAGTTGCAATTTGATTGAAAATCTGCAGGGTTGGGAGGAGGTCACTGTCCCGTGCTTTGTTTCCTGCAAATTTCAGGGGAGGGAGGTGATGTGGGGCAGCAGTGGGGATGCTCAGCAATGCTCGGCGCCTGTCCCGCATGGGTAGGCAGAGGTGTCCGTCACAAATAACGTGATTCCTCACTGCCTAGTGTACGTACATCTCACTGCTGCCAGAACACAGTGCTGAGGCACTGTCCTTGCGGGCCATCCTCTGCTCCGCATGGGAACTGCACATGGCTGCTGCAGAGACCTGGGTTCTGCTGCTGTCTCTGAACCCCTGCACTTCTTCTCTTTTTCCTATTTTTTTTTTTTATTTTTTTTTTTTGAGGTGGGTGGAGATGAGGACCAGGAGGATAACACCTCCCAGCTAAAAATTAAATCTCACAGAACTTTTGGTCACAGACACGGACCTCTTATAAATGCCTCTTTATCTAATCTTGCCACAGAGAAGCTGATTTTCCTCCCCATGGTTTCTATATATTTTTAAATTAAGCTGAAAAGAAGAGTTCAAAGCAAGCAGACATTTCTAACCATCAAAATAATTTAAACTTACAAATACTACACTGGATTTTCCAGGCACTGCCAGGAATTTTAAGAAACTTTCATCTCTACTGTTCAGAGTATCCTCTGAGACCTTCAAACAATATGCAATTCCTCACCTGGTTTCAGTTCTGTCATACATACACTTTGCAAGTGCTGGAATGTCTAAATTAAAATTTATTTCTTTCAATAAGCAGAATTCAGAAGTATCTGTTACAGGAGAGAAGATGGATAACCCTTAGGGCCTCCTTTTCAGAATTTCCTTGAATTAATCCAGTACACAGATCTAGTTTTCCTCAAAGCATTTCTGTTCCTGGGCTCTTCCATCTAGTCTTCCATCTAGTTGTTGTTCAGAACTTGAATTTTCTACCATGACATCTCAGAGTCCATTCACTGCCCTGTTTAATTTGATACTACATACTTTGCTTGGCATTTTTTCAGGGCCAAGGAAAGAGGGGAGGGCCTTCTCATAACTCAGCAAGACTTGAGGGGGACAAATAAAGCAAAATAAAGCCTACCAATGCCACCAACTCATTCGGATGTAGAGGCATTGTTTTCCTATGAAACAGTTTATAACAGTGATACTGGGAAAGCAGAGCAGCACAAACATGGGCAGAAATCTCAAAATGCCCTTGCACTCTGTAGGAGCGTAAGGGGGTTCATTCTGGACCAAGTCAGAATGTATGCAAAGCTCTCCTCATTCTCCACACGGAAACATTTCAGAGCAAGCCTTCTTATGCCAAGGAAGCAGCTAATTTAGTGCGCGCCCTGCCCTCCGTGCCAGGACGCGTGCTGTGGGGGCTGGCGGGAGCGGGGTGCCCGCAAGGGCTGCCTCGGGTGCGGGATGCGGGCGGGCAGGGCACACCCTGCAGAGGACACCGCGGCGCACCGAGCAGGACAGGGCGGTGGGGGCGGCTGTCTGCGCCGGGGCGGGACGGCCGGGGCGGGACGGGCTCGGCCCGCGCTAAGCGGAGCAGACGGGCGGGGTGCCACGGGGTACCATGGGGGTACCAGGGCGGGGTGCCGCCCTGCGGCTCCCACGGAGCAGCGCCGTGCCGGAGGCTCCCGGCCCCGGGACGGCCGGCTCCTGCCACCTGGCGGACGCTCCGCGGAGGGGCCGCCGCTCCTGCTCCTCCTCCTCCTCCTCGTCCTCCTCCTCCTCCCCCCGCCCTTCCCGCCCCGAGAGCCGGGAGCTCCCGGCCCGCAGCCCGAGCGGGAACGCGCGCGGGGACACCGCGGGGACACCGCGGGGACACCGCGGGGACACAGCGAGCGCGGCATCACCAAAGTGCCGGCCGGCTCCGGTGAGGTTTAGGCATGCGGGACCCTGGACACAGAGCTAGGTGCGTTCGCATTGCAGTACCGTCATTGCAACAAGTTAGTGCGCTGCAATAACAACTAAAATAACCGATTTACAGAATCACAAAATTGTTAGGGTTGGAAGGGAGCTCTGGAGATCATCCAGTCCAATCGCCCTGCCAAGGCAGGCTCACCTGGAGCAGGTGACACAGGAACCTGTCCAGGTCAGTTTTGAGTATCTCCAGGGAGGGAGACTCCACGACCTCCCTGGGCAGGCAGCCTGTTCTGGTGCTCTGCCACCATCAGGGTAAAGAAAAGTTCTTCCTCATGTTGAGGTGAAACTTCTTGAGTTTTCGGTTATGGCCATTGCTCCTCATCCTGTCTCTGGGCACTATGGAAAAGACACCACCCTTGGCACCTTCCTTTGAGATATTTATATGCATTAATGAGATCCCCTCTATCTTCTCTAAACAGGCCCAGCTATCGCAGTCTTTCCTCAAAGAGAAATGGTTCATTCCCTTAACAATTTTCTGGCCCCCCACTGGACTCTCTCCAGTAGTTCCTTGTCTTTCCTGTACTGAGGAAGAAAGAACTGGACAAAGTACTCCAGACATGGCCTCACTAGGGATGAGTACAGGGGGAGGATCACCTACCTCAACCTGCTGGCCACTCTTTTAATTTACATTTATCCCCAGAGCAGGGTCCTTTCAGCTGGGATCTGAATCTTGCTATGACAGATAGTAGCTTTTCGTCCTACACACACAGTATCAGGTGTCTGCTTTTCTTTTTTAAGAAAAAAAGTTTCAGAAGTCATAAACACAAAATTAACTCCTTAGCCTGCTTTACCTCTATCAAAAAGGCATCAGGTGCCCCTAATTCTGTTTAAACTCTCATCACTTCTGTTTGCTATATAATGAGGTGAAGATTTTCAAAAAGAAAACTGTACAACACAGGATGCTCTCTCAAGACTGTTCAGTTAATTAAAAGGGCATCAATCTAGAAAAAACACCTGTATAGATTTCACCTAAGTAAAAAAAAAAGTCTCAATAAAGAAGAAAATCATGATACAATATATGCAAATGTATGCCTTGCAATAAATCATAGAGACTAGTTCTATGACAATTTTTCCCATCTAAAATTAAATGGGGTTCAGTGTGGAATAGGTGCTCTCTTGTCTTAATATTTCTTTAAAAGACATACAACATCACACACATATATACAAAGCTAAATACAGGGAAAAGACTGTAGTTTGATGCTTCTAACTAATACAGAACAGCACTTGGAAGCATCCTTCCTGGCTCCTTTGAACTGAATCTATAAATGCACATGTTAAAAAACAAGAGATGAAAATTAGAGGATTTCACTTATGGCACATTCAGAACTTGAGCTTACTTATTTCCTTTTAACTGGAACAATTGTGATACTGACAATTGCTGACATTGAGCATTTACTGTTTTTTAAACAGGACAGTAAATTATCTGAAAACACAGCACAAACTTGCTAATCCCAGTTCCAACACAGAGAACACCATTTAGAAGTACTTTGAAATGGGGACAGCTTAATTGTTCAATGTCTAAGTTAGTCAATGACTTGGTCTGTGTCAACTTTCCACAGTGCTTTACTGCATGTAGCTGTCAGACAAGAACTGTCCAGTAAAACCACACAAAATAAAGGAAAAAATAAATTTTAAAAGACTCAACACCATGAATTGCATTGCATTTGAGACTTGAGGCAAAAACAGGGAGAGCTTAACTAGAATTCAAAAGGAAGTTGGAGAAAGAAATAATGGTATGCTAAAAGCTTCCAGGAAAAGAGGACAAAACCATCCTTAGATAAACCTGTCAGGTTGGACTGTTTAAAAAAAAGTGCCTCATCATTTTCACCAGGTTCATACGACTCCTTTGCCGCAATGGGTGTTTCAGAAAACACCACCAAGAAGTCTGCCTACATGACCAAGAAACATGAGCTTTCACCAAGTAAAATGATACACTGTTGGCACAAAACCCTCGTACATTATGCACATCTCAACTGCACTGACCTAACTCATCAACATCCATGACGTTCCAGTACAAAACAGGGCTGATTAAACAATGTGCTGTCAAAGTGGTCAAAATCTTCAGGCAAAGAATACTAGGAGTATAAGCTAGCAGGAAGCTAGACAGAGGAAGGAAGAAGATCATTCATAGCAAGCACAGATGTGACACAGGAGTGGTCTTATGAACCACTTCCTTACATAGATGAAAGAAAATACTATTTTGCCTAAACCTATTATAAGTGCAAGTCTCCCCCAAGAGCTTAAAGTAGGTGTAATTACCTATTGCTTTTCTTAATCTGACCATTTTTATAAGATTTCCTTTTAATGGAAACCTTAATGCTGAAATTATATTGCATTGTAGTAGAGTCATTTGTATATCAAAGACAGATGATGAACTTCAGCCTTCTGATAAAGACAAGCAGGAGTTAAGCTATCAGATGTAGCATATTAACAAAGACACAGGGAGGAAAATACTCTATTTAGTTCAGTTTAGAAACAGAGAGAACAGATTACTTTGACCTATACAAGGAGTAACCTAGACACCGTAAGTGTAGCAAGTTATCCAGGGTTTCTACATTTATCATACTCTTATCGATAAAAGCCCTCCCAAGCAGTCAGGTGCATGAGCATGAGCTGAGATGGTCTTCTGTGTGAACATCTACTAGAGATGTGAACTCAAAATAATGCAGGGCAGTAACAGCCCTGCACACTCAGACACATTCAGGAAAGCAGCAATGGGTGACACACATGCTGCTCTCCTAAGATAGAGCACTTGAAACAGCCCTTCTACACTCCCTTACCTTTACTGCCCAGGCCCACGAAACTCCATTTCTCATCTCTCCTGCACTTGGAGACAGTTTCAGCAGGAGCAAATCATGTCATGCTCTCAGAGCCTGGTGGTCTTCTGGCCTGAAAATTATGCCAACTGAAGTGTGAAATTGGTGTTCCTCTCTTAAGCATCCTCTGAACCCAGAAGGGTGCAGTGGATGGGCACGGTCTCTCTCCTTTCTCAACAAAGAAGTCCTCCCTTTCTGAAAAGGCATGCTAAACTGAAAGATTTTCATGCATCCTCCTCTTTCTTTTCATTTAGCAAAAACTGAGCCCACCAGCCATAGTACATAAATCTGCTTGCACACCCCACACTGAACAATGCCTAAACTGTGCTATGAATCCTGCTCCCAGACATCCCAGCTACAAGTCTAAATACCGTTGGTGGGTCTGTTTGCCTGCACTTCCTTGGGAAGAAAGAACAATCCAGCAAGATAATTGTTATTCAGAATTTAAAGTGAAGTACTACTTGTAGCAACAACTCTAGTCAGTAATTGCACATACTGAATAAAATTCACATATTTCAGAAAAAACAACAATTGAATACTTCTTTTCAGACAACAAAGAAAAACTCTGGGATACACTCATTAGTTCAAAAACCTTTTCAAATAAGAGGCTCTTCTGAAGACTACAGCAAGAAAATTTTGAAAGAAGAAAAAAAGAACAAGATCACATCTCCCAAGACATGATCCACATGTACTCACTGGCAGGCCAAACCTCTGATCTGCCTGACAAGAACAATTTTTAATAACATGGAGAACCGAAGAGGGAAGACGTGGAGCAGCTACATCAATTACAGAATATTAAAAACAGCTTTCATAGGGAAATAGATGGATATTCAGTTTCCACAGCCTCATGATTTCCTCACAGTTGTTAATGCTGTACATAAGTCAAGTGGGTGGTAGGAATCTACTTCATGCCCCACTCACCCACACCCAATCTGCCTCAGTTAAGAGCTACACACATTGTACAGGCACTGCTGTGCTTTATGGACAGTCCAACACTAACATGAGCTATTAGACCAAGGAGGCTGCCCCTCATCTGTGTCCCTGATATGAACTTTTATGTCCCATTTATGTAGTTTTGGACAACAACAACATGGAAGGCTGAGAGCCCCTGCTGCTGCTTGGGCAACAAGGCTTTGTAAAGCACATACCCATATACTCAGCCTGATAATAGCAGCCAATGCTAAAATCTGCTACTGTAAGGCAATACTTCATCTTAACAAAGGAGGGGGGGAATAAAAAAGAAAAGAGAAGAGCATCATGCTTCTAAAAGTCAAGTAATCATAAGCGTTGCCACAGTGTTACCTGGGACTTAGGATGCAGTTTCTGCCTCACAGGATGTACCTGGTAAGCTTGAGGCTGTTAAATAGTTCTGTCCACACTCAGATGGTGTTAAAGTAGTGGAAGGAAAAAAAAAGTGAAAAAAAAAATCTCTACATCTTCATCTTCTCTAAGTCATGTGACTCATATAAGCAACAAGGACCTCAGAGCCCCAAGATATACATACCATTTCCTTGAATGCACTTTCTATGGCCCCAATAACCAGGCACTCATGTGGGATCTTCTTCTCAGTGAAGAAGCGTGTTGGAGGGGTGCTGGGAGAGCCTGGGGCCCCCACACCGCCCCGCAAGGAGGCTGCCCTTGTCAGTGTCCTGCTGTTGGTGGCCGGGTTGTCAGGCTCCTCTCCCAGGCAGGTGGGCGGGAGGACAGCTGTGTTCCTCAGGATGTCTACAATCTCCTGCAGCTGCTCCAGGATATGGTGCTGTAGGAGTTTGGAAGCAACCACAGCTGCCCCTGACCCAGCATGTCCATCAAACAGAGACCAGTAGTACAGATTGATCCCATCTGTGTCCTGGAGAAGCAGGGCAGGGAAGAAAGGGAAGGAAGAGGTAGTAACTGTTATACAGCTGTGAGTAAAGTTCAAGCATATTCTTAACCAATGCATCAACAGCAGAGTCATCTACACAGCAGAGAGCTCCTCCAGGAGAAGGAATTCAGTGCACTCTTCCTTTCATTAATAAAATGCTGAGATAAGGGAGCATTGCCCTGAAGTACTGGATTACTTACCATAGTAAGGACCATACAGGATACATCCTAGAATGTTGGAAAAAACAACACATGTACACATTTCCAAACGCAGCTCCTCAGCCAGACCCACCCATTTACCCAGCCTGATAAATTCACCAAAAAACCTGTTGAGGAACTTCCCCCTGAAGGCAGGGCTGGCAGTGGTACTAGCTTGCTCTGGGCTTAGAATCCCTCTGAGTTCATAGAACAGTTGGCTATGAAATTCTTCTGAAGTAATTTTTAATGGTTAACAGGATTAGCAACTAAAAACCTGCTTGTATAAATAGACTGCTATTCAAGCAAAATGTAAATGTATTTTGCCAACAGAAACAAGTACCCCAAAATTAAAGTATTTCTGCTGAAAACTGAGACTATTTATTCAAAATGACAACACTGTGTCTCCTGGAATCTGTAGATCAAACTACTTCTGCTCCCATTCTTCTCTCAGGGGTTGGCTCCCTGGCCAAAATACGTGTCATGATGCACCATGGATAATGCTTCCATGGTTTAAATCCTCATGTCACTTAGAGGTGCTATATTCCTCTGGAAAAGTGCTACCTTTGGGGGGGAAAAAACAAAGACATTACTCCCCTGATTGAAATGAAAATATTTTACTTTCCACCTAAAGAAAGAAAATATTTTGTCATTGTTCTCCCCCTGCTCCAAAACTGTAAGAGAAGCTTACAATTAAGAACAAGTTCACACACACACCCCCTGCTCCAGTTTTCTTAAGTTCTCCAAAGCAAGCCCACACTAAAGTCTGCTACAGCTTTTCAGAAGGTAAAAGAGAACAGTTATTAACACTTTACTTTTTAACAATGTACTCTCATTATTATGAGAGTAAACATCACTGGATATCTCCTGCACTGAACAAGCCTCATGTGAGCTTAGGAGTCAAAAAAGGAGAGATGGGGACACTTTAAAACAGACAAACAATAGCCCTTGACGAAAACTGAAACTCAAATGTTATCACTCATTTCCTCTAAGTCAATGGGCAGCATAAATTTGGACAGAGTTCACATGGGCCTGAGCTATATTCTCAGCTGTCACATATATGGCCGTATCAACTGTGGTGGTTCACTGATCTTGTCCATTTTGGACTAGCAGTTCTTGAACAAAGCAGGGTTTGCTACTAGTTCAGCTAAGTTTAGACATCAACACTGCACACCTCCAAGACAGCTCTCTAAATTGTCCTTATATTGGGCAGACAGAGAATAAACCCCTGCTTTTTCAGACTATGCTCATCTCATTCTGAAGAACTATGCTCATCTCCTTCTGAAGAACTATGCTCATCTCATTCTGAAGTAGATTTATTTCTCCCTGGCAATGGCAGAAGCACCTGAGATAACTGCAAAGTCTATATTATAAGCAGTCAAGGGAGATGTCTACTGTAACACTGTTCTCATACAGACATTCTGTGTGAGATGCTCTAGGGCCTTAACTTCAGTTGGGATATGCAGGTATTACTGTGATCTAAATATTAGTCTTCAAAAACTTCTGTGCATTCCTACAAAGCTTCATTCACTTTTGAGCTAGCAAAGAGGAAAACCACTGATAACCTATCAGTGGTCTAAAAAAGGAAAAGAACCCAACTCTGAGAATAAAAAAAACAGCCCATCTATTTGAAAGAAATTAATTCCCCAAAATCATACCAATTCAATCAGAATTAAATATATGGTGCAATTAAAGCAGTGACTCAGAGAATGAACAAGGGCCAGCAGTTGGGCACACAGATAAGACAAAATGCATGAAAAGGTCTTTGCTGTTCCTGGCACAGCTGTAGTCACCAAGCGATTACCTATTTTGGTGTGCATATGCATGGCTGTCCTCTCTCTTTTACATTTGGGAGCTTGAACTTCTCAAAAAGAACTGACATTCTGCAAACTCAGAGAACAAGACATCTATTTTTACTAGTACTGGCAGTATTCTGTCAAAAGCAGTCTTTCAAACACCAATCTCCATTTGTTCTTTTAACTGGACAGAGCCCTCAAATAGGAGTGTGATCTGTCACCACAGTAATTTATTTTAGATTTTCATTCAAAAGATTCTGATTTAACAGCAAGCTGAATAGCTACCAGAGACACGAAGAGAACACAGATCCTTCACTGCACTGACCTTACAATTTGTTTCCAGAATGTACTAGGAAATGTAATAAGCTTCAGGCTCCTCAGCTGCTGACCTATCTTTCAGGAAGGCTCAGCAATCTCCTGGGTTTTGCAATTGTAAAATATAATCAAGACACGCAAAGTTTTCGGTCAAGCAACAGATAAGAAATCATAAAAGAAAATGCATATATATACACACACATAATTGGAGCTCAAGTATAGGAAGAAAAAAACCCAGGAAATCTTAGAAATATTAGCGATCAATTTGGGATGAGCTTTTCAGGTAAGCAAAACAGCAGTCCCACATTGCAAACCTTCAGATTTTTGTTATGAATCTAATTCCAGAGAGGCAAATAAAATCATGTTGCCATTAAAGATTTATTCTGACAACTACAAGCTACCCTGAGTATTACTGTTACAGATATGAACTACACTCACAAAATGCATCTGAGCACTTCTTTAGCTCTCTTAAAATCTGAACTGGGCCAGCAACTGCCACCCCAATCCTCGGACAAAAGCCTCCTTATGTTACTGCTGATATATTCAGCTGCCTGTGGTAGGCTTATATCATACAAAACACATACAGTGTTCCATCACTGTGGCAAAGACCACTGCAGAATTAATAATTATGTATCCTCACATTACAATGACAGTTAATAATGGATCACATTAAGTCCTGCAGCCTGTCACTATGACAATATCCTGGCACTGGGTTCCCATTTCACTTGCTGATGGATTTCAGTATTCATCATCGAGGTATTCCATAGTTAAAGGCATTTAAAAATAGTACCAGTGAAAAAGCTGTGCAATTTAACATGAATGCTCTTGAATAGCAACAGACAGCAAATATGATTAATCAAGCAGCAGTGGAGTGGGGTGGAGGGAAGCAGAGAGAATTAACTCAGGGTTGAATTTGCAAAGTCTTTGCTTTCACTGCTCTGCTCAGTTTATTACACACCCTTTCAAGAGGAAAAACATGTTTATGCTATTTAAAAGGTTTCCTTGGATCTATGTGTGTCAGAGCTAAAGAAATGTTCATTTCACCTCTGCATTTCTGGCCTATCACCTCCTCCTTCCCACTCCTGGAAGCCCTGCAGGGTCTACCCACAGAGTCAAGGCCATCGTAGCAGCACCCAACTCATGCAGACAACACGTGGATCTCTGACTCCCTTATGCTGCCTTGTCAAAGTGCAGGGCTGGATTGATGGGGATAGCATCAAAAATCTCAGATGCAGCTGTCATTTAAGTTTCACAAACTTCCCAAAATGTAGGATAGAGCAAAGATGGCATGTGGCCTTCTCAAATCTTCTGTGGACAAAAAGAAAAATCTGAGGATGATGAAAAAGGTTTTCTTAAATGAAGAGACACTTTAAGTTACAATGCATGTTTCCCTTGTGCTCCACACTTATAAAAACTAAACAAGAACAAAATAAATCTTTTCTTTTGATAAACTGCTTCCCTTACTCCTTTCTCTTCAGTATTTCTGTAAGGTGCTTCACCACACAGAGACAATTTCAGATTGTGTGTTACAGTGAGATTTCCCTCTAAGGCATTTATAGTATTCAGCCTCTGGCTTTCTTACTAAATACTTACTCAGACAACATTTTATCGTTCACTGTAGTGTTGCAAGTTCTACATCCTAATATGACATATTACAGGAACAATTGCCTTTTATTTTTTCCTTTTAGATACATTCAACCAAAAAAAGATGTAGCAAGGAAAAAATCCTACTAATTGCTAATGTAAGACTGCCCTCTAGTAGAAAACTTTCTTAAGAAATGTGCTGGCCTTTTTGGGAAAATATATTACAAATTTAAATTCACAGGCTGTGGTCTAATAACATGGTAGAATAGGTTTTACACAGCTAAATAATAAGTGCTATAGCGCTCATTCCAGTGCTATGTAGATTACAGAAGTAAGCCTATAGATAAGAAAACATATAAAGAACAATATAACAAGTAACTAGAATAGTATACTATATTATATGAATCAGCTGGCTTCTGACTTCAGACTTCATGCTAATTTCTGGTGAAAATACGTCAGAAATAGAAACAAAAACAATGATTTGAAATAAAAATATTTCTTTCAAGAAACTTGAAATGGAGTGACTGTTTATTCCAAAATCAAAATGAAAGATACAGAATCAAAGTAAGAAATACACTAGTTAAGAGAGGAAGAAAAATCAGAAAATTCCATGAGATACTTCTCATAAACACTGGATAACTAGATATTTAATGAGGCTGACATAAAATTTGAAATGAATAAAAAAACAGCTTTCAAAAACATGAAGTTTATTGACCCTACCATTACAATACTGTAACAGCATGACAACTGTAACAAAGGGTGACATCAAGGCTTGTGAAGATGCCTTTCCAATAATGAAATAGTCTTAGGTCCCTGTATTTTTAATGCAATATAATCCTATGACCTATGTAATGTTTGGAAAAAAGTTCCTTTTAAGGAAGATGACTGACCATGCAGTGCATGCCTTTTGCTCCTGAGAAGATTTTGATACTTGAAGTTAATCAGGCTTTGTGAAACAATGCTACAAAGCTTTTTATGTCCCATGCATACCCCCAAAATATGAAAACACATGCAAATTCCACACACCATGCACACACACAGGTACATTCACCCACATCCTAGATACAGAGGCCCCTGACGAGGTATGTCACGTGGTGGGTCTGGAACTTAAATGTGATGTGAGACCAAAACCAGTGTCTCTGCATAGCATCAAGCTATGTCTACCCAGGCCAGTCTGTGCACAGGGATCTTTGTGGTGTCCCTGTCTGCACAGCACAGCAATTCCCTTTGTGTCAAACAAACCCATCGCCTGGACCAAGGACACTATTGCTTATCTTGATGTGTTTTATATACACGAACAAGTACTGTGGCTAAATGTTTGCTTCCTAAAACATAATCGATGCATACAAAAATTAAATACACTCCTGGAACCCAGCACCTGCATGAGCCAACACCAGACAGTTGCATGGACTTTCTAAGAAAGACTTTTTAAAACACAGACTATTAAAACGAATTCTGTTTTGCTTTGCATGACTATATGTAGAACTCATGGTCCTGGCAAGTTCCAGGCACAATTCTTGATCCAGGAGTGTGCAAATACATACTTGAAAACAGAAATCATGACTGTCTGAATACGATGAGGAAGATTAGCACACAGGAACTGGAACACCGTTTTAAAGAAAGATTTGAAGGAGGAAAGAACAGGGCACTTTGCAAACCCTGAGAATCTGTCAGTTTGAAAATGTTGCAGCAATAATGAAATATGAAACAGGAGGAGCAACAGGTGGGGAGTGACACAGTACAAGAGGAATGCTTGTTGCTCAGGACAGCAATGAACCCCGCAGCCATCAGGTGTACCAAGCCATGGAATTTTGGGAGAGAGACTAAAGCAGACTGCTAATCACTGCAAGATTTAAAACAGACACACACATACACACAAAAAACCCTCCACTCACCAAAAAAGGCTATTTACAATCCACTGAAAAACTAGTTATCACTTAGGGACAACCTGTGTTCTCCAGCAGCAGGAATACTGCATAACCACATTGTCCAATTCCAACATTCAAACAGGGCATTTAGTGTTACATGGTGAAATGCTGGAATTGGACACACACTATCAGTCTCTGCTGGAGGCTGAGTTCATGCTTAAAGAATAGATGAAGTAATTAGCCAGTCAGGAAACCAGAATGATGAAGAATAGCAGATGATTGCCAGTAGACAAGAGCAAGACATACATCACATTTCACACAAACGAGAAGCCGTAGTCTGCAGAAATCACTGAATGTTGTGCGACCTTACCCTGCCTGTATAATACCAAAGATTCTCCTGCTTTAGTAGTTGATAAAATCAGAGAAAGCAGGTATCTGACACTGGCTGAAGATGTGATTTAATCTACAGTGGCTTAGATATAAGACACATTTTAACAGCTATATGATTCATACAGGTCTTTATCTGAGTCCTGTGTAGCTTCATTCCAAACAGTTGCTAATGCAGTGTCCACAGAGCTCCAAGCAGTACAAATACACCTACAAGATAGTGCAGAAACTTATAAAGAACAGATTGAGGTTGACCTCCAGTGGCACTATGAGGCATCTGTGTATATTAGAGAACCATCGAATGATTTGGGTTGAAAAAGACCTTAAAGATCATCTAGTTCCAACCCCTATGCCATAGGTGGGGACACCTTCCCCTAGACCAGGTTGCTCAAAGCCCCATCCAACCTGGGCAAACTTCTCTGGGCAACCTGTTCCAGTGCCCCACCACCCTCACCATAAAGAATTTCTTCCTCATATCTAACATAAACACTGTCAGTTTGAAGCCATTACCCCTTGTCCTTTCACTACAGATCCATGTGAAAAGTCCCTCTCCAGCTCTCTGTAGGTACTAAAAGGCTGGTCTAAGGCCCCCCATGAAAGCTTTCTTTCTGCAAACTGAACAAACCCAGCTCTCAGCCTGTCTTCACAGGGGACATGCCCCTGCCCTCTCATCATCTTCAAATTTTTGAATAGTATATTTCAGAAATGAAACCAAAAGGAAAATCCAAGGAGAATCCCCTTGCTCGTCTTTAAACTAAAGTATCTTGAATGCAAAGAGCATTTTCTAATACAAAAAAAATCAAAAATCAGGTAGTAGAACTAAGAAAAATATAATGTTCTGTATTTAAACAGAAATAACTAATAAGAGGTAACTGAAAAGATATGAAATATTCAGTAAACATCTTTTAGTGCCACATTGTCACATCCTTTTATATTTATTTTGTATCTCTCCACTGACAAGATACAGAAGTCTGCTTACTGAATTGTCTTTCAGCTGAAGACCTTCTCCATTGGGCAGTGATGACCTCCGTTTTGTTGAAGAGTTCTTGTTTGGTGTAGAATTACTGCCTCCAGGTTTCTTCTTGACAAAGAGAACTTCACAGCTGGCTTGATCTTCATTGTGCGTGCTCTTCCCGGCATTTATTACCCTAAGAAAACACAAAACAAAAAAAGAAAACAATGTCCAAGTTAGCAAAGCACAGAAGCCTCCATCTGTATCTCATGTGTGACTCAAGATGTACGGTACCAGAGTCCAGCAGTATTGCAAGTACTGACTGAATTAAAATATCTGACTGACTTACACATATACGTACAGACACATATGCATACTTGCTTGTTTTCATACACCTACCCATGACAAAAGAAGCATTTTTCACAATACTATATGAATAAGAACCAATGGTATCATGAGCATATTTTACCCTTAGGCATAACTTAATTTTCTTTAAAGGGACTACTTTATGGTCAAAGTTGATAACATGCATGCCTCCCAGTAGAAACATGAGTTCCCCAGTTGCTTTTCTACCTGCCAGCCTCCATGCTATGAATAATGAATCTGTTGACTAAGAGTGTGCATTCTGTCAAGTTCCAAGTCTTGCACAAACAAAATACCTGTTATAAATCTACAAAGCTGTTACTGCTAAAGGCAGTCTGTTCAAATGGCATATATAAGAAATGCTATGACAGAAATACAAAGGAAAGACTTTGCTTTATATTCTGACAGGCTAGTCAAGCTTACTTGTATCACAGCAACACAGCGATACATACTAAATACACCCCTCTAGCACTGCATAACATAACCACCTAACCACAGAAAGCCTACCTCAAACTATCTGTCCTACCTGCAGTGTAGAGAGCAGAAGATTTGCACTAAGAGCTGCAGGCATACAGAAACCAGCACTAAGAGCTCAGTACAAGCTTTGAACAGCCAAAAGTATCGTGAGACTTACACCACAACTTCTTTGTTTTGGTTAGGCTGAAATACTAGCTATTACACCAACAACATTTAAAAACCCTAATCAGAAGTCTGCATTATCCAAAATACTGTGGTTACTATCATCCCTCTCAGAGCAGTCCAATTCCAACACATTTTCTGCTTTCTACATCAGAATCTCATCACAAACTTAGCAATTTTACTTAGTTGACATGCTTTGACAGTCCTGAGTTCACATGGGGAAAACCTGTGCAAGCTGGAACCATGTCTTATTCCAACCACAAGCAAAGACACTGTCATTTTGATGTAAGCATGTCTTCCTCCACAAACACTATCTACCCAATCCTCTGTACTACCAGGTTTGAGTGAACAAGTTGACCAATACTCAGAGACAGTATTATCTCTACTGGACAAACACCGACTTTCACATCAGGCACACAATGTCTTCAAAAACAACTGCTGCCTCCCCAGAAACTAAAACAGCTTGAAGGCAGATCATAATACTAATGGCAAGTTCAAGACATACCTGACTTCTTGATCTTTAATGTTTTCATTACAGTAAACCTTTACACAATAGGAAAACCCTTGCTAAAGGTTGTTGAAATGAAAAGAAAACAAACACCAAAGGAAGGCTTGCAGGGGACTCTGCCCCAGCTTGCCTGCTCTTGCTGAAATATCCATTCTGTGTCAGCCTTTCTTAAAGGAAATAAATTTTTTTAACTTTTAAGGAATAATATGATGCTGTGTCACACAAATGATTATTCCTGCCTCTGATTAGAAAACCCAACCAGTTTCCTTTTTCTAAAAAAATGTACATCCACTACAATTAACTGCTTTCAGAAATGGAAAGCTTCCTTAGAGTGTTAAACATCACACACTGTAGTCTATCTGTATGCACAATACCAGTAGTCATTTACAAGTATTTCTTGTAAATTAACACTAATTGTGGACAAAATTATTTTATAAAACACACAGAGAGCAGAGATGAAGGAGCACTGTCATGCAAGGCACTTGTGAGCAGTTTAACGACTCACTCCCTGTAGTGCTTAACCTTTGGGCAACTGGAGATCAAATACTGAGATGCAATAAGCTTCTAGTCTGAAAACTCACATTCTCTTGACATTAGAAAAAGAAGAAACATATATTCAAAAACAGGGGCAGGAGAGGGGGACAGACACACATACACACACAAATCATGAATACCAAAGCATTTAAATCAGCTGACCAACACCCATTCACTTTGAAATGCGGGAAACATGATTAAAATACTGCAGCAGCACAGAAAGCATAGTTTTGTCATATCAGGAGCTAATCAATGTTCAGTTTAGCTGATGCTGCTCCTCAGTGATGCTGCTGTTTTCAACACCATTTAAAAAAAGAAGCAGAAGACAAATAAGGGACAAAAGTGACTCGTTACAAAAATCACTTCTTTCCTACCACTTATTGTTCCTTACAAAAGTCATTAAAGTATTGGAGTTACCCTGGTTTCTGAGGTTAGTGATGAACTTCAATACTTGTATAGTGGTAGATGTTCTGATGTTTAATGATGTGTTATGCACAGTATGGTATCATTTTATAAAACTCTTGCCAAGAAAATTTGTCAAGACACTGAATACATTAAAAAGACTATGAGAACAAAGTGACCTAACAGACTAACTTGGCATTCAGTTACCATGAAATGCCTGGAGCTGAAACTATGCATCAAGCCCCTGACTGGAGGATATGATCAAAAGGAGCCTGGAAACACTGAACACTGAGAAGACATGGGAGTTGGGGTGTCAGTATAGCGAGGGCTGTAAACAATACATTCTGTCCCAGAAATGCACTATATCTCCCAAAATTCCAGTTTTCCTTTCTCCAGCAGAGGACTGAGTTTATTTTATTCCTTGTGAAGACTTGAATTTAACATAGTGTCAAAACAATACTTAGGGGTCCTACAAGGTAATGTGGGGTCTAGATGCCAAAAGCTGCCGCTCTTCTGACACAGTCACTCTTCTACTTTCACGTCCTACCTAATAGACAAACCCTGGAAAAGCGCGCACTGAAGCCCCATTATTTTTAATCTCAAAGTTTGCGCTGATGCCTGATGGTGCCTGATGCTTAGCACAGAAGCTGGTAACATCATCTGCTCAGCTTCAAATGGCCGTGTCTTTGCCGCCTTTTGAAATCCTTTTCTCTCTGCAGTTTCTTAAATCTCTCCTCCAGGCAATTCTTTGAACCAACTTTCCAATGGTGATTTCACTGCTGTCTTTCCTCCTTGCTCTCCCAGACTGTAACTTATCAGGACAAAAAATTACATCTAAGCTGCTTATACAAATAACAAAGCAGAACTAACAAGATATTCATATCACTAAAAGGTAACCCTTAATTAGATCACCTGAATTTTTCATGGAAAAACCTATCCCTCCTTCCACAGATGAAGAGCCTTGGCTTCCTAAGATTTCCCCTTCATATCTGCTTTTCCATCTACCTCAAAAAATAAGTTACCCACCAATAAAGTAAACAAAATTAGATAAAACGCTCCCTTCTCACACAAATACAAAAAATATCTCCCCAAATAAAACAACCTCCAATCATTTAAATTCTATTTTATTGTTAATATTACTGTAGAGGAAAAATTTTAAAAAAAAACATAAAAATTGCTGAGGCCTACATAATTCTCTAGGATTTATTCAGACACAGGTTTTCAAAGGAATTCTTGCTTTTGTTCTCTCTCCAAATTCCTCAAGAAACTTAACAGACCAACTGATGCTTGGCTCCTTTCAATCCCTGCCCTCCTGTTCCCCAATACCCCTTTATCTCCTATCCAATCTTTTAAGAAGTTCAACCCAAATAACATATGTAATTTGGATCAGAAGCTCCTCTTTCTACAGAGTTCACTGTCTCTACTGTGTCAAACACATTGCTCGGTAATATATAGGTAATTTTAAGCTTTAGTTCCCGGTATAGCAGTGCTAGTAAAAACATCCCACTTTCCAAAGAGGAGCTTCCTGAACCCTGCACAATGGGTAGTAGGGTTTGGTCACACCTGAAGTACCTGCATTAACCTTGATGGACACTTCAGTACCTCAAGAGACTAATCTTAAACATGTCCTCAGCTAAAAGCAAATCCTCCAGATAGGAGCCAGCTAGTTTGTTTGGCTCACAATTAGCATTGTGCTGGTATCTCCTGAGACCCCAAATCCCATCTGACTGGATGGAAATGTAGGTTACAGTGTGCTTCTATTTTTCATTCAACAAACAAGGCTCAAAGGCATGCGTCAAGGTCACTGATTGCAAAATCCTAAGTTTATTTTAAAGAACCAAAGCAGACCAATTGAACAAACCCAAAACAGGCTTTGATAATAGTTTCAAAACAAAAACTCAAACCCCTACAAACAAGCAAAAACCCACAGACCAAAAAACAACAACAAAATCCCAACAACAAAAAAAGCTTCAGTCTTTTGAAGCATTTCTATTCAGACCTCTTTTTATTTTTTATTTTTTTTGGCATCATTACCAGCACAACTCTTTTGTTGTTTTACTCTTCTCTATACCATGTTCTTTGGTATTACATTAAGTTGTAATTAGCCAAAGTTCCAAGCTGTGCTGTTGGAGGAGAGTTATACCCAGGTCTATGTCTCAAATTCTGAAAAAAAGTTAATTTGGTCATCCAAGTACTTGTATTTTTTTTAACTCACTAAGGTAAAGAGCCCAGCAGAAATTCTGAATGATGCACAACAGCAGTGTGCACAAAACATGTTTTTTGAAATGAAAGGACTAGGAGAACTCCAAGAGCTTGGGGAGCTATGCTGTGGCAGAAGTGTGGGAACCTGAATCACACTCTAGACCTGCACGAGCTAAGAAATAAAACCTGAAAGCAGGGAGCCTGACTCACCCCCATGGTTTAGTTGAGCTGTGGGGTAACTGACAACCTCCTGACACCGTAGGAGGACACCCAAATCCCATCTGCTTCTCCTCCACCAAGGCAAAGTTCCTCTCCACAGCAGTAGAGAACATTCCCAGTTCCACCTTCCCTGTAAGATCTATTGTGAGGCTTAAGATATCCTATGTAAGCACTCCCAGAGCAAAGGTCTCAGCAGCCTGAGCTTGTACCACACAGATTAGGGCTGAGGCTGCGTGTATTACCTGTGCAGCCCACAGGATCTGACACTGGAACATAAAATACCCAAAAGAAAAAGAAAGTGTTGCAAAGAAAGGGGAACATGCATCTTCTTGCATTTGTTGGTTAGGAATCCTCTGTGCCAGGTAGGAAGCCATCCCAGCAGGAATGCTCAGTTGAAAGTGGAAGAGGCTGAGCTAAAGCAAACAAAAACAGCTTATAGGGGCCCAGCAACAGAAATCAAAGTCATAACCGAAGTACCAGTTGCTGGTTCCAAGTTAATGTTTTCTTAGATCTCTTACAAAAAGATGCTGTCAAATGCAGTTCTTTGTAAACACAGAAAAGGCTCCAACTTTGCTCTAATAAAAGCTGAAAGTCCCACAGATATTAAAAATACATATTAAGAAAAGCCCTGAAAACAAATTATTTGCTTCAAAATAATACATGCCTTAGAAGAGTGTTTCAACCAAATTTTTCTCTCCTAATCATGTCTTTATCTTTCTTCTCAAAGGAAATTCTCTAACTCCATCATTTAGCCTATTAGCTGCCATAGAATCTTAAACACTCATTAAACTATAAAATTTTGAACATGCTCCTTGTTTCCCCATTATCAGTTTTCAGGTTACTAACAATACTAAAGCATAGTACTACTAACTAGGGAAGTAAACAATTCTTTTTCTAGGCAATACTGGCTGTATTCAATAATCACAAGAATTAAATAGTGATAACCAAGGGCTATTGTTGTGGTGATTTATTTATTTATACTGGATAGAGTGACTTTCTGCAATTTTGACACATACAAGTTTCTGAAATAAATACATTAACAGTCCTGCTGTCCACAAGGTGCCTTATGTACTTGGAGTAAAACAGAGCCCACAGCAGAAGCTTAAAACAGAGTCTATGAGCTGAGGCCAAGGAACTTTGTTTGTAGTGTCATACAAGGTGTCTTTACTTGCAGAACCTGTTCTCATTTGATACACAAAAGTCTCAATTTATTAATTCCAGACAAACACAAAAGCTCTGCATTCCCTCCCTAAAGGGTAGCAAAAAACAAACAAAAAAAATAAGTAGAAAAAATAGGATATATCCATGGGCAGTTTGTTGAATACTGCAATTTTAAATGCTACCCTGCTCTGGGGTTTCAGAGTAGCAGTGGACACCTGTAGTTGTTTTGATTCTGAATGAACCAATTCTCCAGGGAGCACAGAGCCCTTCTCTCCCGCTCAGCCTGGCCAGCTCCAGCCATGCCCAGGAGCTACAGCCAGCCCCCTTTCTCGTTCCAGCTGCAGTACGTACAAGCTACTCCACAACTGCATGGCACCAGCGTGCACCCAACCCAACTAATAACACAGAAGTGAACCAGATGAACAAATACCGTACCTATTGGCAACAGACAATTTGTTCCTACAGTTTTGTATTATAATGTCAACAGTCTTAGAATGACAACTAAAGATACCATAAAATCCCCATTTTCATAGAAGCATTGCTGGCTTTTCTTCCTGGCTGTTCTTCCCCCTCCCATCCTTTTTTTTTTCCCCCTTAATGAATTATCATGTGAGTGGATGTCACTGCCTTTTTCTGTGACACCTCATTTACAGTCTTAGATTTCCGGTAGGTGGCTGTTTCCTCCCTCTCACCCACACGAAATTTATTTCTGCACTGGGAATCAACTTGGAAGAGATTTCCTTGTAGCAGTTCACTCCTCCTCCTGCAGATGAAAGCTAGCTTTTCAAGCCACCTAAACAGTTCCATTCATTCATCACTGTAACTGTCATATTGCACACGTCAAAACCAAAGCACTTACTAGCATTGTCCACCACAGCCAGAAATTGAAGCCATCCCTGAATTGGTCCTCTAAATCCATGGGGCTAAATAAAACTTTAATTTTAGTAACAAAAGAGGAAGTGAATATTTAGTTATAAAATCTTGCAATGATCTACTGTGAAAATATGGTTTCTCTGACCAACAATAACATACACAAGGCCAAGTTCACTTTGATACCCAGCTAGAAGCTACAAGAACTGTCAAACTGATAAGGACTAAACATGAGATTAAATTAGGCAAGGCGTAAAAGTAGAATACCATTTATGCTAGAAATTTACCACAAATTCAGTGGTAAGTGATCATAACCTCATAACACAGCTTGTCTTTGGACTGAAGTCAATGGCATCTTGGAAGGAAAGTCCACTCTGATGTCATTTGTATGGACTTCCCAAAATGCTACTGTGCAGCACATCACCCAGCTACGCTTTCCAAAAAAAAAAAAACCAAAAAACCCCCCAAAAAAACAGATTAAATACTAAATGACTACAAGAAACAAAACCACTGTGGATCACTGTAGGAATGGAGCAAGCTCTGTAATCACTATACAGGGATAGGCAGCTCTTTTTGATAATTAGCCTGCAGGTATTACGGGAGAAAACCAATGGACAGTGAGCTCTGACCAGGTGGTGAGCCAAACCAGAGGGACACAAAGGTGGCTCAGCATGATGTTACTTCAGGGCTGGCAATCTCAGCCACACCTCGCATTACCACTTGGCAAATTCTTCTTCCTCACTCCTGTACTAGCTATCAGAATGGGGTAAGATGTTGCAAATGCAAAGATGAATTTGACACTAAGAGAACCACCATTTCTTTTCCACAAAGCCCAGTGAAACTGCAAAGAATGCCAGGTCAGACTGCTCACTATCCTATTTAAAACAACTTTTTCTATCTGGCCGTTCAAAGCTTGATGAAATATAAGCAAGAGACACAGAAGACACCGAGAACAAACAGCTTTGTGTTGATCAGTACCCCTCCAGTCCAGTTTCCACTAAGGCACTGTCTTACACCTTTTCTTTTTTCTTCTTTTCCCTAACATTTAAGTTCTCAAATACTGCTAATCTAGGGAAAATGGGCCTGAATTTATTTCCACGGTATTCAGGAAGAAGTTGGCTTGAAAATTCTTTAAATGACATATCTTATATGAACGGGGCACATTCAGTCTAGTGAAGTCAGCCTTCAGATGACTATATTTGCACAAAAACATGGATATTTTTATGCAGGATTAGATTTTTTTAGATTTTTGCTTTTGATAAGGTAAGGAATGATTACCAGCTTTGGTTGACGTGATAAGTTTTCAGATGCAAACTGAAGCAGAAAGCATAAAAAAAAATCCAAAAATACGTGCCAAAAGAAAAGGAAACTTTCTACAGAATATACTTCATCATGGCTCATTAGCCATATGTGAATTGCACCTGTGACTTTAAATGTTGGGACTGACAACTCTTGAAATTGAGGCAATCCAAAGAAAACACACCATACACATCTTGATAGTAACTTTTCTTTATTTTATTCACAGCTATTTTATCCTGAGTGTCTTCACTGTCTTAGCCTTTAAGGGTGATCCTGCAAGTTCATTGATGAGCAATATTTGATTTTTGATTGCACATCAAGAAACACATCATTGGATAGTGGTTTTGAGCTGCTCCCAGATGAGGAACATTTTTGGATCTATCCCTGAGATCATATTCAAAATGAGAACCAAAGTTCTGCCATTTCTTTCCTTCTAATGCAAAGGAAAAGAAGTCCCTTCCATGTTTGTTCCCATGAGCTACACAACATCTGCATGTGAGGCTCTTCACCATGAGCAACCCTCCTAAGAAGGGCCCAGTGGTACAAACATGTCTGATAAAATGGTTGCATATGAGTTGTCCCCACAGAGTTATATGACAGAAACTCACAAATCACACTAGTTAAAATGATGAAAGTGCAGGGACAGCAACCTGCCCCTAATCTCTACAGTCAGGGGCATCTGGGCCTCAGAGCTATTCACTCTGCCTACAAGCTCAACACTACTATTACTACTACACCACAACTACTTCTACTACACAAAACCCCAACCAAAAGCTCAATCTGAATTAAAATACTTTAGTATTCTTGTAAACTCATGAATGAGCATTTGCACATGGCAAGGATACATGAAGAAAACAAAAGGCTACTTCTCCCTCCTCCCCACTTTCCTTCCCAACGTTCTACTTTTGAAAACACATACAAAATAAACCCTTTCTTCATTAGAGAAATGGCAAATATATGCAAATAAAAGCTCTACTTATGCTTACAGAGAAACACGTTATGTGTATAAAGTAATGCACACCATTAGACTGATGACTGCAGTCTCAGCTCTTTCAGGGTTAAGAGAAATCAAGATAAATGGCTTATGCAAAACTTGTCCAAGCTTTAAAAGAAAAATAATTATCTCTCATATTTAGCATGTGTGAAGGTTAACCCCAGGAGTTCAGTGGTAATCCCTTTTATACAGCTGTCAACTTAAATTAGCCCCAAGCTAATCTCTGCAAGTGTGACAGAGAAGGTACACATTTCCACAGATATGCACTAATGCCTTATTCACAATATTCCTCTACTGCAGCAGGTATTGTGAAGCCCCCACAATCTGCTAATTTATTCTTAAAAGTCATTATAGAAACTGTACATGTAAGAAAGCACAGATATGCAAGCCAAGGGGGGCAAAAAAATAAAAAGAGAAAACATTACAAACACCTTTATTATCAAAAATCCACAAGTAGAAAAATAGTTCAAAGCCGCTCATATGTTGACAATTTTTAATAATTTAAGAAAATCTACACCCTGCCACTGGAGTTTTACATCCATCACTTTTCCTCTGGGAGAACATACCTGGCAGATCTGCAGGAAGGGACCACATGCAAAAAACACTACAATGATTCTTTGCCACAGAAATGTGCCTCAAAACTCAATATTTTACTTCCATTATTAAAACTGCTTTTCTAGACCTCAACTTTGAAGCTGTTAAAATATAAGTTAAATCCAAACCAATGAAATATCAACAAGTCTGAAAAGATTACAGAAAAATGTCCGCTACCTTAATCTTGATAGAACATGAACTATCAAAACATTTGTATAGTATTCATTCATTCTGCTTGGGGCTAAAAATCAACTCCAAAATTAGCTTTTCTAAATTTAAAGCATAAAAAAGTCACAGTATTTAATGCAGAACAAGATTAAGAAAATATTGCAGTACTTTTACATACATTTTACATACACATACCTCTATAAGAAAACCTATGCTATATCTCAGGCAAGTAATAAAAAATTCCCTCAATGAAGAAAACGGCATCTACATCCGCTATCGTACCGATGGAAGCCTTTTCAATCTAAGGCGACTGAAGGCCCACACTAAGACCATGACTCACCTTGTCCGTGAGCTGCTTTTTGCTGATGATGCTGCCCTGGTTGCTCACACAGAAGCAGCTCTGCAGCGCTTAA